>CM051709.1:2115000-2710000 GCA_028022725.1 Lycodopsis pacificus
TATATATATGCACATATATATGCATATATATATATATGCACATATATATGCATATATATATATATGCACATATATATGCATATATATATATATGCACATATATATGCACATATATATGCATATATATATGCACATATATATGCACATATATATGCACATATATATGCACATATATATGCACATATATATGCACATATATATGCACATATATATGCACATATATATGCACATATATATGCACATATATATGCACAAGTTGTTGTATATTACAGTTGCAGGTGTCACATTTAATAAGAGCAGCATGTTAGACCGTTTTATGTGAACCATTTTCAAAGACCTGAAAGGGCCAAAGTAAACCATGTTTAACTATACAGGAAGGATTAGTTTTATTATTGGTTTTTTTTTTAACTACTTTTCCTGACCCTTTGGATTCAACTCAAGACCCCTTGTGGGGTCCTGGAACCACAGGACTAGAGGGTTTTAAATGAACACTATCGGGGTCGATTCAGTGCATCACTGTCCAGCTTTATTATCCTCCAAAATAAAGTGAGATATCGGGAGGGTTTGAGGGTTTTTACAGTCCGAGATCCAAATGAACTCGATGACAAATTGTCAGCTTCATTCATTGCTAAATTATATTAAACTGTTTCTGTGGAAATATTTGGCAAAAGTAGCTTTATGATTAATCTCCCTCCGCTCTTTCTATTTCTGCACAGCCCAAGCTGCTGAGGCCGATGCTGTTGCCCGGTGAGGAGCTGGTGATGGACGGCATGCGGGTTCACCTGATCCCCGACGGCCGCGAGGAGGCCACGGGGCTGATGGGAGGTCCGCCCCTGCTCCCTGCCGAGGGCGCCATCTTCCTCACCACCTACCGGCTCATCTTCAAGGGCACGCCCAACGACCCGCTGGGTGAGAGATGACACACACACACACGCACAAACTGTGAAAGCTTCCATGTCAGGTCTGTGGGTTCTCTAAACCCTGTTCTTTGTCTGCGTGTCTGTCTCCTGCAGTGGGTGAGCAGGTGGTGACTCGCTCGTTCCCCATCGCCTCTCTGGCCAAGGAGAAAAGGATCTCCGTCACTTTACCCATGGACCAGTTTGTCCAGGAGGGGCTCCAGCTACGGTCCTGCACCTTCCAGGTACCCTCACATCCTCAACTCCCAGAGCAAATATCCGGCTCCTCGCTCGTACTCCTTTCCCATATTTCACCTGTTTTCCTTTCTCCGTCTGCCCATGCAGCTGATGAAGATTGCGTTCGACGAGGAGGTCGCGTCAGACCTGGCCGAGGTCTTCAGGAAGCACATGCACAAGCTGCGCTATCCTCAGCACGTCCAGGGGACCTTCGCCTTCACCATGGGTCAGTGCGGGAAGATGGTGGTGGAGCACAAGACCAAGGACAAGAACCAGTCCCTCAAGTAAGGAGCCCTCCATGTAGAACACATGTTTTTATGCAAGAGAAACTAAAGAACTACAAAGACTGCTAGTTGGAGCCATCCATCAGCAACACGAGCACCGCGTCGATCAAGGAACCGACTCACAGCATCTCGTGGGTCAGCACAGAGCGTTTCATCACAGTAACTCAGTGATGATGCTTCACAGCTGTTGCATTTACCAGGTTATTCATTCGCACCACAAGCTCAAGAATGCGCACCCCATACTTCACCATGCTGAAGGTCATAAAGAGTCACAGCGTATTATGTAACCTAGGTGATGAAGCCAGAGGCTTATGGTACCAGATCTCATCAGTCACATGTTCAAATGTCAGGATCAGTGAACTCAGTTGACCCGCTACATTAAAATATACACTTTATATGATGTTGAGATCAAGATCTCATTTTCAAGAGAGACATAAGTTCATAGGTGTATCAATAAAACACAAAACTAACCTTTTTCAGAAACACAGTAATACGACATGAAAAAATTTAAATAATGAAATTCATATGATACAACACTAGTCAGTTTAAACAAGTTAAAAGCAGTCAGAGCTATAATCAATCAGGATTGACTAAATTTCTGTGGTGAACCAAAGTATCTAGCTTCAAACTACATCACATGAGAATACATCTGGTATGTGTTGATGAGAAAGATGTTAACAGCTAAAAGTCCAGAAAAAGATTGAAACAAACAAACAAATAAATGTGTGTGCTAAAAACCCTCCATTCAGACATGCGAGTGTCTGGACACCGCTTCAAATCTGAACGAAAAACCCAAAAGGAAGCGGACGCCAAGTGACTTTGAATGGGATACGCTATTGAATCAGCACAGCGATGTATGGCCTAACGTTCCCTTTTCCCCCTTATCCTCGTCAGGACACTTTCCAAAAACCTGGTGAAGAGTGCCAAGAGGACCATCGGCCGGCAGTATGTGACCAGGAAGAAGTACTCCCCTCCCACCTGGGAGAACCGCAGCAGCTTCCAGTCAGAGCTCGACGAGGATGAAATCTCAGGTAATGGCTTTGCGCTCTTTGTCAGACCGTCTTTCTTTACATCGCTGTGCAGTGGGCTGACATCACAGTTCTCCGTGTCTTATGCCATAGTTTCAGAGGAAGTGGACCAGAGCTCCCTCACCCTCTCCTCCACCATGCGCTCGTCCGACAGGCAGACCATGAGCAACGTCGTGGAGCGCGCCTGTTGCCGGGACTACCAGCGCCTGGGCCTGGGCACGCTCAGTAACAGCCTGACGCGCTCGAAAAACGAGCCGTTCCGCATCTCCACCGTCAACCGCATGTACACCGTCTGCAGGAGGTGGGAGCCCGCCGGAGGACAGCACACAGAGACAAGGGTTGTTTCTCCAGTGCTTAACACACTGTGTGTGTGTGTGTGTGTGTGTGTGTGTGTGTGTGTGTGTGTGTGTGTGTGTGTGTGTGTGTGTCACAGCTACCCGGGCCTGCTGATTGTGCCTCAGAGCATCCCAGACACGACCATCCAGAGAATCTGCCGATGCTACCGGCAGAACCGCTTCCCCGTGGTTTGCTGGAGGAATCCGCGAACCAAGGCCGTCCTGCTGCGATCTGCAGGCCTCCATGCGAAGGGGGTGGTGGGCTTCTTCAAGTCCCCTAACGCCCCTGCTTCAGGTACACAAAAGAAAAAACATGAATCTATTTCAGGCAGTTTGTTGATTAAATGTGTGCTGAACCCTTCTTTGTTTTTATTCCCGGAGACGGTTGCCGGTTATTTTTTGGAAACTCCCCGCTTCATCCATATGTCCTCACCAGGCCTTTAGAAGTTAGCTGCCTTGACTCGACCGGTAGTAAGGAGTATAGGTGTCAGAGGTCATGACAAGCTGTTACTCTGACCCTAGCGGTCCAGATATTACCTGGAAAAGATGCGATTAAGTGATAAGATGCGATTAAGTGATAAGATGTATCTTTCCCTAGAGATCGAGAGAAAGATCTGCAATCTTTTGCAACAAACTGTAACAAAAAGCATATCATAGCGTGAAGCATAAAGGTCGGTTCATTTGTCTTTTCTGTGCAGGGCCCTCGCAGGCCGACTCCACCAGTCTGGAGCAGGAGAAATACCTGCAGGCCATCATCAGCTCCATGCCTTCTTACAGCGAGAGCAGCGGCAGGAACACACTCAGCGGCTTCACCTCCACTCATATGAGCACCTCTGGTAGGTGGACGCACACACTCACTCACTCACACACAAACACACACGACATGTTACTTGTCACTGGGACTGTGAGGTCACACCGCTGATGGGTTTCCCGTCCACAGACTCCTCAGACAAGCTGAGGCAGCCCAAGATCGGCGCTCTGATGAAGCAGGTGATGGGCACCAAGGAGGATGTTCCCGGAACCTTCAGCAGAGGAGGTAAGACGTGTGTGTGTGTGGACGAGGAGGAGGAGGATGAGTGTGTGTATGTGAAACCATCCTCCATTATGTGGTGTTGTTGGTTAACTGGCCGTCTCTGTCGTTTGACCTCAGCTCTGGGTCAAAGGGCGAAAGTCATCTCCCTCTCTCAGCCCAAAGTGTCTGGCAAGGCCAAGAACCCTCCTAGAGGTACAGTAGGCCACGCCCCCACCCACATCCCTCCACTCCTGTCTAACCAATCAGATCTCTAACAGTAGTGTCCGTGTGTTTGACGTGGCTCCGTGTTGTCTGGCGGACTAACGGTGTGCTGTTGGTGCGTGCTGTTGGTGCATGCTGCTGCCGCAGCGCTGCTGTCTCACGTCTTGTTTGTCGTTTGCTGTCTGATTCTTCCCTCTGTTGAATGTCAGCAGCAATCAGAGTCGACGTCATAATGTAGCTGTCACTGAGCTAGACGTAATGAGCCGGGCTGGGTACTTTTCACTCATTTCTGCCTCGTCAGATACAGCATGGCTATCAGTAGCTGAGGACCTTCTACACGTCGCTGTGTTTTAAAGGATCATTCCGATCTTTTAATGGCTGTTTAAAGTGGACAAGACTTCCACATCAGCTCTGACATTTCCGTTTTCATGTCGCGGTTCTTCTGAAGACTCTACCTGACTGTGTGTGTGTTTATTGCAGGTAAATGGGGCAGCATCCGGGGCAGCGGGCGCCTCAGTGCCTACAACGCAGACGTGGGAACGCGTCTGGCAGGGAAGGAGTCCCCACAGCCCAACGGAGGGCCGAGCGAGGCGCTGTTTCTCCGCCAGCAGAAGGCCTACCTCTACATCATCGGAGACAAGGCCCAGCTCAAGGTAACCAGAGACACGCTGATGTTTTCGGGGTCAACTGTGATGAAGGGCTGGAAAAAGACGAACATTGACTTGGACGGTGTCGTTGCGTTCAGGGCGGGAAGCAGGACTCGTTCCAGCAGTGGGAGGTGGTTCCCATCGAGGTGTGCGACGTGCGGCAGGTGAAGAACAGCTTCAAGAAGCTGATGAAGGCCTGCGTGCCGAGCTCCTTGACCTCTGATCCCAACATGAGCTTCCTGCGCTGCCTGGAGGAGTCTGAGTGGATGGCTCTGGTAAGTGCTCCCCGCTTCAGCGCATGCAGCGCTCATTCTGTGAGCTTCGGGCGTTGTTCTTACCCGTGTGTGTGTGTGTGTGTACAGCTACACAGGGTGCTGCAGGTGTCCGTGCTGGTGGTGGAGCTCCTGGATACGGGCTCGTCGGTCATGGTTAGCCTGGAGGACGGCTGGGACGTCACCACGCAGGTTTGACTCGCATGCAGAAGCTTCGGCTTTATTCCAACAGAAACTGTGAGCGAGGCTGAAGACTGACACGGCGCTCTGTGTGTACAGGTGGTGTCGTTGGTGCAGCTGCTGTCTGATCCGTACTACCGCACGTTCGACGGCTTCCGGCTGCTGGTGGAGAAGGAGTGGCTGTCATTCGGCCACCGGTTCAGCCACCGCGGAGCGCAGACGCTGGGCAGCCAGAGCAGCGGCTTCACCCCCGTCTTCCTGCAGTTCCTGGACTGTGTACACCAGGTGGGTCTGCAGGGTGGCCTGTGAGGCTTCTGCCTTGTTTCACAGCAGAATACTGTTGTTTTAAGAAGAGATATGGAAGGTCAGAGGTCAGCAGATATCGGTATCTTTACTGCTTTATTGCTGCGATGCAAATTATATTTAAAAACATCTAAGAACACATGAAGAGCAGAATCCGACCGGCAGGTTTATTTAAATAATGCACTTTAAATCCTCAGTCCACGCACAAGGAATTTGTGTATGAAAAATGAACAACTAACACAGAAAAGACAACACACCATTATAACAGCTGAGCCTAGAATCCGTGTATAATGATACATATGTTCTCACAGCATATGTGTTTATGTCCACTTGTACTTTCGACTTTATTTCCTGTTTTGCCGATCAGTGACGTGGGTCCTGCCCTCTTATCACATGCAGGAAGTGCGGCTTCACTTATCGTCAGTGGCCCCTGCTGTCCCACACATCAGACAGCGGTGTCATGGTTGTTTCTGCTCTCTGTTCAGCCTGTGTGCAGTGCCAACGCAGCACCTTTGTCAAGAATAGGAAGAGGGACAGGATGTGAAGCATAGTCTTGACAACGGTGTTAGCCCCCCAGAGCTCATTCATCTAGGAACAGCTGTTTCATGTCATGATGCCAGACAAATCAAGTTCACTGACTTGGACTTTAGATGACTATTGAGTGGGTGGATGCAAAGGTCTGGACCCAGCCCAAAATGTGTGACTGAGAACACGAGCATGGAAGCAGTCCGAACCATGTCGCCGCCCCCCTTTTAAACTGTAACCCTGACCTATGAATCCCTTCCCCCCCACCCTCAGATCCACCTGCAGTTCCCCATGGAGTTTGAGTTCAGTCAGTACTACCTGAAGTTCTTGGCCTACCACCACGTGTCCAACCGCTTCCGCACCTTCCTGCTCGACTCCGACTACGAACGCATCGAGCTGGGTGAGAACATTCCCAAGTCTCTAAAATGCTGCTGTTTGTTTTGAGTAACTCTTCAGAAACTCATAGTCGTAGATAACTGTGTGTGTTCCTGACGAGGTGTGTGTGTGTGTGCGTGTGTGCGTGTGCGCAGGAGTGCTGTATGAGGAGAAAGGAGAGAGGAAAAGCCCTCAGGTCTGCAAGTCCGTGTGGGACTACATCGACCGACTCAACAAGAAAACACCCATCTTCTACAACTACATGTTCTCTCCTGAAGACGAGGAGGTGAGTGCGCGTTCTCTCCACACACTTGAACCAGCCTTTTAGCGTTTGAGATGATAGAAGGCCTCACAGTGACTGCAAGTGACCAGCGACAGTAAACAGAAGAAATGGGTACCGTAGTTACTAGGGGTGTAACGGTTCACAAAATTCACGGTTGGGTTCGGTACGATACAGTGGAGCCACGGTTCGGTACGTTTCGGTACAGTAGAAAACTATAAATGCCAGAGAAATGTACTTGATTTTAAAATATATTTATTCATTACAACTAACATCATAAAGTTATTCTTTGACTTTGAACAATGATGGAACTATACCTGAGTGACTCATCTTCTGGGGTGTCTTCTTAGCAACACATAAGCATAAAAAACAAAAACTGCTCCTTAATGTTATGTAGTATCGTTACTTACATCTTGCTTACATCTTGTATTGTTACTTACATCTTGCAAAAGAGATTTTTAATCTCAATGAGACTACCTGGTTAAATAAAGGTTATTTTTTTCTTCTTTTTATTCAAACGTATTCGGTTCGTCATGCGTACCGAACCGTGAGCCTCATACCGAACGGTTCAATACAAATATGCGTACCGTTACACCCCTAGTAGGGGTAAAGGGGCGACCGTGGCTCATGGGGTAGCGAGTGTTGTCCGGTAACCGCGAGGTCAGCGGTTCGATCCTTGGCTGCTACGTGTGCTATGCCGAAGTGTACCTGAGCAAGACACTGAACCTCTACCTGCTCCCCGGGCGCCTGTCATTGGCAGCCCACTGCTCCCTACATAGGGATGGGTCAAATGCAGAGACAAATTTCCCCCTTAAAGGGATCAAGATAGTATAAATTATTTTCTATTCTATTCTAGTAGTTACAGTGTGGCAGTTGGGAGGGGCATCCCCCTCCAGTGTTGTGCTGAAGTCTTACACAGACTTAATATACAAGATTAAATGGATGGAAGCCAAAGGAAGTTACTATACAACCCTTGCACAAACACCACCAAGCTGATGATGTTAAAAATAAGGCCACTCACACAGCAAGCATGCAGCAATGATGCCCTGCACAAAAGCCCACACAGCACACACTCTCTCTCCTCAACCCGACTCTCACACTCCGACACTCAGCCCTCGGCTCGGCTTCGTCTCATTCCGTCCTGCTATCCAACAAGAAGAGAGACCATGTCCTGCCTAAATCCAGGTCACAAACAACAATGCATCCAGAGCAGGCTCTCCTCGCACCACTTCTCAACATTTACATTTTTTAAAGATATCTTTTTAAAGATATATTTTTAAAGACCCCAAAATGTTGCTATTGAGGCTTTTAAACGGGTCTAAAGTCTCAATCAAACCCTGTGTTTTTGCACTCTGGGTATTTAGTTGTGTTGTTGATGGATTCAGGTCCAAATCTTGATATTTTAGTGCAACTGTATTGTTGTAAATATACATAGCGACTGCCCTCTTCTGGTAATTCAAAAACAGCTGTTCATGTGGTGCTTTTTGTGTTGTGAAAAAGTCGTGGTGGAATTAGCAAGCTAGCTAGCTAACTAGCCAGCCGTTTAATGAAAAAACCCAAATGCTTCCCTGAGAGGCCCTTCAGCCCAAAACTCTGGGCTTTAGTTACTCTTGACTAACTACAGTCAAGTTCATTCAATGAACTGCTTGGAAGCAATGACACAAAGGAGACTCATTGGTCTGTCACTCTGAAGTGAGTCGTTGTGTGTTCCAGGTTCTGAGGCCGTACACCTTCAACTCCAACCTGAAGGTGTGGGACTTCTACATGGAGGAGACTCTGTCAGAGGGGCCGTCCTACGACTGGGAGCTGAGGGGCCGGCCGGAGCGCGCGGCGGAGGAGGCGCCCGAGAAAGCCGACAGCAGCGGCCCCAAGTCCCAGCGCCACGTCGTGTGGCCGTGCTACGACAGCCTGAGCAAGGCGGTGCCCGACGCCATCACCAAGCTGCTGCAGGACCTGCAGAGTCTGGAGGCGGAGCTTGGCCAGACGTCCGAGAAGTGGAAAGACACGTGGGATAAGATGAAGGCCGCACAGAGAACTGAGGCCAAACTGGAAAGCAAGGTGAGACCAACGCTTTAATTTTCACGGTTTCATACAGTCGACATTCTGCAGTGTTGTATTCACGAGAGCAAGTCTACAAACAACGCTCCACTAACACAGCCTCGGCCTGTCGGAAGCACTGCACTCTACTGTAGGACTTTCACAGACAAATTCTGATTCATTACATGTTAGTGGAGCATTTTAGTATTTACACTATTTGAGTTATTGACAATAAGAAAATTCCCGCAAATTGTCTCTAAAGCACTTCAAATGCTGCACACATGACTTTAAAAACATGGATCCAACTTTTACAATAAGTTTGATCTCACGAAAAAACGACTTGTTTCTAGACCAAATTAAAAACGCATGAATCAAATCATGTCACGAACGTTGGGCATTATTTCAGAATGAATAAATAAAATGGAGCCGTATCTTTACACACTCTAGTTTACATGAACAAACAGAAAGAGAGATGTGATCGACTGGTTCACAGTAACCAGCTGTGTCTCTGTCACCTGAAACAAGCATTTATTTACTGACCGAATGCTTCAAATCAGGTGTAAAGATGGAGCCAGATGGTGGGAAATGTCTTCCTCTGACATCTTGTGGTGAAAAAGCAGAAGGCACTTAAGACATTAGAGGAGGGGTCTCAAACTCATTTTCACTCCGGGCCACATCAGCATCATGGTCGCCCACAAAGGGCCGGTTGTAAATGTAACTACTCGTAACATATTGTTACTCTAAGTAACATATTGTTACTCTAAGTAACAATATGTAACTCTCATAAGTAACTCTCTCTGCATTTGATTATTGTTTATTCAAGTGTAAAAATATTGTACATGCAGTTATATAAATGTAAAAATATATTTCAGCACATTTCTGTTATTATAACTTAAATCCTTTTAATTTAGGGTTAATAAACCCACATTACTCTATCAAAGATCAAACTATTAAAGAAAATAGGAAAGACAAATATCAAAGACAAGTTATGACAATAACTTTGTTCAAAGCTTAAAATCCTTTCAAGGGTGCGTTTGCACAATCCCACGTGAAGTATTTGTTGGGACCAATAGGGGGCGTGTTTGAGTTATCAGCTTTTAAGAAACTGAATTCTTGACATCAATAGAATTATTAATGTGAATAACAATTATTAATGATTATTAATAATAACGGGGCACCACCCTGCGGACAGGGACCGATAACCAAACGATAAAACTAAGTCTCATGATTAGTAGTCACTCATCAGTGACAGCGAAGGTTTGAGTCCGTACACAGGCTACAACATACAGATCATCACATACATATGCACAAGTAATCACAGACGACTGCTCTTTAAAATATAACAGGGTTTATTACATCAGAATAATAAATGATCAGATCAATTAATATTGCGATCAACAAACGCTATCATACTATTTTATGTACCTAATATCTAAAGAAATGAATGAAATGGGGAGGAGGGTGTGTATATAAGTATGTGTGTATGTGCGTGTGTGTGTGTGTCTGTGTATAAAAGGAAGGGGGGGTGGGGGCCCTTAACACTCACAGTCAAAGACTACAAAGATGGCCGCTAGCCAAACTAGCAGAAGGGGGGTGAGACTGGAGGTGATGACGTATGTGAAAAGGAGGGGCTTGACGGTGCTACCGCTAACCTACCACCAGGTGGCGTGAATGTTGCTGTATGTAACCACGTGTGTCTGTGCAGGCACGTGCGTGTGTGGGGCACTCGATTGAACGGGGTTTCCCCCCAGGGGTTAGACTATGTGCGTGCGTTTACGTGAGAGAGAGAGAGAGAGAGAGAGAGAGAGTGGGGATCACCTCCTGCTGTGTTGGCAGGAGGATGAGCCAAGAAAAGGGGGAGAGAAATCGTGAGTCAACATAAATCAAACTTCTGCTGCGATATCCTGAGGAGCATGAGTACGTTATTCTATCATGCATAAGCATACCGTTGTCGTCTTGAACTGTCGGCAGCTTACGCAGTGATGAACACCGCCCTCCGCTCACTCACAGAGCCGAGTTAATGAAGAGAGAAATATCACACAAAGTTGAATACAAATGAATGAAAATAATCCCAAAGAAAACAGTCAATGCAATTAATACACAATACAAACGGAACTTCTCTGGTCCGTGATGTTTGTGTATTTACCTCCGTATAATGCGCCGGTGTCTTTAACACGAGCAGAATACGGGAATGCACAGTGGAGCAGCGCTGAGGTCCGCTGGGTGTTGCGCAATACCTTGATATTACGCAATAGTAACGAAACACACAAAACACGGGAATATCAACATATAAATGAAATTAACCTGAATTAAACGTAAATTAATTTAAGCTAAGCTAGCCCAGATGCACAAGAACCTTACTGGTAGACGCTTCTTTGCGGCGGGGAGAGCGTCCGCTGCGAATTGTGGCTCCTTTGTCCCGGGGGAAAAAGTGGGGCTGCTTGCAGATCAGCGCGGCTGTTTAAACGGCGGCTGTTTCGGTCCGTTGGCGCGACTCGTTCTGGAGCGGGCGCAGGACGTGATCAATCCTCGCTGCAGAGAGGATGATCTTACTTCAGCTTAAGACGGCGTGGTCTTGCCGGGAAGTCATCGGGGAAGAAGGGAGGTTTCAGCTTCTTTCTGCCGGAATGTGCACACAAAAGAAAAAAAAACACCCGGAGGAATCGTGGAAGGGATTCGTCCGTTGTGTCGTGACGAGGCCAGACTCAGAAAAAGAACAACTGCTGTTTTCGACCAGCGAAAATGGCATAAGACCTGACAGGATTTGATGAGGGTTGGAGGCTTTGCAGGCCGCGTGTTCCTCGCGGCTTTCGTCGCCAGCGCGATGCTGGGGGGAGGGGGAAAGCTGATGTGTCTCCTTGCGTCCCAGGGACGGATGTCCAGGGTGAAGAACGGCGATTTTGGATGTGCGGGCGCTTTTAAACGGCTCAGCCTGCACAGCGGGGGGGGCCTGTTTCGGCCAATGGAGGGTCAAGCCTCAGGGTGAGAGGTGGGGGTTAAGGATCAGAGTCCATTGGGTCAGGAGGAGCATGTGAGGAGCTCAGCCAGCCAGCAGGTGGCCTGGACCCTAACATATTTCATGTGTTTTAAAGCCATGTTTAAAGTAGTCTTCAATGTACTCACAATACATTCCATTTCAAATGTACAGTAACCAAAGAGCTGCTTCTATGACTGTGTGTTTAAGTATCTCATCATTATGACTTTCTATCTCATAACTTTGACTTTCAATCTCATAATTTCATCACATTTTCATCACCACGGACTATTGTTAAAGTATACTGCAGGTTTTAGATTTCTACTTCCTGCTTCCCAGCATGCCATCGTTAAGTTTTTAATATGTAAAGCATCGCGCGTTCATCGATCCAAAGTGTCACCGACCCTTCCCCGTCTCTCCCTCCTCCTCCACAGCCGTCGTTCTCCAGCTCGCTGCTGATGTCGTCCAACCTGAGCCACCAGCGGCGCTCTCAGGGCGTCTACCTGCAGGAGAGCGCCGGGGGATCCTCCATCAACCTGGCCTGCGAGGCCAGCGCCACCTCCACGCCCGCCGCCGGCCGCCCCAGCACCAGCACGCTGTACAGCCAGTTCCAGAGCACGGAGAGCGAGAACAGGTCTGTACCCGGGGGGGGAGGCGCTGACGGGAGGGCTGCTCCAGGCTTCTATTCTCAGGCTTATTATTTAATGTTCCATTCATAAACCAACGTCACTCGGCCATTTGGTCAACAGATGAACTTGGTTGTAAATACCAGTGTCAGAACAATCATCGTCTTCATCTTTGCTTCTGATTATTCTCCCATCAGGAGCTTTGAAGGCATCCTGTTTAAGAAAGGGGCGTTACTGAAGCCATGGAAGCCGCGGTGGTTTGTGCTGGACAAGACCAAGCATCAGGTAAGACAAGGGGGTTAAGGTCAAAGTTCAAAGCCCGCAAATCCTTGGAAGAAATTCAATAGAATGACACTCTTAAAGCAAAAGAATGAGCTTATAACGTCCTGTCTCTAACGATGCACCCCCCCCCCCAGTTGAGGTACTACGAGAGCCGGCAGGACAAGGAGTGCAAAGGGGTGATCGAGCTGGCCGACGTGGAGTCCGTCATTCCAGGAACGCCCACCATGGGAGCGCCGAAAAACATCCAGGAGAAAGCCTTCTTCGATGTAAGTCCAGTAGTGTATCTATCTAAACCTTCATGCATTGTTCCAAGATGGGTGCCCCTTTTTATAGCGCCGCAGTCACACCAGCAGACCAGTAAGAACAAAGCAACGTGATTGTGGTGCATACAGCAGCTTCGTGTTGTCCTGTTTAACCACCTGCTGTATCCGGGTGAATGAAGGATCTGATCTAATTGTAACGGCCAGTGATAGAAGCTTTACAGACGCTTTCTCTCCGGTTTGTAGTTGTTCTCATGCAGCAGGAGGTACCGGTCTAACGGAGTCCTGTTCACTCATTTAGTCTTTATCGTGTCAGAAAACTGAAAACTCTCCAAAACATTTCCCCAGAAACCAAAGAGACGTCTTCAATGCTTTTGCTCCACCAATAGTAAAAACAATCCAACATATAAAAGCATTAATCGATGATCCAACGTGGATGTCAATAACAATCTGAAGGTGTTTCAAGGAAAGGACTGATGCGTGCTCCAATCCAGCAAGGCGTCACTTTCTCCTTGTGGTCCGCCGTGTGTTTGCCGGTGTGTTTTCACAGATCGCTGTACTTAATGTCTCCCCCATTTTCTTTCAGCTCAAGACGACCAAACGAGTGTACAACTTCTGCGCCCAGGACGGCCTGAAGGCGCAGCTGTGGATGGACAGTGTCCAGAGCTGCCTGTCGGACGCCTAGAGGAGGCGGGACTCTTTAAGAAAAGAAGCAGCGATGCACCAGGAACCAATGACCACGAGCTGCGGCGGCCGACGGGGCAGATCCCCGGGGGGGGGGGGCTCACCACTTAAGCCCCGGTTCTGTTCGCTAGTGTCGAACTAATATTTGCGTCACCACGTTTCAGTGTTTTTGTTTTATAAAAAATATCAGAAAAAGTACTAAAAAAGAACAATGTCCGTGAAGAACCACTCGCTGTCGTCTCACCAAGTAGCTGCAGCCTGTCACCCCTCCCCCCCCCCCTCCTCCCCTCCTCTCCTCAACAGTCTTACCACTACGTGCACGTGAAAAACTTTATTGGAGCACGTTGCATTTCTGTGAAGCGTCCTGTGGCTTGGACCAGCGTCAAGATCTTTCCAGAACCTCCACCTGTAACCCGCTCTCCCTCCTCCCAAAAGCCCGCCCGCCCTGTTAGAGACACTCTGGGGAGGAATGGGGAGGAGCTAACGGTCAGCCACGAGACAGGCAGCCCGGTCTATCGGAGGGTTCTACCGGAACCAAAACACCCCCGAGGACCACACGTGCTTGCCTCTCTGTGCCGCTCACTGCCTGACGTAGCCCGTTCAAAGAAGGAGCTGGAGTTTGACGCTGCACCTGCAAGGGGAAGGGGGGGGGGGGGGGAGGCTCCTCAACGGTTCATGAAGGATTTCATTGTTTTCTGTTCCAAAATCACACACATACATATATGCATATATATATATATAGCTGTGAAAGATGTGATTCAGTCGCAGAGATCAGACCAGTCTGTCAGGTATTGAGTGTATCGGTGAAACTGTCGCTGAGAGTGTTTACAAAGTAGACCCCCCCCCCCCCCCCTCACTAAACTAAACTGCTCTTCACCCGCGTGTTTTCTAATCAGTAACGACCACTATTAACGTTCAGGTTTTTTTAAGGGATGCTGAAGGAAAAAGGAGGGATTTATTTTGTAGTGATATCTATAAAAAAACAAAACAAAAAAACCTATAGAAGGAGATGTGGAAGATTTGAGTGGAGGGATATTATTGGATGCTTCGGGTAGACAGACTCGCCACAGTGCTCAGTGTCGGAAACTGGATGTTTGTAAAGGTTCCGGTGTTTTTCAACCGAGGTCTTATTTTCATGACGGGCCGGTCTGAATTTGGCATTTCATTAGCTGGAGGTCCATGTTCGGATTCGGAGTATTGGTACGAGCCGTGTCAGCCACCGAAAGCTTTCCAGATCAATTTAACCACAGACATACCCTCTAGATTAGCTAGGGTAGCTAGCCTCAAGCTAATGTGTTAAAAGACGGGCACCTGCTTAGTGTCGTATGTTTAGTGCTCATAATGTCATTTTTTTTTTAAGTTTTATATTTAGCTTCATCTGTTTCGAAAGTCTCGTCTAACTATGGAAATAAGACTCAGGTTGAAAAATAGTGTACTTTTTCTTTTGAGGATGCTGGGACGTGGAAAGCCTCTGTCTCTCACACACACACACACACACACGCGCTTCCGTCACATCGCCTCGTGCTCACGTGTCAGACATGAGCGTGAGGCTGTTTCAGAGCATCACACCACGGTTTCCTGCAGCTTGAGCACGGACGGTCTGCAGAGACACTACGCTGAGCTGGAAGGCTTCAAAAACCTTTTTATCTCAGTGGTTTGTCAGACTGCCCCCCCCTTCCTCCACACACACACACACAAACAAACCACTCTGACCCACACTTGTTAACACAAACCCTGCTTTGTAAAATACGGTTCTACTGCTGTCTTTGTTGAACTTCAAATTTGAAATTGTAGGTTTCTTTTTTTTTTCTTTTGTCTAATAACTCCTTTGTATATACTACTCCAGATTTGTATGTAACGTTTATGGTAGTAATTTATTTAACTTGTCTCCTCAGTAAGAAAGTTCCTCAAGCACCACTTTATTTTTAAATTAGGAATTCAATGTGCCATTTGTTTATTTCTGTATTGTGACTAATGCTTTTTCTTTTTTCTTTTTTAAATGTACAAGTAAACCTTCGGATGTTTTTTTCTTTTTTTTAAAACATGGTTGTCCTTACGCAATACCATCCGTTAAGCAGGAGTGGAACGTGGTGTGTTTAGTGGAGCAGGACGCCTCTGGGCTGCTTGGATGTTCTGGATCCAGGTTACAGTCACAATACATGTGGACGGAGGAAGTTCTGCCGACTGTTTGTTCAACAGTCAGTGACGACATGAGTCAGCGTGACCTGTCGGGCTGCCAGATGTGCTGTATGTCAGTCATTAAATGAAGAATGTCAGAAAGTCCATTTATGCACGGTGTAGCAAAAACTAGTTTAGAGATGCCAAACATGCTAATATTGTTTAATATGTATTCTGTATGTTTCGTACTTTATCGGGAATTAATTGTTGAATGCCCTCTGGTTGAAGGTTTCAATCCACTTGTAACAACGGCCAACCGTGATGTCACGGTGTACTGACCCACCCTGCATGTCCACTGCTACATCACACATCTATGGCAAGGAGAGGAGTAGCGCTGCAAACTAGTGATTTACAGGTGATGTTCTTCACCGACTAACCGTCTCCAGATGTTAACGTTAACGGCGAGGTCCAGAGCTTAAGGATCCTGTGGTGTTTTCATTGTTGTCGTACCAACAGGCAGACAGACTGAATCACTGCTTCGTGGGTTATAGAGACTTCAGCGTCCATGAACAGTTTACTGGAGGTCTAAAGCACACAGCCAGCATCATACATGGTTAAGTTCCAGGTGACCTGGTCTCCGCTTAAATTGATTCATCCCCGAGGAACAGGTGGACCACAGTGACAGCAGGAACCTCTGCAGCAGCCAGAACTGGCCCGTAGGAAGACTGTCCTCGTGTTCTGACTGCATCCAGTTAGACCCAGCTCACCTTTTCACTCTTGTGTACTCCAGCAGCTAACATTAACCACAACATGACGTAAGACTTTTTATTTATTTTTCTCCTTTTGTTTTTATTAGAAATGACTTTCTGAGCCGTCAATCATGTCAATATAGTTTTTAGAATCCAAATAAAAACTGTGGGTTTAAATGTTCATCTGTCTTGTGTGTATGTTGAAAACTTTAATTAGTTTCACATTATTTTTGTAGATCTTCCCAAAGCTATTTTAGAGTGGAACAGCGTTTAGAAATGGTCTCCACACACCACAATAGTGTTTAATTATCAAGTCAGTTTGTCAGATAGTCATAAAAAAGTCACTGTATAGTTGTAGGAGCCCAAAAGGACACTTAACTCCTCATTGTAAAGAACTATGCTGTTAGACTGGTTGGCGTATTTGCGCCCCATTGTGGCCAACCGTGGCATTGCATGGCTGGTTAATTGGCACCTGTTGATTTCGTCATCGTAATTAGTAGCAGCTGTGCGCAGGGAACGCTGCTTCAGGACAGCAGGGGCCGAACTAGTTAAAAATAACGTTACATGTTCTTTTGATGAAGTGAAAGTTTAAGTTTATCTTTCTTTACTTTGGGTTGCCGCGGCAATCAACCCTTAAACACCTTACCGTTCTTTGAATTCATCAACTGGACATCAAACCGTGAGTAACCTGCCATGTCGGTGAATATGAGGTAAAACAAAACTCATGACAGAAAATAAGTGTTTGTGATGACCTGTAGCTCATTTTGTAGCCTGTTGGAATACCTGAAAAAGAGACGCGCGACCCCAAAAGTATTCACACGGAGCGCGCATAGTGCGCGAGAGAAACTCAGAAGATGTAACTAAACCGATAAAACGCAAGAGGAGCAACCACAGGGTCTGTTTTAATCATGTTCATGTTATAATAAAGGTAACACTTGTGAGATTTGTAAATAGTGTAAATGTTACTGGCTCAGAGTAAATGAAGATGGCACACAGCACAAATTGAAAAGTTTCAGGTTCGCCTAAAAAAAGCACTTTTATTGTTATTTCTTTGGAATGATGCAGCTGCAAGTCTAAAAACTCCCAAATCATAGCGCAACATGTGAACAGTCTCTCTGCAAAGTTTGACTTTGATAAAGTGAAGCAGAACAAAATTAGGTTTTAGTACAGAGGTCAGGCGAGGTCACCAAATTGAAATTTTGGAACCAGCTGTTCCATTTAAATTTTCTATACTATATAACTATATATTGCACTTGTTTTATCACTAATAGTGTTCAATCTATCCAAATACAGCAGTTTGGCTTCATGTTGAGCCTGAATCCTCTCTGAGCCCGTTTCTGTCGTCCATGGGATTTACTCGCCTGAAATTCAGTTTCCCTGTGTATGTGGGCCTATCTCAGCCTATGATTAGTCGATTTCAGTCAATGAACCCTCCTTCGACGCTTCAGAGTCCATACAAATGGGTGGGGGTAACATGGGATTGATTGACAGAATCGTTAGCCAGTCAGAATCAAAACCGCACCATCCCTCGCGGAGCGTAAAATTCCATTCGCCGAAAGTCAAATCCCTACCCCCCCCCCCCCCCCCCTTCTTCAGGAAACAGTTCAGAGACAACAGGATATACGTAGAACACATATTTGAGTCGACATAAGCGGGGATTTATCCGTTCTCTTCACAAAATCAGCTCACGGCGAGGTGCAGTTATGATTTTTATTGATAAAGCGGTTTGTTGTTCAGGTACTTGTTTGCTCACAGCTCTGTAATGGTTTCACGGAGAGATATTCTGAAGATATCTTTGGAATCTGTGTGTTATTGGCATGTTTTCTGCTATTTCGGTTTTCCGTGTTAGCCTTTAGCTTCTTCTTAGCGCCTACCGGAGTGCGTGGTCGGCTCAGCAATGGCAAAAGAGTGGTAATTGTTTTAGATACTTATATTAGTCGTGTAGAATTGTGTTTGGCGTGTGTAAAATGGCTTGGATGATATTGTTCCCCAGAATCTCTTTAACTGGGCATATAACGTGTGTGTGTGTAACGTTCATTATATTCGTTTCTGAAAAGTGCGTTCTACGACACGCTGTACGCTGAACTCTCCGTAGAGTTGCTTGCGTGTGCTGCGCTGCCGCATTAGAATACAAAATTGAATAAGAAAAGGGAGAACTTGAATTTAACGCAAGGAAGGAAGGAAGGCCCGTCTATTGATACTGAGGTCACAGAAGCATGAATATAATGGATGATGACCTGCAAATAGGAATACCAGAAAAATGAGTCCCGCTTGAGAGATCCTATTCCTGAAAGGAAAAGTCGTATGTTTTGGCTGTCTCACCAGAGGACGAAGAAGAGAAGAGACTGTTTGAATAAAGGCACTAAATCTGACACGTGTTTCTGGATCAAGGAAGCTCTGTGACCTTCTGCACTAAAGGCCTCAGACGGCAGTTACAAGTCCAAGCAAAGAGAAGGAGAATCCCGTCAACAGAACATAGCAGGAAGCAGTTTACTGGACTTGAAGTGAGCAGTCTTGATGGAGAGGGATTTCTTTTTGACTCCCTAAAATACACCCAGGATGAAATGCCAGTCATGACTGAGCACAAGGTGGAGTGATCCAAAGATGGCACAAGTTGATCTTCTTTCTTTAGGCTGCTGTGGAATATCCTGTTCAGGTGCCCTAACACGCAGACACACTGGACAACCGCTGGTGCTCATAGTGTATAATGTAAAAAAGTAGGGATGCACGATCCACCTTTTTCAGTCCCAACAGTGAGACCCGGGCTTTATGCATCAGTGTTGAGTCACTGAGCTGTCACTCTTATGTATTAACATTGATTTCATAACATTGTAACGCAAAATGTAAGAAAAATAATACATGGATATACCGGTAAATGTAGTTATCTCCAAAGAAAATAATGGTTTATTTCAATTGCTTGCTAGCAGTCGCACCGCTTGGCCTCCACCATCTCCTCACCATGTTCACCATGGAGCTGCTGACTCCGTCTGTCTGTGCTGAGCAGGTGGTGTACAGAGAGTCTATTTGAATGAGTAAGACTGACCGCTGGCTGCTTTTTATTTGGGAAGTTCCATTTTTTTTGCGGGGAGGATCTGCAGTTACAAGCAGGACGCTCACATTTGACGTGTTGCTTTCCGACAGCGGGATCACTATTAAGGCCATTACTTGTTGACGGGATGGATTCCCTATCTCAGGTGTTTACAAGTTGAATTTCAATGGCTGCCTTGAATTTAGAAATACATATAAGGATAAGTTTGGGGAAGTGGTAATAACAGAAGTATGAACCCAATTTGTAGTGGAGGGACTAAACCTGAAACTGCTGCTGTTCAGGGTGCAGGCTCTTTAAATTAACGTCTTATTCACACAAACGGGCAGAGGTGGAAAGACAACAACCAGACGGGCAAAGCAAAGCTTTTGGTATTAATGTGGTCAACCAGACACTTTTAATTTCAAATTAGTTTTTTAACAATGATCGTAGAACCTGATCGCTGTCAAATGATTGAAGTACACCAAAGAGGCCCGGAGCTCTGCAGAACCCAGACCTGCCCTCTTTCCAATCCTGCTGCTCAGAAACAAATAAGATCACAACTTAAAACACACAGCGTCACTCTGGCCCTGTGAGTAAGTGCTCGGTGGAGAGAGAGAAGAAAGGAACAGACAATAGTAATCTCAAGATTGCTTGTAAAGTTACTTTTAAATGTAGATAATATTTGTATATAGGTAGATAATGTTTGGTTGATTTAAGGGGGATAGCAATAAGAACTTAAAGGTCAATACAATCAGAAGGTCTTAGCTCACTAGCTAGGTCAACAGAACCGGTACATGCACTAAAAATAAAGTTGAGATTATATCCAAATGTATCGGCCCAGATCCAAGTCTGCGACGCCAGATTGATTCTTTTTAAAAAGAATTAAATTTTTAAATATAAATGGCTAATTGACATTATTGCACATGAGCAAAAGACAGTAATACTATTCGAGCTCTGTTCAACGACCTGCCCCTCCACCACCACCTCGCCCTTCCTGAAGCACTTGAGAACATTCAGAAACCTGGAGACGTTCCATCAACCGCTACCAGAGACAGACGAAAGAAACACGCAACCAAAAGGATAAGAACCGTGATCTGAGAGGGCAGACAGGAGCCAGCAGAGATGAGGGGACAACACTTACATTGTGCTATAATGTACAGTAAATGGCTGCATAAGTGCTTTTTCTTAAGCTTGAAAAAAAAAATGTTTTCCAAAAAAACCCAAAGTATTTATTGTTGAGGCATCATTAAAAGTTAGCCTGTGCTATCCATTCAGGGGTGACGATGTAAGATCCCTAACAATGGGATTCCAACAGCTTCGGACAAGTGGGAGAGAAATCTTTCTGGACATAGAAAAATAATAATAATGATGTTACCCCTCGGATTCTGTCGTTTCAAAGATCGCTGCTACATTAAAACCGCACGTAATTATGTGCAACATCAAAAAAGGCGTTGAAGATGATTCCTCTACACTCTTCTGTCTGTTGGTTTTGTTTGTCACTCTCTTTACATGTCCCGCCGCCTCATTATTGGTGTTGATTGGCAGTGTCCAGGTCCAATAACGTGGCCGAGTGATTCAGTAAAAAAACACCGTAGTTGCTGTGAGGTTATTTAGGGGAGGAGTCCCTCTGGAGGAGGCTGACAGTCCACGGCAGTGTAGCTCAGACCGGCCCGTTGACCGACACTTCCTGGGGCGGTGGCGTCTCCTCTCTGTTAGGAGCAGAGGAACACGGTCACATAAACACAACCTGAGAGGATGAGCAGCCGCTGGGGGGAGGGGGTTAACTGGCCGGCATCCCTCCCTGATCACAGAAAGTTTGAATTAGATACTCAATGCTCTCTGTAGTAAACCGCAGTTTCATTGGTGAAAATGATCTTGCCGAACAAAACATACAGGTCACACCAATCTGTGGTAAACAAAGTTTATTTTCTGCAATAATCCAGAAGCCAATGGAAAAATCCGATTTGAATTTTTGTCGAAAGAGAGTGCGACGCTAACTTCTGGGTTTCTCTACAGAAACACGTCATCCCTGCAGCACCTATCAAACTGTCAATTACTACTTTGTGCAGCGACACAGCTGGTAATACTTCCTGTGCGGTGCTTTGACTAAAATGAATAAAATAGTTCTTAAGGCCCAAAGTGATGTCATCAAATAGCTTTAGTCTGACCAATGTTCTAAAACTTAAAAATATGAATTCCATTATCAAAGAAAAGTAGCATCCATTACATTTCTCCAGAGTGAGTAATCAAAGAGTGAACTCCTTATTGCAGCTCGCCCTGTCCTCTTCGTCAATAAGTTGACTAATCGGTAGTTTAGGTTCTTCAGTCGATTAGTTGTTTTTATGATTTTACTTATTTCAATAAACTCACGAGCACATCTCTGGTAAACGAGATTTAAAGCGGTGTTTTTGTGTGTGAAACTCGAAGGTTGACTAAATCAATTGATTAGTAGACAAACACTGAAGAGCTTCTTTGGTTGAGGACAGCCCTAACTCTTGTACGGTGTCAGAAGGGCAGAAGGGCACATACTTCCTGTCGGTCTGTGTGGTGGCGGGCGAATCCTCAGCGGGCTGCTGCTCCGACAGAGAGAGCTTCTCCAGAGACACCGGACTCTCCTCACTGCAGGACACACACCAACGGCACCCATTAGTCCACTGGAGTACACTTCAGGGTCAAGTCAGTGTCTTTGAACTTTTGTTTCATTTTTGTTGACTTCGTTCTGTGGTTGACCTTTGACTCTGCAAAATGTCAGCCACAGCAAAGACAACATTTTCTATTTTGGGCTCAATAACCAAAGCATCCTGGGATTCACATCCACTCTGCCGTCAAAAGTCTTCCACTCTCCTCTAACCGTAGCTGTGTTAACCCCCTTGATCTTCAGGATTATATGCAGGATTTCCTCGTACCAGGATCCCTCTCAATCCTCACTTATGGCCCACTGGAGGCGTGTGGTTGGGTATCTGCCTGGCTTTTCTCTTTTCTTGTCATTTTGCTGTTTAGGACTTTTCTGGGCATCAGCCTCTGGACACGGTGTGTAGCACGCATTCCAAGACCAAGCTACGTAAATGATGCGGACACGGTGCCGGAAAAACTGGGGGATGTTAATTATTAACCATAACCGATGCCAACAGTAAGAAGAATCTAAAAATTCCACCTTAAAAGGTCAGCCCACCTTAAGTGGGCTGCGCTGGAGTTGTCGCCAACTTCAGGGCTAACCTGAGTTAGCCTGTTTTGGGCATTCACTACAGCTGGTGTTGAATGATTGAACCGGTTTGTCGTTGCCGCTGGGAGGCTTGTGAGGCTCTTCAACCACAGCAGCCCTGCATGCAAGGCACTGATCTTAACGGTTAACGAGTGTCTGCTATTGGTCAGAAGAATAGTTCAGAATTAGCATAATTCACTCATTGCTATAACTAAAACAGGATTTTTTTTCCCCCGACTGCAAAAAGTAATAACATTGCGTTTGCTACCCAGCCGTCAAGCTACAAACTTCTTTTAGTTTCTGTAGAGAACCAGAGAAGCTCTCAGGATGTACTTTATTTCAGATCCCAGTCCAGTCTATCATTACCTCAATGTGGTAATTATGTTTCAAATATAGCTGTTTCTACACACGGGCCAGCTGTTTGTGTATGGCTGCAGTGGACTGGTCACCAGAGGAGGATTTCACCGCTCAGCATCTGACAGCAGAAACGTTACAAACCTTTTGAGGTCAGCTGTCTTGTTGCCGGGGGTGCCGGCTGTTTCCGAGGCGACTGCAGCGGCGGGAGGAGCAGCGGCAGCGGCAGCGGCGGGAGGAGCAGCGGCAGCGGCAGCGGCGGGAGGAGCAGCGGCAGCGGCAGCGGCGGGAGGAGCAGCGGCAGCGGCAGCGGCGGGAGGAGCAGCGGCAGCGGCAGCGGCGGGAGGAGCAGCGGCAGCGGCGTTTTTGTCGTCCTCCTCGCTGTCGGATCCCCCGGAGGAGCTGCTGTCTGAGGCCACGAGAGGAGCCTTCCTCCCTTCTCCCACCGGCCAGGCTCCAGAGGAGGCACTGGCATCTGCTGACGCAGAAACAAAGACAGAACACACAAGTTTGTGTTTGTCTATCATGATGTGTGTATGAGCTGTTCAGGAGCTTAAGAGTGCACCTCGAACAGACACAGGCTGAGCTCTGAGGATGCAGGGAAACACTCACCACTCGTCTCTGGGTTTTGTTTGGCTTGTGTTTTTGCGTCACTGCTGCTCGAGTCCACAGGAGAGCTGCACCTGGGATCACTCTCTGTACTGTAGACAATCCAGAGGAAAGCAGAGTTAACGAGTGGTGAAGAATGACACCATCTGTGATCAATGACTCAAACCGTAAAATAATATAATACAACTGTTCAATGGCACACCTCAGTCTACAGACGAACAACCTCCCACTGTGTGAAGACACAAGCTCTTCAATAGATCATGATCACTAAACGTGTGGATCATGATAGTCTTTACGTTTTAGAGCTTTTGTTTCCTCCCAGTATTGAAGCTGAAGTACTTCAGCCGTAGCAAATTTGTGTTCACACGTCCACTATAAGGCCATGTCCACACTACACATACGTTTTGCCACGTTTACACTGAGCGGCCACACTATGCCGGAGTTTGAAAACACCCCCGAGATTGGAGGAGTTTGAAAACTCCGGGGTTGCGTTTGAGTGTGGACGGTCGGAAACTGTTTAGAAAAAATGACATTTTCATGCTCGTATTTGTCCCTCCTCTCTTGCCGTAGTTAGTGCCTCGTTGTTTTTAGATTCTAATGAGAAGACACGCTGCACTAATGTTTCACTTCTTCCGTTTGGTAGCCTTGAGAGACCTTAGTCTGTAAGTATCTTTATGAAGCATGAAAAGATGTACGTAGATAATTCTATTCGCTCTTTTAGTATAGCATTTGTGTTGTATTAAATGCTAACCGCGGTTAGCATTTCTCCATTGGCGGTAATGTTAAAATTAGCTTAGAAGCTAGCTAGTCGGACATGCTACATGATGGCTAAGCAAGAGCGAGAGACGTGTGGTGACCACATTTATGGACCATAATCTAGTAAACGTTTGTGTAAGTGTTGATTTTAAAGTAAATTGGATGTGCGAGAGAGAGAGACCTGCAGCGCTGTAACTAAGTCTGAAAAGTCATATTGTTTTAAAACTCAACAACCAATCTACTTCCTGTTTACACAGTCACGTGCTGCCCGTCTTCGAAGGCTGCCGTGTGGATGCAGATCAATTAGAGAATGATGCTGAAACGACCGTGTGGACGGAGATCGTTTCTATTTGACAACTCTGCTTCCAAATAGAAACGGAGTAGTGTGGATGTAGCATCAGTGACAAATGTTCGGATTTCTCTAAATGTTGACTTTTTGTTTCGCAATTCTAAAGCTTTCGGAGGAAGGAAGTTGTCCCTCTGCACACTTCAGAGGTTTGAGAGGAGATTGTCCCGTACACTCTCCGTACTTGAAAACTAAAATGACCGGAGAAACTACTGTCTGAACTAGGAACTACAAGTCCTTCATGCGTTTCCTGTTTGTGTTTGAAGAACCACGCAGATTAGACAAACTATACCGCTGGATTAAAAACCAACAGCTGTTGTCCTTCGTGTTTACTGCTGAGTCACTGATGTTTGAGCTGGCTGGAATGATAAGGAAAAGAAGAGTGAGCATTTAACTTTAGCTGCAGGGTTTGTGTTGAAACATTGCCTCTATTGTTTCTGAACCTCTAGAGAGCTCTACCCTGAGAGCAGACACTCTCTGCCACCTGGAACAGTCAGGAAATACATTCTCCATCACTGTTTTTCTTGAAGACCGACCTAGCAGACCAGCTAATGTGGGTCAACATGTTGGCTTCTCACCCGGAGAAAGGCTGGAACTCAGTGAAGTTGGCCCAGCCACTTCCCTGCGTCTCTGCTCCACTCCTGGATGAGCTGTCCCACCCTGCTGGGGTTTGGGATGCTGCGGTCCCTCCAGAGTCCCTGAAATGTGCTGTCCAGCCTGGACCTGGAGACAAGACCAAAGAATAAAAATGTTCTTTCAAACTAAGACAAGAGGCTGTTCTCAAAGTTCCTCGGTTTACATGAGATTTGGCTGTGTTCTGTGGGTAGCCGCAGTCCTCGGACCGACCTGTTTGTGATGCGTTCTGTGGGTAGCCGCTGTCCTCGGACCGACCTGTTTGTGATGCATTCTGTGGGTAGCCGCTGTCCTCGGACCGACCTGTTTCTGATGCGTTCTGCTCACAGTCCTCGTCCTCATCAGATTCAGATCCGTGGTCCCGCTCCCTGCCTCCGTTCTCCATGCTGCTCCTGGAGCCTTCCTCTGAGGTTTGGGAGACCCCAAACCTGGTGGAGCGTGACGATGGATAGAAGTTGAGACGAAAGGGTTCACAGATAGAAGACGGCAACGCTTGGTGTTCTAAAAACTGCTTTGACGGGATGAAAACTAGAAAACAACCAGGTTTACCTTGTTCTGGATTTAGCTTGTGTTGCATAGTTCATCTCCTTCTCCTCCCAAATGTCCTCTTCTTCTTCAGCATCATCAAACTGGCGTATCCTCTCTTTACAGCAGGCTTCAAAAGCAGCCGCATTGGCCTGCACACAAACACATTTGAATGAAGTCAGTCTGTTGTCTCTTTGCGACCACGCTTAGACGGATTACCAATATGCAGCTAGTTCTGTAGCAGTAACTGCTATATAAATATCACTGACAGTGAGAGCAAATTCAGTTCATAGTTCATTCTCTAATTAAGACCCAAACAACAGCAAAACACTTACACTATTATCATCAGCATCTAGATTGAAGTTTATTTCAGCAATCCTGTCAAATGTGGCGCTGAGGAAAGAGAAGATAATATTAAAATATTAGCCAACATGCTGTAGGTTAGGAGGACTGCAGTGGAATAACACACCTACACAGAAGTATGAAAGTAATACAACAAGCATGGCATCAAATAGTTGACCTGAGAATGAGTAAGAGGTGTCTGAGCTCTGGTGTAGAGGTATTCTGTTCAGGTTGGGATGCAGAGTGATGCCCTTCAAGGGACAGTTCACCCTGAGACCTTTCCTCTTACCTGTAGTTCTACTTATCAATCTAGATCGTTTTGGTGTGAGTTGCCACGTGTTAGATAAGTCGCAGAGCTGTACGTCTTCTCTCCATTATGATGGAACTATAGGACACTGCTTCCAAAAAAATACATTGGAAAGACTCAACAGTCTCTTTCCATAAATCACGACCTCATTACTCAACATAATCCACAGACCTTGTTGAGCAGATTCATGTAGGAACTATTTTCTTTCCTCCTAACTACACCAACCAACCGTATCACCACGCAGAAGGAAGCGTACATCTACCGATGGACGAGAGGCTCATGACAGAGCGAGATGGAGACATTGATGTCATCTTTCCCAGCTCAGCTGTGGTGCTAGGTGAGCTAGCAGTGTCGGTTAGCTCCAACCTATATACATGAGCCATCTCGCACCAAAACAATCAGGATTGCTAAACATCACTGCAACTAAGAGGACCTGATTTTGGGGTGAGCTTTGAGAAGGCCAACGAGCCATGTGAGACTTCTACTACTTACTTGATATTCTCATCATGCTCGCTGAACTCCTCGTCATTGAAGCCAAACTGATCCACAAAGTTGGCCGTCATCTGTTGGATCTGATAGTCAGAGAAGGCCTGGGAAGGTCAAAGGGTAACTTCTTAAGGTGACATTGTGATGTATATTTTTTTCATTTGAAAAGTAACAGTGGTGTGTCACTTTGTCTCCACGGTGGCGTCCACCCTACCTGCTGCAGAGACAGGTCGTTGGGGAAGGGACTCTCCATGTCGTCGTCTTCACTGGACGAGTGCATGTTGTGGGTGCTGACCTGCAGGACAAGGTTTGGTAAACTTTATACGGGACACATTCGCACATCATGCTGCCCTTTTAATAACAAATGCTTTAAAAACATAGCGAAGAGAAAACAAATGCTAGTATGTGTGCCTTGTCTTTTCAAGTTACACCAAGAGCATCACCCTACAGTCCACTGAGCCACAGTCCACTGGGCCTCACCCTACAGTCCACTGGGCCTCACCCTACAGTCCACTGGGCCACAGTCCACTGGGCCTCACCCCACAGTCCACTGGGCCACAGTCCACTGGGCCTCACCCTACAGTCCACTGGGCCACAGTCCACTGGGCCTCACCCTACAGTCCACTGGGCCTCACCCCACAGTCCACTGGGCCTCAGTCCACTGGGCCTCAGTCCACTGGGCCTCACCCTACAGTCCACTGGGCCACAGTCCACTGGGCCTCACCCTACAGTCCACTGGGCCACAGTCCACTGGGCCTCACCCTACAGTCCACTGAGCCACAGTCCACTGGGCCTCACCCTACAGTCCACTGAGCCACAGTCCACTGGGCCTCACCCTACAGTCCACTGGGCCACAGTCCACTGGGCCTCACCCCACAGTCCACTGGGCCTCAGTCCACTGGGCCTCACCCTACAGTCCACTGGGCCTCAGTCCACTGGGCCTCACCCTACAGTCCACTGGGCCTCAGTCCACTGGGCCTCACCCTACAGTCCACTGGGCCACAGTCCACTGGGCCTCACCCTACAGTCCACTGGGCCTCAGTCCACTGGGCCTCACCCTACAGTCCACTGGGCCACAGTCCACTGGGCCTCACACTACATATAGGGTTGGGTATCGTTTGGGTTTTTTTACGATACCGGTGCTAAAACGATACTTTTAAAACGATACCGGTGCCTAAACGGTGCCTGAACCGATACTTTTTTTTTTTCTTCAAATTGAACAATATATTAACTGTTAAAGTATACTATAAATATAAATAAATACAAAACACACACACTCTGTACACACACTACAGCTTCAAACTTCAGCAATTATTTTGCAGAAATATGAGCATATTTGCCTTCTCTGGCAAAATACGACACGTCTCATGACTTATTTTATTTTACCAGTTGGTGGCGGTAATGCGCCAACCGCCAGTACACCTCAAAGAAGAAGAAGCTTTCGCGTGCCTGTTGTACTTATGAGCGGCAGCGCTAAGTACCCTGTTGTAATAATACTATGAGTGAGGAGCGGAGGACCGAGGCTATCGTTAGCTGCTGCCAGGACGGAGTCATCAGAGTAGTGTCAAAAAAGTATTTCAATCGGATCAGGCACCGAAAGGAAGCACTGAAATCTGCGTTGCGTTTCGGTCCGGTAGATACCGGTCGTACTGGCACCGCTTTTCGGTACCCAACCCTAACTACATAGGCTTCATCTTAAGATGCATCCTTGAGGTCTTTTTGAATTCCATGCAGCAAATACACTTTCTTGCAATGCAAATGCCCGTCTGCAGTTATAAACATGCCGAGTTCAGTTTCCTCCTGTGAAGACATATCATTGTCTGTGAGCTCACTTTAAATCTTCAAAGTGAATGTTGTTCATCAATTAAAACAACACCTCTGACTTTTGTTGCTTGTATTCTTAGATTTATTAAATGACGTTTGAAAAGAAGCTGTAACATCTGCTCTGACGCTGTGCTGGGCTGCTCGGTCCTGTCATGTTTAACTGGCTGCTCTGAACTCAGCGGACCAAAACTGGGAGAGAAGAGGAAACAAGAGGAAGTTAAAAGAAAGCTTTGTATGCCGAAGGACCCAAGTGCTGCTGAGTGACGTCTCACCAGCTCGACAGTGTTCCTCCTGTTCGTCTCTCTCAGCGTCTCGTCCACGAAGCTCTCCCAGCGACCTCTGCAGTCTTCTGGCAGCTCTGCGAACACGGGGATATTCATTTTCACTAACTTTTCAGTTAACTCCACTCCTGTTAACTAATGTTCAGCATCAGGCCAGCAGCAGCATCTGCTCACCTTTGATGAGGTCAGTGATCTGGGCCTGTACTGGTCCTTTCTCCAGGTTCTGGACCACCATGTTGGCAATTCTGGTCAGGTGACCCATGTTGCCTCTCCTGGTGCCACCCTCACCCCTGAGATTCACAAACACGATTCAATTCACTGCAACACCACAACTATGCTTGTCACGACTATTCTGTAATCCACTGATGCTGCAGCAAACTGCCGCGGTGTTGAGGTTCAGAGCAGAAACAGATTCATCACACTCATCAACTAGCATTAGCGCCTCACGGGTGTAGCCTCCACCAACTGTCAAGTTACAGTTTACATCCATGTTTGTCCCAAATGTAATCCTATGTGTGTGAAATTGTCAATTATCATATGAATTCTCTCGAGTTATGGCCAAAAAATGTTGAGGCCACGGTGACCTTTGACCACCAAAATCTCATGGCTCATCGTAGAGTCCAGGTCGTCAAACGTCATTTTGAAAAACTTTCATTGAGGTTTTTGTTATTCGGGGGTGTAATTTATATTCTGTTTTTAAACAAATGGGTATGTGAGCACACTGCTTTGGATGTAAAGAGATCCTCACTGTATCTTATCGTTCTCCTCCCAGGCGTCAAGGATCCTCTGTACCAGTTGACACTTCTGGAAGAGCTGAGGTTCAACAGAAACACAGAATGAAGGCAAGTGTGGGAATAATTGAGAAAGAGAAAGTTTTGGGTTGATGGCAAAGTCGGGAGGTCAAGCTGCTGAAGCCACCTACATGTGCTACGAGGGCGTTGTGGATGGAGGCGTGTGGGTCACTGGTCCTGCCCGTCTCCATTGCCTCCTCCTGCACCTCAGGGCTGGATGCTGCAGGCTGCCCGTCGTGGTTCTGGAGGGCTGGGCTGGGCCGCTCCTCTGAGGAAGGATGGCTCAGGATTGCCGCCACACAAAGCTCCACTTGGAAGTGCAAAAAGTTATTCCAGGAGTATTTGAAGAACAGATCCTATTCAGAGAGAGAGAGCGAGATGGAGAGCAACGTCGGTGACATGTTGTGAAAGCCTGTGAGAGACAGAACTGTTAGCGGCCCTGAATTGACTGGACACCTCCCGTACAGATGTTAATATGTACTAATGTCAGTTTTTAACACCACATGGCTCTGTGCCCTTCTAATGTGCTTATTTAAAAAGTGGTGGTAAAATCCGGACCAGAGATGACTTCATGCTGGTTAACAGACGGTTTGAATCCCCCATCTGCTGCAATACAAACAAAGCTCCATGGTCTTGTATGAGCCTGCTCCAAATAAGCCCCACCCACTGCCCTTTGGTCAGGTGGTGTGATTAGGTAATCAGTGCTCCCCCGCCTCACGACTAACCTTGTGCAAATCTGACGCAACTTTTTCCAGATATGACACAAAAAAAAAAAAAAGAAGAAAAAAATGTAGGAGGGCTCAGACAAAGAGGAGCTACAGAGTTTCAATGTGCAGAGTCCAGCCAGGCTTTAGCCTACCAGTAGTAGGTCCATGGTGGCAAGATTGCAGAGCTCCAGGCAGATACTGGGGGCACTGGTCTGCAGCAGGGCAGCCACCAGCCGGGCCACGTGAAGGCGGGCGTTCCCCAGTGGCTGCTCGAGAAGGCCAACGGTCGTCAATATTGCACTTTTCTGCAGAGGGAATGTGAAAAGCAAAATGTTGTTTTTGATGCACAAGAACCCAGAGTGGCAATGCTATAACTGTACCAAATACTAATAACAGTGCCTATGTTTAGAATGTATTTTGCTTCATGACTCGTCACTGCTCTGTGGCTTTACCTTGGGGGGGTCCAGAAGAAGCTGCTGGAAGTCCTTTAAATGGGGCTCAATGGCATTTAAAATACTGCTGCTGACAGTGTAAGACCTTTCATAACCCTGAGAATATAGATCCATCAGCCCTTCCAACCTGGGACACGCAAGGAGACAAACACATTAGACATGAAAGCTCCCAAAGCTGACAGTGAAAAACCGGACAGGAAACACTTTGACTCACCCAGACCTCCTGGTCTCCAGTAAGGTAAGTAGCACTTGAGTTCCGTTAACAATGGAGGCCTCACTCCTCTCCCACTCAAACATGTTCTTGAGGAGCCCCGCTACACTCTCCTGCCTGAAAGACAAAGGGTTTATCTCAGTAGCAAGAAGACCCAAACTAGACCACGTTGACACACTGCGGTGTTCTCCTCTTAGACCGGAACTGATATAGCATTCCTTTGCTATTGTTGATACTAATGTGTGGAAACTCATGGGTGACGTGTTGTACACCGAGGACGCATTACGAAGGACTCAAACTTTCTCAAAACTCTAAACTGTTGTCAAACAGGCTGTGCCAGCAAAGCCTCGTACACAGAGCGATCATTTAAAGAACGCTGTGCTGCACATTGGGAGTCAAGGACGACATCGGAGTGTTTCCGTATGTTTACAATCCTGGCTTGTGTCGACATGTAAGAGCTCACTTCTTTCCACATCTACCATCAAACTTAGTCAAAGACAAAAAACACATGAGAAGAACCTGCCAATTATGTGACACCATTAACCAACAGCAGATGGGAAGCAGAGGGTTTGACTAGCTTAGTCATCAAAGCCGATCCGGTGCAATGTTGTTATTCAGTTTCTAGTGTACTGCAGCCAGATAAATGCCAAGTGTTTTAATACACTCACTCTAAACACCACAAGCCACTGGACCCTTTTCCTCCTCGCACTCGAACCAAAAGGCATCGTCAACTTACGACTCTAGGACAGCCAATAGTGGGTCGGCCTCCATATTCTCCTGCATCTGATTGGCCTGGTCTCGACTAAGGCGGATGATGTCACAAAGCGTTTGGGATGCATTTGATTGTCTCTGAAACGTAAATCAATGAATTAGAAAATCCTCATTAACTCCTAAATAATGTTAATGCATGTGTACAGAGTTATAGCGTTTCAATCTGACAAAGAGAGCATCACGACAACATGGTGACAGGACACTCACCTCCTCATCTTTGCCAGTATGGATGAGCTCTGTGAGTCTTTGTACCAACTTCTCCTCGTTCAGCCACTTGGGGGGGGGAAAAACAAACGGTGTTAGATACATTAAAATGTGCTCAATATAGGGCTGCAACTAACGATTATTTTAATAATCGATTAATCGGGTGATTCTTTTTTTGATTAATCGGATTAAAAAACCCAAAAAAAAGCTTTAATTTCCAACCCTTTATTCAAAAACAGAACTGATCTTCAGAAAGTGCACAAACAGGTTGCTCCTTGAACATCCCTGAGCTGTTAAAGTAATAATTAAAAAACAAAAAAACAAATGGACTAACACAAAAAACATACACATGTATTGTAAACATAAACATACATATGCACAAAAATATGCATATTTTTGTTTAAAGGGACCTGAGCTATCAGAACAATAAATAATTTATAAAAAATAAAGAAAAATACTTATCAGAAAACTTAACAGGATTTGTTTGAACGTCAGAACTTGTTCTCTACACAACACGCACAAACTGAATCATCACCGTGGTGCTCCCGTGCCATATCATGTCGCTTTTGCATATCTTGCAATGAACACACTTTTTCAATTTATTCAGTGTGAAATGCTCCCACACCTTGGACGACTTAGGTCGTACTGATTTCTCTGCCTCCGCCATGTTTCAGAACAACGTTACGGGTCTCTCCGATGCTCTTTCCTCTGTTGTAAATTGTTTACTTTTATTGTGAAGAGCATGAAAACGGAAGTGATTTTACTGTGAAGAGACAGGAAGTAGCATGATACGTGCTTATTCACGGCAACAATGATAACGATAAGTGAAAACCTATGTCGGGTGCAGGAGCGCGGTCTGTTCACTGCAACAGTTGTTAAACTGCAGTTTTCAGGAAGTAAAGTGTTCCGTTCAAAACCAGACGTGTCTTGGTCGTCATTAGAAGCTCCACTTCACAACAACTGCTGTGCTCCGCACTTCCTTTTTTTTTTTTTTCTCAAACATCTCCGCGATTTATTGAGTGGCGTAATAATCGCGCGACACAACAAATCGATAATGAAATTTGATTATCGATAAAATTGAGTCGTTGCAGCCCTAGCTCAATACGAAACTCAGTGCATATCTATTGCCTCTCAACATGGTGACAGACTCACATGCACTAAAATGCACATGCGGCCGTCCCGGCTATGTAAACAGGGCACAGATAAGCTCTGATTACAACACACACACACAGAGGGAGAGAGAGAGACTACACATTACGCCACTATATCTTTTGTAGACAATAGTTGTTTGCTGCTGTATTGATGCTCTGACATATCGTATGGAGAACCTCTAAAGGCTGCTGTTTACTTATGGGAAGTACAGTAGCGCTTACATGGAGGACTTCCTGCCTTAAGGGGGCGGGCTCCACACAACTGATGAGGCGAAGCAGCAGGTCCATCATGGCAGAGGCGTCAATATGTTTCAGCACCAGACCAATGAAGCCTTCCTTTTTCTTTAGAAAGGTGATCACCTGGAAAACAAAACCAAGCGCTCAATACTTTTGGTTCCACGTAGACGCACCAAGCTGGCTGAATCTGAACGTCTTTCCCAAAACACCACACTTCTGTTTCCTCCTGTACGTCAGTGTTTTACTATCCAGTACAACGGATTATTAACAGAGCTTTTCATTGCTTGATTACTAATTAAGACACCGTTGCTCAAGCCACGACCATTTCCAACATACCTGTTCGGTTTTCCTGGCAATGAGATTGCCGATGGTTTTGCTGAAGAAGCTGGCCAGTAGCGGGTTGAGGGGCGGGTCCTGCTCCAGGAAGTGATAGAGCACCTCAAGGAGAGACTCGTCTGCGCCCAGCTTATCGTTGATGATGGACACATCTGATGTCAGGAGCTCACAAGCCACGTTGGGAAACCTTACAAAAAAATAATACAGAATGACAATGAGGAGAAGTCGTCAGTGCAATTATTCATTTTAAAGTGGAATTTCAAAATAATTGATTATATTAAACCTAATCGTAATGGTTCCGTGGAGCAGTGAACTTTGTAACAAAGTAAAAGTAATCAAATCCGAGTAGAAATGGGTACTGAACACAAGTAGCTACAACTCAAAAACTAATTTTATTTTTAAGTCTAATGCAGAAGTCTTCAACAGGGGGTCCGCGAAATTTTTGGTTGATTAGAAGAAAAAAAAGAAATTCTCTAAACTTGAATGTGTCCATTATTTTAATGGTTCAGTATTGTATGAAAGATAACAGGTATGTTTATGCATGGCAGTGGTACTAATAGGCCATCACTCATTTTTCGTTTCCACGTTTAAAATGAAAACATCAATCTGAATAGCTTGTGTGCATGATTATCATGCAATTAACAGACAATGTTGATATTGGTATCAGCTGATAAGGTGTGTTTATAAATGGCAGTGGTACGGCCTCCCTACTCACTGTACCTTGCACATGTTTGAAATAAAAACATGAATATATGAACCTGTGTATTATTTGAATAGCTTAGGACTGAATGCACAATAACACGGTATGTTTATACATGGTACTAGGCCCATTTAATATAAAACACAATTTTATACAATATATATAGTCGGGGGTCCCTGCTCCATCTCGCCATCAGTTTGGGGTTCCTTGGCCTGAAAAACCTTGAAGACCCCTGGTCTAATGAAACTGCTGGACTAACAGAACGCTGAAAAGAGATGAAACATTGTGTCACGATGTCAGAGGCTTTTATAGTTTTCTATTAATTTGATTAAATCTAGTGTATTCTTTGCATGAGAACTCTTTCAAGTTATCTGATAAAAATTAAAACTTAAATTCCGCCTTGTAATTATAATAGTTTGTAATGATGGCACTGACTATAACCACACGCTGTCTTCTTCACCATTCACATGGTTATCCTGGAACCCCTCACTAGTCCCCGGCATCATCTTTTGTGGCCCTGAGGACTCACTTGAAACGGCTCCGCTCCTCCAGGTCGGCGGGCGGCTCGGTGGTGATGAGGCTGACCAGCTCCTGCATGCAGTGGTCCTGGGAGAGGAAGAGGAGCAGCCGGCGGTTTTGGGCCTTGCACTCCTGCAGGACGTCGTCCTCCTCCATCAGCTCTCTCAGCGTCACGTCCTCCCTGTCCAGCAGCTGGTCGATGTGGGAGGTGGTGTGCAGGTCGAACTTCCAAAACATGGTGGCCGCTGGGATGGGGGACACAGCCCTGAGGGAACGTAAAGGCAAAAAAACAACAGAGGTGTGGAGGGTGGGGGAAACGAGGGGGCCCAGCAGTAGCCAGAACAACAAAAGAAAGGGGTAGGAAAGGGAAGAGTGGAGGCGTAGGTGGGGAAGGAAGCATGGGAGAGAGATGGATGTAAACAAAGATGTACGGTAAAGGATTATACCAATAATAGCTGGAACAACAAGACAGCACTATCACTTGCTCCAAGTCCTTTTATATCACAGACTGTGTTTGCATTCATTAAATACTATGCTGTGATGTAATGCGGATGTGACATCTTCAGTCACTAATCTAGCTGTGCTCTATAGAACTTAAACGTAAAGCAGGAATTGAATACATCTATTGGCAACTCATGTAGCGAGTTCACCCAAAATACTATGTTGTTTACAATAAGGACAACAGTTGCATTATTGTGGTCACGGTAAATGTAGTCATGGACTGTGCACTTACAAAAATGCCACATAGTAAAAAGCTCACACGTACCAGTGGATGAAATGTGGATATCTTTAATCAGACCTCCCCCACGGGCAGGCAGGCATTTGTGTTTGTGCAGACGACAGAGAGTGTGGCGAGGCCTGGCATTTATCAGCATGGGTCTCCTCTTAAAACGCAGGCCTCTTTAGGAGATGAGACGCTGAGACGCTCACCATAACCTGCACCACACCAAACACAGCAGACATTGTCACATCAACTGACTTTAGAAGAAATTACACTGTCTTAATAATACCATCCAGACATCGTTTTAGATCTGCATAAGTGCTGTATGTGAGCGTAAACATGAGGAAGAGTTTGTTGCATTAAACAAAGTCACATTAAAAAATATACAAATTCGCGTATTTATATGTTTTCTTATTTAGGCCTACTCTTTGCAACAATATCATTTAAGAAAAATGTACAAAACAAATATTTTAAATGTTATCTGCATGGGTCAGGGGCTAAATCTATTTTGCACACATCCCCAATATTAACCTGTACAACAACTTCACATGTGTTTTAGTGGGTCTATCATTATACTATTATGTTGTGAATTTGCAAAAAAGTTTTGTTCAAACACAATTTTTTTCCCTCAAAATGTAGTCACAGCAGATATAGCAGATAGAGTACAGAACAATATGCACACACATCTAGAATTCTTCATTGTATGAGTAATGGTGAAATATACAAATGCATGGATTTATACATTTCCTTCATTTCAGTTTCAATAAAAGGAAGATTAAAAAAAGTATTCAACTTTAAAATAATTTAACATGACATTTGGGAACATCAAAGTTCTACAAACTGTAGTCTAGCAAAGCATAACATTAAAGACCCATGCATTTCCAAATGGTGTCTTTTAGTTTCTAATAACCACCCAAATAGCTCAAAGCTTCACATGGAATTATGCCTGAATCAATTAAGTATTAACTCAACACGGCGGGAATATTCACTAGCAAGTAAGAAGGCTGGAATAGTGACGCTTCCCGACAAGACAAAAGGAAAGGTTCCACGCTGCTTATTTTGTGAACTTCTTCTATTATAGGAAGATTAATTAAGCTACAGCCTATAGGCCCGTATCACTGCCAGGAGCACACAGATGTTATCATAAAGTTGAATTACATATTGGGCTATGTTACATTAATGTTAACTAAAGATGATGGCCAGTTACCATGCTGTTGTTTAGAACTACACTAGTATACAACACACAGCTGTTGTGTGCATGCTCATCCTTCTGTACTCAGACAACTGCTCAACAAGATTTGGTAAACATCTACTACCCATCCCATCAGCAGAGGCTTTCAGATGCCGACTATCAGATGAAGGTAAATGGAGAATGCATCTTAAATGATGGAGAATAGCTAGTTGATGCTTTTGTGACAACGCAAGCATGTTTAGTTTGTTTTTCCTTGTGTGGTTACCGTGGCAGTTAATCTAGACAACCCAACACACCAGCAGCGAAAAACTAAAACGTGCATCTGCTGGCTTCGTCAAAGCGAACATGTCTCTCAGAGCAACATGCTATCAACTGTTGATCATGGAAGTAAAACTGAAGGGGGAAATCGAAGCGCTTCCTCCTTTGTTGTTTCCCTTTTTTTTCTTGAGGAGGACCCTTTCATGCACATGCAGCCGCGTCCATCTGGCATACATTTACAGAGTACACAAGTGCAATAATAACCCGCCGAACGCTCCCTGTGGACACTGAGCAGGAAAGCAAATTCTTGACTTTACATCCAAAATAGAACCCTCCAGAGGCAACCTCAACAAAAACAGTCTACTGGCACAGTTACAGACGTTGAAAAGAGGAACAATGGCACACACTGAGGGCATACATGTGGATGTCGTGAGCCAACAATACTCTGTAATTAGGCAAGTTAAAAAGCAGTGAAATCTAACAAAAGGAAATTCCCCCTACACTTTTACATGAACTCTCCTTTACTTGCTAAATGTAAATTTAAAAGATGCAACTGGTGGCAACTCAATGTCTATCATGTTGTACTAGATACTTATTGACACACACTACTAAACGATCAAACTATCTGCAATGGTGCACTTTTGAGGATAGTTTGACCCTGTTGCTGCTTACTTGCACTGAAGTTGTCAAATGATGTGGACAGACCTGTATCTCATCCCAACATGCTGAGGGTTCTTGATGAGTATAAAAAGCCAGTGACTTTACTCGTAGTTTTAACACTGCTTCACAAATGTAAAGAGGTCCCGGGGTTCTTCCAGTCACGTTATTGATTACCTTTGGGTTTGTTGGCTGTCAAACTAAATAAGCCATTGCTTTGATAACTTGAGATGGGCACATGACTCTATTTTCTAACATGTGATAGCTAATGATAAATGATGTATCTGCATCACTCTTTTATAATATGTTGGTAGGTAAGGAAGGGGGTCCCCCTTTTATTAAGAGTCAAACAATGAGAGAGACACTGGTGTGTTGTTAACGCTTCACTGAGCTACTGTAGTTTTGGCATGAAGTGCACATCAACTGACTCGCGGTAGGAGCTCAGATTTCTGTTTACTTCAACTCCAGTGGAGACATCACTTCCAAATAATACAAGACTCAAAAAAACAAACACAAGGTAGATTTACTTTACGGTTAATTACAGACGTCATCGTTCAACCTCTTTAGCACTGGTCCCTTTCTTCTTAATCCAACCGTAAGTAACTTACACATGAACCTAGAAACCAGCAGATCGTCGCTGTTGGCCTCAGCTAACTCCCAATGGCTGCACTGAAGAACAACTTCAACAACTTCTAGCTCGGTAGTTACCAAACAGCAACGACATTTAAAGATCGGCAGTATTATAAAGAGCATATCGATGAGAAAATGAGTTACGTTTACGTCGATGTCGCTCAGCTACAACTGTTACACATTACTTATCGACTATGTTGCGTTAAGTAATCGGACAGCGAAACCGATTCATACGGCGACGTTAGCCGATTAGCCAACATTAGTTTCTAAAACCACGCTTACTCTTAACTGGCGAGCTTAAGACATAACGTTAAGCAAGCAACCAATTTAGCTAATTTTACGTTAGTTCCTCCTTCCCCATGATTAGCACGTAAGCTAATGTTAATGTGCTACTTACAGTTACCGTGTAACATTACTGAGCTCAGTTAGCCAACTTAAATAGCTCTTCAACTTAGGCTCAACTTTGTCGATGCAGTAGCAGAGTTCACGTTAGCTCGTTGCTCAAACTCATGCCGATCTGTCCAAAACTTACCTTTGATTTAATTGCTATTCCTTCCGTTTGAATGAGATTGTTACTGGAGTTGTTCGTCCCGTAGCCAGCTTCTAAGTCACTAGCTATCCAGCTAACTATGAGCTAGCTGTGTTAGCTTACATATATTAGCCTGTGAATAGTGATTTGTTTTGAAGAAGGGGTCAGTCTGCGACAGGCTACTGTTAGCTAGCTCAACTTAGCTAACGTTAGTCTAATGTGGCTTTGAAGTCTATCAAATAAACAGTTCCCAAACATTAATGGCTACTTGACGTTAATAAAAATAGCAGTTATTTCAGATAGAGTGTATGATCCGTACTCACGCACAAAGTAATTCAAACGCGGGGCTAAGTTTAGCATGCAAAGCAGGAAAAACTCAGTCATATTTTTCGAATCAAAATGGCGTCATGGTTACGAGAACGCGCAGTAGAGCTCCACGGTGCACGAGCATTGACTTCAGACACTGAACACAGCAAAGCATGTTGGAGTACTGAGGATGCGACACTGTTGTTTTACATGTCAGATTCAGCTAAAACAGTGTTTCCTTAGGGACCTATCTATGTGCCATACCAAGACTAAGTGACCTCACATTTTATGGTATTCTTACGATACAATGTTATATAGTTTTAACACAATTCTAAGATGTGTTATGTAGGTTCCAATGTACAGAAATTTGGGTCACAATTATTTATTCAAATAATGAAAATACTGTATGAAATGAATTGCACAGTGGGTTGCATTGTATCATAGCCAATACATTTACGCATTTGTTTTATGTAAATGTATGAAGTTTAAGTTCCACTCTAGCTTTTTTCTTTGTTGAGTGCCATTAAGTTAGATATAATAAATGTAGTGCTCACTATGAGGAGGTACAAGAGTGTTTTGTTGCTTAGTCTGACCTCTAAACTAAGAGTATTAAGATATACTTTATATATTACACATTGTGGACTACATTTGGGAGAGTAAGATAATCAGGGCAGGCAGATTTGCAAAGTAAAATATATACTTTTTAAGTTAGGTGAAGTAGATTGAAAGGCAAGGTGTTTTGGCAGCAGTCACCAATCATGTCGTCACTGATTAAATAAATAAATACACATTTCTACATGTTATTAGTATGGGATCTGTAATTATTAGTGTATAAGTAACTGAATACCCAATTGTGAAATTCAACCCCAATGATTCAATTTAAATAGCACTAAATGAATAGCATTGAAATATTTTACCTTGAAAACCCATCTGAATATATGATGTCCTCCTCGAAATTGCCAGCTGAAAATTTCCAAGTAGTGCCATTTAAAAAAACAAACAGAAACAAGTTCAGGTGCTTTTCCAGTCACAAGGTCTGATCAATTCCATCCAGGCTTGATTGTTTATCCAGTATCCTGGATTTTATAGTTTGACATTTTAATATTCGTTTTTTATGTCTGTATGACATTATGAGGGTCACCAATACAATTAGATATTTTTTGAGCAACCTGCATATTTGAATTTGTGTACTCTAAACAAATAATACTTGATATGAACTTTTTGAAAATGCATAACTTGAAATGACCTTTTGGAAATTTGAAAGAGGGAAATTCAAACCACCTAAACTCAGATACATGGTTTCCAAAATGAATAGTGATTCAATTTCACAATTAAGTGTTCAGTTCCAAATATGATTTAAATCCATATTGCCTTGCTTTGCTTCCATATGAAATGAAAGCGAGAACTCCTCTCAATTATAAGATTGTTTGAAATGTTAAATCTACGTGATAGAGCCTTGTTCTTTAAAAAAACATTCATCCCCAGCAGAATGTATGAATAACTGATTAAGCCTTAATATTATATCAGCAATGAATGATAAACAATATCCTTGAGTTTGTTGTTTCAGAGGTTCCCTCCTACTACTTTCTATTACGTTTTCTCTTTAATGATATTGTCTTCATCTCTCACCTTCTTCACCTCCCTTCTTTCCTCTCCCTTCACCTCAACAATTTTCCTCGCCTTCTCTATCCCACAATGCATTGTGTTCACTCGTTCGATCATGGACCAAAGCGGTAAGCCAAATACCGAGTAGGACGGACATTAGCAAACTTCTTTAATGTGATATACTTTTACTTCGCAGTTATATTTGTTGTTGTATCATCTCTTCAAATAACGACACATCATCCTCTCCCTACACTGTTATGCTACGACGTAACATGTTCCAGAGTAGCGTTAAAGCTAGCGTGGTTCAGGCTAACGTTAGCTAGAAACTAGCTAGCGATGGAGTAACGCTAGAACACTTGTGCTCACAATAAGTTAACGTTAAGTTATAAATGAACCTGTAAGGTCACATGCACTTTTCACAACACGTTTAGACAGTTACTACCGTATAATAAATGGCAAACGTTTCATTTCCACATGTTAGTAGGCGTAACCGCTAGCTTCGATTGACTTGCTCAACGTTAGCATAATGCTAATTAATCTAACGTTAGCTAAGAGCTGATACAACTAATTGCATGTCTTAAGAACGTTTGCTGACATTACTAAAGTACTTAGCATTCACCGGTGAAAGTACTTCGCGTTAATGCTACCCAAAGTTACTAGACATCAGATGTTACTAACTTTGAGTGTGTCATTCTTGCTATATCCCAATCACGGTGATGATTCTTCTCCAGCAAAATAAGGACATGTCATTTTGTAAATTAAGTTTGAGCGTTGCAAGGTGCCTCTGTCACACGCCGGGTCTCGGTGCTTGTTGTACATCCTAACTTGGACCATCATTTCCTGAAAGCCAATTCTAAAAAATCGCCTATCAGTCGGATTTCCCGTTTTTCACTGGTCATTTTAATTATGTAATATCATTAACAAAAATCATATCAAACGGGTGCACTTCTGACTAATTGTTGTGATTTCCTTTGTGTACATGTATAGTTTTGTAATAATTACACTACAAGACTCTAAAGCAGTGTTTTGTGTACTACCTTTTTCCCCAGCAGACAATGATCTTCAAGGAAGTGATGGATCTGGGAGTTTGGGTGGCCCAGATGTCCGCAGACGAATCCCCATCAAACTCATATCCAAGCAGCCCCTAAGGAGCAAACCTCCTCCCCGCACCCAGAGACCCAGCAGCCGGCCAGCTAAAAGTGAGGGTGGAGAAAACGGTAGGCACATTCTGCAGTAGCTAAGGGTGCTTTCACACCTCAACCATTTGGTTCGGTTTAAACAAACCCAGGCCTGTTGTCCCCGTAAGTACGATTCATTTGGGCTGATATGAAAGCTGTCAATCGAGCCCTGGTGCGAACCAAACAATTGAACCTAGACAGCCTGAAATGTTGGGTCTCGGGACGCTTCCAAGCGGACTCTGGTGCGTTTTGTTTGTGGTGTGAAAGCAAACTAACCAACCACAGGATTTTATGATGCAGACATGTGATTTTAGCATGATTTCAGAAGTTAAATTACCAATAAATACATCTACTGATCGTGAAGTCTGTTCAGGAAGGGATCTACTAATCTGTAAAATGCCATATAGATCTATCATTTGGTAACTATGCTATACATGTGAGGGTGGCTTTTTTCCCTGATTAATAAATCAAAAGCTGGTAAAAAATCTTTTGCTACAATCAAACTCTGTACTTTGTCAGTCACCAGAGTTGGATTTGCCCGCGTTGGTCCTGATGATGCAGGATGACAATCGCTAAAACTGTCCAATCAACAAGTTACCTTTCAGTCTGTAGAACTTCATGCTTACTCCTCGTACTCGTTGGTAAAATGTCAGTGTGAACTAGGGCTGGGCGGTATACCGGTTTTAATTTCCCGTATGATATGAATTTTAGAGGGGGCAGGGCTTATCAGCCTAAAAGCCGTTCAACTGTCCGCCATTAACCATGGAAAAAAGAACCTATATTTCGGCTTAGTACGTGTTGTGGAAGTCACAGATATCCTGGGAAACTAAACGCCGTCATGTCTGGTTCAGAGGAGCTCCGTGGATTTTATCGAGCTGTATTCACTGTGTCTAGCAAGCCACAGGTCGCTGTTTACTACAGCTGTATGAACACTAAATAAACTGATTTGGCTGTGATTTAACGGCAATAAACCGACAAAAAGGGACTCCGAAATAACTACGTAATGATGCCGATTTGTAGGCGACTTGTCTTCTCAATGGAGCTCTGATGGATCGGTGCTAGGCTATGCTAACATTGTAGCAGCTCCACCAACACTCAGAATAACGTCATGTAGACGTAAATACAGCAGCGTCTATTCATTGTTTGTACCATATGGTTTACACACACACATGTGTACACGTAGTTTGGTCCGGTCTCTATTGATATGAGGTATCGTAGAGCTCTGGGTGACCACAGGCGGCTACAGTATTTATTTCCTGATTCAACAACGGCAGGAAGTCAGTGATGACAGGGGGTGCAACTCAATGCTGATAGGCTATCGCGCCACAGCTTCACGCGAATATTTCGCAGAAGTTGAAAAATTTCAACTCGCGCGTTTGCTGCAAATTCACGTCCATCGCGCAGCGCCAGTCTCATCGCGTCTGTGCATAGACTTTGTATGTAATCTATTTGTGCCGCGTTTGGTGTGAACGCAGCATGAGATAGTGTTGTTGGTGTCTTTCAGTCAGTTATGGTTGTTCTGCCATATGTCAGTTCAGTTTGTTATTGTCCCACTGGGTGAACATCTGGCCTGCACAAACGAACAATGACAGTACTCGCACAAACAACAAAGAGGTGTCATCATGATGTGTAATGCTGCTCACACACTGGGCGCGTTTTTTGATTGACGCGCGTCGAGATTACATACAAAGTCTATGCACAGACGCGATGAGACTAAAAATCGCGGCGTGCCAGTCTCATCGCGTCTGTGCATAGACTTTGTATGTAATCTCGACGCGCGTCAATCAAAAAACGCGCCCGATGTGTGAGCAGCATAAGACTGTGGCTCAGTCGTTCTTTGACCATAATGTTGGCGGTTTGATCCGCGGTTACTCATATGTATATGACCATTCTCATAAAAGTGTTAGCAGTTAATGTAATGTACGTGTTAGATGTCCTTGTTTTACTTGGATTTTCTTAACTGGCAGTCTCAGGACTAGGTTTGGCATAACGTGTCATTTCTAAAAGAAAATATAAAGTGGGGTTGCAGTTTCAGTAATAATTGATATTTTGTTGCGTCAATGCTCATTTACACGTGAAAATGACAAAATCACATTAATTTGCAGTCGCAAATATGGGACGGATAATACAAAAGAATCATGATTACATTTTGAGAACGATATAAAAAACACGTAAATCAAAAGGAAAAATCTTTGGGGGAAAAAGAATTACATTTAATAAGATTGACAGAGACAAACTAAAATAAAGGAGACAAATTCAATCAGATTCTAGGAATAGGTGCGTATCACAGTTCTTCCTTATCTATCTAACTATTTCCTGTTTTCCTGTCCACTACTCTTCTTTCACTCACATGTTCATTAGAATAATAAAACAGTGCAAGTATAAGCTAGTTCTTATTATTATACGTCTTATTATACTGTGGCGACATCGTGCAGGTTACCTTTACACCACCAGAGGGTGCCAGCGTATCACCCATAGTGACCAGAATTGACTATTTACTGCAGCCCAAATAATCTACAGAAGATCTTGCACACTATAATAGTCTCCTCAATCATTGTATCAAATGCAGTTTTCCATTGTGACGGACTTCGCCACCTTTTATGTGAACTTCCAGTCAATGTTGATGTAAATGCTGTATTGACCAAGTAAAGCTGAGTTCTCCTGCTCACTGAGCCGTGCCAGCAGTGCCTACATGTCAGTATAGCGCCTATAACTGAGGAATTTATTGCTTCAATCTACTACGTTTACCATTAACACTGATTACACATCCACATAATATGTGAGGGATTTTCCCTTTCAGGGTAAATATCTCCAATTAAGGCTGCCTTGTTTTCCAATAACACTTTAAAGTGTATCCTGTCAAAACCTCAAACAGTTTGAAGTGTGATCTCCGAGAAAGAAATACATTTTAGTTGTTTATATGCTAGAGAGTACAGCCTCATCAGGGTCCTTGGTCACTGCTTTGGAGACAACTGAATTAGACTTTCTGCATTACATCATTAATATTTGTCTCTTTTGTGTTACAGATAACTTTGGCTTTAAGCAGGAGGAGAGGTTTGATTGTGGAGCTAAATCTGGTGATGTGTTCGCAACTCAGAGGAGATTCCCCCAGGCACTGTTTTGGGACTATAAGGTACAGCACCTGTGGGGAGTAAAACGACACAAAAGCGTCTGCAGCGGTTAGACTGATATGAATGACGAACATCACTAATGTCTTTCATGACGTACATGACGTCTGCCGTCCAGACCATCAGAAGCGTTTTCCTGATGTCTGGTTTAAACAATTCTCTTCCTAGTGTTCCCGGTGTTCTCAGATTCAGTCTCAAAGTTTGAGCAAACAAAAGAAAGTAGACAAATCCTCAGTGGTCATAATTGTATCCAAGTAACTCTAAATGATTGTGTGTTAATGATGGTTACCCGTGTTTCTCTCCCTCTTTTTCAACAGTTAAATTTGATTGGAGAAAGGGATCAAGTACCAATTCACTTCTGTGATAAATGTGGGCTTCCTATCCACCTATATGGACGAATGGTACGTATTATCGCTGAACTGACCTTTCTCTGCAGGCAGACACAGAAATGTTCATGTGTAACTCTTGTTCTCTGACTCCTCAGATCCCCTGCAAACATGTGTTCTGTTATGACTGTGCTTTGCTTCATGAGAAGAAAGGAGATAAGATGTGCCCTGGGTGAGATTTCTGGAGACATGTTAACATTTCAATGTGTTTCAGTGGATATGGCAACTCCTTCCAGTTTTGACATCATTTATTATAAATGCAGGATTTTGAGTGGTGTAACTGTGATCATACGGTTCAGCACACATGTTAATTACACACGCAGATTAAAAACAGTTTAACCATCGTAGTGTGAAATACGGTTTTACTGACACGCTGATAGCGCTTCATTGTGAACAAGTCCTTGTTTGAATGGGCAGGAGGAGAGATTGTAACGTTGGCAGCACCTGAGCTAACAGCTAACATATGGCGGTTCTATTGAGTTACATTATGATGCATTCATGCTCTATTCAGTAAAAATGAGTGTTGGGAGAAGGTTAATGATAACGTCATCATGATGTGTTCGATTGTAATCATATAAAATGTCGTATGTGGTGAGAAACTTAACAGTTGTTTGGAGGAGATGTTTTCACAGCAATATGAAATAGATATAAGAGATGGGTTTATGATCTGTTTAACTTCTGAACACTAGCTCTAAGCACCTTATAAATAGTAAAGCAATAACGTATAGAATTTGTGATGGTCTTGTATAGCAGCTTAAAGTTGTGTTTGCTCTGTTTAGCCTCACCATGTTCAGCTGCACAGACCCGGTGCAGCGCATCGAGCAGAGCCTGCGTGGTTCCCTCTACATGTGCAGCGTCGTGCCTGGATGCAAGCGCACCTACCTGTCTCAGCGCGACCTGCAGGCCCACGTCAACCACCGCCACGTCAGGGCGGCCAAGTCGTCCGCCGGCCGACAGGAGCCCGTGCACCTGCCCCCCCAATCCGAGGTCTCCGACCGTTTCCGCGTGCATCCGCCTCACCTGCCCAAGAACCACGTTCACCTGCCCAACCCGCTCCAACACAGCAGTCACGACCCCTACAGTCAGCCGCCCCCGCCCACAGCCCACGAAGCCCCGCCCCCGACCGTTCTCGGCCCCGAGACATTCCGCATCTCCACGGTGACGACCCGCAAGCACAGCAATCTCATCACAGTGCCCATCCAAGATGACTCTTCCTCTAGGGAGCCCCTCTCTGGTGGGCCGGGCCCCGCTCAGCCACCACACCACCACCCGGGAGAGTATCCTGGTCAGCCCCCTGTAGTGTCCCACTCTCACCACATGATGGCCCCACCGCAGCAACACTTCGGCCCCCCACCTCCCCCTCCTCCTCCCATCAGCCACCCCATGCAGCACCCTCCCCAGGCCTCCGGTACGCCACACATGGTGTACAACCAGGCCCCTCCTCCCCCCATGTCCACAGCTCCTCCACCAATCACTCCGCCGCCAGGGCACATCATGGGCCCGATGCCCCCCTATATGAACCACCCGCCCCCAGGACCGCCACCACAACACAGTGGCCCCCCAGTCAACGCCCCCCCACCTCATCACTACAACCCCAACTCCATGCAGCAGTTCCCCGAAGACCAGGGAACCCTCAGTCCCCCTTTCAGCCAGCCAGGAGGGCTCAGTCCCGGGATGTGGCCCGCTCCAAGAGGGCCCCCACCACCACGAATGCAGGGTCCTCCCCAGGGCCAGATGCCTGGACCTCACCACCCAGATCAGGGCCGCTACCGGCCTTATTATCAGTAAACTGCCAACTGAATGAACAGGCAACAGCCTGCTTCATTCAGTTCCATGCCACGTGTCTGAATAATGTGATAGTAGACCTCAGGGTTTTAGGACTTTCATTTTGATAAGACATCCCCCCAAATGTGTATGTGCTGCACATTTTAGTTAAGTGTACTGAACCTCCCGCTGAACAATTGAATTGGAATAAACTTTGAGAGGAGTAGCAATGTCCCTTTTTCTTTTGTTTTTTTATAGCTTATGGTAAATATTTCTGTATATATGTCAGCTGAATTCACACATATGTACTGTACATTGAAAGACGCCAACTATGTCTCAATAAATTTTTAACGGCAGATGTGCATCTCATCTCTGTTTGATATGACTGAAGGGTCACCAGCTGGTTTGTTGAGAACAATAATTAGCATTTAACATTCAAAGCTTTCTAAGAGGACATTTGGTTAAAACCGGTTTTATGAGGGAAGACCCTTTGAAAATAACAATAAATGTGTTACTTTATAAGACGTTCCATAAGAAATGTCTGTTTCTTACAAAGTTTACGTCCCCAGGTTGAAGTTGTAATTCTTGTTGTGTGTTTTTTGTCAGTTTGCTTTTCAATCAAAGTCAAATGAACACAACATGGTTGGCTGTAAAACGCCCTGTTTGAACTCTGTCCGGTGCCGTAGAGACCACAGGTCTGCTGCTGTGTATCAGGGATCAGCTGATCCATTGTCTGCTGTTTGTCTTCAGGTCCTTTTTATCGCCAACCAACTTTGTTTAGAAAAAGGTTTCAAACCTACTTCTGTGTGTCAATATCTGAAGTGCAGTGACGCCTTTGTTTATCTCAGCCTATAAATTTAGCTTCATATGTTTATGAATATTTTTAATTGTCTTTGATAAACCTTCGGATAGTCCCAGTGGTTTGAACCCTGCTACACATTAGTGGAGTATTTGACACCATGAACATATTTTTAACCTCATTATGCCAAAATATTTCATATCCTTGTTTTCTATAAAAAGTATATTTATGTTATGCATTTATTTTTGGTAACTGTAAAAGGACAGTACAGTAGCAACAAGTAGCAGACTGGATCACCTATAAAAATGTCACTTTAACCTAAAGAGCTTTTCAAAATAAAACTCACACTGTATACACAAAATAGTTGTTTTATTAATTGTGTTGTGGGAGCATGACGAGAACAGCTTTTCTCTTAAAGGAATGCTCCTGGAGGCGCTTGCTCTCCTAGAGTTTGCTCTCTGTTAACTGCAACAAAACAAAGTGTGAGACGTGTTAGTGTGCATGAATAAAAAGGAAATATAAGTTTCTTGATGAATTGTATTTCACTTAATTTCTTTGATTTGTTTTTTAGTTTGGCTCTTTAAATCTTCCGTACTCATCTCATTATATCAAGGGAATTCAACTTTTCATCATAGTGACCTTTATGACCTCTCCTCCGAAGCCAACCGGAGTCTAAAGCTAACATCTTTAGCTCCATGACAGATCCTTTCTGTGCTGGGCTTCTGCATGCATATCTAGTTTTCTTAACAAGACGCTAGTATCTGTAGCGTAAATAGCTTCCCTTACCACCCAGCCTTGACTTTTGTCCTTGTGTTTGTGGAGCACATGCAGCATGGCGTCATGAAGGGTCGGGAAGAACATGGAGGTCAGAATCTCATCATCGAAGAACGTACAGCTGTGTAGTTTCTCCAGGATGCACGCTGTCAACACGCGGGAAACGTTGCGTTGGTTATTATTCACCTTGTGCTCAATGTGCATGTGCTGTCACTGGATCTGGTGAGACTCACCATCACAAGAGACAATGTAAACATCCACATCAACATGGATGAACTCTTTGAGTGCCTGTGGAGAATACAGAGAGTTGAGAAACTGTCGGTGTATAGAGTATAGAATTACGTAATGCAGCTGATGAGACATGTATACAATGGCTCTACTTTATTGCAGCGACAGTGCTAACCACCTACTTATTTGGGATCTTTTCGCATACGGTGAACAGTGATACAAGCGATCTTCGGGATGTCTTGAACAGAAAGTGTCACAGTAGAGCGTTGCAACAACAGAAAACCGCTCAGAAAACAAGGTTTGTTTACAGAAGTTGACTGTGTACTCGACCTTTGGATTGTTCATATTGTTACGGCTATCACTGCTGTATTGCAAACACTTCCTGCTTTTTGGTGGTGAACCGACAGAAGGCTTTTAGTATGAAAGTGCAACAGGAACAGCAGTTACAATTTATGATGGGCTGAAATAATTTATCAATGATCAGTTCATTGAAAGAAAATGAATGGGCAACAAACTATTTTTACACTTGAATAATGGTTTAAAGGTATAATGTCTAAAAACAACTACACCTGTGCTATATATTCTGTTGAGTTGTGTCATAATCCCAAATGTTTCAATAAATCTTCAAACCAAGGAAATCTCTAATTTGAACCAAGCTAACGGTTTCATCTGGTCACCTGTCAATGAGGTCATATCTTGTCATATCAGGTTGTCTGCCAGAAGCTGTTGTTTTTAATCCGTTTTAAGTCCCATTTTTTCTATTTAGATCTTGGTCTTTTTTAAAATCTATATTCAAACCGGAAGACGTCTGTGAGTCATCGGACATCTGGATCTGAAGTTATCAGAGAAACAAGCTGAGCAAACGTCAGCGGCAGCTCCGCAGGGACGTCCTGCTTCTGACTTTTAAAAAGAAACTGCTTTGATCAATTTTCCAGTTTTTAACGGTAAAAACTTTACTCGTCTTTGATTTTAAATAGAATTTTTGGGGTTTCAAATTTTGGCCAGGCAATTTGAAAACGGCACCTTGGGGTTTGGGAAAACATTTTATCGAGCAAATGTCTAATTGAGAATATAATCTGTCGATGAATTGATGATAATCAGAAGTTGCAGCCCTAGTCGTATTCGTAGAGACCTCCACCTTCTCGGTCTACAGCAACAAGTTGACATTAACATTTCAGTTTTAAATAATGTAAGGGAGGAGAAGTGAAAAAGCATCCCAGCGGACTGGTTGGATGAAAAGGTGGAGGTGGATACTGTGACATCCTACACTTTCTCCGCCTCATGAGCATCTATTGAGCTCCATGTTGGAGCCTGCTGAATGACTCTGTACCGCTTTGAGCCCCTTCAGAGCAGAGATGTCCAGGAAGGACACGGCAGAGAAGTCCAGGATCAGGCTGTGGAGGTCCACTCTGGGAACAGTGTTGTTACCGGGAAGCTCGGCTCTCCAGTCCATCTGGAAAGGAAGGTGCTTGAGGTCAGAGGGCTGATCCAGCTCCTCCGCGTCCATGCGAGACCCATCAGTCCTCTGGTGGAATAAATCCCTCAAGCCTCTCTGATTGACAGATGTAAGAAAGTAGCTTAGAGCTTTTGGGGGAAGAACACTTTGAAGTAGTTTCTAGTATATTTGAGGTCTCACCTCTGTAACATCGTCCTCCTTTTTCAACAGTTTCTTAATTTTCTTGAGAGCCTTGTTCCTCTTCCTCAAAACCCTCAGCGGATTAAACCCAACCTAGAACAACAACGTGTTGATTATGTTCATACAAATGTATTTTCTGGGATGCAGAGTGGATGTGTCGTACATACAGCGTCTACCAGCTTGTCTCTGAAGAACTCAATATTGGCGAAGAAGATAGGCGAGGGTATCCTGAAGATTTTCACTCCCTTCGGTTCCAATGTCTGAGAAGGGAAGCGTCATGATAAAACAAATGTGATTCAGAGAGATGTCGCAACATGAACTGAAACTACTCAACAGTGTTTAACTTTTCTGATTTGATTTGATTTGATTTGATGCTTACATGCATGTAGTCTTTGCGATCTTTGTAGAGGTCGGTCCCTGGGATGTTAGCTAGGATGGAACAGCGGGGGCTAAAAAGACATGAAGAGGTTTAAAATTGTTTTACAAAATACTAGAATTAAATATCCGTCAAATATTAGGCAGTAAAGGACACTGTTCTTTGTACTTAAATACCAGGTATCTAGGAAAAGCATGGGGCTTAATTCATGTTTTTTGAGCTGCTGCTTGGAGTCCTTTTTCTTTTTTTTCATCAGTTTCTTGTTAAACTTGAGTCCCCCCCCCCCCCTTTGTGGAAGTCAAACAGTAAATTGGTGGATGCCCCTTTAAAGGGACGCAAAACTGCTTTAACCGCTCTATGCAGGGTGTTGATAAGATTTTTCATCCACTGCTTTATATCCATTTTTTCTCGTCATTATCTCCACCAGATTATGTATTCAGTTGTGGGTGTGCATCTCTGTGTCTGTCTGTCCACGGCTAATCCTGCATACTACTGGAGCCATCAGCCGGATATTAGTTGTAGTCATTTATGACTGTATGCTCAAGTACCTCCCTTTATTGTAGTGATTCACACTTTCTGAAAATGTATTGACAACAGATTTTATTGGCTGTTGTAAAACGTTGCTGCCTGCTGACTCTGTGCTACTTTTCTGCTGAGTGAAGCCAATGCAGACGTGTCTTAAAACCTTCATTCTTGCTAATGGCCAGCAGGGGGCGACTCCTCTGGTTGTATAGAAGTCTATGAGAAAATGACTACTTCTCTCTTGATTTATTACCTCAGTAAACATTGTAAACATGAGTTTATGGTCTCAATCTCTAGTTTCAAGTCTTCTTCAATACAGCATGATGTTCATTTAGTAAATTATGGTCCATTTAGAGTCAAACAGACCATAAAGCAGGGGATGCTTTAGGTCGGGGCTACACTGTGATTGACAGGTCGCTACCGCTACCAGAGCCATACACGGCGTCTCTACATCACTCCTCCACATTCCAAATATAGTAACTTCTGTTCATTGGTTGCAAAAAAACAAGATGGCGACGGACAATATTTTGTAAAAGCACCAATAGTCAACCCTACGATTTTGTCGCAATATTGATATTGAGGTCAATATATTTTTGTCAAGAATGTGGTGATTTTCTCCATCCCTCAGCCCTATAACAAGCATAGCAACACTATTGAAAACATTGTTCTCCCATCATCAGGACATTGTGATTATACATGAGAGCACCACACAAGAGGGCTGCCATCCATATGAAAACATCCACATCTGAATTGAACTTACTAACCCTACCAGCCTTTCACATGTCTTTGTCATCAGCAATGAATTCAACAAATGCTGCGAAGGCAAAGAAATACTAGCCAACACTTACTGCTAGTACCCCAAAGGTGGCACGTGTGCCTCGGGTATCCTAGCTAAACACAGCCAACATGGAGCGTTACGCAGTGTAGTTACGCAGAGAGCTGCATCGGTGGAAATGTATCTGTTGCATGAGACGTTCCGGTGAAAAACGTGTCCGATAAGTTTGCCGTCGGTCGTTGAAATTAATATCAGCCTTAACTTGTGTCCTTACAATTGAGTCCTGAAGACCACGGTGAGCAGTTCCACCCCCAGGCCCACTGCCAGACCAAGATCCAGTCCCAGCAGGGTGGCACCCAGACATGTTCCCATCCACACCACCTTCAGACAAACAGCTGAGGTCAAACATCGAGAGAGAAGAGACTGGGCCAAGTAAATAACCACCAAATACGGTACAGCTTGGCTTTGGCAGTGAACTACGAGACAACACCTACACATTCTGGTTTGTCCCTCCTCCACAAGTACGGGATTTCTCTGAATTGCATCAACATGCCCTTCAGATTGACGATGACCAAGGCACCCAGGACAGACTGGAGTGGGGGCAAATATTAAGGGTATATGTAAGGGGGAAAAACTGACTTTTGACATAAAAATGTATATTAAACAAAACAATTAAAATGCTATAAATATTGACATAAGCCTTTACATTACAGAGATCAGTCTCACCGTGGGAAGTGGTTCCAGCAGGAAGCCAAGTGCCACGGTTACAATCATCGCCATCATGGCTGAGATCAGCCCTGCAATCTGCATTTGTAAAAAGTTAAATGTTTCAGCATGCCAATGGAAGAAAAGAACGTCATATAAACCAGATCGTAACATTGCAGTAAACCTTTTTGGAGACAAAAACAGCTGCGTGTTGTGAGCTAGTAAACGTTTGTGACCCAGGAAACAGTGAGGTTTGTTTCTGACCTGTGTTTTGCCTCCCGAGCTCTCCTGCAAGGCCGTCCTGGAGAGCGCCGTGCTGGCTGCAAATGACCTGAAGCTTGCGCCAAATATGTTGCTAACCCCAAATGCAATGAGCTCCTGGGATGGAAAGATTTTACCTTTTAATTTGACTTTAATAATTCAGTTTGACCTACTTTTATTCATGCAGCACAGGAAAGCTCACGTCCAACCATGAGATAAATGCAATATTCAACGTGATTTTATATCTTAATGACCAGAATTACGAGGAGTCTTATTCTCGTATACTCGCACAGTAGCTCACCTGATTCCCGTCAATGGTGTAATCATGTTTGATAGAGTAGACTTTGGCCACAGAGAAGGCAACAGCAAACCCCACTATGGCTACAGGAAAGGCCTCCACAGCACTCTCCTGGAGGATGTCCATGTTGGGCGCAATGGGAGACTCATACCTGCAAGATCAATTGTGCATTTGGATCTGAACAGTGATGGACTGTAGCTGAGGACATGTCAAGTTCAAAAATAGTGGGACATTTTGTCTGCTACAATTGTAAGTAAAGGAAAGTACTTCTAAAGTAAAGGAGTTCTAAATGACCTGAGAAAACAGCAGCCTGCCTGATTTTGACCTATAATCTACTGAAGACGTGTAGAATTGAAACTTACCCACTCATCATTTTGCCAACAACGTCAACATCATATCTCGTCTCGAAGTTGAACCCATAGGACACGCCACAAGCTATGACAGTCTGTGTTCGGCAGCAAAGACACCAGAGAGACAAACGTTTCAAATCCCAGGTGTTCCTTGAATGCTGCATTACCACACACTGATGGTTTTAACTAACACATAAACTGTTATGCTTGGGAAAATGGTTTGTAAAATATATATGATTTCCAGTTGATAAATTAAACTGTGCAAACTGTGTCTTCTTTAAAGGGGACATATCATGCTCATGGTCCTACTAGACCATGTTTACATGCTTTAATGTTCAAAAACACATTCTTTTTCTCATCCTGTCCGTCTGAATGTACCTGTATACCCCCTCTTCCTGAAACGCCTGTCTCTTTAAGCCCCCCTCCTGAAGCCCAGCCTGCTCTGATTGGCTTGCCAGAAAAATATGGTTCTCCTTTGCAATAGTAGTTCTCAAGCCTTGGGTGGTTTATTCTAATGAGCCTGCATGTATGAAGGGGAGCAACATCTGAATGTCTTATAGAATCACATGTCTTCTGATATGAGAAGCCCACAAAAAGCATGGTAGTCTTATTCCACAGTTTGTGGGTTGGCAGGTACTCCTGACAGCCAAATATAAGTGCACAAGCACTGAAAAAGTGAGCTTTTCATGATATGTCCCCCTTTGAAGTTTCCCTCACCATGACAACTTCAATGGGGATGGGAACAGGCAGCTTGGCTTTGTATTTGTCATTGAGCTCCTTCACGATGAACACCACCACCATGATCAGTATGGACATCACCAGGTCACAGATGTTGGTGGAGGTGATCTGGACAAAGATCTTCTCCAGGGTCTGCGCAAAAGAAGCAAACACTGTTTACTCAGCAGCAAAGATCACTTTATCAAACTAGGTGTTGAGATATCTGCCAATCTTTGCCAACATCCTAAAACAACGGAGCTGACTGGAATTTACCCGCCAGTTTAAGCTAGCTGTCTAGTTTTGCTGTTGGCTGTTCTACAAATTAGTTTCCAGAGGATGTAACGAATGCCACGGAAGTTAGCAAATAAAAACATGAGCTTAATTCCTTGCTCAGGAATAATTTGATATTTTGGGAAATACTAATAATATTTTTTATGAAGCAAAATGGGACGACAATCTGCTTTTCGTTTTGCAGCCCTGTTGTACAATGACAGTAAAGTAACCTTGAAACTTTCTTCAAAGTTGAAACCTCAACTTTCTTGCTATGAGTAAGACAATTGGCACCATACTTATGTCCGTGTGGTAAATATGAAGCAACGGCTGCAGCAGGTTAGCTTCATTTAACCTGAAGACTACGGATGAAACAAACAAGATACAGAATGAGAATTGGTGGATGTTAGAGGTGCTGGTGGTCCTGGACAGAGTCAGGCTAGCTGTTTCCCCGTTTCTAATTATACACTAACTGGCTGCTCTTCATACAGCACAAACTCTTGACATACGCGTATTTCCAAAAATATCAAACAATGACGAAAAAATGTGGAGTTGCCAATCTCCGCTAGTTCCAAATTTAAAATTGCACAGACAATATTACCATCACTGTCAGACACATCCTGGACTTACATATATGACAGAGAGTGGACCGCTGATGCCTGGGACGGTCAGCCCTAACACAAACTTGAGCTGGGACACCAGGATGTGGACGGCAGCTGCTGTGGTGAAGCCGGACACCAGAGTGTCGGACAGGTACACAACAATAAAGCCCACCTGCAGAATGCCCATTGCCAGCTGCATAGGACAGGAACAAAATGAGAAGAAGAAGCTTGAAAATTCTTCCTAGAACATGCAGTATGCTATGCTATGCTATGCTATGCTATGCTATGGAGTCAGATCTACCTGGAATATCCCCATAAGAAAGGTCACAGAGGAGGCCACCAGGACTCTCTGCTGGTCCTTGGTCAGGTCTTCAAAGCCAGTGATGTTGGCTGGTGGTCCGACATCCGGGACCAGGCGAGTCACCACAGCTCCCACCATCAGGCTCAGGACTGGGAAAGAGCCTGTGGGTGTGGAAGGGTGGGGAGACACTGTCAAGCCATATTACACTAAATCGTATCTCCTCTTGTCAAGATGATAAGATCCATAACTTTTCTCAACAGGCCTTTTAAAGTGAGATGTTTATGCTTGATAACAGAAAACCTGTGTTAAACCTGGGACAGTTGAGGACAGCTTGTGAAGAAACGAATTGGGGTAAACAAAGAGCTTTGTTCCAAAGAGCTACACATTTAGGAAAATAAGCAGTTTTTTACTTATATATTTTATAGTGACTCAGCATTGCATGACATACCTACAGATATATGTCTTGAAGTACCGAGGAAGAAGTATGTTAGCATGGGGAAGAAAGCTGTGTAGAGGCCGTAGCTCGCAGGCAGCGAGGCCATCAGAGAGAAGGCCAGTCCTGAGTGAGACCACAGCAAAACAACACACAAGGAAGGTTTTAACAATGGGTAGTTTGCATGTCAAATAAAGAAAAGACAGGTAACTAAAAGAAGCGAAATCAGTGACCAATACTTGTTTTTGAATGTCAGTATCTAAATTAGATTGAAACGTCTGGTAGATAAGATTTGGTGTACAGCAGGGGTCTTCAACGTTTTTCAGGCCAAGGACCCCCAAACTGATAGAGAGATGGAGCAGGGACCCCCGACTATATATATTGTATAAAATTGTGTTTTATATTAAATGGGCCTAGTACCGTGTATACCTCTTTATTGTGCATTCAATACTAAGCTATTCAAATGATACATAGGTTCATATATTCATGTTGTTATTTCAAACATGTGCAAGGTACAGTGAGTAGGGTGGCCGTGCCACTGCCATTTATAAACAGCTGAACCCAATGCCAACATTGTCTGTCAATTGCATGATAATCATGCATACAAGCTATTCAAATTGATGTTTTTATTTTAAACATAAATGTGGAAACGAAAATGAGTGATGGCCTATTAGTGCCACTGCCATGCATAAAGATAGCTGTTATCTTTCATACAATACTGAACTATTAAAGTAATGGACACATTCATATTTAGAGAAAAAACTAATTACATTTTATTTTATTTTTTTAATTGTCTAATCAACCAAAACATTTCGCGGACCCCCTGTTGAAGACCTCTGGTGTAGACCATATAGATAACAAGTGGATGTAGTCACAGTGACTTCACCCGTTGGTTTGTAGGCTACTGTTTTAATGCCTCAAGTTTTGTCCATCTTGTTTTTTTGCAACCAGAAGAGACACAAGAGGGTGGAGAACGCGACCGAACGCTGAATAAGACATTTATGGGTGAACAAAATGTTACAATTAACTTTCATGAAGTGAAAACATACTGTGAAGACGAAAACACGGACAATCCCCAGACCAGACAACACCGTGGTAGCAACCTGTCAATCACCGTGTAGCCCCGCCCTAAAGCATCCCCTGCTTTATGGTCCGTTTGACTCTAAATGGACCATAATGTACTAAATAAGTCTAAATGAGTAATTTTCTCATAGACTTCTATACAACCAGAGGAGTCGCCCACTGATGGCCATTAGAGAGAATGCAGCTTTAAGGCTCTTCAGCATTGGCTTCCCTTTTCAGACCAAAACACTCAAGAGTGTGCTTTACTTTTTATTTAGTAGATGCTTGTAATGACTATGCAAGTGTATTAAACTTACTTATCTATTCTATACAGCTGTTCTTGCACTTCCTTATGCTACTACGACTTGTTCATTTCCCTGTGTGGGATCCATAAAGTTTGATCTTATCTTAAGCTTCATCTCTTAGATGCAGCAATGATTTTAAATGCTGTTGCAAGCAGCCATATGAGAAGTCCTCTTACATACAACACTGTCTGAAATGAGCAAAATGTTAATTTAAAAAAGGAAATATCTTGTTGACGATTACTTCAACGGGTAAAATAATCTGAACACAAAATTCCGATTTTGTGTTGATATGCAGTGTTTCTAAGTCAGCAATCTACATTCTTAGGCAATATTCCGTGAAAATGTTGATAGGGTACAGCAAAAGTAAGGGTGCAGGTCTAGATAATAGATGCATGTATAAGTCAGCAGTATCTTTCTTAAGGAAGCATTGCCACAATTCTTTCCCTGAAGTTGGCCAAATGGATTTAGTTCTTCGGAATGCACCAATGCTACAGACTGAAGCTCTCACCTTGCATAATGGCCACCAGGCCAGTGCTGATCCCAGACACCACATCGCCCAGCAGCCACTCTCTGACTCTGTAGATCCTCATCCAGCCGATGATGGGCAGAAGAGAGAGCGCCGCATTCTTGGCACGTTTCGAATCACAGCTGGATTTAACAGATATAAAAAAAGCTCTAGCACTTTGTTTCCTAAAGTTAGCAAAGAATTTCCCTCACAATTTTGACTAAACCCTCAGTCATAGACACTTGTTAGATTAAGTCAGATCAAAGACGAGGATCTGAATCTCTAAAGAAGCAGGGTTCTCTTACGTCAGGTACTCTCTCGCATGGTCCAGGATGGGTTTGTGTAGCCTGTAGACTTTCTCATGATCTTCAGCCAAGCTGTCCTCTGAGTACACGGGTCTGGCCACCGCATATTGTCTCCTCAATGCCACCATCCTCACACCTCAGGTGCCAGAGGAATGCCGGTCTAATGTCAAAGGTTCTGGAGGAAAGATCCCGAAGAGAACCTTTGCCCGTATCGTTCCTGTAGCCGTGCGTCCTGTGAGGTTTATCTGAGTGTATCTAATCTGAGATCAATCTCATCCCTGGTCACTTTCAATCATTAACACAGATTTTATGATTCATTGTGTTGATATGTCATCTCATATTCTTTCCATTCTTTAGTGAAGACACCTTCAAGAGATCATGGATGAGAGGTATCCCAACATGTTGAGATTGTTGTTTACTTAGTTTCAGTTTGAAATGTTAATTTTCTTTTAGAAGTTTCCTTTTACATAATCTAAGACTGAAAATTCAGTTTAGGAAAACGAAATGTACTCACTCCATAGTCAGTGGGAGTTTAAAGGGAAAGGGACACGGCAGGTTGGTTTCCTGAAGTTCGTCAAAAAACGGAAGCAATGAGAGTAAGAAATGCAGAGATACTTGGGTGAACTTTCAACAGTTGCACAGCTTTGCTACGCGGTCATATTAGTTGAACATACTATTGAACATCGCCATTTCTTTCAGCATGGCAACATTTTTCAAACATGTGGAGTCCACCGGTGGTGACGTCACAGCAGTGTCATATCAAGGTTGACTTTATCACACCAAGTTTTATCAGAAGGTGTCGGGCCAAAGAGGATATTAGTGGGTGCCAGATCATTTCTATTTTATAACTTTCAGATTTTGAAATGTCTGTGATCAATCCACAATCAAGACCTTCTTCATCAAGGGGTACAGCAACCTTTACCTTAGCTCAAGCAGGAGACAGACAGGAGATATTACGATGTTATTATAGGCTCAAGTTTCCTCTGTGGTACTCTGATTAAACAACAGAACAAAAAGATAACTGAAAAACAAGTTTAAAAAAGAACAGATTTTTGATAGAGATCGTTGTTATGACGTAGCTTCAACATCACGTAGTAAAGCAGGAATCCCATTGAAGCTCCAGGAAACTTGGTTTGTCAGTATTTCTCTATAACATTGATATTAGATACTAAGTTACTGCCTTTTATGTAAACACTACGTACATTTCCCCAAATTTTAATCTGACTTGCTATTTAATTATCAACATATGATATCATAGAGAAATACTTCACACTAAGCTTTCAGGGGCTTTAAGGCCCTTATCATGTCGCTGATATTGAGGCTTTAGTGGTGCATGTTCCCAGATTCTTAAACGAGGTTAGACGTTAATCAACACAGTAAACTTACAAATACAAATACACAGAAACATTGAAGGCCATCATTTAGCTGATGAAATATTTATGTGCGTCTCTCAGACACGCACATTCATCTTTTTCACATTACTTTAGAGAACAGTGTGCCGGTATTTATTCTCAATATCATAAAATATAACTATACAACATGTAAAATATATTGCATCTACATTTCCTACAAATCCACAATATACAGTACAATTATACATACAGTATAAAAAACATCAATACCATGGAATTTCTTTTTACATTACAGTAGATACTGTATATGTAAACTTAGATCAGCAAATGTATAAAAACAGTATCGCATTATTCGCAACATCAGTGTATTGCAGCCTACAGCATAATCTGTAAAACAATTACTCTTTTTGTCTGTGGGGTTTTTTTGGTCTTTGGTTTTGGTGTTTTCTTTTCAGAAATCCTCGTCTTCTCATTCAGAAGTTAGAACCTGGTTTCTGGATCTGCAGCCTGTGGGTGGAGAAGGCACTCAGAGTTATTGTTGTTCTATTACAGCTTAAAGTGGCACATTTAGGTCCTGTCCAGTCCAGATATTGTTTTTAACTGAGTTTTTTCCTCTATGTTTTAAAATAAAATTCTGTCCACACAACTTTGGTTTTACAAAAGATCTCCGTCCACACAAGAACACAAAAAGGACTCTCCGGGCCTGTAGGTGGCGATAAAGGCTACGTTAACGATACGTCCTATACCCTATAAGAAGTAAAGCAACAGCTAATTGTTTCTTTTTTTTGTACAAACTTGATATTTGGTGCCATGGCGAAAACTAAAATTGACTCATGTGTGGATGGACGACCAGGTGGAGTTGCTCCTTAGAGTCACTTGCAATTGTTATGACCCCTCCTTTCCACCATTTAGTTTGGTTCCCTACCAGCCATCGCACAACCAAGGAGGATAGCGCTTTGGTTTTTCCAGTCAGGTACGGTAGCGCAAATGGCGCTGGAACAACTGGAGTAAATTGTAATACTACGTCCTTGATAACGTTTGGGGAAGAAGGGGGCGGGTGTCGTTGAAAACTTATCTATTGCCACTTTAAAAAGAGAATAAGTCTGGATATAAAGATGTCCAAGTCTGGTGCATTTTGTAGTTTTTGTCTGTTGATCAAATAGGCTTGTCCCACAAAAATAAACCAAATTAGATTAAACAAAATAAATATAATCGAAATACATTTTAAAATTGCAAATTGCACGCAGTATAGCATATGATACGTACATTTCTGTCTCTGCTCCTCAAGCTGCCTCCAGGGTGATGAACTGTGACCGTTGTTATAATCTGCAGAGCATCATAAAGCGTTTATTATTCTGTGCATATCCACAGCCCTAAAGGCTCCTCCGTGCATTCATATTATTGTATAATGCTTTCTTTCTCTCAGTGAATATGCGTCTTTCTTACCCTGTCAAAGTCCGATTTCTTCTCTGTGGACCCTGGATGTTTCTCCAGGATGTGCAGCATGGCGTCGTGCAGAGTCAGGTAGAACATTGACGACTGAACTTCATCGTCAAAGAAGCAACAGTCATGCAGTTTCTCCAGGATGTAAGCTACAGCAGGAGGTTAGTCAAACGCACTTGGAGTTACGCATGCTTTTCTTTAAATACATAATTTACACGTTTCAATTTAAATTACTATTTGTTTGTGTATGTTGGAAGTGACAAAAGCAGCTTTTAACTTTAAATACTGTAGTTTTATACTCACGATCACAAGCCACAATGTAAACCTCAACTTCGACCCGGATCAGCTCTTTCAGCATCTGTCGAACAACAAACCAAATTAGAATAAATGAAAATAATTATATCAGAGTAAATAATATAATAGATTAAATGAAAATAAACATAATCAAAAAAGATAGAAAATAATAGAAAACTAAATAAATCATGGTTTAAAAAAAGAATAGCCTAATGTGCAAAGTAACTGCTTCTGTTGCTGCCGTGATCGAATGTCTCACCGTTTTCAGTCCCTTCAGAGCGGAGATGTCCAGAAAGGAGACGGCGGCAAAGTCCAGGACCAGGCTGTGGACGTCCACTCTGGGAACAACGATGTTGGAGGGAAGGTCGGCGCTCCAGTCGATCCGGGCCGGAAGGTCCTTGAAGTCAGTGGGCAGGTCCAGCTCCTCCACGTCGCTCTTATCCTCTGACTCCTTGATGGGTTGACTTGAGGTGTTCAGGAAGCCTTTCTGTAATGGAATGAAATGCTGTTCGTACACTTTCTCTCTTGTCTTTGGTTCACACATCTCATTACACGATGGGTGAAAGACAGGAATGCTGCCTGGCACTGTGTTGGCAGCATTGCAACCTTCTACACTCAGGAAGGTTAATCTACTTCCAACTTCGGGACAAATAGGATTACTTTATTATTTTACCCAAACATGAGGGGGGGGGGGGATTGTACTTATTGGGGTATATAACTGTACTTTGAAATATTATATAGACTCAGCTTTTATACTCCAACAGATGCAATCATAACCTGCATGTTGTAAACGCTGTCACTAGTCGTAAACCGCCTGCACATCGTATCACGTTCACACATTTACTTGTGTCTGAGATAAGTGGAGGTGAACTTTGCCCCATCTGCTGAGCAAACGCTATCGCTCTCCAAATCTTTTGAACCAAAGAGTTTCGGCATCAATATGTTAATGCATATATATCTTTTGTTTTTCTACACTGCTGATTTGAATCGATGTCAAACCAGAACAGGAAGGGACAACAACAACAACAACAGCATGAAAAAGAGTGAAAGTGTTTAGCTGCTGTCACTGAACAAGGTCAAAGTCATTACTCACTGATGTCCACTGAAGGTCTCCCTTCTTCAGAAGTCTCCGGATCATCCTCACTGCTTTGTTCCTCTTTCTCAACACTCTGAGCGGGTTGAATCCAACCTGGGAACACATTGGTGTGAATGAGATGGTGTGTTGCAAACTGAATTGGCTAAGTTCAGCATTTTGGACATTAGTTGTTATTTGTGACATTTCTTTTTTATCACATCAGTCAGTTAGTATTAATATTAACTTTATTTATAAAAACTTCTAAAAACAGTTTACAAAGTGATAAAGCAGTGATAAAGCAGTGATAAAGTGATAAAGCAGTGATAAAGCAGTGATAAAGCAGTGATAAAGTCAGCTAAAGCAAGGCAACAAAAAGCAATAAAACAGAAAGCTCAACAGTGAGGCTCAACAAAGCAGGACCAACTAAGATAAGAGCCGAACCCTGATAACAGTACAATAGATGAAACAAAGAACAGAACAATCGATACAAACTAAGAAATAAATAAATACTTCAAAAATAAAAATATTTTGTGCCATCCAACTGTTGGTATCACTAAGGCAGTCAAAAACAGCTGCTTGGCTTCTGGGGTCACCAGGTCTCAAGGGATGGAATATCTGTGTGTCGTCTGTGTACCAATGAGAAGAGACATTGTGACGTTGGCTCACTGACCAAGTGGGAGCATGTATATGGAAAATCAAATTTGACGTAAAATGTAGCCTTGCCGTTCACCACAGGTAATGTGAGATGTAGAGACGGGAAATTACCTATTGTGACTGAATAGCTTCTATAAAGGTCAGAATAAAACCAACTCAGTGCAGCGATACCAACCCAGGCTTTAAGACGGTTGATTAGAATGGCTACCGTGTCAAAGGCTGCACTTGGGTCTAAACGAATTAAAATCGAGCTCTCCACCTGTCGGCTTCTAAAAGGAGATCATTGGATTGAAGCTCTAAAACCGTTTGCTGAAATGAAGTTTGAGAAGAAGTTTTTCCTTCTTTAACTGCTTTTGCTAAATCTCTATGAAATCTTTCCACATCTCATAAAATGTTTTTTTCCATTTTCGTTCCTTCCCCTACAGTCTCTCTTTAATTCTTGGGCGGGATTCTTTCGCAGGGCTGGGTGTTCTATTAAAAAGGTATGATTAAAAAAGGGAGACCAGCTCCTCTCAGTTAAAGTGAAGATTAAAGGCCCTTTAAAAAGTAGTGATAAAAAGCTTAGAAAACTTGCTTGCAGACATAGAGATAAAACCACATTAAAAAAAGTTCAGTTGTCGCTTTGTACTCACAGCTTCCACCACCTTGCTCCTGAAGAACTCAATGTTGGCAAAGAAGATTGGTGATGGTATCCTGAAGATCTTCACTCCCTCAAGCTCATATATCTGGAGAGAGTAATGACCTTTATACCCAAATTATGACCCAAACCTAAAGACTTTAAAATGCACAGGGATGATTCTTATCGACTCTCTGGTTCCCAGAAAAACCACAAGACATTTGTATGCCCTCCTCTTGCTCATTCCAAATGAATGAAAAAAATGAATGAAATAAAAATGTAAAAACCCTCTCAATCCTACACTCTATTTGTCCAATAAATATGTAGCTAGAACCAGTAGCTGGCTAGCTTAGCATTGCACAAAGACTGGATACAATATTAAGAAAAAGTTCATCAGACTGTAAAACAAACAGAAAAACCTACTAGCTCACTAATGAACACATAATATATCTTGTATTTTAGCTTCGCTAACTAACAGCCTCATATGTTGCCGGTATGGAAATGGTATCATTTTTCTCATCTAACTCTGTCCCAGAAAACGAATACTAAAATATTAAACTATTCCTGAAACATTACTTACAGAAGACACCTGATATGACAGAACACACACACACACACACACACACACACACACACACACACACACACACACACACACGCACACACACGCACACACACATGCACTTACATCAACATAATCTTTTCTGTCTTTGTAGATATCAGTTCCTTTGATGTTGGCCAGCACACTGCAGCGAGGGCTGGGAAAAAAGAAGAAAAGATATCAACTGCTGAGGAAGCAGTTCACACATTCCATTTATCATACTTACAACTGAGCCCTCAGGACCACACTGATCAGCTCCACACCGAGGCCTGCAGCCAATCCCAGGTCCAGCCCCAGCAAAATGGCTGCAATACAGGTAGCTAACCACACCACCTGGATGTAGATGATGGTAACAAATGGCAATATAGCATCTTTTTGTTTTTATTCTCAGTAGCACAAAAAGACTATAATGAACATTCAAATGCAAAGATGTTTCTATCTTTGTGAGTCAGTGTGTGAGAACATACACAGTCTGGTTTGTCCCTCCTCCACAGGTACGGGATGTCTCTGACCTGCATCAACATGCCCTTCAGGTTGACGATGACCACAGCACCCAGCACAGACTGGTACAATAAGGGGTCAAAGATCAGGTTTCAGCCAGTCCAGACTCCAAAGACTCCACTTGCATGTTGGTAGAAGATCTGAGGTTTACCTTTGGGAGCGGCTCCAGTAGGAATCCAATGGCCAGTGTGACGATCATCACTATGAGAGCTGACAGCAAACCAGCCACCTGAAAAAGGACAGAGCAGGTCTGTGAAACTACAGATGCTTGGTTCCCTGTTCTGCAACATGTTGGTCCCAGTTTGATTGGTCCGGTTAAGTACAATTTATTTTAGCAAAATAAAGTTGTCATAGAGTATTAGGGATGACGTGTTTTTGTAGGCCAACCCATAAATTAGCATCGCGCTGGTTCCTGTTTCCAGTCTTTGTGCTAAGCTAAGCTAATCAGCTGCTAACGTGACATATCTAACATGGGAGTGGTATCAATCTTCTCACTGCCTGTCTATTCTACTATGTACTGCACGTGAGTAAATGTACTATAGATACTTTCTACGCTGGTAATGCAATAAAACTTCAACTTGGCTCAAGCTCACTGGATTTTCTCTCAGATCTAAATAAAACTTGTCTGGGGGAAGATGTTTTTGGTTTGTGTTCGGGGTTGATAGGGTTAACATCGTTTGTGCACAGGCCTACGGTTATCGCCAGGCAAAGGGTAAAAGTTGTGATTAGGGTCACGGGTCAACAGTGAGGTTGGGGTCAGGATAAATTACAGTTTAGATGAAGGTAAATAAGCATTTGGAGGTAGTTTACCTGAGTCTTACCACCTGTGCTCTCCTGCACTGCGCTCCTGGAGAGGGCTGTACTCGCAGCAAAAGACTTGAAGGAAGCTCCAAAGATGTTGCTGGCTCCAAAAGCTATCAGCTCCTACAGAAAACCAGACTTTTCATTTGAATCCTGATTTAACATTTTTACTTTACGCTCTTACTTTTGCGTGGCAGATTTTAGCGCTATCGCATACCTGGTTTCCGTCTATGGTGTAATCGTGTTTCACAGAATAGACTTTTGCCACGGAGAAGGCAACAGCGAAACCCACTATGGCCATGGGAAACGCCTCCACCGCTGTCTCCTGGAAGATGTGCAGGTTTGGTGCCATTGGAGGCTCGTACCTGAGAACAGATGTACATCTGTTGTGCTAAAATGTTTCTGTCGTAGTCAACGAAAAAACATCAATTTCAATTCCACCTCAGATAACAAAGTTCACACACGTGTCACACCAATAAATGTCTATTGCTGGTTTTTTACGCCCTCATTATCTGTGAGTGAGTGTCATGGTCCATGAATAAGTCGGGTCTGACAGATAGTGAGAGACCCAGAAACAAATGTGTTTCTAAATGTTTTCCTGAAGCAGTTGAGCCCCAACGGCTGTTTGAGAGAGAATCTTTCATGTATCTCTCAAGTAAAATGAATAGGGAACTGAGATGCTTAAAAACACAGTAACTAACTTCTAGTAGTTTGTTTTCTTATTATTTGTCTAGATTTTGAAATTGCAGTACAAAAGTCTGAAATGTATCCCTGCACCTCAAAATAATTGGAGGTGAAGGTGAAAATTTACGTTTTAAAACCTGAAATGTAATTTTTCTATGTGTGTCATTGACATGGCTGCAGCTGCGGCACCAAAAATATAAAAAGTGAAAAACGTTCGATATCATTTGGCATGATGGATAACAGCAGGAGCACCGATGGCAAGTCTAACATTTCGGTCTGGGTCTAGTCCTCAAACTCAAGGCCCGCGGGCCGAATCTGGCCAGCCACGTCATTTTATGTGGCCCGCGAATCCGCCAGCAAAAAATAAAAATAAAAATTAGACTAGATAATAAAAATATCCCAAGTTGAAGTTACGAGACAGAAAGTCAAAATGATGAGATACTTAAACACACAGTCATAGAAGCAGCTCTTTGGTTACTGTACACTTGAAATGGAAATGTATTGTGAGTACATTGAAGACTACTTTAAACGTGGCTTTAAAACACATGAAATACTTCATGTGGGATTGTGCAAACACACCCTTGAAAGGATTTTAAGCTTTGAACAAAGTTATTGTCATAACTTGTGTTTGATATTTTCTTGAATAGTTTGATCTTTGATAGAGTAATGTGGGTTTATTAACCAGAAATTACAAGGATTTAAGTTATTATAACAGAAATGTGCTTAAATATATTTTTACATTTATATAACTGCATGTACAATCTGTTTACACTTGAATAAACAATAATCAAATGCAGAGACATTATTTACCAATATGTTAGGAGTAGTTACATTTTCACAGTCTTACATTTACAACCGGCCCTTTGAGGCGACCGTGATGCTGATCTGGCCCCAGAGTAAAGATGAGTTTGAGACCCCTGGTCTAGAGGGTGCTAGGCCTTGAAGCTTAATTATCCCTGATGGCATTGCTATGCACATAACATACAAAATCCCTCGCTTTTAGCTGAAATGTCTCACCCTTTTGGAATATGGCCGACAACATCGATGCCGTATCTTGTCTTGAAGTCAAATGCGTATGAAACTCCACATGCAATGACAGTCTAGAGGAGAGAAGACAGGAGTCGTCAGGGCCCGACCCATTGGATTCATGGCAAAATGAGAGATCTCCATTAACTCCCGCTGATGTGAGCTGTTGTGAACTGACATGAACGCTTTCTCTTTTAAGTGTCATAAATGATCTCATCCGATTAATGAGTGTTACAGACGGCACTCTTCAGGCTGTTGAGACATATATATAAAAGGATCATGTTGCCCAGTGTAGCTCAGTGTAGCTCACCATGATAACCTCTATGGGGATGGGCACCGGCAGCTTGGATTTGAATCGGTCGTTCAGCTCCTTCACAACGAACACCACCACCATGATCACCAGGGAGATCACCACGTCACACACGTTGGTGGAGGTGATCGTATTGAAGATGATCTCCAGGGTCTGAAAGACACCCAGAACAACTAAAAGTCTAACAGATGAATGCAGACAGTGATGAACAGCGAGGAGGCTGCTCCATACTCACATATACAAGCGAGAGTGGACCGCTGATGCCTGGGACGGTCAGCCCTAACACAAACTTCAGCTGGGACACCAGGATGTGGACCGCAGCTGCCGTGGTGAAGCCGGACACCAGAGTGTCGGACAGGTACATGACAACGAAGCCCACCTGCAGAACGCCCATCCCCAGCTGGAGGAGACAGAGAGGTGGGGGTGATGATGTGGTGGTATGTGAAAAAAACATTATGACTTCAGAGGTCAGAGGGTTTGCAACCGATGTGGGAGGAGACAGACTCAGATAAAGTGTGTTTCACCTGCATGATACCGGCGAGGAAGCTCACAGAAGAAGCCACCAAGACTCTCTGTTCGTCTCTGGTGAGGCCTTCAAAGCCTGTGATGTTGAGGGGCGGACCCTCGTCCGGGACCATCCTGGTGACCACCGAGCCGATCATCAGACACAAGACTGGGAACGGACCTGAGGGAGGGGGGGGGAGAGAGAGAGAGAGAGAGAGAGAGAGAATAGCAGATTAGCAGAGCTGTAGCCTTTAGAGAGCAGCTATGGCCGGGAATACACACACACACACACACACACGCACACACACACACACACACACACACACACACACACACATAGTGGCCTTACCCACTGAGATGTGTCGGGAGGTGCCCAGGAAAAAGTAAACGATGACAGGGAAGAAGGCGGAGAAGAGTCCGTACCAGGGAGGCAGAGAGGCCAGCAGACAGTAGGCCAGACCTGGAACACAAAGACATGCACATAGAACACACATTCACTTGACGTCGCTGACCGTTAGCTACGGTTTCCATATACTTATAGTTTCAGTACCTACAAAACTGAGGTGAAAATTAAAACGAAAAAAGGTTGATCTCTTTCAAATATATCGCCCCTGTAAAAATAGAACGTTTCAGACTTTCGCTTTTGGTTATGTGTGTGGTGAAGAAGATATCATTTAAAAATGTATGTTGGAAGATGTGAAAGAAAAAAATCATGTATACACAGTACATTTATAGAAGAAGTTTATTAGTGTTATCACATTTTCTGAATATTAATAAAGCACCTATTGTAAAATGAATTACGATTAAAATGACCATTGCCTAGATAAATGATAAATAACCTTAACCTGAACTAAAGGTAATTGGCTACAAGCTATATATACTGACTTACTATATTTATATATATATATATACAAATAAAAGCTTTGTTTGTGTAATAAGCTAACCAGAGAGATGGTTATCATATATTATAAGATTAGACACAAGAGTAAATGATAAGGAGGCAAATCAGAATAATGTAGGCTGAAGCCAAACTATTTCAAAGATTTTTTAAACATATATACAATATAAAAATGTTACCATATATTCTTTTAATTACTTCTCATTTTATAAGGTGACATTTACAACTGCTGATTCTGGGCAGAAGTAAAAAGAAAAAAAGAATTGTCCTCTTCTATTAAAACAAGTTGACCCCCATGAATGATGTGGGAACCCTCACCAGGCAAATCAGTAACGAGATTCTACAGATCTCTCCTCCCTTGGAATGTTCACACACAGAGTTTTGCTTTTTTTCTTCTACCGATACCAACGCTCTGCGATTGAAGATGCATTTGTCTCCTCCCTTTGGTTAGGTCATGCAGTGAGAACGAGGCCCTCTGATAAAAAAACCTTTCATCTTCATTTCTCTATCAGGCCGGTCTGCGTGTGTTTCCAGCATAACGTGCATCATTTCTCTGCTCTCCTTCCAGTGTGGAAGGACTGCTGACATCACAGTCCTTGTCACTGTTAACTACTGGTCTGTGGACGACTGCAGAGATATGATGTGCCAGTAATTTGGGACTTTTAGACACTGTGCTGAGATGCATCACCCATCCAAGTTGTGTCAAAATGTGATTACTGGTATCAGATTTATATACATTAGATATAGACTCAGGTATTGTCCAGTGTGACTTTCTACCTGTTGTTTTCCATATATGCCAGTGATGTGAGAATAGAGAATTGTATTTGAGCTGTTAAGATATGTTTGAAGGACGTAAATCTCCACTTTGCACTCAGATGCTTTGAAGTGAAACACTTTGCAGGCAGCGAACGCTCACCTTGCAGGACAGCCACCAGTCCGGTGCTGACGCCGGACACGATGTCACTGAGCAGCCACTCTTTGATCCGGTAGATCTTTATCCAGCCAATGACCGGCAGGAGAGACAGAGCCGCGTTCTTGGCTCGTCTGGCGTCACATCTGTGCAACGGCACAATAGCAGAAAGAAATAGAAAATCCATGTTAAATAGATAGTGGGTTGAACACTCACCGCCTCTACAGCTCCAGGTTTGTCCGCCTGCTGAAATCTTTGACAAAAACAGACTGAAGATCTTCAATAAGGAGAACAGGGTCAGACTATGCCAAACTAAAGAAATACATTGTTAGCATACTTACCTTGCTGGACAACTTCTCTCAAGAATCTCACAAGTAATTTGAAATTTTCCCAAACAATTTCTAGCAAGGTTTCACGCTCCTCGTCCTCGTCTCTAGGAGTTTAACCAGAATGAGTCCAGGTGATCAACAATGTGCTGGATCCTTTGGTTCTTCACTTTACAAAAATAAATAACATCTCTTACGTGTTATATACATACTTATGCATTGTGCTGTGCTAGTCATTTTTCTACTAAAGTAAGTGGAGCAAAAGTTTGATTTCACTTTTCAAAATCTCACATCAACCATCGTAATTTGACCTTAATTCAAACAGTTGAAATTGAGCCAAAAGTTAAAGTAAACGTAGGTTTTAATACTGTGGGAAAAGTAGAAGAAGAAGTACCACTGAAGAACCAAGAACATACTGATTAAACCCTTTAACGTCTCCCACTTATCCTGTTAGGTTCATCATCTTAAACTCCATAAAGGCAAGACTTCAAGTGTTAAATTATGCAGCGATGACAAATCAAAAAGCATTGCCCCTTACGTGAAGTACTGCTTGAAGTGGTCCATCATGGTCTTGCGGTGCCTGTAGACCATCTCGTGGTGCTCTGCGAAGGACTCCTCCGAGTACAGCGGCCTGGCCACCACGTACTGCTGAGCTCCCCGTCGCATCATCTCGCCTCTGCTGCCCTCTGAGCACCGCTGCTTCCCTCTATGTGGCTCTGAGATCCAATAATCACATTAGGGTTAGGAAGACCGTCCTGTGTTGTCTTTGAACATCACTTACTTAACAACGTTAACAGAAAACAACAAAGGTCCAGGCTCCTCAAATGGAGGCAGGGCGCATGAGCCAGGTCGGGACCTGCACCGTCCTGTGGGAAGGGGGGGGTGGGTGTCAGGCTCTGTTTGAGCTCTAGAAACAAGAGCACCGGATCCGCCGAGATCAACCGGAGCCCGGAGTACACCAGCACCTCTGGAATTCCGGTTCCTTTTAAAGATCCTCTGATTTCAAGGATTTTGTAGCATTTTTCTTTCTACAAGTACAGCAGTATGTCCCACATACCTGACGGTGTCCTAAACTGTCTCCAATGCAGACTCTCCACTCCTCTATTCGTCCTCCTGCCGCTCCTGGAGATCAACTGGGACCTCTGACTGCTTAGCCATCAATAAATGCCACCTCTGCCGCTTATCACAACTGTAATTATTAACAGCAATTATGATGAAGTCCCCGTTTTGTGCAGTGACTGGATGCCTGGCTTATCCTTGACCATTGTCCTGACTGATATCTGTAACCTTCCACTTTCAGTGGAGACATTCCGCCCCCGAAGAGCATTAGGAAGATATTGTACCGATGGGCAGGACAGGGAGGGTGTGGACGGGGACAGGATCAGGACAGGAGAGGGCAGGTCATTGTTACGAAGTGGAAATCAAGTAGCTGTTCAGGATGGAAACACTGCTGAAGGTCGGCTGAGGCGCTCTTGCACCTCAAGGGTAAAAATAGTCCGCAGCAGCCGAGGTTGTTTGAGGAAAAAACAAAATCCAAGAGTTGTATTCCAAGATTCATACATCCAGGGTGTGATAAGACACACTGACACCCTGATGATCAGATTCTCCCCCTGAACGGTCAATGCATCACAGGTCAATCCGTGAGTCCTCTTAAAACCGGACCGACCTTTTAGGTTTCTGCTTTTTGAATAGAAAAAAGGGAAAGTCTTCCTTCAAGTTCAAGGCAAAACTGACCCAACTAATTAACTAGAGAGCAGAAACTGAGTGTGTGTGTGTGTGTGTGTGGGGGGGGGGGGTCAGTGCTTTGTTTTCTTACTCATTGAAACAGTAACCCCTGGGTAAAACCCCCGGCACATACAAATGACTATAATAAACCGGTGTGATCTGATTGCAGGCTTTGATCGGGTCAGTGATGGATGACAGCGCAGTGATTGATATCTGATGGAACGCTGCTCAATGATCTGCTGTAGATTACACCAAGGTCAGCCACTTTCCACTTGGCATGAATTTATTATTTCCATTGATTAAATAAGAGACTGAAGGAAAAAATGTGTGCGTGGTGGACCGTGTGGGCGTGTGCGTTCACTGTGTGCCAAATTAGTAAACTTAAAATGTTAACAACACATATAAATATCTTTCAAATTCAGACTTGAGCTACTTGAGCTTTGTTTGACCCAGTGGCATGCAGTGAAAGCGATGCGCCCCAGAGAGAGGTTAGGCCCTGTTCTCAGAACTGTCAGCACACTGGAGTTTGCAGGCCTGATGTAACAACTCATATTCCTTTCTTATCAGACAGGACAGAATGTACTCTCACTACAAACAACTGCCAAAAAGAAAATTTCAGAGGACAAGAACAACTTGCAACTTCAGCACACAGAGTGTCCTGGACTGTCCTGCTGGCGTGAGCAGGATGTGGCAGACTGAGAAAAACATACACTATCAAATTGTCTACTGCTACTATTTGAGAGTGAAAGCGAGGCATTTGGGACTTGTTGTCCAACAGGGAAAGACAGAGAAAACGGAAGAGACAGAAACATTTGACAAGCCCAAAGCTTAAAGTGGCACTAGTTTTTAGACGTGGAGTTCAGTTTGTCATGGAGAGTACTACACAATCTGTGAAAACAGTTGCATAGTATCGTCTGTAGCTCTGGAGGAGTTTTCTTAAGTCCGAGAAAATAACCCTGATGATGTCATCAGAGTGTTCTCTGCTTGGGCTACATAACTTTTATGCTCTATTCTGAGAACCAAAGTGCACATTTCATATACCACCAATGGAAGTGAAATGAAAGCTGTACAGCATAAAAGCTCTTCATTAAGGAAGTTTTTTATATTATGAAGCAGTAAAGGGAGTGCTCCTTTTACCTCGTCATCCCTGATTTAAATGGAATACCACTTGCCGTGAACAAGCATCGTCATTTGATCATGATCGTGATCATGATCATGGCATTATCATTAGCTAGTAATAAATATATACGAGTGTAATATTATATTGTATTCTAACCCCTTAACAAAGTAGTGGAAATACAGCTTAGTTTTACGATAGTGTTAGTTTGGGTCATAAAAATAGAGAGGAATAAAACGGAAATTCATGTTCAAATCCATGTAAGAGGGTGGTCAGAGCGGCGGCCATTTTTATGTGCATCATTGCTATTGCGACCGTTGTAGCGGGCTAACTTATACTTAACTGTATAAACTAAACCATCTTACGGCAAGTCACAGACTCACTGAGGTGAGGTTTTGCAGTAACGACTACAACGAGCGGTTGAGTCGTAACGTTACGAAGCGCAGAGAGCCTGAGTAAATTAATAACATGTAACAAATAAATGCTTCATCAAAACAGTCTTGTCACAGCAATGGAAAGCACATTGCTATTGCCAGAAGACTTTGTTAGGCTCATTCTCCTGTAACCAGTGTAGCATTAAAGCATGGTGGAATTAGCAAGCTAGCTAATTAGCTGGCTGGTGGCCGGTGGCAGAGCTGGGTCCAACGCTCCCTCTGCCTCACACCCCGCCACTCCGTGTATCCTAGTCCGGAGTTGCGTCCGCTCTCTTCCTCAGACCACACTTTGCAAAGTGATCTCACAGAAATACGTGAAATGACCTCGACTTCTTAACAGTGTATTATATGTGTCTGCTTTCACAACTTGAAACAGCAAATGCTGTGAATTTAATTAAGAACTTTTTATTACATGCACAAAAGAGTGTTAAGGAAAAGATCACATGTAACTAGAAAATGCATTTCCTGCTGAAAATGCGTTGGAATGCTGAAAGCTGAAATTAATTGTGAAAAAATTGCTGAAAATTAAGAAATGGGAGACTGTCTGAAAAATGTTGAAGCCCGAAAGCATTTAAACTGCACTGCTGAAAAACCTTCTAGTTGAAATGTCTAACTATGGTGTCTGTAGCTGAAAGTATGAGGAAGAAGAAGGCTTTGAAAGTTGAAGTATAACAGGATTTGAAGATTTTCTCCACAGAGATCCCATTCAAAAGAAAATTGCAAAAAGCTTAATTCAAAAAGTTTAAAGATTACAAATATGAAAAGTCAAAGCACCCCTCTCCTGAAAGAGCTGAACATTTTGATATTTGAACAATTTCTGTAGCTTAAACAAATTTCAGAAGTAGTGATATTTGTAGTAATAGTAGTAGAAGTATTAATAGCATTAGAATAAGTAGTAGTAGTAGCAGTAGTGATATTTGTAATAGTAGTAGTAGAAGTCGTAGTTGTAGTAGAAGTATTTGTAGTTAGAAGAAGTATTAGTATTCAGAAGAAGTAGTAGCCTAGTATCAGTAGTAGTAGTAATAGCTGTAGTAGTGGTCGTAGTATTTAATATAACAGTAGTAGTAGTAGTAGTAGTAGTAAAAGTAATGGCAGTATTTGAAGTCGCAGTAGTAGTAGTACTAGTAGCAGTCGTACTAATAGCTGTAGTAGTATTAGTACTGGTAGTAGCATGAATAGCAGTAGTAGCAGTTGTAGTATAAGTAATAGTAGTAGTGGTAGTAATAGCAGTAGTGGTAGTAATAATATTGATGGTAGCAGTAATAGCACTAGTAATAGTAGCAACAGCAAAAGTTGTTGTAGAAGTAGTAGCAGCAGTAGTAGTTGTCGCAGTATTAGTAAGAGCATTCATTTTTTCAACAAAAAAGCCTAATTTTGAGTTTAATGTTTAAATACAGTTAATCCATGAGGCTTTTATTTTGAAAGGGTGGGGCTGGGTGGGGGAGGGAGGGGGAGAGGAGACATAATTATAATGTTTGACACACATAAACAGAGGTTATTAAATGACAGGCTTCATCACAAGCAGTTCAGTTAGAATTCACTCTCTGGGGCTTTTATTTTGAAATGGGGTGTGGGGTGTGGGGGAGAGGAGACAGAATCATAATGTTCGATAAACACAAACCGGTTATTAAATGACAGGCTCATCACAAGCTTAATTATTAATTATTATTAAGTTAAGAATTATTAACGCCCCGATTAAATTTATTTGAGTGTTACACGAAGATGCAAAGAAAAGGTAAGTATTGAGCAGTTAAAATGTCACTTACTGATGCAGACAGGTCATCTCATTATCAGGCCTCCAAGTGTCTTTAAAGTATAAAGTCTTTATATCTTTGCCGACACACTAGAAGCAAAAGTGTTCACACCAAAATGAGCATTCACCAAGCCACAACATACTGTTGAAGTGTACATTTAGTTTGTTTTCTTGGGGTTGGTGTGTGTGTGTGTGTGTGTGTGTGTGGGAGAGAAAGTGTATGTGAGCATGTTTGCTTCTGTGACTAATGTTACTAACCATGCAGTGTCCTCGCACAGTGCTTCAGCAATCATGTTTGAGGACAGAGTAAACATTGTTCAACCATTAGTGGAACAATGTTGATGCCTGGATCTACAAAGCTTTCCAGCCAGGAATGAATGCCAACAAAGTATACAGGTTCATGTGGGCCGAGAAAGAAATCGCTAATAACAGTAAAGAACAAACATGACAGTAAGAATAGTTTGAAAGAGTCGCAAAGTAAAGTTGTCATCCTACAATGTAACCTCAAACCCACTGAATTTAAATGTATTTCCAGTAAACTTATTAAAAATGAGGTAGCCATAAAATACATTGTCACCTTGGAAACTGTACAATAAATGGTGAAATGTAGTGTTATTGTTGCACAAGTTGAAAAAGGGTCACACAGTCAGCTAACTAACTCTTTAATGTTAAATAGATTACATCAAAGTTTGCTAACATTAGCAAACTTTACTAACGGTAATAATACACGACCACAAACGGCTATAGCAGCAAAACCCCTGTGATTTATGAGTGTATTTATTTGGGTAAGAGCGAACCCTTTTGTTGCTTATGAATTCAACTTTTCATTTGTAAGAGGAATGGTGTGTTATTTTTTCATACAAAAAGTAACGCGGTACAAAAGTAGCTATTTTCTCCAAGTCAAAACCGGTCTGATATACTACGTCAGCACTTACCAGAATTCCCATGGCTACATCATACTGTCAAAGTGCTTTACACAGAAAGCTGTTTTGGATCACGGTAAGCAAATTCACACAAGAATGTTTATTGTTTCACGTGTCATAGTCATGATCATTTAACAGAATAGTATTATTACTGAATCTTTTAATTTCACGCAACATGTTTCTGGCGCCACTCACAGGGGTGGTCACACCTTGGACCTTGTGTTTTCTCTGGGTCTTGATATTGATAATACCCGTTGTGAGGACCTATTGATCAGTGACCATAAATGTATTTTCTTTGATATTTCTGTCAATGCTGACCCCTTGTGTCTGAAACAAACATTCCACTCCCGCATTATTACTCAGAGTACAGCTGATCATTTCTCTATGCACTTCTGCTGTGATATTAACACAAATCTCAATGATGTTGATCACTTGATACAGTCATTTAATGAACATTGCACCACTTTGCTGGATAAAGTGGCACCTCTTAAGGAAAGGACCAGGGCTGCCTGTAACACTACTCCGTGGATGACAGACGCTGTGTACAGCCTGAGACAGAAGTGTCGCAGGACAGAGCGGCTCTGGAAAGCTACTGGGCTAGAAGTGCATCATTTATATCTCAAGGACCTCAGAGTTTCTTTTAATACTGGAGTAAAGGAAGCTAGAACTGCTTATTATGCCAACCTAATCTCTTCTTCAAAGAGAAATCCCAAGATTCTGTTTGACACAATTAAGAGAATTGTTTCACCGTCTGTCTCCACTTTACCATGCTAATCTGTTGACGATTGCAACAAATTCCTTATCTATTTTATTGATAAGGTAACAGGTATTAGGTCTGGCATTCAGCCTGGGATCTGTTCATCTACTTGTAGCTCCTCGCAATCTCCTGCTAATCATCACCAAAGGTGTAAACATTTCCAAGGTCGCTGTGACTGATGTTGCACTCTCTGATCATTTCTGTGTTTTTTTTGAGAGTGCAATCTCCTTGCACACAAATGTCCAAACCAAGGTTGTGACAAAGCGTTACATCTCTGAAAACACCAGTGAACTATTTATTCAGAAGTTCTCCTGCACACCAGCCCTCTCTTGCCTCTCAGTCAATGAGCTTGTAGATGGCTTCAATTTTAAAGTTAAAAATATTATTGATGCCATTGCACCCACTAAAGTGAAGGTTGTCTCGGGTAAGCAAAGATCTCCTTGGAGAAATGCTACGCTGGTCAAGATAGAGAAACGAGAGTGTCGGAAAGCTGAGCGCAGGTGGCGAAAAACTAATTTCCAGGTTCACTGTGACATCTATAAAGAGAGACTTCGCAATTATAATTTGGAACTTAGAAATGCAAGGCAGTCCTTCTTCTCTGACATCATAACCAAAAACAAGAACAACACACGCGCCTTATTTGCTACCGTCGACAGGCTAACAAACCCTCCAATGTCGGTAGCTGCTGAGCTCCAATCCACTTGGGCATGCAATCAATTTGCCTCCTTTTTTACTGACAACATTCAGAAAATTAGACAAGCAGTCAGTGCCTCCACACCAACCACAGGATATGTGTTGTCCCGATCTCTGAATAACATCCATTCAAATATCATGACACAATTTCATTCAATCGACCGTAGAAGCCTAGAAGACATTATACAACATCTGAAGTCATCCTCCTGCTGCTTGGATATTCTACCAACACACTTTTTCAAAAATATTTCAAACTGCATGACCACTGATCTTTTACAAATTGTAAACACATCCCTTCTCTCAGGTGTCTTCCCACAAGCCCTAAAAACTGCAGTTATTAAACCGCTCCTAAAGAAGGCTAGTTTAGACTCCGCAACGATGAAAAATTATAGGCCAATATCAAACCTCCAATTTTTAAGTAAAATAATTGAAAAAGCAGTTTTCCAACAGCTGACCAACTTCTTGGCCGTAAATAACTGCTTTGATGTTTTCCAGTCAGGCTTTCGACAGCACCACAGCACTGAAACTGCTCTTGTTAAGGTTTTCAACGACATCCACTTAAACATAGACAATGGCAGAAGTTCAGTCTTAGTGTTACTGGATCTCAGTGCTGCATTCGACACGGTCAACCATGCCATACTCCTAGAAAGACTAAAAATTTGGGTGGGACTCTCTGGCACAGCACTTAACTGGTTTGAATCCTACTTGAAGGACCGAGAATACTTTGTGTCTGTAGCTGATTACACATCAGAGCTGACAAAAATGACATGTGGTGTTCCCCAAGGTTCAATACTGGGGCCTCTTCTGTTCAACATCTACATGCTTCCACTAGCTCAGATTATGGAAAACAACAAAGTGTGTTATCATAATTATGCAGACGACACACAAATCTACATAACTATGTCACCAGGGGACTATAATCCCATACAAGGGCTGGGTAACTGCATTGAACAAATCAACAACTGGATGTGCCAGAATTTTCTTCAATTAAACAAAGATAAAACAGAAGTAATTGTTTTTGGTACCAAGGATGAACAATTGAAAATCACCGCTCAGCTTCAATCACTGATGTTAAAACCCACAAACCAAGCCAGAAATCTAGGTGTAGTTATGGATTCAGACCTCAACCTGAACAGCCATATCAAGACAATTACAAAATCAGCCTACTATCACCTGAAGAATATATCAAGGATTAGAGGACTTATGTCTCAACAGGATTTGGAAAAACTTGTCCATGCATTTATCTTCAGCAGACTGGACTACTGTAACGGTGTGTTTACAGGTCTCTGTAAAAAGTCCGTCAGAAAGCTGCAGCTGATTCAGAATGCTGCAGCTCGAGTCCTCACTAAGACCAGGAGGGTGGATCACATCACCCCAGTTCTAATGTCTTTGCACTGGCTTCCTGTCCAACAAAGAATTGACTTTAAAATCCTGCTGTTGGTTTACAAAGCAGTGAATGGTTTAGGGCCAAAATACATATCTGATCTGCTGCTACCTTATGAACCTTCCCGACCCCTCAGGTCGTCTGGGACCGGTCTACTTTCTGTTCCCAGAGTCAGAACTAAACATGGAGAAGCAGCGTTCAGTTTTTCTGCTCCACATATCTGGTACAAAGTCCCAGAAAGCTGCAGGTCTGCTGAGACCCTCAGCTCATTTAAATCAAGATTGAAGACTTTTCTGTTTGCTGCTGCCTTTAATTGAACCACATTCAATTAATATATTAATCAATTTCCTGCATTTCTGCATTTTACTATGAAACTGTCTTACACTGTTTTTTTTATGTTTTAATGAATGTTCTTAATTGTTTTTAAATCTCCTTTTCTTTTGCCTTATGTTTTGATGCTTTTAATGGTTTTATGTGAAGCACTTTGAATTACCTTGTTGTTGAAATGTGCTATACAAATAAACTTGCCTTGCCTTGCCTTGCCTTGCTGTTCTGGACTCTTTCCAGCCTATCAGCCTTCAAGACCTGATGGACTTAATTAACAAAACAAAGCCATCATCTTGTCCTCTGGATATAATTCCATCCTCTCTATTTAAGAAAGTTCTGTTAACTATTGGCCCTGCAGTAACATCTATTGTCAATACCTCATTGTCTACAGGAATTGTCCCTTCCTATTTCAAACATGCCACTATCCAGCCCATATTAAAGAAACCTAACTTAGATCCAGCTTTGCCCATGAACTACAGGCCCATATCAAAACTGCCTTTCTTGTCCAAAGTTTTAGAGAAAGTGGTGGCCAAACAACTTACTGCTGCACTGGAGAGGCACAACATGTATGACAAGTTCCAGTCTGGGTTTCGTAAGCAACACTCTACTGAAACCGCTCTCCTGAGGGTTTCAAATGACATTCTCATGTGTGCTGATGCAGGTGACTGCTCTGTGTTAGTTCTTCTGGACCTCAGTTCTGCATTTGACACTGTAGACCATGACATCCTGATTAAGAGGCTACGTGATTGGGTGGGCATAACTGGCATAGCGTTAGACTGGTTTACATGATTACCTCAATGACAGAAGTTTCAATGTCTCTGTGGGTGATTTTGTGTCTGTTACCTCTCCACTGTCTTGTGGTGTACCGCAGGGCTCGGTTCTGGGGCCTCTGTTATTTTCCCTTTATCTGTTACCTTTGGGACCGATCATAAAAAGCTATAATGTGTCCTATCACTTATATGCAGACGATATCCAACTCCATCTGTCATTCAAACCCAGCGAGGCATTCACATTAACTAGGCTCCTGGACTGTGTCAATGCCATCAGAGACTGGACGGCAGAAAACTGCTTGCAACTCAACGACTCTAAGACGGAGGTCCTAGTTATTGCTCCAGAGGAGTTTGTCCCCATGATCAGGCAGATTATTAGTCCACTCTCCTCTGCTGCCCATTGCAACCTGAGCAATCTTGGGATTTTCTTTGATCGATCCATGTCGTTTGACCCTCATGTTAAGCAGCTGTCCAGGTCATGTTTCTTCCATCTAAGAAATATCAGTAAACTGAGATCTGTAGTATCAACACCTGAATTAGAAATGATCATACACACATTTATCTCTTCACGCATTGACTACTGCAACTCACTTTTCACATCACTCAGTGTATCTGCTCTTAACCGTCTGCAGGTCATCCAAAGTGCTGCCGCCAGATTACTCACCAGGACAAATCGACGGTCTCATATCACCCCCGTACTCCGATCTCTCCACTGGCTTCCTGTAGCATCTAGGATACACTTTAAAATTCTCACCATCACTTACAGAGCACTTCACGGTCAGGCTCCGGCTTATGTAGCTGATCTACTTCGCCCCTATTCACCCGCCCGCACTCTCAGGTCAAACGCTCTAGGTCTTCTGTCAGTCCCACGCACACGATTTAAGACCTGTGGTGACCGAGCCTTTGAGGCAGTGGCCCCGAGGCTCTGGAATGCTCTGCCTGCAACTCTGCGCCTCATAGATACTGTGGATACTTTTAAAAGCCAGCTTAAAACCCACCTGTTTAGGCTGGCATTTGTGTAAAAGTAAACCCATGTCCTAGACCTGCTCTTAAAATATGTTTTACATTTTTATTTTATTTTTTATTTTTTTTTTATTTATTTATTTTTTTTTTCATTTTCTCTGTGTAGATAATTTATTGACCCTAGGGTCACATTGTGTTTTTTATGCTTTTAAATGTCTGCTCTGTTAAGCACTTTGTGATACTACTGTCTGTGAAAAGCGCTATATAAATAAAATTCATTCATTCATTCATTCATTCATTTTCTTTTTTTTAAATAACTGAGGACTGTAAATTTAAATTGTATTTACCAAGTAGTAGAGGTGAAATGCTGTCCACTATTTGTTTGAAACATGTGGCCAGGAATTACACTTTAACTCACCGGACCCAAGACCGGCATGGGACATTAAAGCGATGCAGCTGTAATCTTCTAATATTCCAGCGTGGAAACGTCCTTCCTGAAAGCTTCAAGGTTGATTGGCTTTCTGTTTTCAAGACAAGGAAACGAAGGCTCTCAACAACTTTGTTTTGCAATGAGTTTTGAAACGTGATTCATTTTATAGACTCAGGGCTATATAGTCAAGGTGCCAAACCATAAAATCATATCATGAAACAGATATTGCCTACAGTATTAAATCAGTATGTCTAAGCCAATATCAGGAGGTACATGTCTGCAATTAGAAACTCACTCTGACTGTGGGATTGTTGGAATTTATTATATTGGAGACATGGTTTTGTACTCATTCTGTATGCAGATTTGAGGCTTTTACTTGATCTTTATTTTTGTTTTTTAACTTTTCCCCCCATAATGAACATTACTCCAGTTTACAATATTGTTTATAAAGCAAGTCTAATATCTTTACATATGGGGTAAATAAAACCTTTAGCTGCTACAGAGCGGTTGCAAACACAGTTGGTCACAGTTCCACATTACCAATGACTTTCAATAAATCACATTAGAAGCATAAAGGCGCCTACAGTAGTTTTGTAAATGTTGTCGACATAATTGAGGCTGTGTTACCTGTAGATTTTTACTGACACACAAGCACCAGCTGCAGGATTCAGCGTTGCAGTGAGGAGCCTTGAAGTCCTCTTTGGTTGGACGAGTCTACACTGATCTGTCCTCTATCTCCCCCTTGAGGTTTTCTTTCCTCCACAGGGACATAACACGTGTGGAGTGTGTACAACTGGGAAATCTGCAGTGGTGCTGAAGTCAGTCAGCTAGAGTAAAATGAGACGCATTCTTTTCTTCTTTGTCCACGGGGCCGACCAAAAAAGACACAGTATGAAAGAACCCCGTAGTAGCTTTAAACTCCACTATATTCTAAAGAGAAACATTTGACAATAGTAGTTAGTAATTATAGTTAATTTGCAAATTCGGATTTGACATACAGAACCTACTGTAAGATCAAAAGTAAGATGCATCACTATGAATTGCATTAAATAAAACCCAGTACTAAGCAGTTCATATTTTAGCTGCTACATGAAAATGCTGTTTATAGGGTAACATTGTAATACATTTTTTAAAATATAAAATACAATAACAGTGACAGGGGCCAAAAGCTTCATGACTTTTAAGCTGACACCAAATGTCTGTACAGAGGCTGTTGTACATGTACATTTGATGTTAGTTAAATTCAAAGCACTGGACTCATTGACCGTTGTTATTTCTGGCAGCACATGTTTGACCATGTCTGCTGTTTTACTTAGCAGGGATGACAATGCAATTAGCTCAATAAAAAAAAAGAAAATCAAACCAAGGACAAGGAACAGGAAGTTCTCTGACCTGGAAAATGCTGATGCTTTAGGTGTGCTGCAAAAACATGGAGAGATGAGTACACATTAAAAACACGATATACAACATGTAGCCTGGGCAGTAATTGATTAAGATTGAGACACAGTGAGCGTAGACATTTTTGAATGGCACCATTGTGATTGCAATTCGTTCACCTGCCACGTCAAGTCCATCATCTACTCATTAACACCTGTGGGAAATATTCCCATACCCGCTTTGCGTGAGTCTTTTAATGCTGAAATAAATAATACCAAAAACCAGGTTGTCTTTTAAGTATTTATTCTCTGCGCAGAGAAGGTTCAATCATCACAACAGAATGCGTACAGTCTCAGTGAGTAAGAACCAAGAAACAAGTGAACAAGCTTTCTTTATACAGAATGAGCAAAGGTGGGGGCCGATGGCCAATGTTACAGACATTTCGGTCTCAGACTGATAGGAACAACAATGAAAAACAAACAGCAAGCAACCAAAACAAGCGGCCCAAAGGCCTTGGTGCTGGAACATCCTCATACAACACAGTTAGTTATCTATGTGAACAGAGAGGGAGAACTCTTCTTCTGCACAACAGAGACACGGTGAAGTTCAACAAAGTTCAGAGCAAAATTACTCATTCATTAATACAATATAATGAGAAGAAATATATACTACGTAAAAAATGACCATTACACACCTTCTATCTAGAGGGAGCAGGAAGTGGTCATCAGGCTGAAGGCCAAAAGACGCAGGGAAAACCTGTCACGATAACAATGTTCCTCTACTTCTTATTCAAGGAGCCATTAATCCAGATTGTTTTATTGCCTCACAGAACAAAACAACACTGTAAAAAAGGCTTTGAAATCAACAGTTGACTCATTGATTACTTGTCAAACTAAACTAATGTCAAACTAAAGATCTGATTGGTTGAACACTATGACAATCAACAATATCGTCCCCATTCACTTAAACTGCACTGGATGCACCTGAGACTGTGCAGGCCTCTGCCTCTGTTCTTACCTAGAGACACAGAGGTTTTCAGGCTCTGTTCTCTACTAGAAAGATTCATTGATAAATAAATAAATATAAATGTATATATACATGTGTACATACATTTATGAATATATATATGTGTGAATGAAATAAAAAAGTTATTGATGAATACATTATTTTATTTACAAGAATGATACATTATTGAAAATTAATTATTTAACATAGCAACTGATTGAATTATTAACTGATTATTAATTTAGAAAAACTATATTATGAAAAAGAACTATGAATGAATGATAGAATATATGATTGAAAAACTGATTAAAACTAAAACCTTTACAGTATCTGTATGTACAGTATAATCCTTCTGGGCAGGCATTCTAGGCAGGGGAGCAGCAAAGGGGGGGGGGGGGGGGCAGCAGCTGGTGACGCAAACAGGAAGTCCTCTGTAGCATAGGCCGTCTCATTTTTGTTTGCGTTATAAAGACACAAATACACCTTCATAATATGACCTTCATAAGGGCGCCCCGTGACCACACGTCAGGACATGTCCTGCTTTCATCACCCAGCTCCCTGCCCCCAAACAGACAGAGATCCACAAGAGATCCACCTCTCACTCGGACTATTTTTGAGTTCAATGTAATCAGACTTCGCTTTCATTATCGGCCCTATTAAGTACGAGAGCCTAAGCCTTAAGAGGGCCAGATAACCCCAAATGACTGTCACTGTTTTGACAGTCAAGTGGTTTAGTAAAAGGTAGTTATGCCCTAACCATGTTTTTCTGTTCCCGATCCTGTGCCCTGAATAGTATAAGCGGTTTGGATAATGGAATAGAATGGAATGTATTACATTGCCTTTCATTATGCTCCTACATAACTGAATAAAATAAATAAAGGACATGGGCTGGGTGTCAACATTTGTGCCATTTTTTTCTGCCCAATCCATAGGCTTTGCCTATGTAAGAAATTGTAATTGAACAGACGAGACGCCTACAATTAATTTAACATGAAAGAGCATGAAAGAACATGAATGTCCTTTTGAAAATAAGGGGATTACCAGGGGAACATTTTGATGAATAAAGAAAATTAATTTATGATATGCGGACACTTGCTCAACAACCATACATTTTGACTTAACTTTAACATACATCTTCCATATGATATATAAAGCTAATAACTGCCAAATTCCCAGCTAAATAATAAACAAACACATATGTTAAACTGAAAGTCATGTGACATCAAAGCATTGGTAATCTGGGAAGGACAGCTACGGCCCACGGCTTTTAGGACTACAAACTGGCCTGAGTGCAAGAGAAGAGCGCATGCGTTAGGATCAACGCTCATATTTGCAGACCGGAAGACGAAAAGAAAATTCAGTGCAGAGTAACTCATCCTTTCAGCATAGCCTATCTGTGTATCATTACAGGTTGCCTCCGACTGCTGTCCTCGTCGAAGGACGTTGCTCTTGTTAAACTTTAACCAACTCCAGAAGCCAGTTAAACTGTAACTTCATATTCTCCTTCAGCCAGCAGCATCCCACAGGAGCTGGAGTACGGAGGTACGAGTCCCGTCTTTACTAGCATCTTTATGTTAGCTTAAATGCTGAACTGTGGAGAACCCCCAAAATCAAAAAGCTCTCCTGTCACAGCGAGGATAGGCTAATACCTGTAACCCGAACACTGCTGTTCATTTTCTTTTCTTGTTTTCTCACATTTCAAAAATATGAAGTCACCGTTAGTCCATCATCATCGTGTTAGCTAGCTAACGTGACGGAAAAGGGAAGAAGCGCGAGGCTCTCAACGTTTGTGAGTCAGAGACTGAATCGGGAAACACTTAAAAAAGAGTTTAAGTTACCTCTACTTCTGGAACTGAAAACCCAGAGTTTCACTCATGTCAGGGTTAAGTAACTCACTAAACTTGTGAAACAGGCCCCCACATTACAAATATACAGTGTGTGTGTGTATATATATATATATGTGTATATATATAGATTTATTTTACATGGTAAAACCACATACAACACGTATTACATAAAATCTCAGTCAACATCAAAGTCCAACTGCACTCTTTCTACATAAAGCACAGACTATTTACTCCATAGATGTGGATGAGGACGTGCGAGGTTAACTGGTCATTGTAAGTTCATGCGTTGGTCATGATCAGCGGTTCCACTCCAGTAAGGTCCATATTTCTACTATTTTTATGTCACCAGACAACAAATCTTATTTCCGTAATGAAGATGGATAATCGGTCGTGGTAATGCTGTTGAAATCCTAAATGAATGCTCCAACAAGCCTCTGCGTCGTAATGTTTCAACAGACACTAACCCCTGTGTGTAGTTATTCACTTTTGGTCCCTCTAGTAACAAAATGAGAGTTAGTCATCTCTAATCTGGATGAATGTGAGCTGCACAGTGTAGAGTATCGTTAACATAAGATGCATGTCCGTAGTCTTTCATATAAAACATAAGCTATGTGAGATAACCTACAGAAGTTGAATCACAAGTTAATCTGTGTGGATCACAGCTTCCCACAGCTGACAGTCATCTGTACGCTGTGTTTGAGCTCATACGTTTAACTCACAGGCTGCATGGATGCACAGACAGGTCTCAGATCGACTCCACAGCAGATTAATAACGATATATGATACAAATATAAGACGGACAACAGAGCGTTTCTTAAAGGATTTATTGACGTAAGTATTTTGAACAGGCATCGACACCTACCACCAACTCTGTCATTCACTCTGGTCCTCGTTATCTCAACCACAGCCTCACCAACGAGTAGTAGATGTTCCAGAAACTGTTCCATTTATATTCTTTCAAAAGAAACCGTAGAAACTACATGAAAGAGAGAGGAGAGACGATCGACATGTTTATTTCTTGTTCATTCGACGTGGGTCCTGAAAGGCCACTCTTATGACACGTCTGCCTCACACACTCGAAAGTAAACGGTTCATTCAAAACCAGTTACACTCGCACACCGGGACTTTGGAGAGAAATGTTCTCCACCCACCGGATCTTACCGTGAACTGGCATAACAAAACAGATATTTGCTAGAAATCTGTTAAACCATTTACTCAAAGGTGGTAGCCTTGCAGATCCAACCGAAGCCTCTCCTATCAGCACAACGATCCACAAACGCACATGCCTGGGTGGTTATCATCCCTCCCACTCTTGTTATCACGTATATATATATATACGAGTAGTGAACTTAAAGGCAAACCGGTTTGTGTTGGAACAATGATCACATCTTTTCTTTTGCTTCTTAGCAGACAGCAAGTGCAGACAGACCGATGATGAACGACAGCGGAGAGACGGATCCTCAGTGATGGAGCAGGAAGAAGCCGCAGCTGGAGAAGAGGCCGACTCACAGACGACGTACAGGATAGAGCGCCCGGTCTACGATGAAGCCTTCATCAGGGCGCAGCTTCTCACCCACAAAGAAAGCTCCACCACCCTCCGACAGAGGCTGGCACACCAGTTCCGGTGAGTTTATGCTGATCACCTGCCTCTGGATTCGTCCTGCTGAAGCAAATCATTGACTCAGTAGAGGTACATCCGCACAAGTCAAAAAGGAAATATTCCTACAGGGCTCAATCAAGTCCGTGTATTTCTGTTTATGTAACTCGTACAATTGGGTGCTAAAGACGGTAAAACATATTGCATCTGATAAGCAAAAAACAAAAAAAAGACATTATAATTGGTAGTGGTGTCACGGATCACGGATCGATCCGTGATCCGTTCGGATCAGCCCTCACGGTTCGGATCACTTGTGAACCGCAGATCAATCGAGTATTTTTTTTCTTTTTTTTTGCAGCGTAATCATCATAGTGTGTAATAAAGTTCTACTGTTGCTGTTCCTTTTCAAGTAACAAGTCCCCGAATATCAATGCAGAGTGTCAGTGAACAGATATAAAGCAGGAGTGTGTTCACGTGAACGGAGCAGCTTAGAAGCATTTAACGGTGAAGTCATGGCGAGCGGAACGTCAGAAGCCGCGGCGTCATTTAAGTCGCAAGTTTGGGAACATTTTGTCTTCTCTGTAACGTATAATGACGGATGATTGTGGTGGACAAAGCGTTACGGTATGTAGGCGTTATTTAAAGAGAGAGACACACGACAACGGCAAAACATCGGCATGTCCACACATATGAAGAGACACCATCCCGTCTGTCAGCGACGGGGACACTCCGGTGTAGAAAACAAAGGATTTCTAAATCTGGTTAAAATGCTTGAGCCACGCTACGAAATCCACTCACGCACCCACTTCAGTGTGAAGCTGTTCCAGGCCTCTATGAGAAGGAAAAGACTGTAGAGACCGCTTTCACCACGGCGGAGTGATTCTTAGTCCGGCGCTGCAGACACGCCCCCTCTGTGAGAGTCACACACACACACACACCTGGTTCAGGTGCTGTAGACACGCCCCCTCTGTGAGAGTCACACAGACACACCTGGTTCAGGTGCTGACAGAAGTATCAGAGTGAAGCTAGACAGGCCCAATAATATTCCAGTCACCACAGAAAGGTCGACCCTCTCCCCAGACAATGGAGATATTCTCATCTTTTTGAAAATAATGTCACAGTAATGGTAAACATTATTGTGTATTTTAATGGCATAACCTGACAGGAAGTAAACACAGACCCAAGTTGTTGCCGAGCAGTTCAGTTCAGTGTAAACAGTGGAAGCTAGCTCACTGGCTGTTTCTTTCTGTCAGTATTGATGAAAGGACGAGGATATCAGAATTGAGTATTCTTGAATGTTTTATTTTTATTTATTTATTTCATTTTGTTTCAAATTGGACATTTTCAATATTTTTGTTTTCATGTAAGACTATAGCCCAAAGTTCTTTGCTTTAAGTGTTCTTGAAGTTCTTTAATTAATAAATTGAAAGCAAAGTTATATTTGTTTCCTCCCCTTTTCTTTGTTGATCCGAAAAATGATCCGAACCGTGACTCCTGAACCGTGATCCGAACCGAACCGTGAGGTTTGTGATCCGTGACACCCCTAATAATTGGTAATGAAAACATGGAACCATAGAGCAAAGTGTGGGTGCAGCAGAGAAGTCTGCACAGCTTTATGAAATGTAATCTAAATGTCTGGTATCCAGTCTTTTCTTTTTGGCATTCAAGATTTTAAATGTATTTATTTGTACAAAGAGAATATACAGCATACAGGCTCACAGCCCAAAGGACGAGTACCATCATGTACGGCTCACATTCACACGTTACTATGTTGTTCAAATACTTTTATTGATTTCATTTGCTCAAAAATCTTGACATTTATGCTGACTAGGAAACTGCTGCATTTGTTTACACTATTTCCCAAAATAATGTCAAATAAAAAAGAGCTGGAGAGAAAGGAAGAGAAATAAAAGAAAAATTAAAAGGGGGGGGGGGCTGTAATTAATGATTATTTTTCATTGAATCTCCCAAGTAATTTCTTTTGTTTAATTGACTTATGGTTTAGTCTTTTAAAATGTCACAAAATATGATTTGATATATGATGAACAATGACTTGATGATTGACCTAACTGTCAAAGTAGTCGATTACTTGTTGATGAGGAGTCAGCCGACTGATAAATTCATTTTATTTTGAAGACATTTCTTTAACATAAAGACATACAAAAGGCAGTCCAGTGTGGTTCTCAGATGGATATTCATACGTTTGATGTTATTTAACAGCCCCCCCCTCTGCCTGTGCTTCTGTTATGTGTGAAACACTGTTAATACAGTTTTCTTTTGAGAAATGCATTCAGAATGCTTTTTAAATCATTCACATTTCTGCCCTCCTGGTGTACAAACACACAACCTCTGAACTCCCGTGCTGTTATGTGACGTCTCCATCTCAGCTACAGCAGCTCAGACCTCGTAACATTCGGTGTCTGATTGGAGATATTACAGAAACATTTCCATGGACATGTGAACACAGATGCACAACATGTTTTCCAATAGCTGCAGTGAGGAATAAAGAGCAAGTCGTTAATTATAATACAGAAATATCTCTATGAAAGCTATGCTGCTATGCTATTGCTCTCTACCACAGTGACTAACGATGACTCAGCAAGTATATTGCCAGTTTCAATATCTGTGACAACAGGGGCGAACTAATCAATTAAATTCAATGTTTATGTACTACACCCATTATATACTTGAATTTGAATTCCTCGTTCATTTCTGACCAATTTGACATGTAAGTGCATGTAAAGAGTTTATTAATGACCCACTGGTATCAGAGCGGTGCTCGATATCAGCCGATACTCACTGCACAGGTATCGCTATCAGGACCGTAAAAGTCTGATCGATGCATCCCTGAGAAAGATGTGCTAACTTATCGCTGTAAAGGTGATTAAAAATCAGGTGAGTGGAGCAACTATTCCCGTCAGTGATGAAGATGATTGTGTATCACACGTTATCTGACCCAGTATGCCCTTTATGGAGGCCAGAAACTAAAGTAATAAACCCATCATGGATTCCAGGAAGACTTTCTGTAGTTAAAAATATGCCTTTTCTGGAATGGGCCTTGAGAAGTCTGATTTATTATTATCTTTTAATTACAGACTGAATCCGCTTGTCTCCGTTTTTATAGGTGTTCATCACAGAAGGCCAAGGCGGCAGCTTTGAGCTTTCTGCCTATTCTAACATGGCTGCCATCCTATCCGGTCAAGCAGTACCTGTTTTCAGACGTGGTCTCGGGTCTCAGCACGGGAGTCGTGCAGCTCCCTCAAGGTCAGTGACCGGCAGTCCTTTCCAGACATGCAAATCATTTAAAACATCAGACGAGGGGAAACCATAAAAAGACACTACTTTCACTGATTAATGAAGCCAGAAATGTTATGTACAGTAGCCACAAGCTACGTGTGCAATGACATGGGGGTTAATATGTGACACTCTTGATGTTTGTCATCAACCTGGTTCAGCTTTAGAATGTACAAATTGTTAAATCTTGAGTCTTTTTGTTTTGTCTTTGTTTTGGTATCTCTGTAGCTCTGAGGTTGTGGTGCAAGCACTTGGCTTCTGGGACTGTTGACTTTATTTATCTCTCCCTGTGCTCTGCTCCACAGGCCTAGCCTACGCCATGCTGGCTGCTGTGCCTCCAGTTTATGGTCTGTACTCGTCATTCTACCCCGTCCTGCTCTACACCTTCTTTGGCACGTCCAGGCACATATCCGTCGGTGAGAAATCAACTGAAAGCCTCTTACTTTTGGGTCATGAATCTCCTCGTAGCTGGTGTTTGGTGCCACCTGCTGTGGTTGGTGCTAATATGGAGGAAAAAAACAAAAGAGACACGTGACAGATCCCTTTCTATCTTTTGTCTCTGTGTGTGTTGTTCTACATTATATACCAAATGTGTGTCAAAAGGTTTTGTTAGTGCACTTTACCACAATGCTAATCCTGTTTGTTGCTGTTTTGTGTTGTAAATGAATGGTGGATGCTGTTAAGCTGTAGTCAGTCAGTGGGCTTTTCACCAGGCCAGGTTGCTTTCAACACTATGATGAGCTGAAGCTGCCTGTTGCTCTGTCCCACACACCAACGGGCTACAGCACTGCTCTGGCTATCGGCTCAATCAACTATCTGAAGATTCACAAGTAACACTCCGATCAGAATTACGAGATGGCATGTGGAGGAAATGTTTTCACTAAGTTGTGATAACCGTGTCCTCAGCTGACAGGAGCAGCAGGAATGTGACATTTTAGTGACGCCACTCCTGACATCCCACCCGTCTCCTGACATCCCACCCGTCTCCTGACAGCCCACCCGTCTCCTGACAGCCCACCCGTCTCCTGACATCCCACCCGTCTCCTGACATCCCACCCGTCTCCTGACATCCCACCCGTCTCCTGACAGCCCACCCGTCTCCTGACATCCCACCCGTCTCCTGACATCCCACCCGTCTCCTGACAGCCCACCCATCTCCTGACATCCCACCCGTCTCCTGACATCCCACCCGTCTCCTCACATCCCACCCGTCGGGCTACTTGGAAAACAAAGTAATCTCGAATGTCAAGCTCATTGCTATGAGTCCATCTGACTAATGGGCACAATAAGCTAAACCTGCGCCACCGTTTTGAAACAAAAGGTCTGATGTGAAGTGAACAACAGGAAGCAGGTGGGTGCACTGTCAAACGCTCCCTCTGCCCAAAAATGAGCCTGATGGCAAGTTGCTGTAGAAATGATGACCCCTTAACTTCTGGCAGAGAGTGAGAGGGAATAACTGGGCTGCTGTTCAAGTGCTGGGCAAGATGGCCTTTACACACACACACACACACACACACACACACACACACACACACACACACACACACACACACACACACACACACTTAAAGTGCATGACCCCACAGTCGCACTGAACTGGATTATCTTACTGAACGGCAGGACGAGAAAACGGAACACGCTGCACGATATGTTGCTATGCTGATGGAACAGAATATATTAAAAGTAACGATTTAGTGTCTACTATTTTATGCAGTTATTGTAGTATTGCATGTAGCTATGAAATTATTTTTCTTAATGTTCCATTGCAAACTTTCACCACCTTCTCTGTTGTGAGGGAGCTCCTAACATCCGGCTGTGAGGATGTTTTCTCTTCAGAGGCCGCGCCATGTACCACTACCGTTGCCTGTAATCTCTGCCGGCTTACGCAACCTAGTTTAACCGGTTTGGTTAGGTGCTGCTCTTCCCGTTTCCTACAGTGAGGGCCAACGCTGATAAGAGACCGTGTACCTGGGCGACTGGCCAAGTCATGACCCAGTTACAGTGAATGCAAAGCCAAGCTTTATCTGCATATAAGCGTGAATCCCCTCACTCTAGCTGTGCTTTTATTATAAGGTGAGAATATAGGAGGTAACAGGTATATTTACATGTTTTATACAGCCGTCACCATTTGGAAGTAAATCTGTTGCTGAAACACAGATGTGACTGTGCTTGTTTGAGTAAAAGCTCGTATTACTGTGTGTTCCCTCCTGCACTGTACATCAAGTGCTGGTGTTGGGAAAACGTTTTGAGGTGTTCTAATCCCACCTCGCACGCTGTTAACTTTGTTAGTATTTATCCTGGTCTAAATGAACGGTGGTCTTTAGTGCAGTCGGTGGCCTTTTCACACTGCCAGGTCAACAGTGTGTTGAGCTCAAGCTGCTGCCAACCGTCTCTTTCCCCCATCGGGGGTCAGCTCAATTAACGAACCAAAGAAGCACCAGCTAATTTACTTGTTTTTGCCTGTCCATGCACATCCAGCGTCTTCCAAGTACACAGACTTGGATGGGCGGAGAAAATGGCGAACTTTGAGGAGTATAAAAGATCCAAACGTTTCCTCGGCGCGATTCCACGTCGGCTCACGTCCGTGTGTCCGTCGTTGTGGAAAGTATAATCGAGGCTTTAGGAGGTGTTGATCGGAGCAGCAGGATTGAGAAATTCACCCGCTTGACTTCTTTGTTTCCAAGAAAGGGCTCCAAGCCATCTCAAATGTCAGCCTCAACCTTTAAACAAAAGACATGATTTGAAGTGAACAACAGAAAGCAGTTGGCTGTGAAAATGATGACCCTTAACTTCTGGCAGAGAGCGAGACTGAATAACTGGACTGCTGTTCAAGTGCTGGGCAAGATGGCCTTTTCAATCAAAGGGATACTGCCCGAACCCACAGTTACAGTGGACAGCATGATACTGTTCAGAACAACGATTCAGCCACAAGGCATTGTGACAGATGAGTGCTCTGCTTGTGTGATCTGCAGGCACCTTTGCAGTGATAAGTCTCATGATCGGGGCCGTTGCAGTGAGGGAGGCCCCAGACTCCATGTTTTACGTCCTGCCCGCCAACGGATCAAACGCGTCCGCCGTCCTGGACGTGGAGGCTCGTGATGCCAGGAGGGTGCAGGTGGCCGTCGTGCTCACGACGCTGGTGGGAATCATCCAGGTGAGCCTCGAAAAACAATCCGCCGCACTCAGCCGGCAACTGAAAGCTGCTGTTGATTTCAACCCCCCCACATGGCGTCTCTTCATCCCAGTAAAGTGATACAGCTTGCTGAAATCTTCTCACGCTCAGAAATCCCTGTTTACCCAAAGCGGCAGCCTGTGTGAATCACTGTTGGCGTATCAACGCCGTGATTTCATGTTTTTATTTGATACAGAACGATGTGGCTTGTTCTTATCCCCTTACCTCTTTCTCTCTTTTAGTTTGCTTTCGGTCTTCTCAGGTTTGGCTTTGTGGCGATCTACCTTACAGAGCCCCTGGTGCGAGGCTTCACCACAGCTGCTGCGGTGCACGTGGTGGTCTCTCAGCTGAAGTACCTGCTGGGGGTGAAAACACAGCGCTTCAGTGGGCCCCTCTCTGTCATTTATGTACGTTTCAATGGCTTTTTTAACGGTTTGTAAGTGGAAAGAGCGCAAGAGGTGCCTCCTCAATTGGGGATTTGGGAGATTTGGTTTTTTGACTGCCTTTTTTCGAGGTGTGGTTTTGTTGTGCGTTTGCGATGATTGTATGCATCATAAATGGTTACACTCTTGCCCCAGAGCGTCAAGGCGGTACTCAGTGACATCACCAGCACCAACGTCTCCACCGTCATCCTGGGCCTGGCGTGCATGGTCTTCCTGTACACGGTCAAAGACCTCAACGAGCGCTTCAAGAAGAAGCTGCCCATCCCCATCCCCGGAGAGATCATTGTGGTCATCGTGTCAACCGGCGTCTCGTATGGACTGTCCTTATCGGGCGACTACAAAGTAGACGTGGTTGGGAAGATACCAACCGGGTAGGTTGATGCATTCTCATTTCTGGAATTTAGAGAGTGTATTTTAGTTGTGGGACTTTACAACTGGGAGATCCGGATCTAACCAAAGAACTTCAGTAGATACATGTCATATCTTAAATGCATTGATTTGTAGTTTTAGGCTCTTTTTCAAGCCGTAAAGGAGCCATTGTAACATCGCAGCCCAAAACAACATTTACAGACCGGGATAAGAAGTGTTATCTTGTGTGTTCTCAGGCTTCTCCCTCCTGCCGTGCCGGAGTTCTCTCTGCTCCCCAGTTTGGTCACAGACTCCTTTGCCGTAGCAATTGTGGGATTCTCAATGGGCATCTCACTTGCCAAGACCTTTGCCCTGAAGCACGGCTACAGCGTGGATGGCAACCAGGTGAGTCTGGACATCTTGGGCCACGGACGCTGACCTGACAATCTGTGCGCTTACACGCACGTATGGTGGACATGCACCAAATCCAGCCAACAAACGGAAAGACCTGGTGGAACCCAAAACGGTGCGGTTTGCTCTCGGTTTGCTCGCCATACAAGACGAATAGGATCCGTCGTCTTCACATACGTCAACTGATTTTGTGTGTCTCCTCTCATCGGTGCCGAAGGAGCTGCAGAACACTCACATTTTTATTCTGTTGCATTTATTTGAATGTTCTGCCTCCAGGAGCTGATCGCCCTTGGCCTGTGTAACTTCATCAGCTCTTTCTTTCAAACCTTCGCCATCACTTGCTCCATGTCGAGGAGCCTGGTGCAGGAGAGCACTGGTGGAAAAACACAGGTAGCACTTAGACAGCAGTGGTTACGCTATCTGGCCTGACTGAATTGGGTTGTAAAACAACAGTCAGAGTGAGACAATGTTGACACAGTCTTTGTGTATTCAGATCGCGGGGCTGCTGGCCTCTCTCATGGTGCTGCTGGTGGTGTTGGCCATTGGTTTCGTCTTCCAGCCGCTCCCTCAGGTGGGTGACGCTGCCGCTGATGCCACACAGCTTCCTGCTTCCTGTCTGGCAGCTCAGCGCCACAAGTGGAGCTGCAGACACTTTTATCTTCTTCCCACTCTGTTAAACAAACAGTGGCTGATGGCTCCACTGATACAGAATTCAAGTCACAAACACTTGTTAATGGGCCACGTTTCGCCTCGCAAAGTCTTTTCTAATGTCTTCTTGTATTGTTTTGTTCTCCTGTTGGTTCGGTTTCCCAGACTGCACTGGCTGCCATCATCATGGTGAACCTGCTGGGCATGTTCAAACAGTGCAGAGACATTCCTGCGCTGTGGAGGACCAGCAAGATCGAACTGGTCAGTCTGTCAAATCGAGCTTGACACAATGAAAATGTTACTGTGCAGTAGAGTTCTTCCCCGAAAACACATTTGTCTCTTTTCTGCCATTCTTGAGGTATGAGTCCAAAAAATATGGTCTTGCTCTCCAGCGGCGCGTGGCATCTGAAAACATCTTGTAAAACAGGATAACCTGTTTTCTTTTACTGTCATGGTCAACCTGGGACAGAGAGCCACGTAGAGTCAACCACGATGTGATTGTAGATTTGTAATCTTTCCGTCTCGCGTTGAGTTTTTTTATCTTTTGTTCCCTTGTTTAGATGATGAAATAATGTTTAATTCTGTGTCTTTCTTCTTCTCTCTCAGGCCATCTGGCTGGTGGCCTTCGTGGCGTCTGTGCTGTTGGGACTGGACTACGGCCTGCTGGTGGCCATCGCATTCGCCATACTTACAGTCATCTACAGAACACAGAGGTACTGATTCTACCGCTGCTTGTCTTTAGTCCGAACCTGTGTTTATTTCATTACCTACATTCACTGAATACACTTAATGCCACACATCACAGCGTGTCAATACATGTGTGTAACCTGCTTTGGGTGGTGCTCCAACACAAGACTTTAATGCAAAGGTTGTGGTTTTCACCTTTCTCCGTGTCTTCCAGCCCGAAAAGTGCCATTCTGGGCCATGTTCCCGGAACAGGGCTGTACTGTGATGTGGATGAGTATGAAGAGGTGAGTCTGTCACAAGAGAAAACACCAAAGCCTGAACCCAGGCGGAACATTTCACATCAAGTGTGTTGGTCAGAACGCCTGTGATCTGTGTTTGGTTCCCAGGCGGCTGAGTATGACGGGATTAAGATTTTCCACTTCAACTCCTCAATCTACTTTGCCAACAGTGACCTTTATGTGAACGCCCTCAAGGAGAAGGTAATCCAAGCTGTGTGTTCATGAAGTACTGCGCAGAAGGTAAAGGAAACCCTGTCCCCTTTACTTCTGTTGAACAGAGGAACTGTGGAAGGGAGCTGTTTCTATCAGGCTGTTTAAGGTGCAGTGAAGTCTGGAACTGACAAACAGGATAATATGTAGGTCATCACTCCTGCTGCTACCCAGAGATATGTTAATGTGTGAAAACAATTCCGTGGCTGGCAGATTGCCTGTTTAAAGATGTGAGCAAACAGTTGTAACATGACAACACAAAGAGAGGTGGAAGGAGGAAGACAACATGCTTCCAGAGATCCTCTGACATCGGGGTGCTGTTCTTAGTATGTGGATGACCAATGAAGTTATCCGCATAAGAATACTGACGATTGGACATGAGTGTGGATATTAAAAAGTATCCGGGACTGTTGTCAGAGCAACAAGTCCTTAAAGGGATCATTTGGATGTTTGGAAGTGTGGTTGTATGAGCTACTTCTCTGTAGTCAGTAGATGGAGATTAGAAGAGCAGGCAGGAGTACCAGCACAAGAGCAAAGCGATGTACTGCTGTGGACGTGTTTTCGACACCTAAACATATATCAGTTTAAGTGTCGCTCTATATTTAGAATATTTTCACCGCTTCAAAGCCAAAAGACTCCTTTGGCAAAAACAGTAATTTTACCTGACAGAACACAGGAGCTGCAGATGTACGGCTGCCTCCATTGGTCAGTTTGTTGGTGCTATTGCGAGACTTTGGTCTTTTAAAGGATTTGTTCGGATTCACCAAAGTCACATAATAACACAAAATAACCGGTCAAGGCAGCGGTGGACCAGCAGCTCCCGTGTTATGCACGGTAAAATGACTACATGTGTTTGGCAATGGAGCTGCTAGAGTTCCCAAAGAGAAAAGGCTTTCAGACGGTAAGGTAGGACAGTGAACATATTCTAAATATATCAGACACTTCCACTCATAATGATTGTCTTTAGGCCCACAGAAGTACAGTGCTTTGCTCATGTCTGTTTCTCCAAACTCCATCGACTGTAGTAAAACACTGACTATGGAGAAGAACGTCACACAACCACGTTTCTGAACATCCAGACTATCCCCGAAATCCAAACCCGTTAAAGTTCACTTCATTGACAGTTCATTGGATGGACCAAGACGTTTTCGGGTGAAACCCATACATCTACTCATTTTATATTCAAATAGCTTGCTCTCTTAGACTTATTATAAAAGACTGTGGATATAATTATGAGAGCAAATGCAGGTTATTTAGAAACCGTGTTGTGTAAGTATCACTGTTACATTTTCATAATGAAGAGTTAGTCCCGATAACTTCATCCAGGTTCAACAAATCACTCCTCAAACAGGTTTCAGAGAACCAAATGACCAGGATTCAAACTAAGAGGATTATTTTATGCTGATATCAGCATGTTGGCCTCAATAGGTAGGGCCACGTCTGAAGAATGTGGCCCAGGGTTAGAGAGTAAGTCCAGACTGCGATCTGTTTGGGTCCAGAAACATGCTGTCTGTTTCTGTGAGGGATGATTATCTGGTCATGAAACGGTCTCAGTGTGATACCGATGCCCCTACATGACCTACATGAGTAAACATCAACGAGAATTGTTAAAGACTAAAAAGTGATTCAAGTGGTACATTTAAAATTACTTTTAGTGTTATAGAATGCCAAAAGACTCTGCAGTCTGGGGGAATAAAACCCCTGAAATGCTTGATCTAGTGTCTGTGGTGACGGGTTTCCAAGAGGTCAATGAGGTCTAACAGCTGTTGGCCTGGACAGGAAAGCAGCAGCTTCTTGTTACGGCGGACATTAGAACGAGTTAGATTAAAGCATGATTACATTAGGCCCTTTCTCTTAGGGTGGATGTTGTTCTAAATGTAGGAGTTATTAGATTCACTTGGAGGCCAGCGGTCATTGTGCTCAGCTGAGCAAATAAAGTTCTCTGGATTCACTCATTGTTTTTAACAGAATGCACCTTCGTAAAACAGAACGGTCCATGAATGTATCCATATTCCTGAGTGACTTAACATGTTGAACCAGAAGCAAGAAGAAATGTGACTTTTTGGCAGCTCTATTTGAAGAGTCAAACAGTTTTACTGACTGCTTGCTGCTGTTGATGATGTCTCTACAGACGGGGGTGGACCCTGAGGCCTTGCAAGCTGCCCGGAAAACCCAAAAGAAACGGATGGAGAAGGCAAACGGCACCCCCACCCCTTCACTGAAGACGTGTGGCAGCGTGAGTCCTCCTTTCTTCTCCCTCTGGTTGCTTGTTGCTGTTGTACACAGTCAGATTTGTTGAGTTAGCATGATGCATACTGCATCTGTTTGTCTGTCGTGTTGGTGGTTTGTGAGATCTGAGAAACCAGTTTCGCAGGCTGCTGCGTGATATCAGCTCGTGTCAGGTGTGATTCTGGAAAGAGACGCTAGAAAACGGTCAATTGGATTTGATCAAACCCAAGAATACCATTGTTTACTTGTAGTAGCAGTCAATTTAAAGACAACGTGTAGAATTGTATCAGAAAAATACACACATGACAACCTGAAACTAGGGCTGCACCGATCGTGGACTGGTGGGATGATCCCGATGTTTAAAATAACAGTGTGGTCGATAACGATGTTGTTGTTGTTTATTTATTCCCCTTTTGTGCCAGGAAAAAAAAAATCTTCATCATAAAGAAATAACTGTTTTAAAGCATAGAGTGTATAAAGGAAGTCGTCACAGCAACCTTTTTGTAGAACCAGAAGTGACAGAGAGGGCGGAGTTACGTAGATCTGAACGCTGTATAAGACATGTTCAGGAGAGCAAAATGTTACTATTATCTTGAATGAACTGAAAACTCACTGTGAAAGGGTTGAAGCTGTAAGACGAAAACACTAACAACTCCCAGACGGGACAACGCCGTGGTAGCAACCTGTCAATCAGCGTGTAGCCCCGCCCTAAAGCATCCCCTGCTTTATGGTCTGTTTGACTCTAAATGGACCATAATGCACTAAATGAACATCATGCTGTATTGGAGAAGACTTGAAACTAGAGATTGAGACCATGAACTCATGTTTACAATGTTTACTGAGGTAATAAATCAAGAGAGAAGTCGTCATTTTCTATAGACTGCTATACAACCAGACTTCTGCAGTAGCTGCATTATGCTGGCTGCTATTGTTCGAGTCCGACAGCAAATAACTAACACCATCGGTGAATGCCATCTTGTTTGCGGATAGGCCGATAAGTCGGTGCATCCCTGTCTGAAATACCATGTGGCTTGTTGAATTGCTGTCATGAAATCGCTGTATTTGATTGGTTCCAGAACAAGCAGCAGGAAATAACCCATGAGGTTTTGTCCCATGAGCTCGTGGCGGACAAGGAGAGGAACGGCCAGTTGGATTCCCACTCAGAAGAGGCCGTCTTCCTTGGACCTCCTCTGACTGCCGTCCACTCCATCATCCTGGACTGGACGCCTGCCACCTTCATCGACTCCGTGGGAGCCAAAGCCATCAAACAGGTTCTTCCATTTGTTTATTTTTTCCAGTTGAGGGTATTTTCAGTGCCAGGTTCACTCCAACAACAGTGTGGTATCAGGACGACTTGTACAAGTTCGGGGGAGGAAAGTGGAGACGTTAATGCTCTGAAGTTCCTCTCCTGTGCTGCTGCAGCATCACTTCAGGATTGCTTGTAGGAAAATGTGTGTTGCAGACGGATTCAACCTCAGGAAGTAAGTCAGTATTTGTCTCTGCAGGTTATCAAGGAATACGCAGCTGTGGACGTTCAAGTGGTCACAGGCGGCTGCAGCAGTAAGTCATCTGTCTGTTTGAATGTAGAATGTATAACTCTTTCACATTAACGCCCTGTTTTATATATTCTGTTGAGTTGTTGAGAATCCAGAGAATTCTGTAGTTTTAATGAAGGTAACGGTGCGTTTCATTTGGTCGCCTGTCAATGAAGTCAAATCCCCTTAGCACATGCGCTGTGGTTGTTTGCCATTAATTTACTTTTTATCCAGTTTTAAGCCACGTTTTTAAGATACACTTTTTAGATTTTGGTCGTTTTGAACCATATATTTTCACCGGATGAGGTCATTGGACATCTGGTTCTGAGGTTATCGGAGAAACAAGCTGAGCAACCACATGTGTTTGTTTTGGAGAGGAGGAGAATTCGGCTCCCGGTAAAAAACCTCCCTAACGATGAACACTAAAGGAATCCTACTCGGGAGAAGCTGACCGAAAAGACAACAACTCCCATGATCCCTAATTCTTTCATCGTATCTTAATCTCTAATATTGTCCAAATACACTCAGTAGACAGTTTTAGATACACATGGCTCAAACTAATACAAAAGAAAAAGGATTTATATATATATATATATATACAGTCAGGGCCATAAGTATTTGGACTATGACACAATTTTTCTAATTTTGCTCCAATGGATTTGAAACTAATCAGTCAACATGTGGTTTAAGTGAAGACTTTCAGCTTTAAGTCAATGGATAAAACAAAAAAATCACGATGGCCGTTTAGGAATTACAGCCACTTTTACACAGCCACCCACATTTTCAGAGGCTCAAAAGTAATTGGACAATTGTCTGACAAACGGTTTCATGGCCAGATGTGGTTTGTTCTGTCACTATTTCATGACAAATGATGCAGACAATAGGATTCAAAATGTTATATTTGCAGTTGGTAGTTGGTCCATGGAACTCTCAGCCTGCGGACCAAAAAGGTGTCAATGCAAGTGAAGGAGAACATTATTAAGTTAAAACAATTGGTGTGCCGTGGTGAAGAAAAACCCCTTCATAACATCTACTGAAGTCAAGAACACTCTGGAGGATGTTGGCGCATCATTGTTAAAGTCTACAATCAAGAGACGCCTTGAAGAATCTAAATACAGAAGCTTTACAACAAGGTGCAAACCACTGGTAACACTGAAGAACAGGAAGGTCTGATGAGACTTTGCCAGAAAACATCTGAAAAAGCCTGACCAGTTTGGGAAAAAGATTCTTTGGACAGATGAAACCAAGATGAACTTGTACCAGAATGATGGGAAGAGAAAAGTGTGGAGAAGGAAAGGAACGGCTCATGATCTGAAACAAACCACATCATCTGTCTAACATGGTGGAGGCAGTGCTTTGGATGGGCATGTATGGCTGCCAATGGAACTGGGTCACTGGTGTTCATTGGTGATGTCACAGCTGATAGAAGCAGCAGGATGAGTACTGAGGTGTTTGAGGCTAAACTATCTGCTCAGATTCAGCCTAATGCTACAAAACTGATTGGATGGAGCCTCACAGTGCAGATGGATAATGACCTAAAACATACTGTGAACACAACCCAAGAGCTTCTTATGGCAAAGGAATGGAATATTCTTCAATGGCCAAGTCAGTCACGTGATCTCAACCCAAGTGAGCAGCTTTCACTTACTGAAGATAAAACTGAAGGCAGAAAGACCCACAAACAAGCAGCAGCTGAAGGAGGCTGCAGTAAAAGGTCTGGCAAAGCATCTCCAGGGAGGAAACTCACCGTTAATGGTGATGTCTATGGAGCCACACTTCAGGCAATCATTGACTGCAAAGGCTTTTCCTCAAAGTATTAAAAATAATGATTATATTCACAATTATGTTAGTTTGTCCAATTACTTTTGAGCCTCTGAAAATAGGGATGACTGTGTAGAAATGGCTGTGATTCCTAAACGGTCATTGTGATTTTTTTGTTTTATCCATTGAATTAAAGCTGAAAGTCTTCACTTCAACCACATATTGACTGATTCGTTTCAAATCCATTGGAGTCGTGTAAATAAGGAAAATTAGAAAAATTGTGTCATAGTCCAAATACTTATTGCCCTGACTGTATATACCCACCAATATAGCAATAGGTCTACATCACTACTACAGCCTTCAAAACTGCCTATAAAGATGAATAATTTTGTAATGCTTCATCTATTCATTTGATCAGGTTCCTTCATGGTACCAGAACACAGTTTCCAGCTGCGTCTGACTGATCCTGTATCTCTGCTTTGATCCACAAGGAAGCCTGCTGTCCGAGCTGGACACCTTACAGTTTTTCAACGGGGTCGTGACCCCGACGATGGTGTTCCCCACCGTCCACGATGCTGTGCTGCGCTGTCGGCGCTCAAATCCCCGCCCAACAGCCACTCCGACCGATGGAACAATCCGACAGGTGACGCCTCTAACCGAGGACAGCAGATCTGGGACTGTAGGTGCGATGATCACTCATATTGACTAGAGGGTTCGTAGCATTTAAAAGATGCCAGTACCAGTACAGAGTAACGCCGACACCAATAGAGTACTTCATTTTATACTTTTTGGTGGCATTTCGGAACTGCCAACTCGGTCAAATGCGTCACGCTCAATGGGTGACTGTAGCTTAGTGGGCAAATCACAAGTTGCATTAAATTGAAGAACGCTTGCGGCGATTTGACTGCGTTTCAAACCAAATTCTTTTTTTTCTAGTTGCGTGTCTAAAGAGGATTAAATGCAGGGATGGTTTGACTGGAGGAGGGTCTGTACTTGGTACTGGCTCATTGGTAGCACAGGAGGATGCTGTTCCCTCTCATGGAGCACGGAGGAGTCTGACGACCTGAAATACAAGGCGCTTTTGTGAGGCTTGTATCCTATCAGAAATTCAGGACTGAGTTTCCAACCGACATTCCTCTCGTCTTTTTGTAGTTGTGTTTGAATGATCACTGTATTTAATAAATAAGCTGCTGTTGTCAAAATGACGCGTTAGAACAATTTACAGTTCGTGGTGGAAACGTGAAGCTCTTTCCAATGCTGGTATCAAATGTTAGAGAAGTTTTGTTGATGGATTCATGAGAATGTATTTTCAGCTGTAATTATGGATTTAAACCAGCAAAAGCGTCGTCATCGGTCAATTTGCAGTGTCATGTTTGTTATAGTAACAATTGTACAGCGTTTAGCATATCACTGAGACTCAAATCTGGAATAAACTTTATTTTTAAGTGAACAAGAATGACAACAAAAAGGACTATTGTTTGACTCGACTCTGCTTCTCTTGTCGGTGGAACTCCTCACACACAAACACTTAGTTGTAGGTCATGTATCTGGGAGTGGCGCTGAACTTGGCGTAGGACTTGATGACCTTGTTGACGGCTTCCAGGAAGTCTTTCTCTGTGGCGATCTTTCTGCGAGCTCTGATGGCGAACATGCCGGCCTCTGTACACACACTGCGGATCTCGGCACCTGGCAGGAAACACACCAAATGTCATGTTCAATCATTCGTGTAGCAAACACCCTCTGGTTTGTGAGATTTGAATGAGATGTTTCCATTCTGTGATATAGTACAGTAAAAAAAAAAATAAGTCTTCAGACCTCGACTTCATTACAAGCAAACAGGTTCAACTGCATTTAAACAGACGGCGTCTCATACTTATGTCACCCAACAGATTGTATCTCACATATCTCCTCCATCATTGTCTGTGTGGTGAGAACCATGCAGTACCTTCAAAACATCAACTTTTCATGGCTTAATAAAAACAGAAATGGTAAAAATAGCATAAGAACGAATATTCAATATTCAAAGAAGCATGTAATCCTTTGGTTTATCAGAAAAATTCACTATAATTCATTTGAAGGCATGTGTTTTTTATTAGACAGCAACAAAATGTGCTGGTGCCCCCTTGTGGCCACACGCAAGTGCTGCACTAGTAAAGAAATATTTTAGGGCAAGTTTGTGACCTAGAGTAACTACGAGTCAAAATTCAAAACGGGCGACAAACAACCGAGATGATGAACAAAGTTCAGTGTTACGGTGACCCTGGAATGATGCGTTCAGAACAGGAAGCGAGGGCTACAGGATGATGCGGGAGAAATCTAGAAGGAATGTGAGTCTTTAAAAATCAAAGACTGAACAGTGATTGAATTCTGCAGTATCTGTCTTACCGGTGCTGTTGGGACAGAGGCGAGCCAGCAGCTCAAAGCGAATGTCTCTCTCCACACTCATAGAGCGGGCGTGGATCTTGAAGATGTGCGTGCGACCCTGAAACACAACGCAAACCAGTGTGAGGCTAGGGGTTCATCACAGAAAAAAAACCAGCTACACAAAGTAGAGATGAGCAGACACAATCCACCGGCATGTTTTTATGGCCGATTCATGAGAATATAGCTGCGTGTTTTGTGAACGCTGAACTCACCTCCAGGTCAGGCAGGCTGAACTCTATCTTCCTGTCCAGACGTCCGGGTCTCATCAGGGCCGGGTCCAGGGTGTCCGGTCGGTTGGTGGCCATCAGTACTTTGATGTTGCCTCGGGGGTCGAAGCCGTCCAGCTGGTTGATGAGCTCCAGCATAGTCCTCTGGACCTCGTTGTCTCCGCCGGCGCCGTCGTCAAAACGAGCACCTGGCAGGTTCAAACAAAAGGATACGTTTGTGTTAATGTGGACGATTGATCTGCTTAAATGTTGTGTAGGAATGTTCATTTTAGTTTCTTTACCACTGGTTATAAAAAACAACATTCAGTATTTCATAAAAGGAAAAAATATTGTACATAGAGAATAAATGTTGCGCCAAAACTGGCTAAAATTATTTTTTGAAACATTTTTATGGGTTATTTTAAGACAGAATTTTCACCTTCAATTAAAGATTACAATTTCTACAGATGTCTCTCTTGATGTTACCCTGATGTGAGCGTGGTTTAAAAGTACAGACTGTGAGGCGAGCCTTACCTCCAATGGCATCTATTTCATCAAAGAAGATCAGACAAGCCTTCTTGGTCCTGGCCATCTCAAACAGTTCACGCACCATCCTGGCTCCCTACAAACAAAACAGACAAATCCAAACGTGAATGTTTACATCCATCAGGATTCATAGATCTAACAGCTGCTGTTCTCCTCCTGGTGCGACTCTCCTCACACTCACCTCTCCCACGTACTTCTGCACCAGCTCGGAGCCGATGACTCTGATGAAGCAGGCGTCTGTCCGGTTGGCCACCGCGCGGGCGCACAGAGTCTTTCCTGTGCCGGGCGGCCCAAACAGCAGCACGCCTTTTGGTGGCTCGATACCCAGATTGACGAACCTCTCGGGCTGGTGGGCAGAGGACAAACAGGATGATGGATAAGTCCCTTTCACATGACTGCAGACAAACGGCAGTTTTAATCCGTCCTGGAAATTTAGCTAGATTATTTACAGAACAGTGATGGCAGCTCTGTCTGTTTGTAAAATCGCTCAACTGGTGAATGGACGGTTCATTTGAGTCGGGGTGGTTGTTGTGACTAGGAAAAGATCTGGCAGTGATTCCGTTGTGGGATTTTCTTCATTTGTGAACACTCACGTGGAGCAGGGGGGTCTCGACCACTTCTCTCAGCTTCTCAATCTGCTCCTTACACCCACCAACATCACTGTAGGTCACATCAGGCTTCTCCTCCACCTAAAACACAAAACATATTTTACTGCAGCTTGTTCTGGAAATTGCAGAAGCCTATATTGCGATTGTTCATGCTTAAGCTTTTCACATATTTCTTTAAAAAGGGCCCTCGAGCAGATTCATACCTGCATCATGGTGACAGTTGGGTCAATCTTAGGAGGCAGAGGGATATGGATCTGATACTTGTTTCTGTCAACACTGGGGAAAAAAGAAAAAAAGAGAGACCAAACTTAGCAGATTGTTTCACAAATGTGCCTTTTAAATCATCTTCGAGAGATTCAAATAACACTTCTGCCTCACCCGACTCTCATGCCCTCCTCAATGTCCGTCGGGGCCACCTGGTCGCTCAGGTCCACCACAAACTTGGCAAACTGTTTGACGTTGATAATGTATTTGGGGTCCTCGGAGTCTGCGTTGATGATCTTTGTGCATCTGTTTGAATAATACACAGACACATTTAAGACTACAAATTGGATATGCTATACAAACCCAAACATGAAAACAAAGACGTATTATGTACTGGAGGGGAACATTGTAAAACATCGTTTACGAGCCATCATTGGAGAATAAATCTTATTCTATTATTTTGACGGGAAGAAAAAGACATATGCTTTTTCAGTGTAATGCAGTAGAAAAGCTACGAAAACCAACTCTGACAACATCCTACCAAATATTTAGCAGCTACTAAAGGTATACAAAGAACTAAGCCACATTATCTTGTTTTAAGCCACAATGCCATCACCCACTGTGATTGTTTTTTGTATTATTTATACTGTCTGCCAAGTTTGCTTTACCTTGCAACCTGCAGCGGCTGTTCACTCTGCAGAGTCTGTTTGTCGGCAGCCAGATCCCAGAGAGCTGGTGGAGCCAGGCCGGTGTCTGACTCCTTAATGCCTGTCAAAGCCAATAAATACAACAGGAACTTCAAACACAACCCAGCAGCCATCCGCTCACAACATCTGAAGTCAGGGATTTACTGAGAAAACTTGAGCAATGGCAACACATTTTCAACTCACATAAAGCACACGGCCTTGTGGTCATTAAAGCGTATATATGGTTTTATCACCCACCTGTCAGCTCGTTGATCTTTTTGAGCAGCTGCTGGATGTCATCTTCCACTTGTTTGATCTGTCTGGAGTAGGTGCTTTGACCCTGAAGATAAACAGCAAGCACCATATTAAGACGTAAGAATTAATAACCCAAATGTGCCAGATTCCACAGGTTACTGGCGGCTCAGGCCGTACTTACATAGGTTTTCAACAGGGCAATGTCCCCTTCATCCAAAGCTGTGAAGAAGGAAACATGAATGAGTTTGCATTCTAACATTGTCATTGGGCCCCTAGCACTGTTGTCGAACGCAGTTTATTAACTTCCCTAACGTTTTAAGATAACACATTGTATAGCAACGTTAACTGCTTTAACTACAAATACCTCAAGTGTTACATTTGCCACACCACAACGGTTATCATGGCCATTGGTAAAAAGTAGAGCTAACAAACAGAGCTAACGTTAGCTAAGTAGCTAGCTAATGTCGATGTTTCTTTTCAGTAAAGAACATTGATTTCATATAATGTTTAGATATACATCTGATCGGTCCATCGTCCTTCTCCTCTTCCTTCTTAGTCTTCCTTTGGTCGTCTCCCAAATAGTCCGGCATTTTAAATCTGGAGGTAAACTGTTTCTCACAAAAACACCGAGCTGCTTCGGCAGCTAAACTGTACAATTACACAGCAGCTTTGGGTTTCCGCCAGTCACCGGAAATACATGTCGGAATTCTTTTGAGGATGTACCACAAATTACTAAAAATAATTTTGTGTGTAATAAGCAACACTCATACAATTACAATTCTACATTGTAAATATTAATTAATTGCTGCAAATAAATATCACAATCAGTGTGTTTCCATAGAAGACGCGCTGTTTCGTAAAACGCGTATGCGGAACTGCAAAAGCCAAGAGGCACAGTCGCAACACGGAGTTGTTAACGGTGTAACAACGCAGCTCGTTTGCGGCACTTGGAGAGAGAGGCCCATGTGGTGTGTTAAATGAGCGAGCCACAAACTTAAGCACTTTCAGAAACCTTTCGCTTGATCATTTTGGCACGTGAATGTTCTTGTAGCCCATTTTTCTAAGATGTTGCTAAAAGCGGTGGAGGGTGATGAAACGGCTGTCTTTACAACCACTGCCGGTAAGCACTAAAAGAGGCCAGGGGAAGTAGCTAGCTAAGCTACCAATGTTATATACGAAGACTATTGCTATACTCGTTAGCACGCAGCTAGAAAGCATACAGTAAGGACTAGGCTAATATTATCAGCTAGGTCCATTCAGAGCTCGGAAGAGTCCCTTTATTGTTAATAATGTATGTTCTGTCTCGGTTTATTCCAACTGTGTTTTTCCTGTGTTTCATAATGTTACCGAGCTGCTGCCCACCCATGGTTGCACTTGCTGCAGTGATTTTTTTTAAATTTAGAAATCTTCAATTAGCTGAACACATGCTAGCTTGATATTTAATACATTTTCTCTTGATTGATATTTCACTGGGCTTGTATATGTCCGCATGCCAGCCATTAATTACAGGACTGTTGTATAATGTCTGAACACCTGTTGTACCTTCAGATAGGTGACTATTATTAATAATGGCTAAACGATTTTACATATTTCAAATTCAAATCTTTAAGATAAAAATGTACGGGATCTTTATGAGTTTGTATAACAAAAACTGTCAAATATTGGTATTGGCCAAAAAGGAAAATCTAATATCCAGTGGGGCTTCTCGCCTCTCTGTCCCCCCTCTCAGCCTCTGTGCAGATCCAGGTGGAACCTGTGGGTCGATGGTTCGAGGCCTACCTGAAGAGGAGGAACAGGACTGCATCTGCCTCCTTCCAGGAGCTGGAGGAGGAACAGGAGTCCTCAGAGGAGTCAGAGGATGAGGAGTTCCAGTTGGAGGAGTACCCGATGCTCCGAACACTTGACCCCAAAGACTGGAAGGTATCGGTCGAAATAAGAATATTACGTCACGGGGAGAGAAGTCTCTGCCTTCTTTTTAGTGCTGATGTATCACAGTAGGAGACACTCGTCAAACATCCAATTTTTCATGTCAGCCTGCATTTTTAATTTGTTGAGGAAATGTCTTAATGTTAATTATTTATTCTCTGGTAATCACAGGTTTACGTCAGCTTTTCTCCGGCTTAATCTTCCCGTCCTCTTGAATAAAATGTAGCGCAGAGAAATGTGTGACTGCTAATCCCTCTGTTGTTTGATTGGGGAGCTTCAACAGATGCTGTGTAAAATTAGAAAATAGTGAAAGTTGTCCATCACAGGGCATAAAGTGGCATCCTCAAACTGCTTATTCTGTCTGCACAATAGCAAACCCAAACATATTCAATCAACAATAATATAAAACGGCGAACAGGAATAAACCCTCACATCTGTGAGTAAATTAAAATGGGAAATTATTCCTCATTTATCAAAATGGTAGTTAAAGAATCCTTCGGTCAAATTAACAGTTTGTTTCGGCACTAGCAGAAAGTAAGTCAGTTTAATTAATCCGACTCAGTTTGTAACAACGGTGTTCATAACTCGAGCCGAGATATGATGCAGCCAAGTGGTGAAAAGAAGACCACCTCGTGGTGATACACGAATCAAATATAAAGTTCTGATCCATTTGAGTTATGAAATGGAATCCTTGACGTCTGAATGAAACTGACTACTCTTTGTATTACAGTCAGCCAGAGATGGTTTACTACTTACTTCCTGACTGAACTTAAAACACAGAGCAACCTCTTTGGGTCCATCTCATTTCTGAGTTGTGGCGATGCAGCAACCTTTGCTCTGTTACGTATAGAAACGTGTTTGAGGTAGTTTATACTTCAGCCATAGATGATCAAATTACAACATTCTGACCTCAAAATTGTAATTTTTAAAAATGTATAAATGGCAGTCATTCTGTGATTCCAGCTTTTTAAATGTGAGGATTGTTTTAGTCTTTATGAGAGTAAACTGAATGTCTTTGGCTTTTGGACTGAAGTCATCACAGTGTGCTCAGAGACATGCATGACATTCTAAAGACCAAACAATCCAAGTAAGGGATGATGACAATAGTTGCTAGCTGCAGCTCATGAACCACTTTCTGTGATATTTGATGAATAGTTCTATTCCTGAGCTGGACACTCATTCTACTAGTATGTGAGGAACCTTTCATATGCCGTAGAGTTCCTTTATAGACTGCTTGTCATTTGAACTATTTCCTCTCTTGACTTGTTTGTCAGAATCAAGATCACTACTCTGTCCTCGGGGTCCCACACTTGAGGTACAAAGCCACACAGAAGCAGATCAAAGCAGCCCGTGAGTACATTGCTCTCCTCCTGCTTGTGTGGTTTATTTCTCAGGATGGTGGAAATGACTAATCCTGGTCTCGTTCCCTGCTGTTTCTCAACAGACAAAGCGATCGTGTTGAAGCACCATCCCGACAAGAGGAAAGCTACAGGAGAGCAGATCGTAGAGGGAGACAACGACTACTTCACCTGCATCACTAAAGGTAAAGCACAGCCTCTCGTTGTTCTCAGCGCTAATGTTATTACTGGAGGGCCCTGAACTCACTGTCGCAGCTTCCTGTCGTTGTGTGAACCTCAGCTATAGAAACCCTGTCGGACCCTGTGAAGAGGAGAGCCTTCGACAGTGTCGACCCCACCTTTGACAACGCCGTGCCGTCAAAGAACGAAGGCAAAGACAACTTTTGGGAGGTATTTTCTCCCGTGTTCGAGAGAAATGCCAGGTGGTCTTCCAAAAAGCACGTGCCCAAACTCGGAACTATGGAGTCCTCCTTCGAAGACGTCGACAATTTTTACTCTTTTTGGTAAAAAGCAAGAATATTTGATTAGCGGGATCTTAGTGATTGGCTGGTGTCCGAAAAAGGAGTTTGAGAAGAGAGCGTTTTAACTTGTTGGTCATTTTTTGTTAAAGGTACAACTTTGATTCATGGAGGGAGTTCTCATACCTGGATGAAGAGGAGAAGGAAAAGGCTGAATGGTAAGTGTGTTTCTTCTATCTGCTGCACTGAAACACATTAAAGAGCCTGTGTTCATAGCTTTAGCCTCTGGCTGACATGTTTTCACTTTGTCATACAGTCGAGATGAGAGGAGATGGATCGACAAGCAGAATCGAGCCTCCAGAGGGCAGAGGAAGAAGGAGGAGATGAACAGAATGCGAACACTAGTTGGTACAGTCCCTCGGCCAGCACACTGCAAGATGAATGAAACGCATTCAAAATATCACTGAGACTGATGAGTTGTATTGCCTCACTGCAGATACCGCCTACAATGGTGACCCTAGAATAAAGAAATTCAAAGAAGAAGAAAAGGCCAGGAAGGAGTCTGAGAAGAAGGCGAAAGTGGAAGCCAAGAAGAGGGAGCAGGAGGAGAAGGAGCGAGTAAGTCTCATTCAGTCATCCTGAACCACTCCGTCTGTAGGAGGCAAATCACTGTTAGTCTGCTTCTCAACACTTTGAGTTCCCCATCAGTGACCTCAGTCCCAACTCCATCGGTCCTACTGAAGATGTAAATCAGCTCAGCAATATATACTCATTGAAACAGCTGGTCACTATCATTCTTAACAAACGTTACTCAAACAGGAGGAAATGGTCTCCAACGAGTGCACTGTTTCAGCGGCGGATCAATCCACATTTGGTGCTCTGGCAGATTTGACTATGATGCCACATGAGGGAGGCTGGATGCTGCTGCTGTTCTGATGATTGCAGGATGCTTGTAACTTTGAATCCAATATGAAAAGTTAGAGTTCATTCTGCTTGTTTTACCGATGAGGGGAACAAACGAAAGCCTGTCGACTCTGCTTTAATGCATTTATTTGGTTTCATGTATGAAGTATTTAACACGTATGTTTTTATCAAACATAAATCTCTTCAAATGGCTGGTTCACCTATTGAAGATATTATCAGGAAATGGCAGTAAAAATGGTCAGGAATGTTCATTTATCAACAAATTCCCTCTTATGGTTTATAGATGAGGTCTACGGTGAATTGGAACAATTGGAAGTAAAAACCTGCCAACAGAATTACTGACGCCTAAATGGAACGAAGTCGTCATTAATATTATTAAAATGTCTGCAGGGAAAATCAGGTAATGGGCTGTAATGTCCTAGACAGACTGCTTAAGCCACCATCAACTTCTCACCAGTAGACGTCACCCCTCTGTTCAGGGTTTGCTTTGCTTTTGAAATGATTTTGTCCCTTTTTGCAGGAGCTCATCAGTCAGTTTCCTGTGTGTTTTACAGGCCCGGCAGGCAGAGCTGGATGCTGCTCGTTTGGCAAAGGAGAAGGAGGAAGAGGAGGCCAAGCAGGTCGCTCAGCAGGTCAAGAAAGAGAAGGAGATCCAGAAGAAGGCTTTCAAGAAGGAGAGGCAGAAACTCAGGACCACCTGCAAGGTGGATTCTAAGAGGAGCCCTTCAGATCTGATGGAGTGCTGTCTGACAGTTGAGACCTGCATCAGTCTTAGTGCTGAAGTTAAAGTTGTTTTTCTCCCTCCACAGAACTGGAACTACTTTGCTGACAATGAGGCTGATAATGTGAAAATGATGGAGGAAGTGGAGAAGCTCTGCGATCGTCTGGAGCTGACCAGGTACAGTCGACTACAAGATCACCACTCGGATGAAGCTTAACGCTTGCAAACTTGTTTTGGACACATTTCTGATAAACCAGGACCGGAAAGCATCAACAGCTCATTGTATACGGTGACATGGCTAAGTGGACTAACGGAGTCCACAAGTCATCTTTCCAGTCTGACCCATTTCATGCACTTAGAAGACTGTTTAGGTCTGCAGAAATATTCAAATACACAGTTTTAGAATAGCCAAGAAACTTAATGTGAATATGATCAAGTTTGATTTGTGTAAAGGGAGACTCATTGGTGCCCATAGAAGCCCTGTGAGCACAGCATGACAATACCAATGACGATGGCCCTCGTCCTCTTGTCCTCAGATAAGATGAGCATAACATTAACTAGCCCTCACATTTATTACATATATTATTTATTTTTGATTATTTTGAACATGTAAAAAAAAAAAGTAAACTTTTAATTTACAAATGCTCAAACAATATAACCTAACAACGTAAATATATATTACAGGACGAAGTATATGATGCAGCACCCGTCAACCCTTCCTCGTTCCTGTGTAAAGATGTTGCTGTTGTCCTCGTAGTGATGCAACATGCACATATCTCATGGTCTAATATCACACTCGGAAGTTCATTTTCATGAAATCTTTCTACACTAACATTGTCTTTCATCTTTTTTTTTAAGTGAACGTTTGTAAATTAAATATAGAAATTAAATAAATAAACAGCATAAGCTTGGTTTTGTTCAAATGTATTGATACATTGTTTATATTAAACCATTTTTAATTTACACATTTCCGTTTCAACCACGACAAAAATCTGCTACAAGAAATATTAGTATAGTACAATAATAGTATCGAAACAACAGAAAATAGTTTTTATCATTCATGTACAAAATGATCAATGTTGGGCCTGATGCTGCCACCTGGTGGACTCAGCTAGTAACAGCCCTGCATTTGAGTTTATGCTCTCATATCTTTCCAAATTTGTTTACAATATGGTCGCTTGGAAAGCTTCTCGTCTCGATCCCTCTGGTACCTGAGCTTTACAATGTCTCATGGATTGTGATCGGTGGTATCGAAAGCGTTTTTAGATCTGTAAAGCTCCAAAGATATGAATCTGTCTGTTCTAACTTCATCCTGACAGTCAGTGAAACTGTCTAACCTCTGATATCTTTGAGGATTGTCAATGCAAAGTAAAGTTATTACTGATTCATATAAAAGGATACAGTTTGCAATCTTTGTTTCTTGGAAATTTACTATATACATATATTACTATTATGTTCTGCCTGTGTAGCTCTATATTCTATGAATTTACTTGATATAAAATAGTAATTAGTATTTTTCTTGTTGCAGGTATTTGTTGCATCTGTATGATTTAGTTTCTGCTGTACAATGTTTGTGATATATGAGACGTGTAACCGTATTTCATGTTGCTTGTTTCCAGCCTGCAGTCGCTCAATGACATCCTGGCCTCAGGCTCAAGAGAGGACAGCAAGGTAGTCGTGGAGAAGCAGGTAAAAATGCACTTTCATTTGATAAGATACGCAGTGAAGGCCACCACATGCCAATGAGTGTCAGCTGATGTATGCAAACATGTTGACGCTCCTCCCCTCAGATGCAGGAGGTGAACGCCCAGCTGCAGAGGGAGAAGGAGGCCGAGGTCCAGATGAGGCAGGCGGCCCGCAGTGCTGAGCAGGCCAGCGGGGCAGGAGGAGCGGGGGGGAAGGGCTGGAACGAGGAGGACCTCCAGCTGCTCATCAAAGCGGTCAACCTCTTCCCCGCTGGGACCAATGCCAGGTAGACACAGTAGTGGTGTGAATCTGCTCCAAAACCAGCAACAAGACACCGACCGACAACTCGTTATTCTCTCTCTCCCTCCATTAGCCTCTGTAGCTATAAAAACAGAAGTATTGGTGTTTTCTTTAACGATTTACTTCTTTTGTGGCAGACTGTGCTGACTACAACTTACAATAATATGACTTCTTCATAGTGATTTAAATCTGTATCATAAATAAAATACTTATTGCAGGATTAGGTCAAAACCATCAGTTTAATGAGCGACTAAGCTTCTTCTCTTTGCTGATTCTGTCTCATAATCAGCCACAAAATATAATGGCATCTGTATCAAATTGAGTCGTGATAACTAAGGAGAATTTACAAATGCTTGGTGCAATGGATGTCAAATAGATTTTTTTTTTTTCCTTTCAGATGGGAAGTTATTGCAAACTATATGAACCTCCACTCCACCAGTGGCATGAAGAGGACCGCCAAAGACGTCATCAACAAAGCCAAGAATCTACAGCGGCTAGGTGAGCTCACAGTAAACACAAACGCTAAGAAAGCCTGTAGATGGTATGAATGGATCTTAAAACGTGTTGTATTTTTGGGTTCATGTCACCTCCACAGATCCAGTGCAGAAAGATGAGATCAACCGAAAAGCCTTCGAGAAGTTCAAGAAGGAACATTCTTGTGTTGCACCCACCATAGACAATGCTGTTCCCTCAGAGAGATTTGATGGTAAGTGGAGCTCTGATATAGACTCTCAGGTCTACGGTAACAATGTGCCGCATTAACCCGCTCTGTGTGTCTCAGGCTCTGGTAGTGATGGGAACGCTGCCTCCTGGACCACTGAGGAACAGAAGCTTCTGGAACAAGCCCTGAAAACGTTCCCAGTCAGCACAGCGGAGAGGTGGGAGAAGATTGCTGCTGCAGTCCCAGGACGGAGTAAGAAAGACTGTATGAAGAGGTACAAGGTAGGTTTCCAGCCAGCTCTAAACCTTAGGGATGTTATTGGGCTGCTGCTGATATTTGTTCCTTTAGGCTAAATTAACACCTTTCCCTGTTTCCCTGACAGGAACTGGTGGAGATGGTTAAAGCCAAGAAAGCTGCACAGGGAGTTGGAGGAAAGAGTAAAAAATGACAAGAACCTCAAAGAATAGTATTCGTGTTATTTTAACATTATTGTGGTCTTTATTTTATAATAAAAATTAAAGGAGGAAAAATACTATGAATGATAATTCAATTTGTTTATTTCTGTACAGTTTGAGTCATGTTCTCATCCAGAACATTCCACTGCGGATCTGGTTGTAGTCTGGCAGCTGTTCAATTGGACCTGAGAAGAAAAGTTGAGGAATCTACAGTTTTACATCCATGTGCTGCAATATTACAGTAAATCCAATTAGGACAAATGGCAACAGACATACCAACTGCTGCGATGGCAGGAGCCTTGTTGTAGATATATTTGGTACACACGTCCTTAATGGTCGTAGCATCAATGGCCTGATGCAGGAAGAAAAAAACATGCATCAATATGTATAACATCTTAACAGTTAAACGAGGTGAATTAGTCTATTTTCATCCCTTAGCCTCTTAATCTGACATGATTTCAGAAGCCTAATATTTGGAAACATTACAGGTAGTCTCCTTGAAAGCCTTTAAATTACAGCCTCTATGTTCCAAGTGTATCCACTCACATCAATTCTGGCCTCCAGCTCATGCAGAGGGATCCTACGACTGTAGCACAGCATCTGTCTGCCAATGTCCTCGCAGATCGGAGTGGATCCTGGAGTCAATAAATGTGTTTATGGCATAAAACCTTTGCCTGCACATGACAGAACTATAATTACCACCTTGCAGTTGCAGCCATGTCTTTCCAAAATGTAGTTTCTATCATTTGTGTGGAATTGTCTTAATTATCAAGTTATGGACAAAATGGTGTTTTGTCGCAGTGACCTTTGTTCACTGAGTCCAAGTGGATGTTTGTTTACCATCCAGATGCAGGAGCATGTTGGTCTTGAGCAGGTTTTTGGCCCGTGCCACCTCGCTCTCCGTCACACTCGTGCAAAGAGACATCCTAACAGGGAGCAACAAGATTCATCCTGTTTTATATTTAGACCTGCGAGTGAACAGCAGCTACACATCCAAGTGTTCATCGTTTAAAACGGTACCATTACTGTATATCTGGGTACTCACCATTCCATCTGAGTGAAATGCATCATGTCGTTGATGGTGCCGGGCTCACACACCATGTAGAGCCCCCACAGGCCTGTGTCTGTGTAGCAGGTGTTGAAGGACTGGAAGCTGTGGCACAGATTCCCCTGACAGGCCATCTGAGCCAGTTTACTGGACAGATTCTGGGTTCACAAAGGACACAAGCAGGTGGGAAGCCCAACCACATACGGGACACACGTTAGCAATATTCTTCACTTTGCCATTAAAAGAAGCAACGCGGTGTGGCAGGTTTTATAGTTAAGTGTGACCAACACAATGGACTTCATGACGCCATCTGGTGAGTGGGACAGACTGTAAATATGATGGGACAACAGCAAAAAATATTTTTTTACTCCCTGATTTGAAAGTCTTCAGTCTTCTGCAATGAATTGTGGGTAATTCCCTTGGGCAAAGTCCTCAAAATGTCTGCCAGAGAGCTTCAAATGCGACGATTTGACAGAACGGGAGCACACCAACGTCTGGAGATTGGGTTTGGGCCAGAGAGCCAGAAAGGATACGAGTCAAAATGACAAATTGTTGCGAGAAATTTAAATTGTGATCGTGTTGACCATTTTATCGCCTCAAGAAAAAAATATTCACATTCCAGTGGTCAACACATCTTTGCTACAGTCGCACGACTGCGTTTCTGTCGAGCCTGCGAACTACTGCAGCGATTTCAAACTCCTAAAACGAAGACATTTGAAAGCAATGATGAAGAAGCTCACGTTCTTTCAACCAAATTGTTGGAACAGTGGAAAGAAGGTGGTTCTGGTGAATCAGGCCTGTGATGGTAAAAACTACTTCGAGCCGATAGTCGCATAAACTATTCAATTTATTATCATGTGGAAATAATGACCCATCCCTAATAAACGTGTGTGTTTTATGGCCGACAATTCTAACCGCAAAAGGATCAAACCCTAAAACATTTGCTCATGACATCATGTAACAAGCCGTATTGAAGTTGTCTTGTACAGCTTAGTGTAATTAATGCAAACTAAATGGAGTTGGGTCAACTTCACTGAGGTTTCGTCAGTACTCACCACACCTCCACCAAACGAGCGGTCCCAGTTTCCTATCAGTGTATTCGCCACCATGAGGGGGATGGTGTCAGGGTGTGACCATCCAACCGCCTCCACTGCAATGGCGATATGAGCCAGAGGCATCTTGTCGTCACGCACACGGATCTGAAGAGACAGCAACACATTCACTCACAAACTCCTTGCTCCACCGTCGGTAACACTGTTCTATTCTAACTCATCATTTCTTAGAAATAAACAGTTGTCAGTGTTCTTGTTTTTTTATTAATATGGGAAATATTAAGTGTTATTAATAAAGCACTTTCAAGGCACTGACCATGAACCTCAACACCCCTGGTTCAAGCTCTGTTTGCATAGCTCCTCCTTGGCCCTGTCATCTCTCTCTAGTACTATGTAATAATAAAACACTACGATTTACATGACTAAATTAAATACATTTAAGAAAAAGAGAAAACTCAAACGACAATAAATCGTACTATTATCTGAAGACTTCAACCTTACCTCACTTCCTGTGAAGAGGCACGGAGGAAGTGCCGGGGCTTCACCTTTATATCTGCCAGGAAGTTTCCCAAAATGATGCTTGGCCAAATCATTGAGCTCATTGTGTGAAACCCCTGATCCAAAACACACCACAAGGTCTTTGAGATCAGAACGACCTCACGGTGTATGTTACACATGAACAATCAGCAGTAATATCAATTCACTTTAGTCTAATAAAGGAAACACCCCAAAGACCAAGACTCCATGAGACACACTACACACACCGCTCGTCTGTGCACTTTATTTGATATTTTCTACTGTTTGCACTATTGACTGTTTAATGTTGTGCAAAATAAACGGTTCTGATTCAACATGAGCCTACTACTCCCCAGTAGCGTGAAATACATAAAGACGCCAATGACAGATGCCGTTAATAATATCCCAGGAACAATGGGGGTTTGTGGTTTCATATGGAACTAAAATGTGAACTTATAACCAAACACGTGAGGAGAGAAACAGCTCTGACCTCCAGCAGCAGCCAGCACGATTCTGGGGCCTTTGTAGTGAGTAGTGATGTACTCCACCAGGTCACCTCTGTTGATCGTTCTGCAATCAAATACAGCAGGAAACAACATGTTATATTGAGAGATCTCGTGTTCTGGAGAGCAAGGCGGTTCTGCATTTGAAATGAACGTTGGCTCTTACTTGATGTTCTCGGTGGGGCCCAGGATGGTCCTGCCCAGAGCTGTGGTCTGGTACGCAGTAGCGTGCAGGTAGTCAAAGACCACCTCCTGCAGATTGGTCTCTACTTCCTGCATCTCTCTGAGGATCACCCCTCGCTCCCTCTCGATCTCTGCTTCACCCAGTGTGCTGTTCTGGATGATGTCCGCCAGGATCTCCACAGCTTGGGAGAAAAGAAAACAGGAGCCTTTTATCTGGATAAATGGAGCGGTCAATTGTTTCATTACTCCAACAAATCGGTCTGTGTTCGGTGTTTTGCTATATTGGCAAAACGCAATCAATTTTAATTGTTAGACTCTTTAAGAACCTTTAAATACATGGAATTTTCATTTTGTGTTGCTTCTGGTGGCCCCAGTGGACAACATCGGTAGTGTTTCCATGAGCACCATTGTGTCGTAGAGAGCTGCAGCTGCCAGACTCCCTTCAGAAAACCTCTCATATTACTGCATCATGGTCCGACCGGCCGCCTCAGTCGTATGCGTATGCAGTCATTTCTGGTGACCCTGTATGCCATAAATTGTTTCGTCTGATTTTGCAGGGAATAAGACTTAGCAATCACTGTATCGAAATAGCCGGTGGTCTTGTATGCTTATGTAGGTCATAACGAGGCATCAGAGATTGTTTCATAACTAGTTTATAGTTCCTTGAAGTACCTTTAAGTTATCAATAAATAACTGAATCGACTTTGATGACATAGTTGAAGTTATTTTGTGATTTCTTCAGGACATGATCTATCCTTATGGTCATCACTACATGTCAGTGGGGCCTTAATCTCACTGCTCTGTACCTCGTGGAAGATCTTTAGAGAAAGCTTTGGCGTAATACACAGTTTGCTCTCGGGACGTGTAGGCGTTCAGGTGAGCCCCCATGTTCTCAATCTCCAACTCCAGATCCAGCTGCGAGCGCTTCCTGGTGCCCTGTCACACACATGCAGAGGGTGTGGAAAACAAGACACATCATTTATCATTGCATTATGTCAACCTAAACAATTCCACTGTGTCTCTTTTTTTAAATTTCTTATTTATAATTGTTGCAAATGTGCAAATAAGAAACAATAGAAGACAAACCAGTAGGTCCAGTTAAAAACTGCACCATCTCACCTTAAATGCCATGTGTTCCAGGAAGTGTGCGGTGCCATTATTTCTCTCATTCTCGTAGCGACTGCCGGCGTCTATCCAGAGGCCCACCTGGACAGAGTCAGTCATGAATATCCAGATTAATGTCTATACACTCTCTGCGGCTGCTGTACCAGAACTTCAGACTGAGGTCTGAGATGAGGCCGTCTTCTGTAATGACTGAGCTCAACTCTTTATTAGCTTTGGGATAAACCCTTAAAATGAGCCGACTTGTGGCCTTGAGATGCTTAGCTACAATATTTTGAAACAAAACCACTGAGCTCTTTTATATTTCTGGTTGAGTAACAATATTGCCTACATTTGCAACTCATCATTGGTGAATAATTATAAATTTAAGAGGAATCACCAGCTAAAAGGTGCAAACAATGTTGTCCTTTAACGTTACATTACATTACAGTATGGAAGCAAGACCAGGTTTAGTCTTTTGATTTGTTCCTCTAAAAACAAAAACAAATACTTGTGTCTTGAATTTCGACGGCGGCTGGTCAAGAGAGGGCCATGGGACATGGCCCCACCATGAGCCACAAGAAGAAAAAAAAAAATTATAATAATCATAAATTATACAAATTGTCAATATTTGTGTTTTTTAACTATGGAATGTACCCAGTAATGTGTGTACAATATAATATCTGCGCAAAATATATGCTTTTCCTGCTCGTCCTCTCCCCCTGTGTGCTCGTCTGCTCGTGCTCTCTGCCTGTGTGCACGACACGTCTGAGAACGCGCAGCGAGGGGGGCTTGATCGTTTTAGCCCAAAAGAGGCGGGTCTATGAAGCCGTTTAGCCAATTGCTGATTCAAGATATAAATGAGTGACATACAATTGAGCCAATCAGCACCCTCAAATAGATTCAGCTGTGGGCAAGAACGATCAGGCCCCCCTAGCTGCGCGTTCTCGTCAGGAGAAGTCTCTACAGGCGACCGCGCCAGCGCGAGCACTCCTCCTCCAAGACCCGTTTGAGAGGAGAACTTTGAGGAGATTCTGCAGCCAAAGAGCTGATATCAGATCAGCCTGACCTCACAATCAGACAGCAGACTACATGCGAAGCTTCACTACTTCGTACAAGTCAGTCAATCAACTTCCTTTCTTCCGAAAAGTACGCCGATTACTTCGACATACCATACGTATCCACAGGCAGGGGCGGACTGGCCATCGGGGATACCGGGGGAATCCCCGGTAGGCCGACGGGGTTTGGGCCGTCTCTGACATCGCCGGCCCCGACTATATTATATGCTTCACAGAACACATTCAATTTACTCTAATACCGAAAGTCAATAATCAGTGAAAACTGTATCAACAGTATAAACTGACATTATACTACTCCTCGCGATCCGAGGACGCCACAGCACGTCTGGACACTACGGTGCTTTTAAAAACTTTTCTCCATAACCGCGGTCTGCGCCGTGCGGTCGTCTTTCGGGGCGGGGCCGGCGGAGGTGCGAATGGCAGCCGTAGACCGGCGAAATACATGCCGTGTATTGAGTGGGCAGCGCGCCGTGTATTGAGTGGGCCGGTCTGACAGTAACTCCCGGGCCACTTTTCCCCCCCTAAATTAACAGTGAAAACTCATCATAGCTTAATTTAACATCAGTATTCATAATTACACTTCATGTTTACTTCTCCTGATCTTTACCTCCTATAACAAGGTCCATGGGGGCATCTCAATAAATAAACATGTTATATTATATTATATTATATTATATAAGTGTTATTTACTGCTTTTTTTCATGTTGGAATAAATGTTAAATATTTAACTGCCAAGTAATAATGCGTGTTTGATGCAAAAAATTTTTTGCATGAAATCATACTGGGATGTTTGCTGAAATTGATAGGATGGCCCGACCTAGAAAATTTTCCACCAGCCGCCACTGAATTTCGTTATTATTGTTTGGGCATGAGAGGGTAAAAACAGCATTTAATATGATTTATGCAATTGTATCTTTCGATATTATTATTATGAACACATAAAGGTAGCACGTAAACAGCAATCATCGGTGTGTGTGAGTGTGTGTGTGTTTATCACGGTAACTGGTGTCTTACCGTGCACGTGGTAAGCCCAGCGTCCTCAGAAGACACTCGGAGTCCGTTTTCCAAAGTGGTCACTTTGGTTTCAGGAACATTGAGAGCCACATGCTGAGCGGCCTGAGTAGCCAACAGTCGGTGCGGTCCAGCTGTGAGCTGCAGGTGGAGGACACAGCAATTAACAGTCATGATGATACTGCAAATGTAGGAGTGACGTCAGCTGTCACTGACCAAATGCCGCGAACATGATTTTAACTAACCTATTAAAAACCTATGTCGTAGTTTTACTGTGCTACACCAGTCAAACTTCGGATATTACTTTTAAGAATTCATCAAGCAATAGCTCAGGATGTAGCAGCTGTTAGCTAACTTGTTAGCAAACACTGAGCCTGACCGGCCATGCAGAGGGGTTTGCCTCCGTTTAACTGTGCAGTGATAACTGTCGAGGAAGTGCTGCATCACAAACAAGCCCGTTAACACGTACTTCTTACCCTGCTTAAATAATTTGTCTTCAGTAAATGTCTTTGAAGGAGATATTTCCCAGCAGACGTGAGGCGCTGTAAGGACGCCGCCATATTGTTTATCTGTCACACTGCGCAAGCGCCGTCTTCAATGACGCAATCATACGCAAGATCTTCCGTCTGGAGATAGCGATGTGGTTTTATAAAGAAAATAAAAGCCAGAAGGCTATTCAAAATACCATAGATAAAAGTAGTCCCACAAAAGTTATAATAACAACCTGTAATTACGGTGCACATTTACATTCTACCAATGGATAGATGCTCTTTGACTTCTATTCTCTATTTTTACTTCTATATTCACAATTAGAGGTCGTCAAAATATGTATTTCCCACTTTTTTAATCATATATATATATATACTTGACTTTGTTTGTGTTGCTGTTTTAAGAAAGTGACCCAGTGGTCAGGTTTATTTTGAAAGGGTGGAACAGTAGGAAGGGTGGCGGAAGGGTGGCTTTAGTCTAGCGCGAATTCTCTCCAGCGGGTCTCAAGATTGTCAACCTCATCATAGCTGTTCACAGTGAGTGGAAGCGCCAAGCAAGACTGAAGTACAATTTCATGCAAAGCACAGAGTCAGCTAACGTTACCACCTAACGTGCCACATGTGTGAATGCATTTCTGTTTTAACCGAGAGTAGTTCGATTCTTTGCCGGGTTTAATATTAAGTTCCGTAGCATCGCTAGCTTCTAACTAATGGTTGCGTTAGCTACTGTTGCTAATTCGTAGCCTAAACTTTAGCTGATGCATTAAACCAGCAGTCAAAGCAATTACCTGTGGTGTGGCTTCCAGAAAAGAAATGGCTGGTGGCGGAGATCGAATGGAAGGTGATCTGGAAGATGGGGAGATTTCCGAGTCCGGCTCGGAAACTGAGATGGGAACCGCCGCCGCAGCGCAAGCTCGACCGCAGGTTCCTCCAGCTTTCAGCGGGCAGTCCTTCCACGACAGAGCCGCTGCCCAGCATTCTGCCGCTGCGTACCGCAGCACTGGTAGGACGGTGGAGTCCAGCGACAGTGACCCAGACTCGTCGGACGAGGAGGCGACTGTTTGGCGCCGGAAGCGGCAGAAAGTATCCAACGTCCCCCAGCGGCCTGCCTGCACCACCCGGTCGGAGCCGACCCGCATGCCCGACCCCGGCGGCGCGCCTGGAGGCCGCAAGGTGAACAACATTTGGGGCTCTGTGGTCCAGGAGCAGTGCCAGGATGCCGTCGCTGCAGAGCTGGGCATATTTGGCATGGAAGGTGAAGTGAGCATGTCTAGCAGAAACGTGGAGACGTATAACTTTGTTCTGGCACGTAAGATAATGGAGAAGGAGAGGGAGCAGGAGAGACAGGCGAATAATGGAGAAGTGAGCATGCTGGACGCTCAGCTGGAGGAGTACATGAAGGGCCGGGACTCGGAGGAGAGGGCAGGAGCTGATGCCAAGAGGAAGAGGCCAGCTAAAGAGAGACTGGGCACCCGGGCGGAGATGGACATCAAGGGCCGGTATGAGATCACAGAGGACGACCCCGAAGATAAGGTGACGGACGAGATAGCACACAGGCTGCAAGAGCCAAAGAAAGACCTGATAGAGCGCATTGTCAAAATCATCGGAAAGAAAAAAGCCATAGAGCTGCTCGGAGAGACGGCCACACTGGAGGAAAGCGGCGGTGTACACACCATGGACGGCAGCAGGCGAAGGACGCCTGGTGGGGTGTATCTCAACCTGCTGAAGAACACACCCAGCATCAGCAAGTCCCAGGTCCGGAAGATATTTTCTGAGGAAAACCATAAAGAGTATAAGAGCAAGAAGGCCGCCCATAAGAGGAGGCGGCACATGGTGGCCAAGAAGATAAAGCAGGCCATCGGCACACTGAACCTGCAGGAGCATGACGATGTCTCCAGGGAGACTTTCGCCAGTGACACTAATGAGGCCATGGAGTCATTAGAGGACGCTGCTGAAGAGGAAGAGGAGGGTCAGGAGGAAGCTGCTGTGGGCACTGAGGAGACAGCAGCGGTGGTCTACAACTCTGCAGACCTGGAGGTCTTTTGAGGGATGCCTGCTGTCTGAACTCTGGGAGGTTTGAACAAGGACATTTAGGATTACAAGTACAACACCACACTGCATAAGTACATTCTCTACCGAGTACAGAATATCACCGGAGTGTAATTTTTTTATTTTTTTCCCATAGCAATACAATTATGTTAAAAGTAATATTGGTTTTGTTGGGTACAGCATGGATTTGTAGATTTCAGCACATGTAAACAGTGATTTGAGATACAAATGTTGTTTGCCATTCAATCAAGTTCTTACGAATCAAAAACGTACCTATGTTGTTGAAGCTTATTTGAGTAACAGTGACGCACTCCTCAAACATAGTTTTTTTTTTTTTTTTGCAAGGTTTCATTAGGATAGAATGAGATCTGGATTTATTAAAATAATTAGTGTGCAGCATAAATAAAGGTGACTCAAATACAATTGCCTCAAATTCCAATGATTGCTCGCTGGGGTTTTTCACTGTAGAATAGTTCCAGAAGCATTGTGATACAGAATCAGTCCCTGAAGTGTTTTTCAGCAGTCCAGGATGGTTGGGCTGAGTATCACAGAGAATCACGGTGGTTTCTCAGACGTTTGTCCACTAGATGGCAGACACACACTATCACGAGGACCAAGTGCCTGATGTTCAGATAAAGTATTGATACAATACAAGAAGTACTTTAATCTGTTAGTAAATACACTGTATACCAGAAGAAGCATGTGATGGAAGGTACTATACACAATATACAAACGGTATATACAAATATGTACTGTGATATCAATTCAGAAATTAAGCCACATAAGAGATAAATAAACTTACAAAAATACCACTTAAAGTTCCTTTGGGTACAATTTAGGAGGATCTATTATCAGAAATGGAATAGTTTATTCATAACTGTGTTTTCATTTGGAGTATATTCACATTATATACATTAGTTTAGAATGAGCCCCTCGTATCTAGGAGCGGGTCTTCACAGAGTCCATCATGTCGCACCGCTTTGTTTCTACGGTAGCCCAGAACGGACAAACCAAACACTGTTTACTGGGTTTGGTAGATTATCAAGAGAAACTGGGACTATAAATAAAGTGCAGTTGAAGATATTTCATAAATTCCTTTAATGCTGTTACTGTGAGCACCATGAATACAATTCAAACCAATTACTGTGTTGGGACGGAGGCAAAACTGGGCCAAGGAAACCGAAAGCTATGGCTAAAGAGACGCTTCTTTTGAAGGCCAACAGGTGGTGATGAGGTTTGTCATGTATCCATATACTGTAGGTATATCCCTGTCCACTACTCAAACACTTGCATTGATCAAATGTACCAATCGCTCATCGAGTATTTTGTGCAAATCCAGTCACTTATCAGATGCGTTAAACATCCACCAGTGGTTCTGGTTTAAGAAACAGGCTTTTCTATGGGGAGACAGAAAATGGCAGATTTGCATTGTCTCCATCTGTTTGAAGGTATTCTTGCATTTACCAGACTTGACAAATGGGTGGCAGCAAATGTCTGGTTATGGTGTGTGCACATGGCTGTGGAGTTCTTTGATAAAACAAGGAGTCAAATATGGATGAATGTTTTTGTCCTTGATGGTATTCTGAAACTTGTCCATGTTCAGTGTTCCATTTAGAGACGGCTGCAACAAAAACACAAAAATGGCCATCTTTATATCAGGAATAATTATTCATAACCATTTTGTTTACAGGCCATTATTCTCGAATCATTACATGACACTTTCCTGGCATGAACTATGTCATTTAGCACTAATTATAAGGATAATTAAAACCAAGTTATTTTAGTTAGTTGTGTTACGTTCATGAGCAATTGGGGAAATTCACTGTGCATGGATAAAAAGACTACATTAAGTTATGTTAGCTTAGTAACACGGTTCTTACCATCAAACATTCTCAGAAAAAATATCAAAATATACGAGAATGGCAGCATTTCTAGTGCCTCAACGTCTCAGCATGGCGACGGCTGAGCTGGTGGCTCGCAGCTAACACTGCTAACAGCGCTAACAGTGCTTGCAGAGCTAACAATGTTTATACCACAGAGAACTGGAGGGTGGGCGCTATGCTTCAGCTGTAACCGCCGGCACCAGTGGGGCACGCTCGCATGCACTAAAAGCACATATCAACAAAGAACTACGTTCGGCTACGTCAACAAAGCCAGGAGAAGCTCGGATAACAACACAGAGGAAGAGTGACTTCGTTCTCTGCTGGGCTAGACATCACTCCACTCTATCTTTACATAGATGATCGTTGTTTGCGGCTAAATTAATGCTCTGTCGTTTAAAGCACCGTTAAATCATCAATACATTTTTTTGGGCACAGAAACATGTAAACACAACATGTGACATAACACCCGATACAGTTGCGTATTTGGAGTCGTGTTTCTGGTGACCTGATGAAATATTGTCCAACATTCACTCTTGTTTGGTCTCAACCAACTCCTGAGAAAATGAACTGAGACTTATGCTGCGGGCACACCGGTCGCGTTTTTTTTTTGACGCGCGTCGAGATTACATACAAAGTCTATGCACAGACGCGATGAGACTGGCGCGCCGCGATTTTTAGTCTCATCGCATCTGTGCATAGACTTTGTATGTAATCTCGACGCGCGTCAAAAAAAAAACGCGACCGGTGTGACCACAGCATCAGGCTTCGAAACATCAGACTTTCTTCGCCAGCTAGTTGCCAACATTGTCTTTCTTTTCTTTTGCATTTTGTCACTACTGGGTATCTGTGATCCTTTGTTAAAAATTACCCAATATTTGCTTTACAAATTGAGTTTTTATTTGAGCTAAACAGACCTCAGTAAACACCCCCCCACACACACACACACACACACACACATACACACACTAAAGCAGCTGCATCTAACTGAAAGTGAAAGTACACAGTGTCCCCACACAGCTCCGGGTAGAATGAAAGCCTCTCATGGTGGTGGATTTGTCAGCCGGCGCGCCTTGGAAATCATTATCTCTGCTCATGGCTGCCACATGAAAGGCAGAAACACGTTTAATAATCTCACCTCTTATGGCTGTTTTTAAAATATATGCTGGCAGTTATGTCTTCTCTGATAAGTCGCCAGTGTGTGCATCATGATTCCATGCAGCAGTTAGGCGTGCTGATAAAGGTTTGCGATCAGTTTCCTGCAATCGAGTTTTACGGTCACTTCATCTGCTCACGTGCAGCGTTTATTGCATTTGTTAACGGAGAAGCAAGCTCACTGTTCATATGATGGCGTAACGTTTGCTTTAATGGTAAAGAAAATGTGTGAGTTGCAGGAGGTGACTGATGCTCTGTCTTGTCTTATTCATGTGGAGTTGTTGCACGCAGTCTCTGGTCTCAGGACCTCTGTATCTGTCACCTGGCAACAAACCTGTTGCCTGGATACAACACGCTGTTTCTTATTTCCATTGGATCAAACAGGACCAGGGTTGAAAGACTTGTTTCTTTGGACAGGGAAGGGAGGTGCTGCATGATGTCAGCATTCAGAGAGATTGTCAACAAACAGAATGGTAATGTGTTGTTGTTGTTGTTATGATAAGCATTATTTTGACAGACACCGCGTCTGAGCATCTGCTCTCTGGGATCCGTCCACCACCATCGGGCTGTTTCATGGATGAACGGCTCTGTGTCACAAATCAGGAAATCAGAGGACGCTGTTCAAAGACTTCCCTCCCTCTGACGATCACACAAGCAGAAGTAAATCTAAATCTAAACGTATCGGTGCACTCCTGCTGACCCATCACAGCTAATCTCTGAGACGTTGACAGGGAGGCAACAACGCCACCACCACCCCAATTAGACAACAGATCCATGCTCCGGCCCGAAAGAGGATGTACCTTTCAATGTTTCTCTCACGGTCACATGTCTCATCTGAGCTACTGCAAGTGGCCCAGAAGAACAGCAGTAAAGGTGAGTTAGATAACATCATCAGAGGACCGCTGAGAACAGGCAGTGACTCATCACTTTCACCTGAACAAAGGTGACCCAGTTGGGAGGAGGAAAGAGACGACGGATCACGTTCATTAAATATGTCAGCTCTGGGGATGATGTCACTTTAGTCCTCAGACTCCTATTGTTATTGAGCAACATTTTGCACATGGCTTATCAGGGCTCCCATTCTTTTTCTGGAGATCATTATTCCAGGACATTTCCAGTGATGATCTAGCTAGTATGACAGACAGGGATAGCGCCATATACTCATATGTTTCTTACTGTGGAAGTCTGATTTCAAAGACATGCAGTCTATGGCTATAACTTCTATGAAATCCTCTCTTCATGCTGAGAAGTTATGACAAATTGATCATGGAATAATGCAAACAATGTGGGCGTTTTAGTATTTGAGACATTCTGGGCTTAGCTCTGTCCTTTGTAGGGGGGTCGGTGGGGATCCTCGCGTGGGAATAAAAAAAAAAACTATTTGAATGTTTTTTATAAATGGACTCTGCACATTATTTACATTAAAGTACATGTCTTAATCATTGAATACAAATTGGTCGACTGTTTTCCAGGATGCACGAGAACCCTGTTTATGCACAACTCAATATCAGCGTTTTCCATTAGCTGCAACGTGCTTGTTGCTGTTGGTGGTGGTTCTCATTGCAAATGTTAAAGGAGATCAAAGGAAACAAATGTGATCTGAATTATAGTTCTGCACTGGCCAAGTAGGCCAAGTAGTCTCCTGGTTGTGGGAGAGACGAAACGAAGAAAGAGAAGTTGTTTTCCTCATTTCTGCCACTTTGGATTTCATCCAATAAACAAACTATCAAAATGTGCATGGGTTCTGCAAAAAAAATAAAAGGTGAGAAAAAAGTCCTTCCAAGGAACGCTTGTGTCAAATGACCCACAGATAATTCTCACCAGATCAAATCAGGTAATCAAATAAGGCTGAGCAGTGTGATACCCCGCTAATGGGGCATTTGGTCCCCCCTTTTAAAAATGGGAACACCACCCCGGTCTGCCAGTCAGCGAGGCATTGGTTTAACTAGACAGAGTCATTTCTAAAGTTGTAGTTTGATGTTGTGTTGGATTGGATTATGCTTTGGTTAAACTCACGCTTGGCACCGTAGCACGAGCCTCCGCAGGTGGTGCACGAGCTCAGAGCATGAACGGAGGCATTTATACTCTGTGTGCTGTGAGCTGCATTATTCTCCAAAACGAACATATACTAAATGAAATGTGTAGAATCAAGAAGACGAGTGTAACCCAGAGATAGCCCAGAGACTGTAGGTGTAACCGCCAAAAAGCCATGAACCTCCACTATGTTGAGGAGGGATTGTAATCATCTGTAAACTCATATCTCAAATTCATGGACTACTTCATTGCCTTTGTACAAGCCAAGTAAAGAAACAAGTCAAGTATTAAATGCATTATAAAGAAACTAAGGTTAAATGTTCTGTAAACAATTTGATTTGGCTGCAAAATATTTACTCAAATGTCATTTTTAAGACCTCCCTTTTCTAAAGCATTCAAAAGTGAACTGGCCTTCTTTGTATAATCCGTAGACATGATAATAGTGCTTTTATCAGTGAATTACGATTACATGAACAAGAATGAAAACTTTCGAAACAGTTGCAGTTGCATCTGCTGCACATCAGCCATTGTGTATCTGGTAGTTTGCTTTTCGTACGCTCTCATAATGTGTGTGTTGAGGTGGTGGGGAATGGGGGAATGTGTATGAATGTGCGAGTGAGCTTCTCCCGGTGATCTAAAGACCACTCACCGTCATCAGTGCTGCAAAACACATTGGATCACTTCTCTGTGAAGGACTCGACACGCCGATGCACCAGTTCAGGTCAGACGTGTCAATGATTGAGACAGCCAAGTACACAGAGTGACAGATTGGCCCGAGAACACCATTAACTGTCCATTTCAGAGCTCAGTCACTGTGTCCACTTTCTTTCTACTTGAAGGACACAGGAGAGTCTCATGGAGTCAAAAGGAAACGGCAGATTGATAAATGTTTCTCTGAGGCAGAAATGATGGAGGGAAGAGGGAGGTAGAAAGGCGTTTTACTTTGTGCGTGTACAATTCTCTAAATCAGGGATTCCCAAAGTGTGGTGCGCGCACCCCCAGGGGTGCGCGAGCTGCCTCTAGGGGGTGCGCGAGAGGAAAAGTGTAATGGCGTCTGATGGTGTAATAATATTAAATATTTAAAAAAAATGTAATTTTAATTTAAAAAGTGGGATTTTTCACAAAATGAAAACGATTTTTTTTTTTATAGTTTATAAAATAAAAAATCGATACTTAGCGACCATGTATCGATATAATATCGCCACGCAAAATATCGCGATACTATGCTGTATCGATTTTTCCCCCCACCCCTAGTATGCAGCATGGACCGGTGTGCACAGTGGACACACGCCTCTGCCTGGGCTGAGTCTCCTCTACTCATCCCTTTGTGTGTGCATAAGAATAAGAATGGAAGCAAAGCAATCCAAAAAATTGACCAGCAGTAAGTACATCTGATATTAAACTGCTGAATAAAAAACACCTGTCGGATTGTGTGAAGACAGTTCATCTATAAAATGGTGTTTCTATTTTTCGTTTTGATATGTGATAAAAGCACCATCACATTCTAACAGCATGTTTAAGTGTCCAGTCTATTGACATCTCTCTTTACAGGTCACTCTCTGGTAAATGTTTTGGCTTGGACCAAGTGGCGGTGTCCTCGAACTGGATGGCGAGCTCATTAATCTGCCGGGTGACATCGCCAACCCTGTCATTCCTCTCTGGCCTCACATAATGGGCTTCTATTGTGTGGTCCGGTGTGTAATCGCCCAGACTCTCAGACCACTTGGATTGCTTTGGTCCCATCACGGCCCTGTAACGCTTTAGGCACTGCACATGTCTCCCATTTGTCTCCGACATCAGTGAGAATATAGGTCGCTGATAATTCATACTGTGAGACGGCATCGGAAAAGAAACGTTCTGGGTTTCTCCTCTGGAGTTGACTTTGACCTGTACAATGGTGCCTGTCTTTTTAAAATGTTAATGTAAATTAATGTTTCAATCACAGTTTGAAATTAAACCCACAGCCAATGAGAATATTGATATTCTTTCTATGCGTTCTGTAGCCTAGCATGGCTCCAGACATCTGTATCGCTGCCCACAGCTCAGATGTTTTCAGTGACTTAAGTCGGTCAGTAGTTGTGCTCATTAACAGTTGTTTCCCTGGTTGGAAAAACAACTGAGCCAATCAGAGCTCAGTAGGAATAGATAGAAAATGGAAAAACAAGTGGATGAGGCCAACGCACTACAGATCTTTGTAAGTCTTACAGAAATCTTAAACAATTGTTAAATATGCATATATCTTCCACTGACATAACACACGTAACTACTCCTAGCAGCCACTAAAGCCACTTCCATGTCAACAGAAAGTTGTGGGATACACATCACCCACGACTAATTGGTTTGGAACATTATATTCTACCTTTCATGTAGCCGAAAGACAGCAGAGATAGCATAGCTTAGCACAGAGTGGAATCAGGGCAAAAAGGTTAGCTTTGTTGCGTCAACAATAAAACAATAACCCAACAACTCCATACACCGTAACCCAAATCAACCAGCTGTCCTATTTTCAAGGCATTTCGGTCAGAATCCAGACATTTAAATTCTTTAAAGTTAAAACTTAACGTGAAATGCGTCAGAAAGCTAGTAAATGGTCATTGAGTTCATATTTAGTTCAAACTTTCATTTTGAGCTTTTATTTAATACAATGCAGCTCTGGGAAAGGCATGATGTTCCCTCTTCTATCATGATGAAGACAGTCTGTTAACTATATTCTTCACTTTACATGTTTTGTTTTGTTTAATAATGAGTTGATGATTTAAAAGTGGTAATGTAGGGGACGACCGAATTCACGGGGCCCCTTTAAGGAAAGGGGCGTAACCCTGGTGACAGAGGGGGTTAAAGGGTGACAGGAAGTGAATGTGTTCTATGTTTTGTATGGATGGAAATAAACGGCTACAAGGTGCAGCCAAAGGGAATACTCGACTCCTTGTTTATTTCCACGCACCTACAGTAATACTAAATATGACAAAATAACTACCAATCAAGGGTCCACCTACTGTTTTCAGTGCTTTTAACCGTATCATGTGGTCTTCAGGGGATGTCATGTTATGTGGTTGACCACTTGGTATCAGGTTACACTTTAACCAGCATGCTAATGAAGACTATTAGATGTACCGTCGTTGAAAGCCCAGAAAAAGCAAGCGAAAAGTGTCAACTCGGATGTGCATCATCTGGTATCAGATTGTATAGACAGTCCAGTCGTCTTCCTCCAAAGTAACCGCTCCCCATTCATTCCAGTGAGGGAGATGAGCTCGCACAGTAGGTTCAACCCGATTAAGGAATCATTTTTCATTTGAATTGCTCCTAATCTGTGCGACTCCTGTTAATTGGCTCATTAAATCAGTGCCAGCAGGCTGACACCAGTGTGAGATGAATACGCTCCATATCTGTAATGTGGGGAAATCCTCACAGCTTCAGTGCAGCTGCAGTTTAGTCGCCGCGAAGGGTTGTCACATGGAGAAGGAATGCAGGTAAGAAAGATTACACTTTAGTAGTATGAACCTTGTTTCCCAAAAATCTGGTTTTTCATTTATAAAGAAGTCTAGTTTTGTTGAGTAATTCAAATTTGACGATTGAAACCAGAGAAGCAGTTTTCTCAATAATCAATTTCTCAATAAAATATTAAAACAATATTGTTTTAAAATGGCACTCCACTTGTATAACGCATAGACTGTATCTAAAAAGTGGACATAGTCACTATTGGGTTTGTGAAATGGATCAGCGGCCTCCGTCATCAGAAACAGACGTCGCTTCACGTGACACAACTGAGCAAAGGACATCTCATATCTCTTCAAACATATTTCCTGGTTTCCTCTCTCCTCGCATGGTTTCCTTGCGTCTCTCCATGCATCCCTGGTGGGAGGGACTAAGACGCAAGGAAAGGACGCAACTGAGGGAAACGGGGATGCAATTAATAGACTTGGGATGTACCCAGAGACACAGGAGGCAAGGCCTAATCGTGACTGTAATGGGAAAATATGTTATAGTATCATGTTATGTTTTAAAACATGTACCACTGAAAGTGATGAACACAGACAGACACTAAACAGCAGTCCTGCAGCAGTAGTTCATCAATTTATGAACCAGATGTCCTGTTTTCTCTTACTTTTGGTTTATCACACGCTCCCACACAAGAAGGGGAAGTGAAGACTGTCAGGGGAAGATATGTTGAAGGCCTCTGTGTGACCGAGTTGTGAACCTGAAACGTACGTGTGTTCAAAACTATGCAGTAAAGAGGGACTCGTTGTAAATCTTGATACCAGTGACTGGTTCCCAGCGAACACACCTGACAGGAACTAAATAATGAGCAGAAGCCTTTAACCTGTGTCAGAGGGCCCCTCATCTCCTGTGTATGATTTATCTGCAAAAAAGTCCTTTTTTTGTGTGTGTATAAAACGGTGGTGAATCCTGCAGTTAGTCGAAGTCTTTACAACATGCTGCCGAATACATACTGTGTTGTGCACTCTTCCCTCTTGCAAGAGAATAAACGGAAAAAGACAACTTTGAATCTTCTGAAGACTTTATTATTGATTTGCGAACAAAAACTGTCTTCTCCCGATTAACCTAGAAATATTCCACCACATGACATGCAAGGTAAACATGGACCCAACGTTTTGCCGAGCAATGCGGTTCCGTTGAAGCGGTCTATAGTGCATTCGCATTTTAACCAACAGGTGTCTGTGGTCTGTGGTGTATCTATGTTTCCAACAGAGCCGCCTCACTGTAACTGTAGTTTGAAAACATGTTAACAATACATATAAAAAGACATTCCCAATGCTTAGGCCCGGCGGAGGGTGGAAACGCTGTAACACACGTTTGTACATATAAGGAGACTCCAGCAACCCAATATTGCACTTACATAAGGTTAGGGGACTTCTAAGAGTCAAAGCAGCAGATGCACAATAACACTTTTAGTGCCTAGTAGGGGCCAAGCTCTGCCTTCAAACTTCACACCTCCAGATTCTAATGCAGATATCCCTTTAAAATAGTCTGATAAGCCACATCGGACATTCGAACTTGTTAGAACTGCAGGATGGTCATTCCCTGTAAAGGCTCATCAGGGATAAACAGCTGGTAACCTGCAGCCAACACACTGCTTGAGTGTCAGTGGCCAAAGAAGAATGCACTGTGTTTGGTCTGACATTAAAAGTTGCTGTGCGATCACATTGATGGAACCATCGCATAATTACTGTTATGCTCATAACCAATCCGGTAACTGAGATTACATTTGCATATTCCATAATGGATGCTGCTTTCCGACCATTCACCATCCGATGCGCAGCAAGGATGGTGAATGGTCGGAAAGCATAAGATGCATCTGCATTTCTACTTTAGCATGAAGTGGAATCATGTTTTTGGCTCATGCCAAATAATGCAAATAATCTCGAACCAAAGTCAACGATGTGCCTCTTTATGGTCACATGGGTGCCTTTTAAATCTCCCTGTGGCTCAGTAGTTTGCATTGCACGCTCCACATATTCTCAGCGTTCCACACAAAGAGCACTGAGTGTTTTACATCAACATATTCATAATGCATAAATTATCATCAAAACGCACAACTGGAGGCGAGCAGGGAAAAAGTTTGGAAGCAAGAAAGTGAGGCTGCCTGTTCTGTGCTTCAAACGAGGCTGCCATCTACCACTTCCATCGGAAAACATAACACGGTTTAAAACTGTGATTTTCCTCTCAAGAAACACTCATGACAAAGTGATTACTGTGATAAATATAAACCTGAGAATAATCTATTCTGACTGTAACTAATTAAATGATGCTGTTGCTGACATTGTGTTTTCCTGATACCAAACGAGCATAGTTTGTAATAAGGATGTTAATTATTAACCGTACAACTGTGCTATCAGTTTAACATTTAAAATAAAAAATAGCTGGTCCACCCTAAAAGGTCTGCCCCCTTAATTGCGCCTGAGCTTGTTCCTAACTTCGGGGCTAAACCCGTCACTTGAATCAGCAGGTGGCTGGCATGCAAGACACAGGAACTTAGCTTGGGTCTGCCGAGGAGTTGAAGCATTTTTTTTTACCAACAAATGATATTTCTGATAACTTCATACTCATTGTCACACACACTCTCTCTCTCTCTCTCTCTCTCTCTCTCTCTCTCTCTCTCTCTCTCCATCTCTTTCTCTCTGCCAACACACAACTGACAACTTTACAGCTGAACTACCTGATGCTAACTGATGGACATTAAAGCTGCACGTGTCCATGATGCAACATGATGCAACATGATGCAACATGGAGCTGCTAACGCTTCCGTCGGTTGATGTATCGGGTTGTTGTTACAGCTGCAACTTATTGTGAGCGTTTCCTTTGGCGATCTGGGATAAAAGTCTTTTATACAATTTGGTTTTCTTAACAACTCTCACAGAGCTGCTAGCATCGATGTAGATTCTTAGTTTGGATCAGGATTTAGGATCCAATTTTCCTATGTGAAGCCCACAGATGATGACAAGTCACACTTGTCATTGCTTTGCTACCCTCAAAACATTGGCAGAAAGACTAATCACCCCCCCCCCCAATCAAACGGATCTACAATTAAGACAACATGGTGTTTTAGCTGAAAGATATTGGATCGATGCCATCACAGTTCTGGCTAATGAAGTACTGTTCAGGGGTGGATAGAATGTGGAATCCTTTACAAAGTGCGATGAATTCAAAAAGTGCAGACACGGTTAGGTTGTGGATAAGTAGGTCTGCTGTCGTCAGCCGCCAAATGACATCAGAATAAAGAAGCCCAGCTGGATTTTGGTCTAACGTGATGCTGCGGAGCTGCTGGTTGGACGTGCCTCTTTAAACCTGCTTCAGCGATGTCGCTCCCTTAAGTCTGGAGGAGCACAGTGGAAAATGCAAAGTGACTGGAATTATGTAAAGTAACACAGCACTGGCTTTTTATAGCGAGGGCCCGCCTCCTGTCGACATGGTAACCAGTCGCCGTAATTGCCCCTTCCCTATTTCTGCTGGTGTAAACCGAGGAATGCCTCCCTTCACTGTCTTGCCCGTGCGGTTCTGGATAATCGAGGTGGTGACAGGGAGGTGAACAAATTGGACTTGGCTGATCAACGCATACGTTTCACTTTCACCTGGTTCAGCCTGGATAGTCTCGTTCCCATGTGACGTGTTTTATCATTCAACTGTCCCAGAATGTCATTTTTGCCCTCACATGTGACACAGATATTGTCTGACCAGCATGGTCATAAAAAGCCAGACTTTAGTGCACGTTGATCTGGGCCACATCAGGGAAATCCTGACGTTGAGGAGTGTGACCCACATGCGACTTGTATTTTTAAACACTCAGATTGCAATTCGCTGGCGTTGTCATGATGATCAGTACATCTCTTCACCTGAGACATTGTTACCAGACCGGCAGGGAATAGTTATGAATAAGATGTGATGAACAGCCTTATTCACACTTCCTTTTCATTGCACGTGTCTATCTTTGATTTAAACAAATGGGACAAACACACATACTGTACATACACATATACTATATATATATATATATATATATATATATATATATATATATACTGTTAGGGTTCAAAAACCAAAAAAGGATGAGAGCCTGCAGGCCGCAGGGACTTTTCTGCTGCCCTCGTAGCGCGCACGCGCATCAGAAAAATGGACTGGAACCAGTTCACACTCAATAACAATATTTAATGTACTACATGAAATTCACTTATAAGCTGCATTAACTACCAATAGTAATGTTCTCGAGAACAGAGATCACACCCACGCATCTCACTCACAGGTCTCTGAATTCAATTCAGGTTGCTGAAAAACGAGCTTGCGAATGTGGTCCGAGGAATTCTCTCAGAACAGTGTCTTTTATACGTCGGAAATGTCCAAACAGTCATAGATCATCGGACTGACCCTCCGTGGCCATCCGTGACTGGCTCCATTTGAATTCTGTCTCCTCCCTGGATCGATTCCTTAGCGAAACAGCTTTGCTCCTTGCAAAACATCTGTCTTGACTCCACCTCTGGTCAGCTTGTCCTGGCCACTGATCCCATCCTCCACTCTGCTGCATGTCCCATTCAGAATCCATGTCTGACCCTTTAACGTATTCTTACAGTGTTTTAATACCTTTAGTGACTATACTTTTATGATTTAATACCTTCAATTAGTTAATATACTGTAACACATAATATCTTCTATATGCAAGAATATTGTAAACATATTGTGACTAACATATTATTATTATTATTATTATTATGACACTTCTACTCATCACTAGGGGGGTTATTTAATCTTACTTATAATGCGTTTAATACTGGAATTCTCAACAATACGCACACACATGCAGGTCACAAGGATCTTGCTTCTTCTACATCACGCTCCGGAAAATCTAACACAAACGACGCCGTCAAAACCCTCACCGTCTCTTCAATCCCAGCAGCTCCGCACACATTCACTACTGCTGCACAGAGCACTTGATAACTCAACATTGATACACCGCTCTCTATTTATTTGCATTAAAAAGAAAATATGACAGCTAACCTCACCCTACAATGGGCGAGTCTGCGTGGCACTCTCCCCGGCTGAAGTCTCATTCTGCCCATGAGTGATGGGTTTGCGGTGGAGTATTCCATTACAAGCTAAATGGAAGTGCCTGCAGACCCTTCAACTAATTCCCAGATTACATTTATGGAAATCGCTTCATGTGTGGCCAGGAAATGCACAGTGGTGACATGGAAACCTGATCCCCCCTCTCCTCATTGATTGATGGTCTTTGGGAATGAACAGTTCTATTCCTCTTGAGTATACAAGGTGCATCCCTGACACCACCATCGGGATGTGATCATTTAGCCAGAAGGCCTCTTTAAAGGATATCACACTTGTGTTATTTCTTCAAATTGGGTTTATAAACGCATGTTAGGGAATTGGGAGGACCCAAATAGACTTGTATTGTTCCGTGTTTGATTCACTTCTGAAGCTATATGTTATATTTATTTATTTCCCACAAATATGGGGAGGACTCAAGGCCTGCATAGTTCTGTTTAATTTATCTCAATGTAGGCCTACACATGCCAGTGTATTTTTTTTCTCCTCTTCATAAAAGTTAAAATAAAATGTCAATAATTGTCTTTATTCTTGTTCTATTATTTCATAAATACAACAAACTATAGTTTTTGTATATATAATATAACTATATATACAACTTATATAAGCTGTGATATCGAATAGCTTTTGCGGCTCCAGACACATTTTATTTGGTGGAAAATAGAGCAAAATGGCTCTTTGGAAGGTAAAGTTTGCTGACCCCTGAGCTAGTTAGATGGGAGTTAGTGACAGGTGGATCGTTATTGCCTCCCTACACTAAATGCAATAAAGGCATTCATCAATAATGACAAATATAGAATTTAAGCAATACTTCACTTCGGATATATCAATGTTATATCTCTATCGTCATAAGAGACTAGATATGGTCAGTTATCTTGTCTTGGTTAAAGGTGCAATGTGTAATTAATAGCTACCTGCTCCAAACAAATAGAGGGCAGTACTTCACCTTTTCGACTGGGTCCATACAATCTAAATATACAGTCATCAAACATTTGAGAAAAAAGCCAACTCCTAACTAACAGCAGGGTAAAATACACAAAATTCAGCCAAATTGCTGAAACTCTGAGAGCCAGTTGAAATAACACTATCTCATAAGGAAGACCTCAAAATTAGACCAAGTAAAACACCTGTCAAGAAAGGTTCCAATGTCACTTGAGAAACAAGTACAATTTCTTAAAGCTGCATTAATCAATATTTGATTGAGCAAGCAGCTAAAAGTATCCTCTCGTTTTTCTTGGGAGGACATTCTCGCATTCGCTGTACCTATTCTCATAAATCTCATTCCCAGCAGCAGCAGGAAGCTGTTACCTGTACACCACCTGCCGATCACCAAACGGCCGACGAGACAAAGTCGGCGACTCGCAGAGAGGCAGATACTTTTGTCAGTAGTTGGTGGCGACCAAAACCAGAGCTAAAAGAGATAAAGCATTGGAATTATGTTAATCAGGTGGACGCAAATTAACTCAAATGTAGTTCCGTGTCTGCTAATGAAGTCGTCATACAACTTAGAGGTGGTATTATGTAGGGCTGCACGATTATGGCCAAAATCATAATCGCGATTATTTTGATCAATATTACGATCACGATTATTTCACGATTATTCATTACTTTTAGGGACAACATCTTTTTATTGCACTTTCACGTTTAAATGAACAAGAACACTCAGGCACGTGCACAGATAGACCCCTAGTGGTGCTCAAGCACCTGCCCTTTTGCCCTGGATGAGAAAAGTGCCCTTTCTGCTGGTGCCCAATTTTTTATAAATATAATAAAATAAAAATTACTTTTTCTGTCATCAATTCCCCCCAAATGTGTTTCGATATCTGACGGGGCATTTATTTGAGTTCTTGTGAGAATTTCGCCCCGACATGCACCGCGGCGCCCACAAGCCTCCCACGCGCCCCTCCCTCCTCCTCCTTCACTTACTGCCTACTGCGCGTGCAGTGCTGAGCGTCAGGCTAAATGGCTGAAGCCAACTTCTTCTCTGACCCGGAGCATCAGACAGACAGGTAATGACAGTGCAATACCTCCCCGACGTTGTTTGGTGATAAATTAACAACAACAATTAGCGCCGCTGAAAACATTACGTCGCAACTGGTCCGACGTTTGCTAAAAAACAAACAAAAAAAACCCTCACGAAATCCATGATTTAAAAGCCTTGCCCAGTTGTTTACTGACGTTTGTCATGTTTAATGAAGAGAGAGGGGAGAGAGGCAGGCAGACATTAATTATTTTAATTATTAAAAAGAAAGGTAGGTCTTAAGTTGAGCTACATGACAGTCTGGTGAGGTATTGTGGTAGGCTATAGGCTATTATTAGTGTAATGCTGCTTATGCTTCAACTGTCAGAAAACAGTAAAAACATGGGTGTGTACTGTGTTGTCAGCTTTAGAGAGATATGTAATGTCTTGATTATTATGCACAACATTGATTTATGTCATTTTAAAAAAATTGCAGCATAATGCCAAGAAAAGAGAGACTACAAAAACAGAAGGACAGGGAAAAGCAGCAAGCAGCTCAGGGTAGCAGCTCTCTTTCATCTTGGATCAGGCCATCAACTATTAAAACAAATGAGGGAGAATCAGAAACCCTACCTGGTCCAGATGAGCCCACCACAGATGAGGAAGGACAGACAGAGTGTAGGACTGAGTTATGTTCAGGGGCAGCAACAGAAACAGTTTTGCCTGAGGAGATGAGTGAAGAAGAGGGTGAAGTGACCGCAGCTCCCTTTACATCACAGCAAGGGCATATGGAGGAAAGAGCTGTTGATGAAAGTGAGAATGCAATTTCAAAAATAGCCACCATGCCATATCCTACAGATCCGTCCCATGTTGAAGCATTTCACATCAGGTGCAATGAGAGTTACATTGCTATGTGCTGCAGTGTAGGGCCCTGTCAACCAGAAATGTTTTTTCCCAAAAATGCTGAGGGGCGGTCATTCCAAAAGCATTGGTTTTCTGGAAATGTGTGGCTGGAGTATTCCCCAAGTGCTGATTCAATGCATTGTTTCAGTTGTCGGCTTTTTCTACCTGAAGATAGATATAAAAGCAGAAAGGAATGGAGAAATGGGATCAGAAAATGGAATACTGCTCTTGAAAAAATTAAGCAGCACTCTGTCACAGAGGTCCACATGACAAGCATGGTGAGGTGGACCCATTACAAACAAAAGGCACTCCAGACTTCATTTGAAGTATCAGATGTAAAGGGAGTGGAAGCCAGAGAGCGAGAGAGGCAAACAAACAGAGAGATACTGACCAGGTTATTAGATCTGACAGTGTATCTCGCAAGGCAGGGGCTAGCATTTCGAGGTGATAATGAAAGTAACTCAAGTCACAACCGTGGTAACTTTCTGGAACTCGTTCATCTTTTTTCCCGCTATGACAGTGTGCTGAAGGTGCATACAGAAAATCTTGAAAGAGTGAAAGTCACCAAGAAAAGGCCCCAGGTATCAATGCTGTCAAACAGAAGCCAAAATGACCTGATCACAGCACTAGGTACCTACGTCAGGAGGGAGATCCAAAGAGAAATCCAAGAGGCTGAAATGTACTCGATTCTCGTGGATGAGACCACTGATGTTTCCCACAAAGAACAGGTGTCATTTGTAGTGCGATATGTACATAAGCAAATAAAGGAAAGGTTTCTTGAAGTTTGCAACGTTGATACAACAACAGGCCAGGAGTTGGAGAATACTGTAGTCTCCCTTCTACAGAGGAATGGTCTGGAGCTCAAAAATATGTATGGCCAGGGCTACGATGGAGCAGCCAACATGAGTGGCATGTACAAAGGCCTTCAAGCCAGAATACGCACACTCAATGAGAAGGCCCTCTATGTGCACTGCAAAGCACACTGCCTAAACTTGGTCCTGGTTGAAGCCTCCAAATCTAATAAGCACTTTGTGACCTTCTTCAGCCTCGTGGAGAAGCTGTATGCCTTTTGCAGTGGCTCCTCAAAACGCTATGCTGCTTTAGTTAGATTGCAGCAATCACTGCATCCAGAGGGACACATTGTGGAGCTGAAGAGGCTGTCAGATACCCGTTGGGCTTGCAGGGAACAAGCACTGAAGGCCCTTCAGAGAAATCTGGAAGCTATAATGATGCTCCTCAATGAGATCTGCGAAAGACATCCACCTGACCTGGCCCTAGGGGATGCAAAAATGTACAAAAATGCGATTAACTTCGCATTCATTCTCTGCATGGAAATCACCACCCCAGCATTGCATTTGAAGTCACTGCTCTTGCATCAAATGCTCTGCAAGAAGAAAGCCTGGACCACTCCACAGCCTACAACCTAATTGATGGTGTAATTCACACAATACAAGCATTGAGGTCTGAGGAGAAGTTTGCCGAGATATTTCAAGGTGCATCAGAGAAGGCAGAGGCTCTCAACATTCCTTTACCTACTGTTGTGCCTGGTCAGGAGAGGAAACGGAAAGTGCCAGTGCGTTTCCAACACAGCACAACTGCATCGCAAGTGAGTGATGAGATTGACTCTGTGGAGTCATACTACAGGTCGAATGTGTACTACACATTTATTGATACCCTGACTGCAGAGCTCAACAGGAGATTCCATGGGAGCATCACTGGAAGTCCAACTGGTACAATCATACGGTCCTTCCACTCTCTAACAGTGTGTGCCAACTGGACAAGCACCCCAAACCCAGAGGCAGAGGAAGCTGTCCATGTTCTTTGTGACTTCTATGAGGAAAATGAGGACCAGCTGAAGACAGAGCTAAAGGTGTTCCACTCCAGCTTTCCCTCGAAGAACCTGCAAGAAATCCTTGCCATTGTTGAAGAGAACACTGGCCAGCTCATCTTTCCAACATTTGTGAAGATGGTAAGGATCTATGCAACACTGCCAGTGACAACAGCTTCAGTGGAAAGATCCTTTTCAAAACTGAAGATAATAAAGACCAGGCTCAGGAGTCTCTGTGGGGAAGAAAGACTCTCCGACCTTCTCCTGCTTGCCATTGAGCAAGACATTGAAATAAATCACAGTGAAGTAATAAAAATCTTCCAAGAGATGGCACCAAGGGCAAGGAGGATGCTCCTGTGAAGATCCTTTAATTTATTCAGAGCAGAGTTTTAAGTTAGAATATTTTTTTAATTATTTAACATATTATTTGGTTATACAATATGGCCTTGAATGAATGAACCTTTACCAAGTCACAAGTACCAGCGAAATTGTAGCCATCAGCCCGTCTTTGTTTTGTCTTTGTTTTTGTCTGGCCTTGTTTTTGCCTATTATTCATTTATTTATTCAATTTGATAATTTGAGTTAGTATTGGTTGCGTTAACAAAAATAAATATATACGTTGAAAATATCCGACTGTGTTATTTATTTATTTATCATTATTTTAATTTCATGTATAATTTTGGCGATGGGTGCCCTTTTTTTTGCTTGAGCACCTGCCCCCCAAAATGTCTGTGCACGTGCCTGACGCCAACACATCCCTTTGTGTCTTCTGAGGCATCGCTTCTCTCCGTCTCACCACCCAGTGAGCCTGCCAGAGACCCAACCTTAAAATATTTGTTCTTTTCTTTCACACAGACGCTGTCTGATGGACCTTCCTTATACCACATGTAGTTGCTAGGATATTTCTGATGTCACTGCAAAGCCTCTATAAACTAAGTAAATATTCCTTTTTCTCTCATGAGTGGAAGAGAAGGGTGAGGGTAAATGGCACCTAAAACCACTGGGCAGTCTAAGGAGTCAGGAGGCTCTTCAGCTGGAGCTCCAGGTTTAATGACAAAAAGCATCTCTGACAGTTGACCCTGACCCTTTGACCTTATTAAGAATGTCCTCAACAAAATCATTTAGTAGTAGAGCTGATCGTTTTTGCCACGGTGAGGCCGGAAATTGAACCGCCCTTGTTTATGCAGAGAAATCTTAAATTCGGATTAAGTCAGATGTTCCTCCACCTTCCTCTCAAAGACATTGCAAAGGCCAAAAAGTCTGCTAGAGACTGAAGGAAGAGTGACTCTGTACATGATCCCCTTGTGAGTCTGCGTGTGAGTTGCCAGGTATTCATATTTCTGCCTGTGGACAGATGTTGTCAGCATCGCAGAAATTTCACAGGTGTGTAGTTGAGATCAAAATGAAGATTCGAAGATGGTTGTTAAATAGAAATATGTTCACTCTAAGAACTAAGAAGTTCTCATTCATATACAGTATTTGGCAAAGACCTAGTGGCACAAACCTGAAGTCAATTGATGTGAAAAGCATACTGAGAAGCCAATTTGGTGTTTTTCGCAACAACCAAAAAATGATTACTGGTAAATGAGTCCCTAAACTAATAAACACCTTTATAACCAAAGAATAATAATTCACAAGAGTTTAAAAAAAGCAGTGGCAACTGCTAAACATGGACGGTCAAGGGAAGAACTGAAGAAACTTCTCAAAATGTCAGTGCAAAACAAAACAAAATAGAATTTAAAGTTTTGCTCTTCAAGTTCTCAGTAAGTTTTTTTATGTTGTCCTTTCATCTTTCTGCACCAACCTTTGATTCAGGTGGAATGACCAGGGTTCACAGTTCAGAGCCGGAGAATTTGATCAAGTACAAGACAGAAGAAAAGTGTTTGCTACCCCCCCGCACGGGGAGCATGTCCATCCCATCCGGCACGCAGCTCTTGTTTTACAGAGTGGAGCTGTGCGGCGTCGCCAAGTCACTTCACAGCCGGTGAAACAACACGTAGAGCACAGACCAGATGCAAGATGTGGAAATACGTTGTACTTTCAGTGTCTAATTAGCGTAGACTAAGAGTCTTGAAGTAGGTTGAATGAGATTCCTGCCATCTTGGAAAATTCTTTACAAAAAAATGTATTACAAGATATTGGTACTTGACAATTCATTGTTTCTCTCCTCTTTTCAAAAAAGAAACTTTCTCAAGATTTACTTTTTCTGCAACTTATCTTATGGAATTATTGACCGATTATATTGGTAAAATATCACAGTAAATATATCACTTTGTCTAAATTATTTTAAAACAAAATGTCAAGAATTTGCATTAAAAATATTTGGCATATCAGTATGTAAGGTGGATGAGAAATTGTTATTTAATAGTTAAAATTGTCAAATTTGGATATCACTTAAATGCAGCATTGATGGGGTCTAGTTATATGTAGGGTTGGGTTTCACATCTCCAGTATCAGTCCATTTATAGAATCTGAATCGTTTTGAATAATTTACAAAATTTAAATACATGCCTTGCCTTTCATCATATGATATTAACTTAAAAATAGAGAAGCACCGATACTGATACTGACCCAAATAGCTGGATGGGGTATCGATGACATACGCTGATCTGGTATCAGATGCCATTATTTTAGTAGATAACAATTCAGGAGATTTATATCTATATTTGTTACATTTTGTTTTACAAATGTTAGGAAAGCAATGTTTTAGTCAAGCCTGATTGCGTCTTTGACACTTGCACTACAGTCTGTTCAATATGAATGACATGAAACGTATCGGCATGCATTCATTTTTATGTATTGAACTGTAACTCCTAAACTACATGATGAACCCAACGCGACTGCTGTCATTAGACCCTGGTTGATATGACTTAGAGTGGGTAGATATGTACAGAAGTGGTCTATAATTAAGTTGATAAACTTAAATTATTGATTTTATTTTAACAAAAGTTGAACTGAAAGATACCAAATCCTGAAATCGACGCGATCAGCTCAACAGAGGAAACTCCCCATTCCACCAATTCATGTAAAAGTGTCATTTTAACTTAATGCCTAAGACGTAAAAATTTAAATGAATTGAATGGACTTTGTATGTATCACAAGATGTGGCAGTTGCACCCAAAACGTTGACTCAAAGTCTGTTCATTTGCTGCGTTGTGTAAAATACTCCCAGATAGGAGTTATGTTTCTATAAGCCGAGCGCGGGCTGGTCCTGTGGACGACATGAAAACCGAAGGCGCGCGGTGCAAAACAATATGTAAATACCACGGCAGCTCCTGCATTCACTCCGCATCCCCAAAGAGTCAGGAGTTGCTTGGCAACAGGCTCAGAGGTGAATCCCAGTGCTAAAATGGTGGCATCTCAGAATCAGAGAAACAACCTCGCCGTGCACGATGATGACTCGTTTAGAAAAACTAAGAACAAGAAGACACAGAAGCTGCCAACTGCTGAGGCAGTTTCTCTCTAATCTCTGCAGAGTGCTCCGGCTTTTCAGAGGAAATGAAAAATAAATGAAGAAGATTTAGTTTTTAGTTTGTTTTTGTTTTTCAATCAGACTTTGAGAACAAGCACTGTGGCCGATGCTTCTCAGTGGAGGCTGTTTCACATCTGCCCTGCATGTATTTATGAGAGCAGCTTGAGAGTTTTGAATATATTTACCAAGCCAAAGGTTCTGAAACATGATTCATTCATGCAGAGTGAAGCTGTTGATTCACAAGTCCAGTAAATCTCAGGTGTAGTCAGTCATAGTCATGAACTGTCAAGTTCTACACAAGTCATTATGTACTTATGGTCACTAAATATACCGTCTTCTTAAATATTTCAACAAAAGAGTAATAATGTTTACACTATTAATGTTGTAATATAAAAAAAAAAATACTTGAACACTGTCATGGCTGACATATTTCACCTGGGTCAACGAGCTAATGTTGAGATGAATCGATATGTATCAGAACACCAATAAAAGTCAGAGATTCAGGGATATCGATACACAACCAAAACACATTCTTTGTATCCTCGAGCTCTAACAAATGTGTTGAATGCATTTCCTTTATCATAAAACAATTACAAAGCTGTTATTTGAATACTTTGAAACCCAGACTGTTTACATCCCTTTAACGCCATGTTGTGGTAATAAACAACATGCAACATACATTACATGACTCTTCCGCCTGGAAGTATTGATGAACTGATCAGACTTGAAAGGTCCAAAGTCAAAGTCGCCGTTACCTCACGTCTGTCCCATTGTCATCGCGATGTCTCAGGTGATTGACAGGTCAGTACTGCGGCGTTGTCAGGTCTGGGTGCTGTCTGTATTTTCTTCTCAAAACTTTAACCCTCTCACAGTGTTTTCCCTTCATGAAAGTTAATGTCTTATTCAGTTTCAGTTATATTTAGCTCCACCCTCTCTTGTCACTTCTGGTTGCAAAAAAAGAATAAAGATGTCGACAGCCAAAAACTAAGACGGCAATGACCTGAACTAGAGTCTACAAACCAATGCTTCATGTCACATAAAGTCCACTTCTTATATATAGTCTATGGCCATAGTTAGGAACCAATATGCTAATAACCACAATTTTAAACTGCAACTTGACTGATTAGCGGCGGTCTACAACCGCGAGGCGCTAATTCTAGTTTTCCCCAAGTTCCCCAAATATTTTCAACTCACACAAACTCAAATTTGTGCCCTCTCTCGTCTTTCCAATTTTCATTGTCTGCAATTGTGGCCCCTCTAAAATGTGCTTTGTGCTGTTTTACTCCACTACAATATTGTCCTTTTTACTTTGATACATTTATTTAAAATGAGTGTATAAATACAATGCGTTGTTATACAGTAAATGAAACCACCTAACAATGTAAAAATAGATGAAATGACCTCATCTCAACGCATCATAACGAATGTAATATACTATGATATAGTGATGTAATGACTAAAGAGCCCATTTGACTGTCTAGTGAGTAGCTACTTTCACTTTTATACATTTTGTTATTATATACTTGCATACTTTTCCACTTGAAATTTTAACTCGCACACTCACTAGAAATGATTGCATATGTGACCATTTTGGACGCAGTGTTTTGACTTGAAACATCACATGTCTATTCACCGTACAGAAGTCAAATAGTTTCAACACAAAACAACAAACGCAAGGTTTCTGAGTTCTTCTTTTCTCCTCAAACTGACAATCTGCCAGGATGAGAAGTTGCTGTCGTCAAAGTGAAGCTACTGTACACCTTTTTAATAAGAAGAAAAGTCTTTATCTTTGCATCCATGGAGACGGTGACATATTGAGTTTGAGTTGTTAAACCTTCAGATGAAGGTGCAGAGATTCTTCTCTCACAGCACAAAGACACGTCCTTGGAGCATTCAGCGGAGCTTCAGCCATACGAAGTGTTGCCTTTTCATCTCTCCGCCGAGCTGCTGAATGGAAGTCCTTTCAGTCATCCTCCCATGCAAACACGCGCTCGCTGTGAAAATCTGACATTTGGAAGCCAAGCGGCTGCTGGCAGATTTGTGGGAGGACCGGACCACAGAGATGGAGATGGGACGAGGGAGAAGTGACCAATGAGACACTCTTACCCAATCTGATCAAGTAGATTGAAAGGACGGCATCATTTCTCATCCTTCGTCTCTCAAAAGGAAGAAATGTCATTCATCACCGCACGTTAATATTAATCTCGTATTTCCATGTCAATCTTTTATAGAAATGGTTTAGTTTTACATAATTTTAGTGTTTCAGGGCGTAATCGTAATGATGAAATAATGAAATAACGTAATCATCCAGGTGTGTCGTATCAGTCTCTTCAATCTGAATTCTGATGCAGGGAGATTGGCAGTTGAGGCCTCGGGCTGAGCGCGTAACCTTTCTCCCTGCTGCTAACCTGATGGGAGCCATGACTGCGGATTGACATATGGCTAAGCTATGCTTCAGGAGGCCATCTGGCATAATGTTGGCTGGCAGGCCCTCACATTTACAGTACACGAGACAGTCTTTCTATATCCAGGGAAGCGCTGTGTGAGGAACATTTTTATCTCCCGTTGGTCGCTTCACCCGTACCTGCTTTTGCACGTAGCAGTCCATCTATTACATATCATGTACCATGTCAGAGCGTTGTTTGAGGTAGATAACCCGTAACAGGAAACATCATGCTCGGTTTGTCAACATTGCGTTGCCATCCTGGCATGGTAGTGCATTACAAAGAGGTTTTTAAGATATGCAAAGTTACTGTAACGTTTGAATGGAAGACGGTTCAAAATTCCTGCTCTTCGTTGTATTGTAGCGTATTGTTAAGGTCCTAGGTTTGATTCCCTGATAACATGAACACAATGCTGATGGGAGCCTGATCTTACATAATGGATGCTGGAGTTTAGGAGTGGGTTATATGATGCAACGTGTTCGTATGATGCTACATTTTATCCATGCAATTTTTCTGTCCCTGCATGTCATGGATGTAGCTGATGTAGCTGATGGCTACTGCGAGATGTTACAAGTTCAATTGAATTGAATTCAAGTGGATGGTGGCGACGTTTAATAACAGCAAAACTATATCGAAACATATGTTTACAAACTCTCACACAGCTGGTGCGTCATTAATCCAGTCGGATGCTCACTACAGTCTCACACTAGCACATGCGCGATACTCGTCCGAGTGAGTGGATTACACTGCAGGGTTAGATCTGCTTTGTAGAAGCAGACAGCAGTACCAGCATGGGAGCAAAGCTACATTTATTTTAGACACCAAAAAAACAATCAATATCAGTTTACGGCGAGGCTATGTTTAGAACGTCTTCACCTCTTCACCCTGCTGTCAGACTGCTCTTACTGAAGCACAGAACGGTCTCTTTACCAAGCTGAACACGGCAGCTGTCTACCGTTGCCTTGATCGTTTGTGTTACTGTTACTAATGCTGTTAATTACCAAAGTCACTGAACAACACAAACAAAGGATCCGATGGAGGCAGCAGGAGACCAGCGCTCGTGTTATGAGAGGGGAAATGACTGTTTCTGTCAAAGGAGTCCGCTGGCTTTAAAGAGAGCAGAGATGACAGCTGAAGTTCCCGTCAGAGAGGCCTGTCGGACCGCAAGCTAACTGAACACCAACATATTACTGATAATAATTAATAACAGTTGCATTATGTATGTGTTTGAAATATAGTCATATTGTCACAGCTCTGCCACTGCTATCCTGTCATTCTGTCTCACTCACCTCATCAGCTCATCACTCTCACCTGCTCACTCTGCTGCACCTACTACTCAGACTCCAGTCTCACACTCACTCACTGCCAGATCGTTCTCCGCATTCATGCCAGACCTTCCAGCTTTACCCTCCGACTGGTTTCCCGTCACCGATCCTGCCTGTTTGGACTTCTCTGCCCCGGTAAACCACTCAGCCTTCTGTCCCCGACCACGAGGTTCTGCCTCTGCTTCCTCGGAGTTCTGTCTGCCCTGACGGCTTGGTGTTCCACCGAGTGGGATTCTACACCTGTGCATATCCTAGACTGTTACCTGTTGTGTGTTCAGTCCAGAATAAAGTTTCCAAGTATTCCGTGTGTCTGTCGTACTGCTTCTGGGTCCTTACCACACCCGTTACGCATTTAGTCATCATTTTTGTTATTTCTGCTGTAATTCGTAATATTAAAAACAGTCATTTCTACATCCACAGCATTATTTGTTCCAACACAGATAAATGAAGCGGATTGTTTAACAGGAGAAAGAGGGAAACAGCAGAGAATGATGAGGCTCACCTGCCTATTCCCTGGGACACACGGACACACACTCCCCATTCGCATCATTTTCAGTTTGAAGGATGGTGAGCAGAGGTTAGACTCCTTCATGCCCAATTCTTCAAAGCCTTTCTATTGCATACTTGGTCGACCATGCCTGAGGTAGACCTGGCACAAATAAACCATTAGCTCCACACAGAAAGTAATTTATACCGGTCACATTTTGAGGTATTTATCTGTTAAGAAAAAAAATGCTTTTGGAAAACGTTGCCATACATCAACAGAATGTACAGAAAATGAAATGAACAGAGTTCCGTTTTCGTCAGCTGATGGAAACCCTGTTCGATGGGGAGGAGAACCACACCGCGTTTATGACTTCTGATTAAACATTGTGCTTACTGAGTGGAGCCCACACTCCTGTCAGGTTGAGGAGAATAGAACCTGGCAGATGCTTGTTCTCCGGTCTCCTCCAACAAGATGCTGCTGTTCTTCCTCCTGCTGCAGAACTTAAAGGACCCCTATTTAAAGAATTGAAGTTCTGTTCATATGTATGTATTTCAGTGAAGCTTGAGTGGTTACATTTGAAGTAATTGCACAAAAATACACTAGTTTATTCAGATATTTACACTCCATCACGCCCAGATGTAATCGCTTTGCAGCATTTGACAGGGAGTGCGTCTTCTTGCAGGTTTAAGCTAATTCATGTGAATGAAGTAACTCTTCCATCGGAGCAGCTTGCTGATGTCCTTCCTTCCTCATTGTGGCAACATTTCAGACATTCTGACATGTCAAAACTTTCAGAATGGATTTAAGGAACTGCAGTCTGAACAAAAACTGGATTACAAATGGCCGACTGCTCCAGGGCCCGGACCCCGAGAGGCCCTAAAAGCTTTCACTGTACGGTAATTTGTTTAGGGGTTATTTGATTAATTGCACATTAGTTTGGGAATATGCAACGCTGATGCACAACATCAACTGGAAAGGTAAGGGCCTTGAGGTATGGCCACATTATTACCTGATCTACAGACTTTGTCTTGTAGAAGGACCCGCTGTTGAAATCTAATTTCGAGAATTGAATTATTCTAATTGAAAATGTGTTTATAATGTGTATTGCAAAATGAATGTGTTTAAACCAATACCACAAGCTACCTGACACACATAAAACCTGAATAGTAGGATTCCAGCATGGAGGCTTCTTTTGGCTGGAGTGCAGCACTTATACATGTGAATGAACGCGTGTTAATGAAGCGAGTCCACACATTGCTGTCTCTGGGTGGGATGAACATTCTTCTTAGATTCTTGGATGCATCGCGGTTCTCTCTTGAACGATTATGACTCGATGCATAAAACTCAATAATGGGAAATTTAAAACTCAATTCTCGAGCTTGAGCAGCCAAATATGGATATGATCTGACCGGCACCGCCTGGCTTAGAAGCCTTTCGCTTCTTCTTCCGTCCGACTCAGAGAGGGCCAAACAGATCACTATGTATAGTGCAACTTGTTGTTACCAGGATTTGTGCCCCTACAGTCATGGAGAATGGAGTTGTACACTTATCACTGTACGTATAGATTAACCACATGTTTCAGGAAGCGTTATGTTTGTACGAGAGCTGAATGCTCATTACCTATAACGAAGGGATCTATTTGACAGGAATGACATTTGGAAGTATATTTGGAAAACAAAAACGTTCTTGCTGAAGCAACTATGGAACAACTGCCTCTTCCCCACACTGGAGATGAAGTTTGAGTTTTCCATTGAGAAGCTTTTGACTCGGTCCAGTCAGGGATGATAGGGGAGGGAGGACGGAGGGAGGACCGGGCCCATCCAGCCTGGCCTCCTTTTTCTCCACAGGCGGAGGCAATTTGTGTTTGGTGAAAACCTGCTCTCAGATACACAAGTAGGTGTCTATTTTAGGACCATGAAGGTGTCATTTTGGACGGCTCAGTGCACGTGTGTGTGTGTGTGTGTGTGTGAGTGCACGAGAAGGAGAGGAGGAAGGGGAGGACAGAAGGAGAGCTGCGGTTGATCTCAGGGATACAGTCGGCTGTGTTCTTCATTCAGTCTGTTGCTGGCCTTTGACCCCCATTTGCCCTTCAAACACCATCCATCCCCTCATAGATCACCATGGCAACGTGGCACACTCTCAGGACAAAGCAGAGAAGAGGATATGAAAAGGATTATGTAAGAGAAATTTAGATGAAAGTGGGTTTGGTATTAGAATTCACTATACTGACAAACATAATTGTGGGTCTCTGATCAAGTGCAACAGGGAATGAGGAACGATTAAACACAGACAATCCAACACGGACCTGAGAGAACCTGCAGCTCGTCTCATTTGATGTGTGTGTGTGTGTGTGTGTGTGTGTGTGTGTGTGTGTGTGTGTGTGTGTGTGTGTGTGTGTGTGTGTGTGTGTGTGTGTGTGTGTGTGTGTGTGTGTGTGTGTGTGTGTTGATGAAAATAGTGGCTGCACTGCAAATCCATATTAGTAAGCTCAACTCAAAATGTGTGAGGAAAATGATTATCTTAAACCATTTAAATTGATTTAATAAATAGTGCTGACCGATTAAAAACACATTTTTAATTGCTGTTGCGACATGAACATATGCACATCTCCAAAGACTGAAACGAGATGAATAAGAAAAGTCGTTTTATTCAGGGATGTTACAATAATTACAATATAATAAGAGTCTGATTAAGTTAGTTGTTCCAGATGTTCGTACGGTTGTTGTAAGTTGTTCCCTGTTGTAATAAATTGTGATCTTTGTCTTCCACACTGACGACATGTCGTGTGTATGTAGAGTCGCCGTCTGTGCTGCTGAGTGCATGCTGTGGCACACACGTGTGATATGAGACTGATCATCCAGTCACCAGTCTGTTCAACTGAAAACTAGCCAATCGATTAATGCTCGAGAAACAGATTCAGCAAATGTACAATGACGTACTTGAAGCATGTGACTTCAACGTCCACTTAAGCTTCTGCCCTGCTGAGGAAAAATGTCAGCAGATTAAAACAGTCTCGTCATCGCTCCGCACAGATCAACAATACATGAAACAAAAACAAACATCGTATTTCTATATTGTTCTTCACCGTTTGAGGTTCAGCTGGCGCTCTTCTAATCATATCGTCTCGCTGCGATGGTATAATAGTTTTCTGAATGGAGAATTGGCTCCTCTTTCACTCAATGAACCACCTCCTAATAATCGCATAACGTTAGCGGATGAAACAAGCAATCATTTGCATTCTCTTTTATCGATTTTCTGGAAATTCAGTGAAAGTTTCAGGCAAATAGTTTGGAAACATGGCTAGTCTCAAAGGCACAGTCACATCACCAGGGTGATGTCACCTGATGCCGTGTTTGTCCAAACAACACAACACAAATATTCAATTTAGTTATTAGATAGATAATCTGAGTTGTTTCCACTCGAAACAAGGACTGACACTGTACTAATAGTTTAATACAATTTAATTCTTGATGACTAACACTTCAAATGTTCAGTTGAAATGTAAAGTGTCTCTCTGCCGAGGTTGTGTCGGTTTGTTGTGCGAGCGAGCTGGAATAAACAGAGGCATCAGTTCTTGTTCCCCCGCTTTTATTTTGACATGTGTCTGAGATGCAGCAGGACCGAGGACGACACTGCACATCACCATCACTTACGCTCAGTGACTCCTCCGCTCTTCTGTCCACTCTTGTGTCTAGCAAGGAGCCTTTGTGACTTTTGCTGTAGCTGTTTGAAAAATAGGGGGAAAACTCAAATGTTTTTTATGGTAGAACATTGTTATTTTGTGCAACTATTAAACGTTAAAACAAGTGTATGTGGCAAAATATGAGTGGGACAGTTTTGATGGCGCGCTCTTCAATACACAGGCTTCTCTTTCTGTCCCAAAGAAATACATTATCTCTGTCTACCAGTCTATATTACAAACAGTCACATTCATGAAGAATGAAAACCTATAGTTTCTAAGATAAATAGGCTTCACTCTTTAGAACCGCAGGTTGCCGCCTGGATTGAGCATGTGACCTGTCACTGGTAGGATGTCACCGGTAGGATGTCACTGGTAGGATGCCTTATCCAATACAGGGGCGCCACATTCATTGGCCTGCACATGTCAATCTGGAGTATTTGTTGGCAATAGAGAAGTGGGTGAAAGCCTCTTTGGCCAATTGGATTTGTTCCTGTGTGGCAAACTCATGTCACATTTGCATAAAGTTCAGTGGATTCAACTTCTGCCCCCCACATCCTACACTGTGTGCTTGATTTCGCACTACAGTTCATCCAATGTGCGATGAAGCTAATTTCTCACTCCTAGTATGAAAAGCATGCAGGAGGAATTGGTCACACTGGGGCTTCTCCATCAACCACCGTGGATACCAATAAAGGTCTAAAATGTCTGTCTGCCTCAAACAGCTTTAAGAGTTGTTGCAAACGGAAAGTGGGAAGAGGGAGATCTCCTCAGGCAGGAGCCCTTCAGCCTCGTCCTTCAGAGACGGGACTCTATCTTTGTGCCGGCAAACCCCTCGTGTTTCTTACTGAAGAGCAAAGGCACCCAGCCGTGAATAGCCTGCTGTCTGCAAACTCCTGGGAAGAGGAGGGGGGCTGTCGGAGCGGAGGGCTCATCTGGGTCCCCAGGAGCCTGGATCCAGCAGAGAATTACTAATAGGATCGGTTCTGCCAGGTCGGTATCAGTGAACCATAGAAGACTCAGACAGACATGGACTCCGGCGCTGCACTGCGGGGTTAGAACTGAAGCTAAAGGGTCCACCTTTATTCACATTAAAGTCATCTTTCAACAAATCAAACTGTTAGAGTGGAGTTTAAACAGGCTGAAGGTTAAGGCCATTGCTTCTTTTCAAAATGGTAACATGCCACTAAAACAAGCAGCCTTATTAGATCAGACCTTTTCACGTCATGTGGACGTAGTCATGGTGACGTCACCCATTGCAACCATGAATGGAAGTGACCATATTTGGAATGTGGAGGAGTGACGTAGACACCTTATAGAGCTCTGGTAGCGGTATTGAGCTGTCAGTCACTGTGTAGCCCCGCCCTAAAGCATCCCCTGCTCTATGGTCTGTTTGACTCTAAATGGACCATAATGTACTAAATGAACATCATGCTGTATTGAAGAAGACTTGAAACTAGAGATTGAGACCATAAACTCATGTTTACAATGTTTACTGAGGTAATAAATCAAGAGAGAAGTAGAGTCATTTTCTCATAGACTTATATACAACCAGAGGAGTCGCCCCCTGATGGCCAGTAGAGAGAATGCAAGTTACAGGCTCTTTTGCATTGGCTTCACTTTTCATAGCCAGAGGTTGCCTTCTGGAAAAGATTGCATTCAAACATAAACTATTTAGCTCAGGCAGAGCACTGGAATCATTCATGGAATGGATGATTGGCATCAGCTGCTTAGATTCAAAGAAAAGCTTTTTCTCCACATCTAACTGTATGACATATTGCTATGAGCTGTCAGTTTATCAATAGGCATTTTGAGCAAAATCGGTCAAGAACTTGCATGTAACCTAATGCTCACATTACAGTAGATATTCATCAATGACCAAGATCATTAACAGTATCTAGATAAGTGTTCTTATTTTATCATCCAGGGACGTCTGTATGTTGCTACAATGTTCTCTTCAAAACGTCCACATGAATTTATATATTTATTTATTGTTTTGAGTATGTGTGGCATTTTTTCAAATAGCCGAGAACACCAGCAGCAGCATCCCCGATCACGAACCCGCACACCTCACACAGAGCATCAGGGTCTCCCATCATCTGAGTCATCAAACACAGCAATTAGATGGCACCTCTTTCTCGATCACGCACCATAATTTCCCGCAATACTCCTCGGAGTGCACACAGTGTGGGTTCCCTTCCACCTGTTAACTCCACTGTTTCTGTCTCCGATCATGCTACACCCCCCCCCCCATCATCGTGCCGCCCAATGAGCCAAATCACTCTGGCGAGAGGCCTGCGGGGCTTTCCTAGAAGTCCAAACGGTGGAGCGGTCTGATGATGTCACCGCTCTCTCCTCTTCTGGCTGTGGCTGGCATGGTTACCACCAGCCACACTGGGAGGATTTAATGGAGATAATAGCTGGTTATGTAGCACTGATACTGTCATCAGTGGTGTTTTTTCTTCTTTTCTCCTCTCCACACTGAAATGATATTCTCTGTGTTACAACAACTCCTCCGCTGTCTCATTCCAGCCAGCTGTGTCTTAGAGGTTTGATCTTCAAAAAGTGTTGTCTCCGAACAGACTGGAGACAATCTGGATTCTGTTGCAAAACGCCACCCTGACATATTACTAGGGCTGCACAATTAATCGAATTTTAATCGCGATCACGATTTTGGCTGCCACGATTAAATGAGCATGATCGTCAGCGATATTGACGTTTAAAATGCGTGCTCTGCTACATATCAAATCAAGCGCTTCCTCAACTAACAGTCAGCCGACCACCAGGGGGCGAACGAGATGGGAGGTGTCATGCGCGCACCCTGCAGACTCCGCTTTTAGTAGAAGAAGAGAGACGGACAACAGAACAGAGAGCAGACGGCCGTGACCGTGTGTCGTGTCGCTAAATCAAATATCAAATATATAGGAGCAGAAGGCGAGGAGCTGGCCCCTCGAAAAGGATCATCATTCGTTGTCTGGAAGATAGGCACAGAGTGCGTTCGAGTTGTGTCCGCATAGTAATCCTAATGCTAATGCTAATTATAGCGATTAGCTGGAATGTAGCACCAAATGGAAGTGAAAGCAGCTCTGTTGATTTAATTTTGGGTAAAAAGTGTTGATACTATTTTATTTATATTTTCCTTTGACGAGATGCACTGTGATCAGGACCAGTCTGATGCAAAGAGTTGTACATTAGCCTGAATGTAGCACAACAATGGAAGTGGAAGCAGTGTTCTCAGGCACGTGCACAGACATTTTGGGGGGCAGGTGCTCAAGCAAAAAAAAGGGCACCCATCGCCAAAATTATACATGAAATTAAAATAATGATAAATAAATAAATAACACAGTCGGATATTTTCAACGTATATATTTATTTTTGTTAACGCAACCAATACTAACTCAAATTATCAAATTGAATAAATAAATGAATAATAGGCAAAAACAAGGCCAGACAAAAACAAAGACAAAACAAAGACGGGCTGATGGCTACAATTTCGCTGGTACTTGTGACTTGGTAAAGGTTCATTCATTCAAGGCCATATTGTATAAACAAATAATATGTTAAATAATTAAAAAAATATTCTAACTTAAAACTCTGCTCTGAATAAATTAAAGGATCTTCACAGGAGCATCCTCCTTGCCCTTGGTGCCATCTCTTGGAAGATTTTTATTACTTCACTGTGATTTATTTCAATGTCTTGCTCAATGGCAAGCAGGAGAAGGTCGGAGAGTCTTTCTTCCCCACAGAGACTCCTGAGCCTGGTCTTTATTATCTTCAGTTTTGAAAAGGATCTTTCCACTGAAGCTGTTGTCACTGGCAGTGTTGCATAGATCCTTACCATCTTCACAAATGTTGGAAAGATGAGCTGGCCAGTGTTCTCTTCAACAATGGCAAGGATTTCTTGCAGGTTCTTCGAGGGAAAGCTGGAGTGGAACACCTTTAGCTCTGTCTTCAGCTGGTCCTCATTTTCCTCATAGAAGTCACAAAGAACATGGACAGCTTCCTCTGCCTCTGGGTTTGGGGTGCTTGTCCAGTTGGCACACACTGTTAGAGAGTGGAAGGACCGTATGATTGTACCAGTTGGACTTCCAGTGATGCTCCCATGGAATCTCCTGTTGAGCTCTGCAGTCAGGGTATCAATAAATGTGTAGTACACATTCGACCTGTAGTATGACTCCACAGAGTCAATCTCATCACTCACTTGCGATGCAGTTGTGCTGTGTTGGAAACGCACTGGCACTTTCCGTTTCCTCTCCTGACCAGGCACAACAGTAGGTAAAGGAATGTTGAGAGCCTCTGCCTTCTCTGATGCACCTTGAAATATCTCGGCAAACTTCTCCTCAGACCTCAATGCTTGTATTGTGTGAATTACACCATCAATTAGGTTGTAGGCTGTGGAGTGGTCCAGGCTTTCTTCTTGCAGAGCATTTGATGCAAGAGCAGTGACTTCAAATGCAATGCTGGGGTGGTGATTTCCATGCAGAGAATGAATGCGAAGTTAATCGCATTTTTGTACATTTTTGCATCCCCTAGGGCCAGGTCAGGTGGATGTCTTTCGCAGATCTCATTGAGGAGCATCATTATAGCTTCCAGATTTCTCTGAAGGGCCTTCAGTGCTTGTTCCCTGCAAGCCCAACGGGTATCTGACAGCCTCTTCAGCTCCACAATGTGTCCCTCTGGATGCAGTGATTGCTGCAATCTAACTAAAGCAGCATAGCGTTTTGAGGAGCCACTGCAAAAGGCATACAGCTTCTCCACGAGGCTGAAGAAGGTCACAAAGTGCTTATTAGATTTGGAGGCTTCAACCAGGACCAAGTTTAGGCAGTGTGCTTTGCAGTGCACATAGAGGGCCTTCTCATTGAGTGTGCGTATTCTGGCTTGAAGGCCTTTGTACATGCCACTCATGTTGGCTGCTCCATCGTAGCCCTGGCCATACATATTTTTGAGCTCCAGACCATTCCTCTGTAGAAGGGAGACTACAGTATTCTCCAACTCCTGGCCTGTTGTTGTATCAACGTTGCAAACTTCAAGAAACCTTTCCTTTATTTGCTTATGTACATATCGCACTACAAATGACACCTGTTCTTTGTGGGAAACATCAGTGGTCTCATCCACGAGAATCGAGTACATTTCAGCCTCTTGGATTTCTCTTTGGATCTCCCTCCTGACGTAGGTACCCAGTGCTGTGATCAGGTCATTTTGGCTTCTGTTTGACAGCATTGATACCTGGGGCCTTTTCTTGGTGACTTTCACTCTTTCAAGATTTTCTGTATGCACCTTCAGCACACTGTCATAGCGGGAAAAAAGATGAACGAGTTCCAGAAAGTTACCACGGTTGTGACTTGAGTTACTTTCATTATCACCTCGAAATGCTAGCCCCTGCCTTGCGAGATACACTGTCAGATCTAATAACCTGGTCAGTATCTCTCTGTTTGTTTGCCTCTCTCGCTCTCTGGCTTCCACTCCCTTTACATCTGATACTTCAAATGAAGTCTGGAGTGCCTTTTGTTTGTAATGGGTCCACCTCACCATGCTTGTCATGTGGACCTCTGTGACAGAGTGCTGCTTAATTTTTTCAAGAGCAGTATTCCATTTTCTGATCCCATTTCTCCATTCCTTTCTGCTTTTATATCTATCTTCAGGTAGAAAAAGCCGACAACTGAAACAATGCATTGAATCAGCACTTGGGGAATACTCCAGCCACACATTTCCAGAAAACCAATGCTTTTGGAATGACCGCCCCTCAGCATTTTTGGGAAAAAACATTTCTGGTTGACAGGGCCCTACACTGCAGCACATAGCAATGTAACTCTCATTGCACCTGATGTGAAATGCTTCAACATGGGACGGATCTGTAGGATATGGCATGGTGGCTATTTTTGAAATTGCATTCTCACTTTCATCAACAGCTCTTTCCTCCATATGCCCTTGCTGTGATGTAAAGGGAGCTGCGGTCACTTCACCCTCTTCTTCACTCATCTCCTCAGGCAAAACTGTTTCTGTTGCTGCCCCTGAACATAACTCAGTCCTACACTCTGTCTGTCCTTCCTCATCTGTGGTGGGCTCATCTGGACCAGGTAGGGTTTCTGATTCTCCCTCATTTGTTTTAATAGTTGATGGCCTGATCCAAGATGAAAGAGAGCTGCTACCCTGAGCTGCTTGCTGCTTTTCCCTGTCCTTCTGTTTTTGTAGTCTCTCTTTTCTTGGCATTATGCTGCAATTTTTTTAAAATGACATAAATCAATGTTGTGCATAATAATCAAGACATTACATATCTCTCTAAAGCTGACAACACAGTACACACCCATGTTTTTACTGTTTTCTGACAGTTGAAGCATAAGCAGCATTACACTAATAATAGCCTATAGCCTACCACAATACCTCACCAGACTGTCATGTAGCTCAACTTAAGACCTACCTTTCTTTTTAATAATTAAAATAATTAATGTCTGCCTGCCTCTCTCCCCTCTCTCTTCATTAAACATGACAAACGTCAGTAAACAACTGGGCAAGGCTTTTAAATCATGGATTTCGTGAGGGTCTGCCTCTCACAGCTGAAGCAACGCCAACCAGGCACGTGCACAGATAGACCCCTAGTGGTGCTCAAGCACCTGCCCTTTTGCCCTGGATGAGAAAAGTGCCCTTTCTGCTGGTGCCCAATTTTTTATAAATATAATAAAATAAAAATTACTTTTTCTGTCATCAATTCCCCCCAAATGTGTTTCGATATCTGACGGGGCATTTATTTGAGTTCTTGTGAGAATTTCGCCCCGACATGCACCGCGGCGCCCACAAGCCTCCCACGCGCCCCTCCCTCCTCCTCCTTCACTTACTGCCTACTGCGCGTGCAGTGCTGAGCGTCAGGCTAAACGGCTGAAGCCAACTTCTTCTCTGACCCGGAGCATCAGACAGATAGGTAATGACAGTGCAATACCTCCCCGACGTTGTTTGGTGATAAATTAACAACAACAATTAGCGCCGCTGAAAACATTACGTCGCAACTGGTCCGACGTTTGCTAAAAAACAAACAAAAAAAACCCTCACGAAATCCATGATTTAAAAGCCTTGCCCAGTTGTTTACTGACGTTTGTCATGTTTAATGAAGAGAGAGGGGAGAGAGGCAGGCAGACATTAATTATTTTAATTATTAAAAAGAAAGGTAGGTCTTAAGTTGAGCTACATGCCAGTCTGGTGAGGTATTGTGGTAGGCTATAGGCTATTATTAGTGTAATGCTGCTTATGCTTCAACTGTCAGAAAACAGTAAAAACATGGGTGTGTACTGTGTTGTCAGCTTTAGAGAGATATGTAATGTCTTGATTATTATGCACAACATTGATTTATGTCATTTTAAAAAAATTGCAGCATAATGCCAAGAAAAGAGAGACTACAAAAACAGAAGGACAGGGAAAAGCAGCAAGCAGCTCAGGGTAGCAGCTCTCTTTCATCTTGGATCAGGCCATCAACTATTAAAACAAATGAGGGAGAATCAGAAACCCTACCTGGTCCAGATGAGCCCACCACAGATGAGGAAGGACAGACAGAGTGTAGGACTGAGTTATGTTCAGGGGCAGCAACAGAAACAGTTTTGCCTGAGGAGATGAGTGAAGAAGAGGGTGAAGTGACCGCAGCTCCCTTTACATCACAGCAAGGGCATATGGAGGAAAGAGCTGTTGATGAAAGTGAGAATGCAATTTCAAAAATAGCCACCATGCCATATCCTACAGATCCGTCCCATGTTGAAGCATTTCACATCAGGTGCAATGAGAGTTACATTGCTATGTGCTGCAGTGTAGGGCCCTGTCAACCAGAAATGTTTTTTCCCAAAAATGCTGAGGGGCGGTCATTCCAAAAGCATTGGTTTTCTGGAAATGTGTGGCTGGAGTATTCCCCAAGTGCTGATTCAATGCATTGTTTCAGTTGTCGGCTTTTTCTACCTGAAGATAGATATAAAAGCAGAAAGGAATGGAGAAATGGGATCAGAAAATGGAATACTGCTCTTGAAAAAATTAAGCAGCACTCTGTCACAGAGGTCCACATGACAAGCATGGTGAGGTGGACCCATTACAAACAAAAGGCACTCCAGACTTCATTTGAAGTATCAGATGTAAAGGGAGTGGAAGCCAGAGAGCGAGAGAGGCAAACAAACAGAGAGATACTGACCAGGTTATTAGATCTGACAGTGTATCTCGCAAGGCAGGGGCTAGCATTTCGAGGTGATAATGAAAGTAACTCAAGTCACAACCGTGGTAACTTTCTGGAACTCGTTCATCTTTTTTCCCGCTATGACAGTGTGCTGAAGGTGCATACAGAAAATCTTGAAAGAGTGAAAGTCACCAAGAAAAGGCCCCAGGTATCAATGCTGTCAAACAGAAGCCAAAATGACCTGATCACAGCACTGGGTACCTACGTCAGGAGGGAGATCCAAAGAGAAATCCAAGAGGCTGAAATGTACTCGATTCTCGTGGATGAGACCACTGATGTTTCCCACAAAGAACAGGTGTCATTTGTAGTGCGATATGTACATAAGCAAATAAAGGAAAGGTTTCTTGAAGTTTGCAACGTTGATACAACAACAGGCCAGGAGTTGGAGAATACTGTAGTCTCCCTTCTACAGAGGAATGGTCTGGAGCTCAAAAATATGTATGGCCAGGGCTACGATGGAGCAGCCAACATGAGTGGCATGTACAAAGGCCTTCAAGCCAGAATACGCACACTCAATGAGAAGGCCCTCTATGTGCACTGCAAAGCACACTGCCTAAACTTGGTCCTGGTTGAAGCCTCCAAATCTAATAAGCACTTTGTGACCTTCTTCAGCCTCGTGGAGAAGCTGTATGCCTTTTGCAGTGGCTCCTCAAAACGCTATGCTGCTTTAGTTAGATTGCAGCAATCACTGCATCCAGAGGGACACATTGTGGAGCTGAAGAGGCTGTCAGATACCCGTTGGGCTTGCAGGGAACAAGCACTGAAGGCCCTTCAGAGAAATCTGGAAGCTATAATGATGCTCCTCAATGAGATCTGCGAAAGACATCCACCTGACCTGGCCCTAGGGGATGCAAAAATGTACAAAAATGCGATTAACTTCGCATTCATTCTCTGCATGGAAATCACCACCCCAGCATTGCATTTGAAGTCACTGCTCTTGCATCAAATGCTCTGCAAGAAGAAAGCCTGGACCACTCCACAGCCTACAACCTAATTGATGGTGTAATTCACACAATACAAGCATTGAGGTCTGAGGAGAAGTTTGCCGAGATATTTCAAGGTGCATCAGAGAAGGCAGAGGCTCTCAACATTCCTTTACCTACTGTTGTGCCTGGTCAGGAGAGGAAACGGAAAGTGCCAGTGCGTTTCCAACACAGCACAACTGCATCGCAAGTGAGTGATGAGATTGACTCTGTGGAGTCATACTACAGGTCGAATGTGTACTACACATTTATTGATACCCTGACTGCAGAGCTCAACAGGAGATTCCATGGGAGCATCACTGGAAGTCCAACTGGTACAATCATACGGTCCTTCCACTCTCTAACAGTGTGTGCCAACTGGACAAGCACCCCAAACCCAGAGGCAGAGGAAGCTGTCCATGTTCTTTGTGACTTCTATGAGGAAAATGAGGACCAGCTGAAGACAGAGCTAAAGGTGTTCCACTCCAGCTTTCCCTCGAAGAACCTGCAAGAAATCCTTGCCATTGTTGAAGAGAACACTGGCCAGCTCATCTTTCCAACATTTGTGAAGATGGTAAGGATCTATGCAACACTGCCAGTGACAACAGCTTCAGTGGAAAGATCCTTTTCAAAACTGAAGATAATAAAGACCAGGCTCAGGAGTCTCTGTGGGGAAGAAAGACTCTCCGACCTTCTCCTGCTTGCCATTGAGCAAGACATTGAAATAAATCACAGTGAAGTAATAAAAATCTTCCAAGAGATGGCACCAAGGGCAAGGAGGATGCTCCTGTGAAGATCCTTTAATTTATTCAGAGCAGAGTTTTAAGTTAGAATATTTTTTTAATTATTTAACATATTATGTGGTTATACAATATGGCCTTGAATGAATGAACCTTTACCAAGTCACAAGTACCAGCGAAATTGTAGCCATCAGCCCGTCTTTGTTTTGTCTTTGTTTTTGTCTGGCCTTGTTTTTGCCTATTATTCATTTATTTATTCAATTTGATAATTTGAGTTAGTATTGGTTGCGTTAACAAAAATAAATATATACGTTGAAAATATCCGACTGTGTTATTTATTTATTTATCATTATTTTAATTTCATGTATAATTTTGGCGATGGGTGCCCTTTTTTTTGCTTGAGCACCTGCCCCCCAAAATGTCTGTGCACGTGCCTGGTGAGAGGTGAACCAGTTTGACAGCTTATCAGACACCAAACTAGAATGACAGCACACAGGTTTCCTGCGATCCAGCTTCAGCCCTTCTCCTCTTCTGTGTGCTCGTAAACAATGTCTGTTCTAGGATTCCTCCTCACATGCATTTTGTGCAATAACCCTGTCAAAATTCCTGCTGTACTAGAGGAAGTTTTAGCTAGCATTAAAAAGCTAATTATCTGAAGTGGGTGATTCACGGCATTCTTGCCAGCGTACGGCAACTTAAAAACGTTGGGTCCAGTAATAGTAGCTGCTTATAGTTAGAGAAAAGGAACAGGAATTGGTATACTGTCATTTTGTTCCAAAAGTCCTAAAGAGAGCCAGGGAAGAGCATAAAGCCTTGTAGGACCAGGTTAAAGAATAACCGCTCTAAGAATACAGCAAACGCACCCACAACGAGGCAGTGGTCATTTCACCAGTCAACACTACACTTGGCATTCTATTGGTTGGGGAATTTTGACAGAACAAAATCCAAGACCTGAGGACAAATCAGAGAGCAGATGTTTCACGAGCACACAGAAGCAGCATGAGAAGTGCTGAACTGGAGTGCAGGAAATCTGTGCAAGTGTGGCATCCTGGGCATTTTAATGTATTAGTTTGTGTTATTACCTTTCCCCCTTCACCAGTATTTTCTGGTTATTCTAATTTAATTATTAATTTAATTGTGAGACTGTCATCTTGTTGTATTCACAGGTAAGAGAAGTACACAAGCGCCATATCCATTTACGTTAAGTTCGCTTGCTTTTGCGGTGCCATGTTGTTATGTTGATAAAGTGTTTGAATCTGAAACATAACGCAGCTAACTAAGGCTAGCATCATTAGCTAAACGAGGCTATTCGCGCGCTAGCAGTTTAGCGCCATTGTGACGTCAGTAACCTGGCCTGATAATGGTATTGTTCCCATGTAAGATTATATACAGATAAATGGTATGTCCCGTGACAGATATAAGCAGTAGTTTGTTAGGCTATATATTTCAGGTTGTGTGTTGACAATTCATGTAATTCCATCACTGCTGCATATTGATAGTTTTACTTAAGTGTGTTCAGCTGTAATCTTTGTGTCTAACATAAGCAAGTTACACCAGCCGTAAGGAAGGACAGTCGAGATTGCAGAAAACAAAACAGATATTCATTTGAGACTGTCTTCTTGTTGTATTCACAGGACAATAAATTCATCTGGAAACTGAATGGAAATTGTCATCATCCAGTGTGTAACACACGCAGTAATATATCTGAGTGCAAGCTTTCAGTTAGAGCAGAAATCCAAGTGCAAGCAAGCACTATTTGATTGCCTGGACAGGGTTTTGAGGGAGAGATTTGAGGTGATTTGAGGGGAAATCAACTCCATATGCTTCCCCTTGCTTTGTTGACCTAGCCAGTGGCTGGCCACGCAGGCTTTTAGCACATGTTAGTGCCCCCCATTGGTTAGCTCAGAGTCCCCGCTCTGCATCGCTCTCACGTGGCAGTTACAGTGCAAAGCATTCAGGTAGCAGCTCATCATTTTAGTCAGCACTGATTGTCACTTTCTCAAGTACAAAATGACAAACAGGAGATCCTCACATCATCTTGAGTGAGCCCATACATCCTGAGGACTCTGATTTTGGCTGGTATCTGTAATGTTTCTGTATTGTAATTATGACCCAGACGAACAACGACTTGATACACTGCAACAGGCTTTTATTCCGAGCTTCGTATACACGCTGTTCATGCGGTCTTGCTGAATGACTGTGTATATCTTGTTCCGCCCACAAGGTGGCGGGGTTCTACTGTGAACATCACATTGCCCTTTTTTATTTTTAAAGAAATACCTAAAACTTTACATTCTTAAACTAGGCTTGCACTTACATATTACTCAAACTTCAACAACTATATTTACTGTACTGAACATTGTACTCATCTAGAGGTATGACAGCTCTGTATTAACTGTATCCCTTAAAACATTAATTTTACACTCTGTCTTATAGAAATGTTTAACAAACACTTAACTTCACAAACTTGGCTAAATCAGTACCGTTTAAGTTCACAACAGATCAAATTAGTGTCCATGTCCCTGAGCATATTTATTGTATGCAGCCAAAAGATTGTCCACGTTTAACAGTCCATAATCTACCCATAGTCCTGTAGGTAGGCGGGAGGACGTCTGTTGTGCCTTGAGGGGTATCTCGGTGTTGTTGAGGTATTGGAGGCATCACTGTAATCACAATCCTCATCATCGGGATCTGGTGAGATGTCCATTACTTCTGGAGTGATCTTCTTGAAGAATGAAGAATTCCTGACAATGAAGTGTCCACTTCTGGCTGCTGTGATCATGGAGCCTTTGACTTTGGTCACCGTGTATGGCTTACTGTTATACGGTGCAGTGAGCTTGTTGTGCTTGGGCTGACGATGAAACACAGCGTCACCTGGAGTGAGAGTGTGTGGTGTAGCATTACGATGAGAGTCTGCATGAGATTTCATCTTGGCTTTAGCCTTGTTGTCCCTTGCTCTCACTTCAGAGTCTGAACAGTTCCTTGCAGTGTGAGTGATTGAAGGAATCTTTGTGTACATCTTACGTTGGAATAACAGTTCAGCAGGTGATCTTTCTGTTGTGCTGTGAGGTGTGGATCGATACTCACATAGAAAGATGTTCAGTCGTTGTTTCCAGGGAATGCCTTGTGTTTCGGCCACACGAATAGCTTTGCCTAGGGTGCGCATGAATCTTTCAGCTGTAGCATTAGCTTGAGGCCACAGCGGTGTGATCCGGCGGTGGTGGAATCCTAGATACTCTGCAAACTGGGAGAACTGGTCACTGTTGAATGGGGGACCATTATCAGTTTTCACAACTCTGGGGATCCCAAACATGGAGAAAACTTTGTCCATAACCGGAATGACTGTGTTAGCCGAGGTTGACCTTACGCTCTCTACAACTGGGTAGCGTGTGTAATCATCCGTGATGACAAGCAAATACTCTCCAGTTGGAAGTTGTCCATAGAAGTCTGCACTAACACTATGCCAAGGAGCTTCTGGCAGAACGGACATTTTTAGTGGCTCAGTATGTGCAACTGGCGTGTTGGCTTGACATGCAAGACAACTGCGTACTACTGCTTCTGCTTTGCGATCAATGTCTGGAAACCAAACCTTGGTTCTGAGTAGGGATTTGGTTTTGACAATGCCCTGATGTCCTTCATGGGCTAGCTGTAACACTCTATCTTGTAGGGCCGTGGGAATTACTATTCTAGTGCCCCGCAGTACAATGTCAGCATGTCGTGACTTGTCACTCTGGTGCCATGTGTTGTGTCTGATGTGAGCACTAATCTCTTGAAGGATTGGGTCTGCGAGTGTCTCTCTCTTGATCTCCGTGAGTGTCATGGCTTTAGGTGTTGCATGACTTGCAATGAAGTTCACATACTCCTCTGCTACCTTTGCTGCACGTGTACTGTCAGCTGTCTGAGACAAGATAGGATGACGAGACATATAGTCAGCTGGGTTGTCGGCTCCCTTTCGGTATTCCACCTTGAAGTTGTAGGGCTGAATCCTCAGTCCCCATCTCTCAATCCTGGCGGGTGGTTTTGACCTGGGATTGTTCCATATGATTTCCAGTACTTTGTGATCTGTCACTAGAGTTAAAGGATGACCATAGATGTACAGGTGGAAATGCTCACATCTCCACACAATGGCCAGCGCCTCCTTTTCTGTTTGGGAGTATCTCCTCTCCACATCGCTGAGAGACCGACTAGCATATGCTAGCATGTACTTCACCCCTTTTTCATCTTTTTGGCAGAGGATTGCACCCAGTCCAACAGGGCTAGCATCCACAATCAGTTCTGTCTCTCTACCGGGGTAAAAGTATGACATAGTAGTGTCACTGGGTAGATTGTCTTTCAGTGTCTGTAATGCAACTTGCTGTTCTGGGCCCCATACCCAGGGTGTGTCTTTTCTGGTGAGCTTGCGCAGTGGTTCTGAAATGGAGGAGAAGTCTTTGATAAATCTGGAGCAATAGTTGGCCATGCCCAGCAGACTCCTGACTTCACCTGGATTCTGGGGGTCTGCAGCCTGCTGAACTGCAATTACTTTCTTGGGATCAGCTGAGACACCCTCTGCAGAGAAGATGAAACCAAAGAACTCGAGCCTGGACTTGTTGAACTCACATTTGTCACGATTGAGTGTGAGACCGCTTTCCCTGAGTCTCTGGAACAGTGCTCGGAGGTTCAGTCTGGGAGGCACCGTAGACGATGATGTCATCGCTGAGGTTTTTCACACCAGAGAGACCTTGCAGTGTTTGGCATATGGCATTTTGAAATACCTCAGCAGCCGACGATATGCCAAAACTCAGTCTCTTGTAGCGCCTCAATCCAAGGTGAGTGGTGAAGGTAGTGATGTATCTGCTGTCTGGATGAAGCTCTAGCTGGTGGTATCCAGCTCTCAGATCCAGTTTGGAAAACACAGTTGCTCCATTCAACTCATGTATCACATCGTCCATGGTGGGAGTGATGTGGCGTTCCCTCTCTATAGCCGTGTTAGCTTGGCGCATGTCAACACAAAGTCTTACTTTGTCAGGGTCTTTAGGCTTGGGAGGAGCGACAATAGGTGAGACCCATGGTGTCGGGCCAGTGACCTCCTCAATGATGTCATCTGCCTCCAGTTTCTGAAGTTCATCCTCAACCTTCTGGCGGTTGTGGAATGGCACACGTCGATGTGGTTGGCATGTAGGCTTAATGTCAGGATTTATGTGAAGCTTTACCTGAACGTCTTTCAGTTTTCCGATCCCTTGAAACAATTCAGGATGACTCTCCACTAGCTCATCTGCGACTGTGCACCTCTGTGGTGTGGATGATACTGCTGTGACTATTTTGATCAGTCCCAGTGCTTTGGAAGTTTTGTAACTGAGAATATTGAATCCGTCCCCTTTAATTAGAAAGAATGTGCACCATGTCCTTTTCTGTCCTTTTTCCACGCTGCACTTGAAAGCACCACTGACAGGCAATGGAACCTTGGAGCGGAAGGGGTAGATCTTGGTGCTGGTGGGGCTTAGTTGTGGACGTGGAATCAATTTCTCGAAACTTGTTTCACCGACAGTTTGCTGTGGCTCCTGAATCAATTAAAACTAGCATACTACTGCCATTCAGCTTGATGTGAGTCTGTGGCAGCTCAGAGGTCTTGTCAGCATCAACTGCAAAAACATAAGCATCATCACTGCTGGAAGAGTTGTGCTCTTTTTCCTCACCTGGCGTCTTTGTTATGTGATGGACTTCTTTAGGGTTTTGGTTAGCCTTGTACTGCGTTCGTTTTGTATCACCATCTTCGGCTTTAGAACGGCATTGCTTTGCAAAATGGTTTAGTTTACCACAGGCTCTGCATTGTTTGTTTCTAGCAGGGCATTCACCATCATGAGGATATCTACCTCCACAGTTCCTGCAGCTGTTGTCAGAACGTCTTCTTTCCGACCATCTGCTGTTGTTTGGATGCGTCTGCGTATTCTTTCGATCCAACCAGTTGACTGTAGCTGTTGAGCCTCTTTCCATGCCAGTCGCTTGCATTTCAGACAGTTCCAGTGTTCTTCCATGATCAAGAAGCTCATCTAGCCTAAGGTCAGGCTCCCTTAGCGCTTTCCTGCGTAGCCTGGATGATGTACAGCTTTGTATGATTTGCGTTTTAATCTCTGCCTCGACACTTGCAAATTCACAGTTCTTAGCTAACATCCTCAGCCTAGTATGATAACTGTCCACATTTTCTCCTGGTTCCTGTACAGTTTTTCTGAAGATGTACACTTGATACTGTACGTTTTTCTTAGGAGAGAAATATCCAGATAACTTCTGCTTTGTGTCTGCATATTCGTCATCCTCTGCCGCTAATGTGTCGTAAACATCATGCACTCGTTCTCCTGCTATATGTAGCAATAACGCTTTGAGCCTAGCATCTCCGCCTATGTTCATTGCAGTGGTGTAATTTTCAAACCTTTGCACCCATTTATTCCAGCGAGGTCCGACAGAGACAGGGTCAGTTTCGGTGTCGAAAGGTGGGAGAGCAGCGGTGTTTCCTGCCATTCTTGCTGCGGTGTGCCGACTACCATCCACGTGTCTGTGTTAGCTTAGCTAGCTTGGCCTAGCCGCACTCATCCGCATGTCCGTCGTTCTCCCCTCATGTTTTTTTTTCTTCTCTTTGAGTCCTTCCGTTTACTCCTCGTCGCCAATGTAATGTTTCTGTCTTGTAATTATGACCCAGACGAACAACGACTTGATGCACTGCAACAGGCTTTTATTCCGAGCTTCGTATACACGCTGTTCATGCGGCCTTGCTGACTGACTGTGTATATCTTCTTCTGCCCACAAGGTGGCGGGGTTCTACTGTGAACATCACAGTATCCTGAATCTCACTCTTTCCATCAGTACCTTTGGCTCACGGACCGTAGATTGACTGGTACATTGAGAGCTTTGCCTTTAGGCTCAGCTGACTTCACTACGTCAGTCGTGTACAACACCTCCATTAGCCCTGACACCACACCAGTTCTCCTTTTGATCTTGTGTTCCATCTTACCGGGACATATGCTCAAGACCCCAAGATACACACTCCTGGGACAACGACTCACACCCCACCTGGAGTGTCAATCCAACATTTTCCAAAATGTCAGAGGTGCAGACTCTCTTCCAGAAAATAGTGACTCACAAACGAATGTATGTTTTTGTGTTCATGCAAGCTTGCATCTGAATATTCTCTACTAGTGTATTATGTTACTGATGAGTCACATCCCTCTCGCTCCAATTTGAGTGATTGCCATGTGTTCATTTCAACTGAACTGCTCTCGCGTTCTCCTCTCGCAAAGAATGATAACCTCTCCACGCAGCCCTCTCAACCCCCGCTGGATGAACTCAAAAACATACGGTGGTGTTTCCGTTTGCGCGCCGGCAGGATGTGATGTGTGCTTGACATGTTTCAGAGTTACATTGTCATCCCACTCTCACCCAGACGGAGCGTAAGAGTGATGCCAGAGATACTCAGCACTCAGACGAGGGTTATCAAATGATGCTAATGAAACAAAGAGGCCTGCAGCGCGGGGGGGGGGGGGGGGGGTGTTGCTATGAAAGGGCCATTGAATTCAGAGATGTCAGGCTAATTCTCCCATATAGACCTGGAGGATTTATGTAAATGTTTTGGATTACTTGTAAGAGTTTAAGATTATAATGTGTGGTAAAGAGGTGGCAGTCGGAGATTAACGTTACAGCTACTGACACAAGTGAGGAAGGCTGGTGAAGAGTAGAGAAGAGGGGCCGTGATACGCCAACAAAGACGCCACCGGAAAAAGAAGCTGAGCCAGAGTCTCAACCCGGCATCTCGTAGCAGTACAACAGAGGTTCTTCTGTTCGTTTCACTGAAGCGTGATGGTTATATGACAGTTTCCCATTTCTTTACACAGTCCTTTGCATTTTCATTGAACACTGCAAGGTCTTTTGAGTCTCAGGGTTGGGTAGTAGAGGACAGACAAGGCAATGCTCCATAGTAGTCTGCTTCTCCACATTCACATGTGGTTGGGCCAGCCTTGTAGCCCCATCTGACCAGAGCAGCTTTTGATCATCCCGTTCTTGTTCTGAGGCGGTTTAGTGTTTTCCATTGAGCCCATGGTGCTTCTGGGCCAGGGGGAAGGTTTTCAGTGGGCGGTATTTCCATGACAGTTGGAGGAGGGTCATTCTCAAGCTTTTCCCTCCAGAGTTGGAGTCTGGTTTCTTCCCGAGACTTCATTAGGGGCTGGACATGGCTGAGAAAGCTTCTTCTTGATTTTAGCCATTGGGCCGGAGGGTGACATCCATGGAGGAGATGGCGTTCATCACTAGTAGATTTTGTTTTCTCGACTCGGCTGGCAACTTCCCGACAGAGGTAAATAATACATATTCCCAGATATCAAAGCAGAGTGCTGTTTGCTAGCTTCAATCAGTTTAGAACGGCCGAGGTAGCCACGTCAGTGTTGTCTGTAGCGGTCTCCAGTGTTGTCGCCGTGACTGTGCCGCTTCACCAGGGCTGTGAACTTGTGCTCACTGTGCCCTCTCCCCGTGGCGGAGTGAGGGAGTCCCCTGTTCCCGGTGCAACTGTTAACCGGGCAGACTGTCCTCGGTGCGCAATCTAAGTTGAGGACAGTAACCCGTCCTGAAAGACAGCCCGTTTTGTTCATCGTGCTTCGTGAACGTGACTTTTTTGCTGTGTCATCACACCTCATAATTACACAACCAATGTCTGTATGATTAAATTGCTTACTGGAGCACAGTGAAAAAAGTCCTTTCCATTCAAAATGTTATATAATTACGAAAGTACTAGAATCAAATAATATATTTTTGGTATGTTTATGTCATTGGTTCATAATTACATTCTCAAATTCTCTAAAGTCAGTTGCCTCGAAACCATTATCAGAAAGGGACCTGATGACAAGCAAGAGACAACAAGTATGTCTCCTGGTGTTGGGATCAATAGGGGGCGTGTTTGAGTTATCAGCTTTTAAGAAACTGAATTCTTGACATCAATAGAATTATTAATGTGAATAACAATTATTAATGATTATTAATAATAACGGGGCACCACCCTGCGAACAGGGACCGATAACCAAACGATAAAACTAAGTCTCATAATTAGTAGTCACTCATCAGTGACAGTGAAGGTTTAAGTTCGAGCACAGACTACTACATACAGGCTTATTACATACATATGCACCATTAATCACAGACGACTGCTCTTTAAAGTATACTCGAGTTTATTAAATTAAAATAATAAAAGATCAGATCAATTACCATCACAATCAACAAACGCCATCATACAATTTTATGTGCCTAATATCTAAAGAAATTAATAAAATGGGGAGGAGGGTGTGTATATAAGTATGTGTTTATGTGCGTATGTGTGTGTGTGTGTGTGTATGTCTGTGTATAAAAGGAAGGGGGGTGGGGGCCCTTAACACTCACAGTCAGAGACTACAAAGATGGCCGCGAGCCAAACTAGCAGAAGGGGGGTGAGACTGTGTGTGGAAGGGGGAGGGCTTAGAGTACTACCGCTGAACACCACCAGATGGCGTAGTCGAGGGACTTAGACAAACTGGGGGATGGGCCTTAAGATGCTACCGTTGAACACCACTAGATGGCCTAGTCGAGTGACTTGGGCAAAACAGCGGATGAGGGGGGGGGGGGGGGGGGTAGCTGTGTGTGAGCACGTGTGGCGAGTCAATGGGCGAGCGTTTCACCCGCCCTCAGCCGGAGCTTTATGTGTATGCAAGTTTATCGAAAAACAAGAGGAACATAAAAGGCAGAGAGAGAGGAATCAGAGGTTCTGCGTGCGGGATCGCGTCGCAGTGAAAGTGTTTATCGCGGGTCGTATCCACAATCAGCTGCCGTCGTCGTCTCGCGAACATACGGCACTGATGCGTGATACGCCACGGGTCTACACCTCACTCACAGAATTGATTCAAGGAAAGAGAGCAGTACGAATGAAATCAAACAATCCCAGAGGACAAAGAGAAGCAGGAAGCGGACAAACGCTGCGGGCTCGGCGGTCCGTCAGCGATTGCGCAATATTCAGCAACATGAAAACAATGACTATGACTTAAACACGACGAAACACGGGAATATCAACATATAAATCAAATAGCATGAATGGAACGTATGTTATTTTAAGCTAAGCTAGCCCAGACACCTTGAATGCTCACGGTTAGAAGCTTCTTTGCGACGATGAGAGTTCGTGCAGGATTTGTGATTCTTCCTGAAGGAGAAAAAAAAAGGTCTTGAGGCGCTGGCTGTTTTGAGCACAGCGGAGCAGCGTTGCTGCTGCTGGAAGCTTTTGCACGGTTTCGTGCGGTGCTGTTGGGTCCCACTCCTGCAGAGAGAGGGCCTGGTTTCAACGTCGGGCCGAGATACGTGGTCGATTCGTATCTGCCGGTAATGAGCGGTGAAGAAGGAGGTTTAGTCGATCTGGTACCGTTGGTTCGTGCATGAAAGAAAAAAGCGGCGGAGCGGATGCGGTTCTCGCGGGCTCAGGGCCGTAACTCAGAATATGCGTGGTCTATTTCGGCCAGCGAAATGGCACGTGGTCGCTGAGTTGAGGGTGATCGGTCCTCGGGGCATCTTCATGAGGTACCGGACAGAGTCCAGAACGAAGAGAAAGATGTCGGCTGAGTTATTCCTTATAAACAGTTCTGCTTGCACAGCGGGGCAGCGTTTGCCGGCCAATGGCGGCTCTGACTGAGCGGTGGCCGGAGGCGGGGTCAGCTTAAAGGGACAGGGATCAGAGTTCAGGTCAGGAGGTGGCATGTGTTGAGCTCAGCCAGCCAGGAGGTGGCGCCAGACCCCAACACTGGTGAGCTACAATGTATTTACTTGTATTTTTTCAAACCACTGAAAGGTTTATCTGTCTGTATGCAAAATTAAGGGATGCTAATTTAGAGTTTTTGTTTGCTGAACAATCATTAACCATTAACCTGACAGGATTAGTGCTGTCACAGTTTAGGCTTTGCCCCGTGTTCCTGTGTCTGCCTGTGTGGCTCCGCCCCTGGTCTCCTCCCGGCTCCCTCCTGTATCTCTGGGTACATCCCAAGTCTCTTAATTCTCATTTCCTCGCTCCTCGCTTGAACCGGAAGTTGTTCTGCGCCGCCATATTGACGTCCGTCCCAAAGCTCTTATTTAGCTCTGAGGAGCGAGGATGGAGGAGGGACCTCGGAGGAGCCGTGAGCGAGGAACCACGAGAACAGACTTCCAGGAAGTCTTTTAACGGCCGACACGCCCCCTCATTGTCATGTGATTGGACGCTGCAGCCGATCGGACTGACTGACTGGAGTTTAACACCAGAGTGAAGACAGATCACAGAATAAACACAAGCTTTATATTTGATTATGTTTCTGATTCAACATCTGGTTTAAATCAATGTTCATTGTAGTCTGAACAACAAAACGACCACAAACAACTTTCTTCATTTAATAGAAAGATTTGTGTTTTCATGATCTGATATTTCCCTCAATAACTTATTATGAATACAATTAAAGTCAGAGAGAGCTGGAGAGACGTAACACGTTTTACATCATTCCTGAGTGTTTGATGAGTTTTATTATTTAAGAGAAACAATAATCATATTCTGGGTTATTTAATAATGACGCCACAGTCACAATTTCAAAACGTACAGACGCAAATAATTCATAAATAAGACGATCGCATTCTGCCGGTAGAAATGGATCCTGCGCTTATAAACAGAACACAGGACACAGTTTGTTAACAGACTACAGAGAGAAACACCTCTTCAGTGGTGATTACTGTGTCTTTATTAGTTATTAGTATTATTAGTTACTATTATTAAGTACAGTGATCATGTGAACAGACACAAACTTATCAAAAGTCTCTCCAGCTGTTAAAGCCGACTGACAGCTGATCCAGCTGTGATCAGCTGATCCTCCGTCATCAGAAACAGACGTGCTTCACGTGACGCAACAGAGGAAAGGACGTCTCATGTCTCTGAAAACATATTTCCTCGTTCCTCTCTCCTTGCATGGTTTCCTCCATGCATCCCTGGTGGGAGGGAGTAAGATGCAAGGAAAGGACCCAAGTGAGAGAAACGGGGATGCAATTAAGAGACTTGGGATGCACCCTCTGTCTCCGAGTGTCTCCTGATTGCTTTCATTCACTTCACCTGTGCTCAATCACCTGCCCCTGGCACTTTCCTCTGCCAACCGCTGGGCCGCAGATGACTTCAGCTCCCCGTGTCCTGTCGGTGGTCCGGCCGACTCCAGCTGCCGCCTCTGAGCCGCAGCGCGTTCCAGTTCCGGCAGCTACTGCTGCCCCCGAGCCGCAGCGACCTCCGGGTCCTGCCGCTGCCACCTCCTCCGGTTCCTGCCGCTGCCTCCTCCGAGCCGCAACGACCTCCGGTTCCTGTCGCTGCTGCCTCCGAGCCGCAGCGACCTTCGGTTCCTGTCGCTGCCCCCGAGCCGCAGCGGGTTCCAGTTCCGGCTGCTGCCGCTGCCTCCTCCGAGTGCAGCGACCTCCGGGTCCTGCCGCTGCCGCCTCCTCCGGTTCCTGCTCTTGCCTCATCCGAGCCGCAGTGACCTCCGGTTCCTGCCCCTGCTGCCTCCGAGCCGCAGTGACCTCCTCCAGTTCCTGCCCCTGCCGCCTCCAAGCCGCAGCGACCTCCAGTTCCTGCCGCCGCCGCCTCCGAGCCGCAGCAGGCTGCAGTTCCTGCCGCGCCGATCTCCAGTTCCTGACCCCGCTGCCGAATACCAGCGATCACCAATTCCTGACCCCGCTGCCGAATGCCAGCGATCACCAGTTCCTGACCCCTCTGCCGAATGCCAGTGATCACCAGTTCCTGACCCGAGTCTCCCCAGTCCGGCTCCCCTGAACCCCAGTCCGAGCCCCAGTCTGGCTCCCCTGAGCCCCTGTACGGCTCCCGAGATGCCGTGTTCCCAGTCCGGCCCACCTGAGATCCTGTGCCCTGAGCCCCTCTGCCCGTCGGGCCATCCGCCTGAGATCCTGTGTCCAGATCCCTCCTCCCTGTCCGACTGCCCGTCCCCCGGAGCCCTGTGGTGGGTTGAATCCAGGCCTGTGTTGTCTCGCTACATTCCATGGTTTGTGACTTGGCCTTTTTTTGTGACTTTGCCTTTTTCCGATTTTTTTGCTCGCTCCCGGTTGGAGTTGTTTTGAGTTCCTGTTTATGACTGCTTGGTGCCCAGTAAATAACCTTGCATTCTACCTAACCTCGTGTCTGTGTCTGCGCTTGAGTCTCTGATTTGCCCCTCAGACATGACAAGTGGAGCCTGGCTGATATAGGATTTTCTGGGGCCAATGCAGATTCCGATGCTAGGTATAAAAAAAACAACACATGTATGTCTATAGATTTACATTTCAATTTATCGATATCGTATTTTGTTATTATTTTCTTTCTTTCTTGTGACTAAATTGTATTATATATACAAACACACATGCTTTGCAATGGTCCCTCAAACGTGGTCATCAAACACTTGAGTGTTTAAAGATATGTAATGGAGGCAGGATATTTTACAGCTACGTTTGCCCTACCACTGCCTGAAATAAAGAAACTAAATATTATTTTATCTTATTTCTGTGCACTTGTTGTATTTCAGCTCATTGTGAGGAGTCTTTACTGTCGCGCTAGTTCCTCTTCAACTGTCAAAATTCTTCTCGTTGTTTAACACTTTAACAGAATAATTATCCATCTGTAGCTAAAATATTTAACGGCAAAAGAAGATAACCGTCACTAAAGTCAGCAAATATGTATGCTGACTTATACCACAAGTGTGGTGTGCATATTTGTCACTTTACATAGAGTGCCTTGTAACTGCATTTTGACATTATTATTGTTAGGCTATAATAGCTCTTGAGGCCAGATAGCAGCCAACTAATGAAAAACCAGATATAAATAAAGACAGTGCGAGCCGTGTGAGTCATCCTGCATGTTGTGCAGGTACGGAGCAGAGGGTGCTCTCTAACGCACCTCTAGCTCTTCACACAAACCCATGTGACCAATCCAGTAAGAGCTTTTAAGCTGAAAAACGTTAACCGGATTACCATCGGCCGACAGCCGCGAGACGTGTAAGACTGCAGCTGTTGGAACTGGCATCTGCTTCAGCCACACATGTCAGTGGTCTTGTGTGGCTGAATCCTCTGATTGAAGGACAGCTATCCACTTAGCCACATTCATAAATAAATGCATAAATGGACACGCACCTCCCTACCTACAAGACCTCATCACACCCCAAATCTTCACCCGCACCCTCAGATATTCAAACAGCTCGCTCCTCCGGGTCCCCAACACCAAGCTCCGCACCATGGGCGACCGGGCCTTTGGCTCGCCAGTGCCGCGCCTATGGAACAGTCTCCCTGACCACCTAGGGGCAACACAGACACTGGTCTCTTTTAAGACCAGCCTAAAAACCTTTTTATTCAGGAAGGCGTTTCCGACCTTGTGCTAAATCACTGTCTGTCATTTCTTTTGTGTTTCTGTTCATTCACTGTTTTTTATTATGCTTATGTTTACTAGTTATTTTAATATTGTTTGTTTTCAATAGTTTTCAATTGTTTTAACTATGTACTGGCTCTGTGGCACTCTGAGATTTTTTGGATGAAAAGTGCGTTACAAATAAAATGCATTATTATTATTATTATTATTATTATAATAATGAGAGATACTATCTCATACTTTTCACTAACTGACTGAGAGCAGAGAAGCCAAGGTGGAGAGACAGTGAACCAGGTGAAGTCAATATAAGGTTTGAGTTAATGACAACTACGTTCGTCACTGTAACTACAATACAACCTTTTTCAAGTAAAAGCCTATGAGAGGAGGCGTTTACTCCACCATGGCTTCTCTGCTCTGCTACGCCTCAGTAGGTAAATCGAAATTATGAGATAGTATCTCATTATTATGGGATAGTAAGTCGAAACTAGAAAATGCATTTCCTGCTGAAAATGCGTTGGAATGCTGAAAACTGAAATAAATCGCAAAAACATTGCTGAAAATAGATATCCAATTCAAAAACAAATTGCAAAAAGCTTAATAATTCAAAAAGTTTAAAGATTACAAATATGAAAAGTCATATCACACCTCTCCTGAAAGAGCTGAACATTTTGATATTTGAACAGTTTCTGTGGCTTAAAAAAATTCATCAGTGGTGATATTTGTAGTAGTATAAGTTGTAGTAGAAGTATTATTAGTAGAAGTATTAGTAGCATTAGAATAAGTACTAGTAGTAGTAGTAGTGATATTTGTGGTAGTAGTAGAAGTTGTAGTTGTAGTAGAAGTATTATTAGTAGTAGAAGTATTAGTAATTAGAAGAAGTAGTAGAAGACATAGTATCAGTAGTCATAGTAATAGCTGTAGTATTGGTCGTAGTATTTAATATCACAGTAGTAGTAGTAATAGTAATGGCAGTAGAAGATGTAGCAGTAGTAGTAGTACTAGTAGCAGTCATACTAATAGCTGTAGTAGTATTACTACTTTTAGTAGCATGAATAGCAGTAGCAGTAGTAGCAGTTGTCGTATAAGTAATAGTAGTAGTGGTAGTAATAGCAGTAGTGGTAGTAATAATATTGATGGTAGTAGTAGCAGTAGTAGTAATACTATATTAGCAGCAGCAGTAGTAGTAGTTGTCGCAGCATTAGTAAGAGCATTCATTTTTTTAACAAAAAAGCCTAATTTTGAGCTTGCTTAAATACAGTTAATCCATGGGGCTTTTATTTTGAAAGGGTGGTGCTGGGTGGGGGGGAGAGGGGGAGAGGAGACGTAATCATAATGTCTGACACACATAAACAGAGGTTATTAAATGCCTGGCTTCATCACAAGCACTTCAATTAGAATTCACTCTTTGGGGCTTTTATTTTGAAATGGGGGGTGTGTGTGTGTGGGGGGGGGGAGTCCTCTAAAAGTCTCTAAGACCTGAATGACTGTATGAGAGAGAGACACAGACAGGGGGCGAGAGAGAGAAGAAAGAATTAGTGAGAGAGCAAAGAAAAAAATTGTGAGAGAGAGAAAATAATTAGTGAGAGAGAGAGAGAGAGAGAGCGAGCGAGAGACTCTGATATCGCTGGCAAACTTTCTCATTTGGCGATTGTACTATGTTTTATCTTTTACAGCTTACATGACTATTGTCCTGCTCTGCCATGTCTTTCCTCGCCTCTCCCTCTTGTGTCGCGGTGTGTGTAAATGTCACTCGAATCAGGAAACCTATCAGAATACCCATATTTGATTGGCCGAGCTGCAACACGTAACAGCTGCAACAAATCATGTGTGTGCGGCTTATATTTTAAAATGGGGTGGGTGTGTGTGTGTGTGTGTGTGTGTGTGTGTGTGTGGGGGGGGTCCTCTAAAAGTCTCCAAGACCTGAAATGACTGTATGAGAGAGAGAGAGAGAGAGAGAGAGAGAGAGAGAGAGAGAGAGAGAGGAGTGCATGTGAGTCTGTGTGTTTATCAACATCACTAATTGGCTCAATCGCGAATACCTGTATGCCTGAAGCCATTTCATGGAGATAAAACAGGGAAACACCTCTCAAACAAATCATCAAAACTCCCATAACTGTACCTCCTATTGCTCCGATATTAATAATTGAGAGGCAGGATGACTTGAGAAACAGATATTGTAAAAATTGTGTCTATAGTGTAAAAAATGTGGCTTAACTGGCGATCTAGAAATGGGGTACCGTGTTCTGTGGAAGATGTTTTTGAAGCAAAATTTAACATTGGTCTCTATGGAGCAGAAAGTTGGTTTTCCTGACAATTAACGGCTTCTGTGTCAAATGTGGAAATCTGTGGGATTCCACAGTACTTTTTCTACTACAAGGACAAGATTAGCTACTTCTACATCCAGAAATGATGTATGAAAAGTGAAGATTGTGGACACAGTGGCAAAATACAAATGTTTTTTTCACAAGAATCTCAAGCTGCTCTTCACTCTAGCGGTGACATCACGCACTCTAAGCTGCGCAATACACACCCATTATAAAGTCAGAAAAGGGCTGAAAAATCATAAAAGTTAAATTGCTGCAGTTCAAAAAGTTTAAAAGATATCAAAAAGCTGAATCATGTGGCAATAGTTAAGGGTTTTCTCAACATTGTAAAGTTGAAATGGTGTCTGTAGCTGGAGGTATGAGGAAGTTGAAGGATTTGAAAGTTGAAGAAGTTTAAGAGGATTTGAAAATATTCTCCATAGACATCCCATTCAAAAATAAAGTTGCTAAAAGCTTAATAATTCAAAATGTTTAAAGGTTAGAAATAGAAAAAGTCATGGCAGAGATGAGCTGAAGGAGCTGAACATTTTGATAGTTGAACGGTTTCTGTAGCTTAAAAAATGAAGAAGAAGAGTTGCAACGAAAAATGGGGGGGGGGGAAGAAATAGTGGAATAAAGAAACAGGATAACATTGCTGTTAAGCATTCCAACATAATTGTTGGAATGCTTAACAGATAAGGACAGGAGAGGTTCAAGGGCAACTCGAACTGTTGGACACATAAGTACTTTTCCAAACTATGAACTGTTAGATCCTGGGGTTCTTTGGCCCGATACGGGCTACCTACTGACTCAGCTCTCTATTAAAAGATTGTCGAGCTGGTGTTCTTGCGAGGAAACTCGCCTGGCTCTGCTAACTGCCGTTACTCCCGACGTCTACCCTGCTACCTCCGGTCGGCGCGCAATCGGCTGAGGGGCCACCCAGGCCCCGGGCGTTCCCACCAGTTGTGTCGGTTATGGCAGCTTTCCTCTTCTGGATCCGTGCTCTTGGTAAATTGCCAGGTTTAGGTTTTAACGGCTAGGATTACTTCTAAAACCGTAAGGGATTGTTAAGTGGATTCGGTCACTAGGATAACCTTTCAGAACTCAGTTGTTAGACATACAATATATTTAACCTTTTACTTGCCACGAGGAACATTTACCATTTAAGCAAATTAATGCACTTGAGAATTTTACTTTAAATGCAGATTAGATATTTATTACAGGTTATATATATTTAGCAAGGGTTAAGCTACAGCTCACATAATAAAATGTTACTACACTTGATTCGTACTTTTAATTCTTTGATGATACTCATTGGTTTTAGATGATGTGTCGTCTCGGTCAGAGCTGGATTTCAATGGTCCGATGAAAAAGTTATTTTGGAGGTGTTAGGAGCGAAGGTCTGGCCAGACCCTCGGATTCCTCCTGCTCTCACAGCGGAGTTCCTTCAGCTGTCCTCAAGGCTCAGTACAAAGTCTTTTTAGGGCTGCCGCGTTCGTCCGTTGTTCAGTTGGTAAAGTCAAGCAGTGGGGAGAGGGAAACTCTCCGTCTTTCAATCTTTGTCCACGAATGGCAATCTTTCTTTTCGTGAGCACAGACGGAGTCCTCAAATACTTCAGTCGCGAATAGTCCGTATCTTCCTCCTTAGAGCACTTGGAATGGCTCTCGTGAAGAAATCCCTGCCTGCGTATTGCAAGCATCTCCTTATATTGTTGATTTGGGCTATCTGTTCCCCCCTCCTCCTATTCTGAACACATGATCTTTATCCCACCCTTTTGTGTGTGTGCTTATGTGCGGAAAGTACCTGATCTCCCTTCTGTCCCTTGCAGTCTCGGGCTCTTTTTTCGTTGTGCAATCAGCACCTCCGCCCAAAACATCTGTTTCTGATCTCACTCCCCCGGACAACTCCTATATGATCTCACTTCCCCAAAACTTGTGCTAACACACACACTTTTTACTTCTCAACACAGATCATCATTATAATCAGCTTTACATTTGTTAAATCACTCTATGTATTAAACATTTGTTATTAAACATTCGTTATATCATGATCACAAACTTTATCTTTCGATTACACTTTAACTATTGATTTCTGAGTATATTCTTCATGTCTTTCTTATCCTGACCTTTCCCCCGATCGTGTATGCATGTATTCAAGGCAGCTTTCTCTGTGATCTCAACTCTTCTCGACAGAACACAAATGCAAAAGTACTGTTTTATAGACATTTAAAAAAACACATGTAAACAAATTAGCAGGGCGCTACATACAAAAAGATACATCTGAATAAACACTCTCTCACTCAGTGTTTCCCATAAGAATGTGTGAGTGGACCCAGGACCCTCTATGGTAATTTTCTACATTTTGAAGTTAAATGCATCAATCTAAGTATCATAATGAAAGGTCTGCAAACCAACAAAGCCACCAAGAATGCCAGTGATGGTGGGAAAGGGCAGAGGGCATGGAGGTTCTCTTTGTGGTGGATTGTTGGCCTATGCATTTCATTTTTTGTTTTCTCTCATTTGAGGAAATTTGTGTTTCTTGTGACTTACATCTCATTCACTCAGCAGCATGTTTCAACGGAGAGAAAAGAGTCAAGTTGGTCATATTTTCTTGGTTGTTATAACAAGTGCAGAACATAAACACTTTGCCCTTAAGTGAAATAGCAGGCCTGTGCTTTTCTTTCTTTCTTAATTGAACATAACTTTGGTTATTCAAAATTAACTTTTCTCTGAGGCTAATTTGGGTGTTTGGGGGGGCGACCCTGTCTGACTGTTCCTTGAAGTAAGACAGAATATAAGGGGCCATGCTCGCCGGATCTCACCGGCTGATAATGGGGCAAGTGATTTTGCTTTTGTTTGAGCGGGACCCTGGAGGTCCCCAGCGCTCAACTACATGTGGATTAATAAACTGATAAGCTTAATGAATCCTGAATATCGGAGCAGGTGAAAAAGAAAGTGGCTAATGGAAGTAATTACCTTGCCTGATCTGTCCGTCGGAGGGCAAGCCGGTCCTAATTCAGACGATTAATACGAGGAGGAATGGAAATTAAATAAGACATTTGTAAAAACATTATCTGCATGAACGCATTAGCATGTCTAAGTGAGCGGTTTATGAAGCGCTGAACGGGGGACGAAGCGTTGGGTTATTTTCAACTATCCTGCTTCGGCGCTGTTTCCGTGACACTAAACAAAGCATGACACACACACACACATCACACGTTTGGACAAAGTGTTGACCGTTTGGGCTGCCAATTTGTATTTGACCCATTTGTGTTCATCTTAGATCAATACCGAGCCTCTAAAGGGGCTGCTTAAATGGACGACACGGCTAATTAACTCAAAGTGTCACTCACAACAAATGGCCGACCTATGAGTGTGTGTGTGGGCCGTCTCTGTACAGTTCATTTTCCTTCAGGAGCCAAGTCCTTCACTGCCCTTCAGTCTAACTAATTGACACGAGGACTCCAGGGATTATGCCTTTACCTTCACTGGTTGACCGATTATTTGAAAGATGTGGGCTGGTGACAGCTTAACACCTTTGACACAAACAGTGGCTGGTTGAAGTAAACGCTGCAGAGGCACTATAGTCCCTGAACAGGACTGAAACCCATTCATTATGCACGAAAGAGAAACACGCAGCGGGGCCTCCAGTCACATCACATCTGTCTCATCTGACGTTTCAAGAAAATCAACGCCAGAGCTGCACAAATCAATATTCTTATGTCAGCAATGGATCCAATCACTGTATATAATGTGAAATGAGCCGTGCATAGTGATAAACCTTCAGGGAATTATCACTTGAGTCTGCAGTTCTTCTTCTGAGTGTCTGTTAGCTCTTTGTTTGGATTAACAGCGGCGATTTAATGCTGTGTTCACACAAAACGAAAAGCGAATTTTCACGTTGCGTTACTCGCGGGACAATTTGTGTTTGTGTCACTCCCCCTCTACGTGCCAGAGAGGATATGGCAATTTAAGCCAAAATATGCAATTTAGCTGTGATTTAATTGCAATAAACGGATAAAAAGGATCCGAAATAACTAATGATGTGGATTTGTAAAAAGTCATGCTTTGGTAGGTCTGTCCGCAAGACCAAAAAGACAACTTTTGAAATGCTTGTTTTCTGAATGGAGCTCAGATTGGCATAACTACGGCAGGGCAGTTATTGTTTGTACCATATGTTTTATACTAGTGGTGTAAGGGATCACCTGTTTTGTTTCATTCTCATCAACTTTGGTTCCAGCTCCAGCAAACTGTATGAAACGTAAGTTTTGAAAATGCAATATATGCAACTTTCCCAGAAGAAAACAGACAAAGCTGGCTGGTGAGTACGGTGGAGCATTTAGCAGCTAAAAAAAGCAGTTGGCGAGGAACAAAACAGCTGAAAGATGAGTAAGTATTGGGACTTACATTCACCAGTGGTCTATAAGAGTATCAATCAACTAATGGAGCTTCAAATTCACAGTCTTTGAATTGAGTGAGGCATGAAAACCATGCTGACTACAGGAAGGGTAGATGCCATCTATCTTCAGAGACAGGATTCTAAACCAGATATTACTTTGTTACCTCACAAGAGAAGAAGACACAGTGTATATTGTAAGAGCAGAATGCAATATATACCATACATACTTGGGAGACTCTTTACAGTCCCAAATTATTATTCCAAAGTTGACAACAACAGCACAACTCTAAATTTGCTATTAAGCGTTATTATTAACCTAAAATACAGATGAACAACATATGGCCATAGAATACACTGTGATGGAAAATAATGCAATCTATAGAAGCTAAGTCACTGGTTCATCTGTGATGTCAAACATTCTGAGAGGAATGAATGCCAAACAGGTACAAATAAGACCATGGTTGTACAAAGAAAGAACTCAAGAGTGTGAAGGAAGCGTCAAAAAAAGAACTTCAACTTGATTCCAAAAAGAAAATAGTGCAGACTACATCGTACTTGAGAAAGAGCGATATGAATCCAGGTGTGGTGCTACCTCATTCTCTCTTTCACTGAGTGTCGTCAGCAGAGTGAGCTGTGAATGAGCTGTGTAGCATCATTAGCCATGCAAACTGCCAAACACTCACTCATGAAAGACAACCTGAAGGAGCGGCCCCTGGAACTGTGGGATGGAGGGCCAAATGTTGCTGCTGAGGGAAATGAGCGCTGGGCGTGGAGGCTGATAAATCCACACTGATCACTCTTCGGCAGCGACACGCCTAAAAGCACTTGATTCTCAGCTGTGTTAACAGTCCATGTCGCCAGGGCGGAGTGGATGGAGAGGAATTCAACTCAGATGGATATTACAAGTGTTAAACTGGTAGTCACCAAGCGGGAAATCTCAGTGTAGGACATTACATGGGTCATTAATATATAGCTGCCAGCAACCATTAAGAAAACTACATTTTAGTTAGGTCGGGAATAACATTGAAATTAGAACTGGGAACGGCCTGCTGGTATGTCTGGTGTGTGCAGCAGGGAGAAGGATGAATACGGTTTCTCCAAAGCTGGAGGACAATTATTAGTGGCATGCTGGACACCATGTCTCTGTCAGAGCTTTTATTCACAATGCAGCTCTGCTTATCAGGGTCTAAAAAGAGAATAATGTAGCCACAACAGCAGGTGCAGGTGAATGATGCTGCTCACTCAAGCCGTAACCCAGAATTTAATATAAATATTAAAGGAACCAGACAGCAAAATGAACAGTTTGACTATGAAATAGTGGTTGCGTGCATGGAATCTAATATAACAAAATTATATTTCCCAGACTTTTGAGGGCGCTGACATAACAAAATATGACGACAAACAGCCGAAGGCTTGTTCAATAATAGAAGCTTAGTTTAAATGTAAAATAATAACGTTACATTATAACGTTACATTTATGAAAAAGACAATTTTATTGACGGTAAACACGTAAAATTTATCTAAATAATAAAGTAAACCGCAACCACAATTTGAAATCCCCAGATTGCCGAGAGAATAATTTGTCCATGGTAAATTTGCAATTGAACATTAACTTATTTCTTTCTTTGTATACAAAACATGAATCAGCTGTTCAGATGAGTGCTGCACACGCATCTAGTTCTTACTGTACAACAGCAGATTCCTCTCCCGTATTGCTTTCATTTCTATTTCGGCTAATTCTGTCTAATAAGGCTTCTCTTGGAGCGTTCATGTAGAATAAAACGTACTTTAAGTGTCCTGGCAGCGATACCCAGCCCAGTGTCACTGTCTGTTACACGTCACTGATAAACCAGAGAATTATGAAGTAACAAACAGCGTCATGACGACAGAAAACCTTTGTACCACATCAGGACGTCTGAGCTGTTTGTTCACCTGCTTCCGGCTACCTGAGGCTGCAGCTGCAGCACACTGAAACCCTGACGGGGAAAAGGAAGTCAAACTGTTAAAGTCGAGCCAACGAGATGCTGCAGAGCAAGTTGGTCTTCCTTGTGTCGTCTACTCAAACAACAAGAAACAGTCACGGCCGCTTGTGACGCAAACAGAAAACGGATGCGGACTGGGTTCAGTCGTCCAGGAAACAGCAGGACTGTATTTTGAAACAGTCAATGCAATTCAGGAAATAGTGAATTAAACAAATGTCAATTAGATGGGAATCTGTATGAGAAATAAAGAAGAAGAAAACGCAGTAATCTATTTGACCTTGACCGATCTGATCACTGTTGAATATGAATTATGTTGTTGTGAAGTGCACGTTTAAACACACACTTCAAAAAGCACAATCCCTACCATCATCTTCTCCGTTTTTACTTCTCAAGTACCTCATCTCCCTTTTTCCTCTCGTTAGCTGGCTAAACAGTAATTACAAGTAGCTGGCGAGCTGTTGAAGTTTGCGTTGCGTAGCAACAACAGTGATGTAAGGCTCCTCGCATCCTTTGAGCTCCTGTGCTCCGCGTCGCTAACGACGTGCAGCATGTTTCGCTTTGTGCTGGAAGCAGGAACTAAATAAGGGTTCCAATCAGAACACGGGTTTATCCGTCAATGAGACCCTGCCTCTTAAGCGATGTCCATGAATTCATTTTCCATTACCAGGAAAGAGAAAGACCAACTCCCTCTCCTCTAATAAGGACTAACAAGCAGTGAAAGCAGAGGAATAGTTGCTGTGTGTATAAACATCACATCAGATAAGAACCCGGCCGTGCGTCTCTCACTGTGCTCCGCTCAGAACCAGCAACAATAGACAGGTAAAAGAGCGCTGAATTGCTTTCTGGCTCCTCTGTCCTTTTTCCACAAATGGGGTGCAAGTGTTCAGTGACACACCTCCTCTCTCTCTCTCTCTCTCTCTCTCTCTCTCTCTCTCTCTCTCTCTCTCTCTCTCTCTCTCTCTCTCTCTCTCTCTCTCTCTCTCTCTCTCTCTCTCTCTCTCTCTCTCTCTCTCTCTCTCTCTCTCTCTCTCTCTCTCTCTCTCTCTCTCTCTCTCTCTCTCTCTCTCTCTCTCTCTCTCTCTCTCTCTCTCTCTCTCTCTCTCTCTCTCTCTCTCTCTCTCTCTGACACATCAGGGAGGGTAAATGCCAGTTGGGTTAATGTGTCAGCAGGTCTCTCTCCCTCTGTCTCTCATGTCTTTGTTTGCTCGTGTCTCCCCTCACAACATGGCTGGTGGTGAAATGTTTCTGTAGAGTATCTAAAACTGCAGATTACTGACAGTTTGCACCAAATGCTTGCTCAGATTCATACTCTCCTTCACTTATTCTTTGATCAGATACTTCTTCATTTCAACCGTAATTTTGCAAAAATGTCAGAATAAATATAAATGAATTCCCCAAAGCCTGAGTTGATGTATTCAAAATGCTTGTTTTGTCCGAAAAACAGCAAATTAGAGCACTTGGACCCAGTTTTTTTCTTTGAATAAACAATAAATTGATTTTTAAAAACGTTTAAAAACCATTAGATTAGAGACATATTTTTTAATTTTCAAAATTTGCTAATATATTTGTATGATCTAAATACATTCCTTTGATTTATGAATGGAGGTTAAATTCGTATTCTGAATAATTATTTTTCTTTGGGAACTTTTGTTATTAATCAGATGAGGATCAGCTGGGATAAGAGGAAGGGCTGGGACTGAGTCTCGGGTTGTGTAGAACATTAAACTCACTTTAGACTGATTATATGTTCCTGTTAAGTTTGCTGAATATTAAAATAAATAAATCAAATGACGGCAATGGAATGAACGTCTGCAGAGTTAAAGTGTGAGTCGAGGCACGGAGCCCCGTAACGTGGCCGAGGAGAGAAGAACAAAGAACAGGCCACCGCAGACTGACTAATAGTTTTGAGGTTGAAGTGGTTGAAGTGAACTCCAGCGAGTGTCAGTACACCGTGACATCACTGTTGGGTGTGGTTACAGGTGCAACACAACAACACTGCCGGGTGTTCAGCTACTCTTTAAAGATCTTTACCGCTTTACTTTCAAGCTGAAATCGGTGACGTTTTTGCAGCGGTGAAATTGTCACATCTTGACAATCTCACAAAACACATGCCACATACAGCCACACATTTTCATTTACAGTCTTCCTCCAAATACATATTTAATACTGTACTCGCCTCCTCTGCATTGTATTTCTCTTTGTTCCTCCTCTCCATCTTGCACATACACACACACACACACACACACACACACACACACACACACACACACACACACACACACACACACACACACACACACACACACACACAAAGCATGACTCAGTGCCAACTGGAAAAGGCCCAGATCATCTGAAGGCTTTCTGTAAAGCAAAGTTGCCACTCTAAAAGTGATTATGTTTCATTACAGTGGAAATGGGAGAGCATGGTTTCCTGGCGCCTAAAGATCAATAACACCTCCCCCTCCCTAACACACACACACACACACACACACACACACACACACACACACACACACACACACACACACTCTCTCTCTCATGTCTGGCTACTTGATAGTCTGTTGATGAAAATGCTGAATCTCCTGATGATGATTATTGTTTATTTATTTCTAAATCGGTTGTGTATTCATCGTCTCCTTTCATTTGCATGACTCATGTACTGATTGTATTTGTGACTCTTGTGTATCCGTTGCGGTGTCGTTGATTGGCCGTAGGCATGAATGTGTTTGGTGTGCGGATGGAAGCAGAGCTGCTGGTCCACGGTGACTCAGGGTTTGCTTAGTCTTGGTCTCTCTTTCTGTTTGTACTGATTGTAGGATGTGAGCCGTATGTGATACCGACATCAATATACAATGTCAATAACACATAATGACAAACATGACATCTGATTTTGTCCCTTCAGCACAACAGCATGAGTCATCGGATTGTAAATGAAATTCTGTGTTAATGCATCGTGTTTCTCCACTCGTGAGATCTATGGTACGAGTTCTCATCAAAGCCTTGTTACGGATTCAACAGCGTCGATCTATAGATGTGAGGAAAGCGAGACAGTCAGTTTCATCTCTTTGATGTCTTAAAAGTTGCAATTCACGATAAAAGCGTAAAGTGTCAATGAACATGCCTTCAGAATGCATGGAATAAAGTCAACCGTCCCGAAGTCAATGCTAACCATCAAGAATTCTAAATGTTATCGTTGTACTTTGTTAGTGTCATCTATAGTGGTTTCTTGCAGATGAAATAAATGACTGTATTTTTATTTAAATATTTGCTTGGATTAAACATAAGTCTTGTCATTAGTAGTTTTAATGATAAGCTGCTTAGTGTTAGGAAGTTAAACAGCTCTTAATTCTTCTCTAATATCTATTTTATGTTGATTTAAAAACATCTCCGTCAAACTGGATATATTCAAGTTTCTCACGAGAAACTACATTTCACAAGATTACATTTGAACGCATCATGACACCGAACATGCATGAGAACAACTTACGATACAACACGAGTCTGATGAAGTTAGTTGCTCCAAATGTTTTTAAGGTTGTTGCTCCTGGGCTTATTTTGGACTTGCTGTGATGACATATTGTGGGATTCATGTCTTCTTCACACCAAAGAACCTCCACACTGACACTTTTTCAGTTTGGGTCGGCAGCTGATCGATCCGGCAGGTCTCTAAAAATAAAAGAACCACAATGCGTGGCGGCGGAGCAAAATGAAAAACTATGAAGTGGCTTTAACAACTGGGGCCCAAGCAGTGTCATGCATCTATAGCTTCATCAGTGCCACTTCTTACATTGTTCCCTCCTACAGTCAGTCACGTACATCGACTTTGTATAAAAATGATGCTTCATGAGGAATAAGTGAAACGCCTCGGTTTGTAGGATACATTGAAAACACAAGAACCGTAAACTAACGCCTTACAAGGTTTGTAAATCAGAATCAGAACCGTTTATTGCCAATGTATGTTGCACATACAAGGAATTTGTCATGGCGGGTGGTGCTGTGGTGCATAACATTAAACAATCAACAACAATTCCACACAGTGCAAGAAATAGAAACAGTAAAATTGACAGTAGAATATAAAAGTATAAAAATATAAAATAAAGTGCACAAACAGATAACAGTACTATAAACAAATGTGATCAAGTGGAGTATAAAAGTGTCGAGTGTGTTTAAATGAATAAAAGTCCGGGCCGGCTGCTTTGCGGAGGTTCAGTAGAACCCGTTCAGCTCGTCTGCCAGGCTGAGGTCGTTCATGGAGTGAGGGGCTTTAGGCTTGTAGTTGGTGATCTGTCTGAGACCTCTCCAGACAGAAGCAGAGTCACTTGCTGAGAGCTGGTGTTGCAGTTTTTCAGAGTACAGTCTCTCACCGCGTCTCTCACTGCTTTGCTAAACCTGTATTTTGCCTCTTTATACAAGTCCCTCCTAAATGCCTGATCCTTGTGCAGCCTTTCACTGTGGTTCTCTTTCGTCTTAACTGTTGTTATCAGCCAACACAAATCCAGCCATGCAGAGAAAATACCATCCTTAAATGACATACAGGTTTTAATAAATTACACCGGGCCTGTGGAGTCACAAACTGGACTTCTACTAAATTTCGTCACACGCTCAATTACAGTCCATGGCGTTGCTGTGGGGAGAGGCGCTGATGCCGAGTTGGACTAACATTCATGTGTGCTCCATTACAGGTTCGACAGCTGACAGCTGAAACTGCAAATAGACCAAATTCTCCAAATATTATTCAATTCATTCAGTGTTAAATCTACTTATTTGCTCATTTTCATGGAGGCACCCATCCTTAGCCACTGTGCTCACTGCTGTGCATACAGATGAAGACTCCAGCAGCCATTTGACTCGTTTGTAGTGAAGCACGGGCCTTTGTAGCTATTTGCCTTCTCATTTACTTTGAGTGTGGTGGATTATAAATGTTGTCCTTTAATTACATGTCAGCTGAGAGGCAGTGAACGCAAGGAGATAAGCCGGGAATAGACGCTATCGGGCCCTTTCAGCGGTCTCCCTGTAATTTGGCGCCTGAATGCACCGCGGCACAAATAAACAACACGAACCAGAGGCTCTCGTGGTGTTTAATGTTTTAGTTCAAATCCATTAAAGGGATGTCCGGCTACAGTCGGACATTACTTAAGCTGCAGCACAACAGTATCCAAACACAGCAGCTGTTACAACCTTTTGAATTCTTTTAGTGTCAGTTTTACTGATTCATAATGAAAGTATGGATCTTTTGCAGTTAGATAATACAAATAAACATATGAAGATAAGTCAACAAATGGCAGCTTGAACAGTGTGGTAGGGTCAGAAAATTACATCACTTTGCTGTTAATTAGCCTTTTTAAACAAGGAAAAGACAACACTTGACACTGAGATATCATACTTTTTACCTGTTTCTGTCAGGATCCAGGATCCCGGTCTGACCCGTTGTGTGTTTCCCCTGATCTCCTCTCATGTGTCCTGTCATTCCCCTGTTTGTTATTGTGTGCCATGTGCTCTGTGTTTGTCCTCTGCCTCCAGACACCTCCCATGGCCACACCCTTGATTGTGCACAGCTGAGGACACTCCAGCCGATCACCTCCTGCAGCCTGACACACCAGACTCAGGTTCCACTAATGATTCCCCTAACACTATATAAACTCTGGTCCTGCAGTCTGGGGTTGTCAGGTCGTACCGCATCTTCTGCCCTCCTTGGTGGTTACGGGCTACACACCGGCGCGCTGCCCTCCTTTGTGTTAAACGGACTACACACCCCGTCAAGCTGCCAGCCCTCCGGTGTCGAGCTGCAGGACTCACACGGTCGATCTGCCTACTCTCTGGTGTCGGACCACGGGCTCCACACCTTCACACACATTCTAAATAAAACCTGTTTATATTTAACTTCTGTCTCCTGTGGTCTTGCGTTTGGGTCCTACCTGTGAACTCCCGTGACAGTTACACTTTGTATTTATTACAAGCGGCACACGCAGGTATAGTGCTCAAACTGTGCTAAAATGAAACATAGCATCCTCTCTATCATATTTAGTTTCTGCTGTGACTTGACACTCAGCTAAGTCCCGCCCCCCGATGCTACTCTACCAAGCTTTTAGCCACATTACCATGGAGCCCACACTGTCACTAACTGCACTCTTTGTATAAATATTACCTATTTTTTGGAAAAACAAAAAGGAGAATTTCAAAGAGAAGCAGACAAGAGTGTCTACAACATGCGTTTGAAGGATATATCCAGGATGTCAAACTGATTTGTCAGTGAAAACAGGTTGAACAGATAAAGATAGAAGATAAAGCTACAGAACACAGTGTAAAAGTGAATCACCACATCACCTGGAGTTCCAGACAGAAGACGATGAAATTAAATGAACACTGTTCCTGTAAAGAGGCCGGGTAGGTTTTTATTCACAGTTACAATTATTAAAAACTAAAGCAGCATGTGTTTACACTCAGTACTTCATGTTCTACCTTCGCCGAATATTGAGTTTTACTGAGTGGAGCTTGAACGCACCATGATACAAGTCAATGTAACCTCCGTTAACGTTGGCTATAAGCTCCATTACTCAGAGCAGCATGCATGGCTATGAATTAGAATGTAATGTATGTCTGCTAAAGGTACTTGTTAAACATGGTTTTAAAGCTGTTCCACCACGGCTTATTTTGGACTTGTAGTTGTGAATAATTGCAAACTGTATGTCTTCTTTGCTCACCGACACGTATGGTGAAGGCTCAGTTTCATTCAATGTCCCAGTATGCCAGAAACGGGAACAATTTGGGGTTAAGGGTCTTGCCCAAGGACACATCGACATGGACTAGGAGCCGGGGATAGAACCGCCGATATATTTATTTCAATCCATAAGAGATGTTGGTACAGGCCAGCTCACTGTAATCTTTCTCAAACATAATTCAATCATATGGTGCTTTCACACACACACACACACACACACACACACACACACACACACACACACACACACACACACACACACACACACACACACACACACAGAAACAAAGAGAGGCATAGAGAGACAGAGAGAGAGAGAGAGAGAGAGAACTTTCTCTTAATGAGTGTCAGTTGCCTCTCACCATTTGCTCAGTCAGTTGGAAGGGAAACTTATCTCAAGTCAGATATACAGCAGCTAGAAAAGTAGAGGAAGTCAAGTTTATTTTCTCATGTGGCAGGTTGTATCAAAGTTTAAAAACCGACAACGACAACACAAGCAACACAACTTTTCCTTAAAACTTGCAGTCATTATTGACTTCTTTTGTTCAGCATATCAGCCTCATAATAAAAGCACTGGCTTTGTTGAGACGGTCTCTGGATCTCCTCTGCTGCGTTTCAGCACCTTGGACAGCGCCGCCACAACAAACGCACCCTTCACACACATAATAAGCACTACCCGACTGAAAATAATCCAAAAATAATTCACATTGATGCATCGTGAACAATCTTGGATTGCTATTCCTTATTTCATGGGCTATTAACAGGGCTTAGATTTTTAAAAACAAAAAGTGAAATAACAAACAAACATGACGTTGATGAACATGGAAACAGTTGGCCAGCCTTACCCGTTTGTACCTTTCATTCTCACACACACACAAACACACACACACACACACACACACACACACACACACACACACACACACACACTTAATAATACAACGGTATACAGTACACCTCAGACTGAAAACAAGGCCCATTCATATTCTTTGTTAATAAGTTGAATGAAAATCCAGAGCCTACAGAGAGCTATTTGTGCACATGAGATGTCATCTCAATGTAACGTGGAAAGCAGCCTAACAACCTCCACCAGATCACAAATCCACCGTTCTAAATTCAGTTTGCCGCTCGCAACTCCTGATGCAACGGTGTGCACAGGCTTCCCTTAGAGCGGCTGGCTCATTAACATGCCGCTGGGGGAGCAGCCTATGATCTCTCACCGTGTAGCGACGCGGAGGCAGCGGAGCGGGATGAGAGGCTTCAGCTGATCAATGACATATTTAATACTCCCCCTGTTTATCATCTGGACTTTATGGCTCAGTAAAGTGTTTCACCTCTTCAGTGCATCCCACTGTAGACATGGGTACCTGGGAATGTTGGACATGTTCCAGTCCGTCTGTTCGATAAACTGTAGATCTAAATCCCAGTCCCTCAAAGTCCAAGGTCCAGAACCTAGAGATATTCAGTTTAATATTTACACCCCCTTTTTTCATGAACATTTACTCCTTTATCAAAATAACTGCAAATCAATTTTCTGTCGATCGACTAATTAGTCGACTAATCGTTTGCAGCTATACAAAAAAAGGACCAAAAATGTCCTGCTACACAAAGATCCAATCAAAAAAGTGCAAACTTCTCGCTTGAGAATAAAAATAAAATGTGCATTCTTTTCCATGAGACGATATGGTCAGTGCAGCCTGTGGTCCATTTAAACCCCAGGGGCCCCACTGGGGCCAGCTGTTTCTGTAGAGTGGACGATGTAACTGACCCTGAAGTTATTTAAGCGGCAGCATAGTGCCGTAAACAAATTGTGGGAAAGCAAAGTCACACAGGTCACCCGAACAAATCTAAGATATTCTGTCCAACCAACAAAGCTAAAAAAGAAAGAAAAAGAAAAGTCTGATTTGTGCTACTATTGTATTGTGTTATAAAAGAGCAAACCACAAAGCAACCACAGGCTGACATTCAGACAACATCTGAAAGAAGTGATGCAGGAAAGCGTTTATTCTCACGCAGGGCCGAGAGATCACATCAACAACTACACATCAATGCATCAAATACTTATCTGTCTGCTGTACTTACATACAGGGTGTTTAAGTTAGTCGCCAAAGCTAAGACAGACTCCTGTTCTAGACCTTCCACAATGAACAGGTGGTTTAGCAACCACTACATTTACAAATGGAGGTTATTGTAAAGTCATTGTGTGGCTATATGTAGACAGCAGTAATAACAGAATACCTTGACTGTACACGCAGACGAGGAACAGTATCCTCCGTAACAATATTACCACTAACAACATTAACTTTGAAACGAGGAGTTCCAGTAAATACACACATTCATGGCGGGACATAAGAAAGAGAAGAAAAACACACACCAGCAAGCAAACAGACAGAAAAGCTATTGTGACTCACATTACTCGATGCCGAGGCCTCTTTCCATCAAGAAGGCGAAGTGAAGTGGTCGATATTCATGTCCATGTCGTATACTGGAGTTACTTCTGTGCTTGTTGTTCGTTGCAGTCGTTTAGCAATTAGCAACACTGAAAAACAAGTAGCTAGCATTAATTCTCTCCGTTCTTTAAGTACATTTTTATAAGCTGACTTCCGGCTAGTCTGGCTGGTTTCACATTTATTTAGCTGACAGTATTATCCATTCAACACTGTAGTACACTGTAGTAATTTAGCGCTAGTGTACCTTTTCTGAACTTCATTAACCTCACCTGGTGTCATGTTTCGTTCAACCGCACCGACTAGTTTGGGGGGCACTGTTTGTCTAATATTAAGAAACGCAATCAAATGTAAGATTTAATTTAATTAAAAGGCAAAGAAAATGACTCAGTGAATATGTTCTCAACGTACTACATTTTTGTTGATGTGGGTGACACGTTAATTGGGTGTGTTTGCTTTAAATCACAGTTCATGTTATGCTGCTCACACACCGGGCGCATTTTTTGATTGACGCGCGTCGAGATTACATACAAAGTCTATGCACAGATGCGATGAGATTAAAAATCGCGGCGCGCCAGTGTCATCGCGTCTGTGCATAGACTTTGTATGTAATCTCGACGCGCGTCAATCAAAAAACGCGCCCGGTGTGTGAGCAGCATTAGTGACATGGTCTGATGTGTCCAGCATCAGTGCTCCTCTGGTTGACCTCTGACCCCCCCCCTGTGGGCTGATAAAATGATACTGCATATATATCTCAATAGGAAACCGATGTTCTTCTGCAGTGGACCAGATGTGTCATTACGTATGCTGCGGTGAAAAAAAACATTATTGTTTTTAATTTGGAGCTGCACCTGTTTTTTTATATTACTGTCGGGGATCATTGGAATCCTACAAACCTTCAGAAACAATATTATGAAATATCTTTAATGTAGCTGAAGAGAACATTTGCATAGCAGTGCCTCCATCCATCCCTCTTCCTGCAGCTAAATAAAGGATGAAAACTCAAAGGTCTGGAGGAGTACACATCAGTATCCCACATACTTACAGTAGTGAAGTAGTGGACAGGATGCTGAAGAGCCGGTTTCCTGCGCAGCCGATGTGTGGACTCACTTCCTGCTGCAGCTGGAGTGTCTTTACAGCTCAATCCTCGTCTCATCTCTGCCGTTTTTTTTTTCCCATCATAATTGTTTTCGTTTTGTCTCCCACAGCTGACACTGATATTTACAGCCCTTGTGTGTCCCGGCACTTACCGCCCCGTGACACTACACGCTGCCCTTGTGGTTGTCAATAAGGGGCTCCATCAACGTGAGAGTAATTGGAAGCGTTTTGGAGTATGCATCGAGAACAAAGCCTGGAAAAGGAGCCCCCACTCTACCGCCTGACACACTCTGCCCTCGTCAACCACGCCAGTGTCATTACGTGGCCCTAATCAGGATTTAAATGCCACAACGCAGTATGACAGCCTCACAGCCCAGCATCTTGCTTACATTTACACAGTGTGTGTATATATACAGAGGCCCATCATCGACAGCTTTTATCCAAATATCTTGACGGGGCATCGCTGTGTGAGGATACATTTGAATCATAAGTGTCTCCAATCACAAATGGACCTCTAACTGTGTCAGTTTCATATTAGTAATCTCTGCATTTTCTGTCATGTGACTTTATTTTGGGAGTTTTTGGTACTACTGGGAGGCTATTTCTTAAAGGTTCTCTGTACGATATTCAGAGCATTTTTATAGCCGCAAAAATTGATATAGCACCGATACCCTCTGGTTCCTCATCAGGTAAAAAGCGCTGTTGCCGTTAGCACCTGAGGTTAGAGGCGTTCGTGGAGCCTCGTGGTTTGGGCCACTGACATCGCTGCTGTATTTGACGGGTTGGGAGTGAGAACGGGTTGACTAACCAGGTGGATATGTTACTTCCTGTGGATATTCATGGCCAGTAGTGAGTGAATCTTACACCGTGTCCCAATTTCATACCAAATAATTATTGTATGCACTATATACTGTACAGTATACGGTTTTTGAAGTACGTATAGAATAAACCATTTTATACTCACTGTATGCATTGATTACAATGCTATGAGACAGCAAAATGTCTTTCAAGATGAAATATACATTTTTAGTTTTTTGAGATCTCTCCGGAGGAAGTGTCACCATTCGGCTCTGAGTAACCCGTCATGTTCATTCTGCACTTCATTGCATTGTGGGGCCACAGTGTATAGTGTACGCAGACATCGGGCGCTTTATAATATGCATACTGACTTATTGTATCATGTTAGTTTTGTCCCTTTGTGAGTGAACACACAAACAGTTGTTGATGACCTCCTGACCTTTCCATCAGCACCACCATCGGGCCAAATACAGCAATGAGCCTACAGAAGGTCCGAGAGGTCTCGTCTGCCTTGAGGACTAACGGCAACAATAAAGAAATGATAAATGACAGAAATATATATGAACTACTGTGAGGTTGTCTTGTGTTTCACTGTGGGAGAACCAAGACGTTTAAAAACAGCCTCTGATGCAATATTCATGTCACGAATTTGGTATTTGGTATTTTGGGCAGCTGGTACTGAACACCATGCCTCCTCCCCAGGCAGGGAAGTGGAGGGTGGAGGGGGAGGGAGAAGAAGAGGGAGACAGGGGGTGGAGGGGGGGACCTGTTCTGAAAAACACACTCCCAGGTCTGGCTGTTTACATCCCTTCGGCACGTCCGTGGCTGTTTCCATGGCGACGGGAGTAAAGATAGACGTGGGATGTGTCAGAGATACAGCGCGCCAAGTGGTGCCGATCGCCGGACGTGAGTTGAAGAACGAGCAGGGCACACGGGGAAGTGCACATTATCTCAGCCGGCCGCCGGACCAATGCAGCTCGTTGTGACACTTTGTTTTCCTCTCACTCTCACATGACATCGACAGCTGCACCAGGCGTGATGCTGACGGTTTGAAACACACCTCAATAATCTGAGTAAACCATGAAGTGGTTCCAAAAAAAGAAGTCTGGTTGTATAGAAGTCTATGAGAAAATGACTCTACTTCTCTCTTGATTTATTACCTCAGTAAACATTGTAAACATGAGTTTATGGTCTCAATCTCCAGTTTCAAGTCTTCTTCAATACAGCATGATGTTCATTTAGTACATTATGGTCCATTTAGAGTCAAACTGACCATAAAGCAGGGGATGCTTTAGGGCGGGGCTACACGGTGATTGGCAGGGTGCTAACATGGTGTTGTCCGGTCTGAGAGTTGTCTGTGTATTCCTCTTACAGCTTTAACCCTTTCAGTGTCTTTCCCCTTCAGGAAAGTTAATCGTAACATTTTGGTCGGCTAACAATGTCTTATTCAGTGTTTGGTTGTCCTGAGCTCCGCCCTCTCGTGTCACTACTGGTTGCAAAAAAATGGCGACTGCCAAAATACTAAACTGAAGGCTTTAACGTGGTGCACAAACCAATGGATGACGTCACAGTGAGTCCGTCTGTTATGAGGCGGGTAACAATTCAACATATGGAATGAATAAAGTTTCCAAGAATATGTGCGATTTGAAATAGGTCTGCAAATAAGTCGGTATACTACGGGCGAAGTTCTAAGTTGCATATTAAACCGAACAGCTGGTTTGATATGCAACTTCTGATCTTAGGGACAACATGAACTAAAATAAGTTTGTCCCCACGTTTCCTAAAAGTTGCACCAAGTTATTTCCAGGAAACCTTTTTTGAAATTAAAAAGAAAAACGAGGACCCATAAACGTGAGTGTTAACCAGGACCATGCTGTGTGCAGGCTAGAAAGGCTTTCTGGATTTCTATGAATGCAGAATTATCATTACATCAAAAACAGGAGTGCGAAAAAATACTACATCCATACAGTACATACTAGCTTGTTTGATATCTTTGTCTGGACCTTTATTGGAGAATGGAGCTGCTGTTGTCATGGAGATGGTTCGGTTGTCATCGAGCGTCCTAAATATGGAGCTGCAGTCACATGATGCCTCCTGAAGGCTGAGACGGGGTTGAGAGCTGCGGAGTAAACTCGGAAGTGAACCTCGAGTTGACGGACTTTTTGTGAAGCTTTGAAGTGATTCACTACAATCTGGTGCTTGTGTTTGTAAAACAGAAGAGTCACAGCGTGTCCATGAAACACAGCCTTTGAATAAACATGATCCCATACTTCCTCTCTCAGTTTACCCAATCAGGAAGAAGAGAGGTCAGACGAGGCAAAGAAAGAAACACTCAGTGAAAAGATAAATCGTTTATGTGACTCTCTCACATGGCATTTACCTTTACTCTATACACATTGTTTTGAACGTGATATACAGTATGTCATCTTTTTCTTTTTTTTACAATTTGACATGTTTGTTTTTTTCAGCATGCATTAGAATGCCAACAAAAAGCTCCACAAATACAGACTTCAAACTAGAATCCTCACAGTAAAACATACAAAAACATGAACACGGATCAAAAAGCCGGACAGTTCTGAGGACACGATGGAGAAGCATCGGACTACCATGACTTTCACAGGTTAAGAGCAACGTACCCGACAGTAAGAGACACAAAAATACGTGTTCGAGTCAAAAAATAAACACCTTTTTTTATCTTCCTTTTTTTTTTTTGCAAGTTACGACGTCATCCTAAAAAGAGACACGAGGAAGGTACTTGTGTCGATTCAAAGAGCAAAGCAGCGTGTGAACTACACAAGGAGGATTGTGGGTACACGGTGACACTTGGCAGCCGACATGACACAATGTGTCCTTTTCCCATCAGCTGTTTCGAGCAGCATCTTCACGTTTCCATCTCTGTTTTTATCGGGCTGCTGAAATCACAGTGTGGATCGGTGCTTTTTTTTTCTTTTTTCGGGTGCTTATTGCAAATCCGGTCCGATTGTTTGGGTGCGAGAGATTGCTACTGTGCAGACGTAGCCATTCTAGAAGTCCTGCTTTAGAACTTGGTTGAACTTCTGCTACACTTTCGCTCCGAAAACTTTGGAAGAATCAAGGTATGCAGTTGTTGTTTTTTATCATTTAGCCACCGAGAGTTACGAGGAATATTTCGGTGAGGATAATTTTGGTGTGTGAGTAAAAACAAACGATCTGCAGCACAAACGCAGGGGGGTTGTATGTTTAAATGCACGGCAGGGGGTGGGGGGATCACAGGGGAACTCTGTCTCATTGATGTTTGTGCTAAAACTAACTGGAAGAGTGACGGCATTAGGTCCACTCATTTGGTATCTGGCCTTTCAAACTGCAGTTCTGACCCTGGTGTTTTAGGATATACACACACACACACACTCACACGCACACACTCACACACACACACACTCACACACACTCACACACACTTACACATTAACGCACAGCAGAGCAATTCACCAACTGAAAATCACCGAGGGCAACAAAAGCAGAGTACTGTCACATTTATTCAGCTTAGCACATTTGTCTCTCTATACTGTATATACTGAATGTGGAATCTCATATATGAACACACTCCAGTTTTAGAACACAAAGTGCCTCAACCGATACAGCTTGATACACTTATTGCGAGGGGGGCGGGGGCACCACGGCAAGTAAAGTTGGGTGTCGCGGCCGACCCAACTTTACTTGCCTTTTACTTGCCTTTAAAAAAACTTTAGTTACTGACTCGCCGTCAGCGGACAGATGTGTGGCCCAGATGTGCTGTGTCGTTGTCTTATTTACAGGAGCATTGATCTATACAGTAGGTAGTCTCTTTTAAGGACGTGTCCAGTTTGCTTTGCTCTCCCTTTCCTTTTTCTCACCTCCACCGCTCCAAAACAGGAAAGCAAAAAGAGAAATCAGGTCCAATGTTATCAAAGTCCTCCCAGGATGTCCTTTGAGTTCCTCTTCCGCTCACTGAGCGCTGGCTGGGCGGCCGTCCGTCAATCGGGTCTGCCCAAGTCCCGCGGCAATAGGTCCTTGCACAGATGACGTTTCCCCCCCGTCATTCAAATAGGAAATGAATGGTCTAAATAAAATAAAATACAAACACATCCCTAAATATCAGAAATGCATAATCTGTCTTTGTTGAGCATCATTTAAGAAGAACATGCCATGCACAGACTGGCTATGTTCAATATACACACACACACACACACACACACACACACACACACACACACACACACACACACACACACACAAATACATAGTACAAATCTATGGTGCTCTTTCCAGAATTATAAAAGCTGTATTGAATATTGTAGTGATTCAATGGGGGTGATTCAATCATTTGAGGAGTGTTTGCTCCTTTTTTTTAATTGTTTGACTTTCTGCCGAGCCATGTGCAAAATGCATCTTACTAAGCCAGTTGCTAGGCAACCATCTGCTACTGGTGTAGACACGCTGTAGGCATGGGCGAGGCGCGTCGGTCACGTCTGCTGTCCCGCACCTGTTGGTGCACGGAGGCAATTTATGAAATACAGCAGACGGATAAATGACAAAGCAGAGGTCAATACGAGACTCCGTGTGAGAAGTGCTCTGAGGGGGTTCAGGTCCGTCCGTCTGGTTCGGGGATTGGAGAACAGTTATCAGCCCTTGGTGATGGCTGATAACAAAGTGAGGCTGTGCAGTTAAAGAACAGAAACAAAGTTATCTATCAGGTTTTTTGTTTTTTTGCAACAAAGTAAATCTGCTCTTGGGGAGTAAATTTCCAAACAAATCTGATGGCACAAGATGCAAATTGCAGTTTACTCATTATACCTATATCTTGGTAATGATTAAAATGCTACAAGCAGCCCTTTCAATAGTGCCATCAAGAGTGCATGTTTCTGCAACTATACACAGGTGTCACTATGTAGGATTATCGAATAACCCCCAATTTAAGTACGGCCACAATCTTAACTCATGACCAAAAAGGGTGAGAGGGTTCCGCACTGCAGCCGGACCCCCACAGCCGCTCAGAAGGTTTACCTTTACCGTCTTTTCCCCTCAAGCCCCTAAGACAGAACGCTGCTCTCTGCTTGTGTGAAACCAGTAAAGACCTCTTTGCAGTCATCTGTGAGTAAACAACCACACAACAGGCTTTGGTGGCGCTCCATCATAGTCAAGAACAAAACATGAAGGCAACGGGGAGAAAGTTAATGGGAGGCAGCAGATGAGCAGAGAAAAAAAACACAAAGACAACCCACATGCGGAGAGGAACAAACGCCCAGCTGGGCTTTCTGTTTTCAGTCTCCTCGGTGGATTGTTGGTGAAGCCGACGGCAAAATTTGACACAATGCAAGTCCTAAACCCCAACGTAATTACATTCAATAAAAAATACCCCTTCAAATACATATAGGCTATACGTATATTTCCATAAGCTCTACCCGCAGTCGGCCTCGTCCCTTCTCCCCTCGCCACGTTGCTTGCAGACGATGGTTACAGGATGATCCATGCAAGAACAGGAGCAGGAGGCGAGGAGCGACAGACGTGTGCGAGCAGTCCTCCCTCTCGACGGCCATCCCTCCCAAAAAATAGAAGTAGACAAAGCGAAAGACACCAGTCCCAGTTGTGTGAGGATAAAACACAATGACATCTCTCTTTCTCTTTTTGGAAGCACGTCCTTTTTCAAAAGGTATCTAAATATAGCAACATCTGATATCCCTGATTATTTTACGTGTCCTTTATTAGATGTTATGACTGCTACTTCTGGAGCCACCCGTCGGAGTTTTTTTATTGCACTAAATTGAACTAAAGGGGACTCCAAGTGACATAGGAGGACTGACAAGTTAGCTAAGCACATCTATCTTCAAGAAGGGGGGGGGGGGGGGGGAGTTGCTCAGCCACTAACATCAGTCCTAGCTACAAAGCTACTTATCCACTAGTCACAACACCTAGAAGTTCAGATGTAGTACCAAAGGGAAGTGGTTTGTTTGTGGGGTTGTTTCAGGCCAAAGCGGGCTCCTCCGGGGGGGGGCTGGACGTCTCACAGGATGGAGGGGATAGGGGAGCGGGAGCGCCGCAGCGGGCAGGGCGATCCGTAGGGCGAGTTCACAGGAGACAACCTCAGGGTGTTCCCAGCCATGCCCGCTATGTTGTTTAAGCTCCGGGACTTCTCATAGCCTTCGGATGAGAGGGGTGGGGGCGCGACAGAGAGGTGGTGGTGGTGGTGCAGGACATGAACACACACAGGCAGGCAGGCAGGCAGGCGGGCAGGCAACGATCCGAGTCCGAGCCAGCCGAGTGAACCGGTACAAGACAGGAGACAGGAGTGAGACAGAGCAGCGGTAACATACTGTATGGTGAGAGCATGCACAGCAACATTTCCTGACAGTGAGCATTGGAGTCTATGAAAGGCAAAATGTTTCGTAGCTGGAGCTGCTCTCGAGGGACAAATAACCTCATTGGCTGGTACTTGGGGATAAATTAAAGTAATCTCGGACACAGCTAATATCGAGCAAAATTGTATCCTTTAAAGATAGCTACGCTGTTTTAGTCTTCGCTGTCAAAGTAGGCGGCTTAATCTGAGTGGAACAAAACCCCGTCTGCATCAGCCTTCTAGTTGTAAGTCTGAGTCGAGCTATGACTCACTCATCATTCAGCAAAAAATGTCAACAAACCAGTGGGAAAATGGCTGGAAAGCAACCGTTGCTGGCAGTTACATTTCAATACAATCCAATGTTAGAATGTCAAAAGGATCTATTGGCGGAAATGGAAAATAGTATTCATAACTATGATTTCATTCGCGTCGAATCACCTTAAACTAAGAATCGTGTTTTCGTTGACCTTATAATCAGCCCTTCATATCTACAATGGGGAGGGGCTGATTCAGCTGGTTGTACACTGCAACCACGCCACTAGATGGCTCTAAATCCTACACACTGCTCCTTTAATTCCAGTCAATTCAACTAATCTCCCCAAAAAAGCAGCTACATACCATTTTCTTGGAATGGATCAGTCATTAATGTGATTCGTCACATCTGTGCTTTTCCTGCTGTGACAGTATGTGTTCTTTTTTAAACCCTGCTTCAGTGACTGTGCCCAGAGATTTCGTGACATTGGAACGAGATCCATAAACACAGCACAGCTACTGGCTTAATGCTGCGTTCATGCCATGTTGGATGGAAAATCTTCCTGTTATTCCATCTTGGGAGCTTTCATTATTCAAAGATACCCCGTTGCTAGCATTGTAGTCACAGCAGATAAAAGGGGAATTAAGCTAATTAGCTGATCTTATTGTGATACATGTAGCTTGTAAACAAGTGGAACCAGATACAAACAAAAACAGTGGGGCTACTTTTAGCTGATTTGATTGTGTAATATTGGATTATATTTAGGAGAAACCTCAGCAAAGTTACCTTCGCCTTGTTGACACTTCTGTAGTTTTTTTAACCACGTGGGTTGTTGAAGTCCCTAATATCGTAAGAAACAGAATTACAACGGAGAGGCTTGTATTTAATGATTTGACATGATTTGACGTTAGCCTCACTAAAATATCTGCCTGGCATATTGTTTAGATGGACTTACTGGCCTATAGCTAGCTAGGTAAGCTAGCTAGCTAGCTAGCTAACATGCTGAAGTTCCAACACGATGAATGACATGATAATGAATGAATCCGCAGTAACTTTACCTTTTAGAAATGCCTAAGTGATTAAAATGACAGTTGGCCAGAGTTCAGTGTGGAACCCTTTACTCGAATACAATATATTGTTATCCTTAAAAGGGTTAAATAAGAGAATCATATAAGCGGTCATATATCTCATGGCATCATCATTTGTATTGAGAAATTGTTTAAAGATTGTAAATCTCAGTAATGTCTAATACATGGTGATAACTTTAAGAACAGAGCGCTGCAGGGACAACATGTTTTTGTAGACCAACAGGAAGCTAGCATCGTACTGGTTCCCTCCAGATTATTACAGAAAACAAGCTTTATGACACTTCGATGTTCTGTTCAGCAAGATAAATGAACAACACTTTAATGATGTGTTAAAGCATCAATCAGTAGACAGAGTTAGCGTTAGCTATAAACTAACTACAACATGGTCATATGAGGGCGAGTAGCCTACACACAACTGGACAATGAGGGCGGACTAGTCGGCCTGATGAAGTTTTATCGTATCATTCAGCCACTTGTCAGCCTTTGTCTTGTATTTTTTAAGACACGAAAAAAGCATCAGAATTCACGAGGGGTATTTACTGATATATTTTATGTCATAGAACGAAACATTGAAATAAGGTAAGACAGAAAGCTTTTTTGTTCTCTAACATATGTGTGCTGTGACTGAATTGTGATAGGCTAAAGTAAAACGTTGTACAGCGGGCACCCCCCAAATTACCATTGTGTATTTCACATACTGTATAACAGTCATATCTAATAAGACCACCAACAGGCACATCATGTATCAAATATAACTGTTTATGCATGTTTAAATTCAGGTTTTAGCCTGCACGTACTGATACTTAAATCATCTGTACGTATTCACACAACAGCTCAAACTTCTCAAAAATTGCAGCATGTGAGCCACGCCGGCGCAAAAAGAAACAAGCAAGCCCAAGCAGCCAGATCATTAATGGAGCATGCCGATCGGCTGGCGTGAACATTGATGAGGAGCAGCTAATGGAAACGTTGCCTCATTACCATACCGCACACGGCACCATTTGTTTCGCCGAGGCTATCTCAGAGCCAGAATGAGCAGGCGGAACAAAGAGCAGCCTGCGTCCATGCCAACAGGTAGCGGGGGGACTAGAAAGGGACCCGATGTTTTATGCATTAGCCGTCAGTGTGTTGCGGCAAAAAGCGACTGAAGCAGCGGAGACCAAGGCACAGCTGTTCGGCCGCCCACATCGAGCAAACAAGACTGGCGAGGGGCTCTGCTGTGACAGAGACCACCACGATGTGCTCCCTAGAGGATCTGGACCACATGCAAAGTGGTCTAAACTGCTAGGCTATCTAAGTACCCAGCGTGGAAATCATTAATACCTTGTTTTAATTTTGTCCGTACATTGCGGGACAAAAAGTAAACCTTCTCTTACGAAATAGTAGCTGACATTCAATTGAACGTAATCTTTGATTCGCAGAGTGTCACTCCAATGGTATGATAGCATTGATTTGCCCGCTATAGAGTGAGTGCAGTAGCACTGTGAGGCTACAGAGTAATAACACTGAGAGCCTCCTAGAGAGACAGTTAACTTCTGATAGGAAGCAATTAGCCAAGGCTTACGTTTCCACATTACAGTCCAGATTAACACTCTAATGTCTCAAAAGCTTGAGATAAAATGGAGGAATTAACCTAACAAACATGCTTTAGGCCTCGCGTGGCGTCTGAATATTATTTTAGTGTAGTCGAATGGAGGCTGCAACCAAAAGTATTTCATAGAAATACTGTCTTTTGTGATTTTCACTCGAACAAGCTGCCACACGACCTCAATTCCACGGCATGAGTGGCTCAGTTCATGCATTTTAGTTCATGACCTTTTCTGCCTTTTGAAACCACACGGAACAGCGACGGGACTTTGTGGTAATTTCGGCCAATGTGGACTTCACAATGACCTTTAGCTTGGGTCAAAGTGTTTGGAAGGTCAAGCCCTTTCTGAGTCTGACCTTTCCACTGATGCAATTCTACATGACGACAGGCAAATCATCTGGACTAAACTAACATCGTCCAGCGATATCTCTAATTGTAAACGATGTGGACTGTTTCAAAATCTAGTCAAGCTTTAGGGTGAGCCTACAAAGGTTCAACAATCAGAACCAAGAATCAGGGCCGGGGTCAACTCATAATGTTTGACTTGGGCAAATCGACTTCTTCATTGATATATCAAATTTTAATTTTCAGTGGCAGCATTAAATAAAGGGCTTGGAATTGCATGTTAATACTATAAAAGAATATATGCAACCTAGTCGGCAAAACATTTTGACATAGTTTGTATCTACAAACCACGGGATATGTTAAATCACGATGTTTCTGAACCAAAAGTACATTTCACAAAACATTTTTTATCAGCCTCGTATCACCCCTTGCAGATACGCTTATCGCTACGTGGTTAACGTTGTGAAACTATTTTTTAGGTATAGACAACAAAACTACTTGGTAAACGCAGAGTTGGTAATCTTGAGAAACTTACAAGAGTACGCTAATGATCCAACCTAAAAACCCAGCACAGTGCTGCCAACTCTTTTCCAATGAAAGTAGCTAGCAGCACTCGCTCCAAAAGCTGCTAGATCTTGAAAGAAAGTTGCCAAGTTAGCAACACTGACCCTTACATAGTCCCTTCAGGCCTCCCTCCAAAGCCACTCCCCCAAAAATCACTATGAGCGTAAATAACAAACTATTGTTAGAACTCAAAGATGTTAAGATAGCAGCTTGTGGATTTGTTCCATGGATTGCTGTTATCATATTTTAAGAATTTCAATTTTGTGAAGATCACCTACCCTATCTTTAAGGTTAGAAAATGGTAAAATGTTAAAATGGTAACGGAACCATGTAACTAGGGTAGATAAATAACAACCGCCGTTATACAACCGCTATCGTTTCTTATACTCCTCACTCTACCACCTAACTCTTAATAACGCCCGCTGGATATATGACCGAATGCATAAATGTCCGACGCTAAAATTCTTTCCTGGCGACTGGGCTGATATGTTTAACAGGTCTGATATGTCAGATAAACACTTCCACGGTCAGCAAGTATAGTAGTATATTATTTGATTTGAATGTAAATAATTCCACTGTATTAGCTGGTGATTAGCTAAAACAAATTTTTAGAAGCAACAAAATGCATTTTCCAATGTTACAAATGAAGAAGTCAAAACATTTATGAGTTAGGATTAAAATCTATTTTTGACCATTTAAATTCCTCCGATTGTGAGACACTGGAAACATCTGCTGGTGTACCATCACCTTAGGGGCGGATGATACACTTGGCAATTTCTTTGGGAGGTACAGCCGGCAATGAAACCTGGCAACAGCGAAATCAGTGAGACGCGGGGTCGGAAATGTATTCAAGTGTTTCCAGGCAACAGGAAAACATGAAGAAATTGTGATGAAAGCAACAGTTCTGAGTCAACCGCATGGACGCTGTCACCCCTCAGAATTGCCGAAAAAAAGTGGTGCTGCGCGTCAGTGCTGAGGGCCGCGGTAGCAGATCCACAGGTTACGTTACCTGAGCCGACTCGACCAGAACAAACAGCCCCCCCCCCCCCTCCAGGGATGGCGGTGTCCCAGTCACTAAGGATACGGATCAGCTGATGAGGATTTTCACTGATTGTCTTAAAACATGTGGAGCTCTGACAATTGTATTCCTATGGTAAAACATACATATAAAGCATATTCCACACATACTGAAAATAGCAGCCACACGAAAACCTAACCCTGACTCGTACGTGATGACTAATGAGTGAAAAATGATTAAGTGTCAATGCACAATATCAAGCATGATTTTCAGAATAATTCTGAAACTAATGTTAGTTATTTTTCCGAAACTGACATATAATGAATGAATCAATGCGTGACATGTTCATTAATGGTCAATGAAAACCAGTAGAGTTCCACATGCAGTTACCTGTTTTTCGCATCCCTCCGTCTGCAGGGCAGCTGTAGTCACTAGCAGCGAGCAGGAAGCATGTCCCCCCGCTCGGCCGGTCCTGTTCCCGGGTGCTGGACCTTCGCATGGGGACCCTCTCCTCTGGAGACATGGTCAGGTCGCTGCCCCCGCTGCAGTCTGCTGATAGAACTGTGAGAAAAGAAATGGGTCAGGTTCGAGATCGGAAATATTCTGGCTGGGCTTTGGTTTTTGTTATTTATTTATTTTATATTTTATAAATCTAACGTCTATGTTCCTAAAATCCTTACATTTACAATTCTACTATTCTGACATAACAGAAGAGTTATATGCCATACTTAAAGAAAAGGAGTCTGGTTCAGGTCTGTTATCATTACATCAATCATTACAATGATGGAGACCAGTGTCCCATTATCTTCCCATTGAAGAGGAAAGTAACTTGCAGACTGTGTATTTGAAATTACCTCTGAGGACAAAACCAGATTGATTCTGTTTGTGCATTCAGTTGAGCCGTGATTCATTGTATGCTTATTGAATATAAGGTTCTGAGACCTAATAAACAGATACACTGCAGAAGAGCCCATAGGGTGCGCCTACCCTCAAGAGTGTCTGCTCTAGAATTCAAAGAAAGCCGATGTACGGAGGTCGACACTAATTTCCGTCAATATGAGATGTGTAAGAGTAAATTACTGATGTGCGCCTGGAGGGGAAAAACAGCCACCTACGGTCTGAGCAGCGAATGAACAATCCCTGCTGCAAGAAAAACTTGGACACAAGGACTCTGACTTCTTATTAGCATAAGCCGTTTCACACAGCCGTCTCCTACTCGCAGTACCTTGTGCATCGCCTTCCTCGTCACTGTGGCAACCAGAGATGAAGGCTGCGAGGCAAGAGAGCTCAGTTGTCTGTGAGGGAGCTGCTGTGGTGAGAGCGAGTCTCCGGGGGAAAACCATTTATAGTCTCAAGGGGGAGTCTGTCAAATGGACACATATTTCTACCTGAGAGGAGGTCTTGTTGCTGTCACTACATATAAAACACCACTCGGTGTAACCTCTACTTTAATACCGAGGTGTGGCTGCTCATGATCTTTTGATCGAGTCTTACCTGAGCGGTTGCGTTCTAGCACCCTGCTCCCTTTGACGTGGCACAGGTCACCTTGAGTGCTGTTGCAGGTGGTGTTGAGATCTGCTTTGCAGTATATGGGGGACCCTCCCTGCACCACCTGAGGGATGTGTTTCTTCCTCTTCTTGGGCAGCTTCTGCTTGGCCATGGCTAGTGAGTAGTACATCCCAAAGTTATTGACGATAACGGGCACAGGCATGGCTATCGTTAGAACGCCCGACAGGGCGCACAGTGCGCCAACGACCATGCCCGACCAGGTCTCTGGATACATGTCGCCATAGCCCAGTGTTGTCATGGTTACCACGGCCCACCAGAAGCCAATGGGGATGTTCTTGAACTTGGTGTGGTTGCTACCGGTAGGGTCGTTGGGCTTCGCGCCGATTCGTTCGGCGTAGTAGATCATGGTGGCGAAAATTAGCACTCCCAATGCCAGGAAGATGATGAGCAGCAGGAATTCATTGGTGCTGGCCCGTAATGTGTGACCCAGCACCCTTAGCCCTACGAAATGGCGCGTGAGCTTGAAGATGCGCAGGATACGAACAAAGCGCACCACCCTGAGGAAACCCAACACATCCTTGGCGGCCTTTGAGGAAAGGCCACTCAGCCCCACCTCCAAGTAGAAAGGCAGGATAGCCACAAAGTCGATGATGTTGAGAACACTCTTAACAAACTCCAACTTGACCGGGCAGAAGGTCACACGCACCAGGAACTCGATGGTAAACCAGAAGACGCAAACGCCCTCCACGTAGGTGAGCGCGGGGTCAGTTTCTATTTCGTACTGTGGGCCTGAGTCCGGCACGCTGCTGTTCCGCATCAGTTCCGTCTTGTTGATGATGGTGTTGAAAGCCTCATGAGTCTCCAAGCAGAAGGTGGTGATGGAGACCAGGATGAAGAACAAAGATGCAAAGGCTATAAACTACAGGAGAAGAGAAGAGAAAAACACACGTTACTATCAATGCACCCCTTACGTTTCAAATGGTTTGAACCTATACACCGGCTGAGGAGTTATACACCGTGATAAATCAATTAATTTACTCTTGAGAAAGAGAGGACTCAGACAAGTTTAATTAACTTGCATCAAGTTGAATGGACTCCAGAGAGAGGAGCAATCTATTAGCAAGACCAACAAATAAACACACACTTCCCCCTTGTTGGGAATGTAACACGGGAATGCAGATGAAGTCAGATTTAATTTACTGCTGCTGGTATGTTGGGCTGTTGGCAGCAAAGCAGGGAGAAAAGTGGTTAAAAGCAGACATCACACTTCAGAATCAGTGGGGAATTGGGAATAGGTGGTTATTTTTGTTTCCTATAGCATTTTAAGTGATGCCACATCTCCTTGTAGTTGCATTGCATGTGATGTTGGGGTGTTGTACTATACTCGGTTTTTAAATCATGCATGTGACCCCTAATAATGAAGTGATTTATAGGTGAGACTCCACATCACAGGTTGCAAATGTGTACTTGTTGTGAACGGGTCGATTACAAAATGTTTTGTTTCAGAGTCTTGAAGAATTCAAATGGAACTAAAAGCAGAGGTAAAGGTAATAAAAGAGAAACTAGAATCACCACCTCGTGGTTGCATGCCTCCTCCAACCAGTGAAGTTGCAGTTTGCATCCATGGTTGCCAAAATTGTCATCACTTCAGCATTTTATTTGAGTGAAATTGTCATAATTATCGTATAAATTCTTGAGTTATGGTCAAAAACCTGTTTTGTGAGGTCATAGTGACCTTGGAGCACCAAATTCGAATCAGTTCATCCCTGAGTCCAGGTGGACGCTTGTGCCAACTTTGAAAAAAAATCCCTCTGGGCGTTCCTGAGATAAGAATGGACGAATGTGCGAAAAACCCCAAATTGACCAAAATTCTGAGCAATGACAGTTGCACAGTTACATGTCCACATTCTTTAACCTCCAACGCTGTGATACTTTTTGTGACTCAATAGAGAACAAGACAAAGTCAGGTAGGGATGAGGACATTGAATAGTCCTCTTGGGTGCTTTTTAGTAACACTTATTCATATTTACTGCCGGATCACTTGTGAACCGCTGATCTATTGAATATTTTTTTGTTGTTTTTATAGTGTAATCATCATAGTGTGTAATAAAGTTTTACTACTGCTGTTACTTTTCAAGTAACAAGTCCCCGAATATCAATGCAAAGTGTCAGTGAACAGATATAAAGCAGTAGTGTGTTCACGTCAGTGGCGGGCCGTGCATTTTATACCTGGGCCTTCACTGCTGATGCCACAGCTACGGTTGTTATTTGTTTCGTGTAAAAATGAAACTCAACACCTATAAATACACCAATTGCAGAGTGCAGATACATAAATACGCCGAGAGTGTCTCCTCTCTTCTCTGACTGCAGCTGGGACTGCTGTGCGAGGCTGCTGTGAGACTGAGTGCTTTGGGGCGGCTCACGGCAGCACTCGCTGCTCGTTCACGACAGTGCAGAACGTACGTGCTTTCATGTCAGAGTCAAAACACCACAAAAGTCTCCAACAACACCAGAAAAAGTCGCAGGATTTGTCACTAGTAGCTTTTGACAAAAAAAGTCTCCATGAGGGTTTGGAAAGTCGCCAGATTTAGCGAGAAAGTCGCCAAGTTGGCAACACTGGCACCGACAAAATGTGTCCCCAGAGCAACATTGGACGTAACAATAGTTCCTATCACATATAAAACCAAACAAAAATCCATCTTCATAAAAAGAAGTTGTACAAATAATAATATATAAACAAGCATATTAAAGCTACTGCAGATGTAAAAACAAACGCATTTAACTTACCAGAGCTGCTGTTCACTATTTAAAGACAAAGTCCATCCTCCTTTCTTTGTAAATAAAGAGTTTAATCTCATGGTTGTTCAGTACATCCGTGTGTTTTAGTTCCAGTAAGAAGTCCTTCTCCATTCATGGAGTGAAGACAGTCAAGCCAGTGAAGACAGTCGAGCCTCCCCAGTTGTATTTCTTGAATCCGTTTTAATGTGTTTGAGGCTGAAAATGTCCGCTCCACAGAGGCAGCAGATATTGGGATTGTCACCGCCCCACACGTCAGGCTAGCTCACGTACTAATACGTAGCTCACAGGCTAATCATGTACTTGTAGGCCAGCTAGCAGCTCTGACACGTCAAAGAATACGCCCAACATGTCAAACTAAAGATCTGATTGGTTGAAGACTATGACAATCAACAATATCGTCCCCATTCACTTAAACTGCAAAGGGATTCACTTGTCAGTCTGCAGGCCTCGGGCCTTACCTAGAGACACACAGGTGAGATCTGATTGGATAAATTCCATTCGCCAAAAGTCAAATTCCTTCCCGATATAGCTTTGTCTTGCTATATCGAAGCAGAGTGGGTAGCTTGCCGAGTCATGGCGAAAAATACGTGATATTGTGGTACATCTTCTAGTTGATTATATTAGTTTGTGTATAATTGTGTTTGCAGTGTGTAAAATGGCTTCGATGATATTTTTGTCCATAATCTCTTCGTTAAGTGGGTATATAACATGTGCGTAGCATTCATTATATTCGTTTCTGAGAAGTGCATTGTATGACACGCTGTACGCTAAACTTTCTCCGTAGCCGCCCCCTGGGTGGCAAAATGAGAGCGTGTGTATCCACTTTCAGCTGAATCTGCATGATAACAGTTTTAAATGATGAGTCACATGCCGATTGATTTTGTGGTTTTGTTTTGTTTTGGTCTTCCTCTGCAAAGTGTTAATGGAACCACCTGTCAGATGCAGAGCTCGCATCCAACTTTTCCCCGCCGCCCTGGAAGAAGCTCAGGATGCGATCATCAACATCCTTTCTCCGAGGAGCTAGACGGAGCAGATTTACACACACACACACACACACACACACACACACACGCACACTGCTATGCTCCTTCTCCACCTTCTACCTCCCACAGTCCATCCACTGGTGCGCTCTGCCCACTGAGCACCTGAAGAAGCCGTTTCACACCCGGCCTTGTTTTCTTTTTTTTTGGATCGCATGACTCACAACACTCTCAAAATATCATTGCCACTATTTGGGTCACCGTGCTCATGAACTGTTTGCGTGTATTCACTCTGCTGCCGTTAGCTCGCTCTTTCCTCACATACCATATATATTGTATGGCAGCGGCGGGCCGTGCATTTTATACCTGGGCCTTCAGTGCTGTCCTACTACACCTGAACCACCTCCTAATAATCTCATTATGACGCCACAGCTACGGTTATTATTTGTTTCTAGGGGTGTAACAATACACGTATTCGTATTAAACCGAGGTACGAGGCTTACGAACCGAACAATACGTTTGAATAATAGTAGTGCGTTTCGAAAATGCAGAAGCTTAAATCGTGGGAAATATAATGTTTTCGGTGGACTGCGCTCACGTAACAGACAACGGACTGTGTGAACTTTTGAACCCGGAACAATAACAAAAAACAGCTGAGGCCCTGCACGTGTCTTCAGGGAGGCTAAGCTAGTTTAGCGGGGAAACAACAACGGCACACAATCTACGAACTCTCCCCACAGCGTTTAGCTGTTCCTACTGATTCAGACAGGCTGAAGCAATAGACACATAATCCCCATTTAGAGGGGACGACTGTCGGCCGTAACCAAACATTTCTACTCTCACAAACTGTGAATACATTCAGTTGGACTGGGCCACTGCAGTAATAAAGGCGTTGTTAGAGAGCACAGCACATAAATCATCAGTCCGTAGCAGTGCAAAATAGCTACAGCTGAAAACTATTTTTTAGCTGCGAACAGCAGCTCTATAGTTCACTCTCATGGTCCGTACAATCGCCCCATCCTTCGGTGCCCGAGGACCCTGGAGGTCAAGTGTGTGGGTGTGAAGGTGTGAGTTTGTGCTCAACTTCTAAACGGATTCACGCACCACGGCCAGACTCGTGAACCCTCCGTCATAGACGTAGGTGGTGTTGGGGTCTGAGCATATGGCTTCAACATGTGCTGGGAACAAAGAGAATCGGGCCTTCCCTTTTGCAAGCAAAGGTTTCATCCTGATTGTGGTTTGATGAGCGCAAACCTCCTCTGGAAGGAATTTCACACTAGGGTGTGAATTTCTCCCCCCCCCCCCAAAAACTATTGTTCCTGAATGCACCGCTGCAATCTCATTGGCCGAGAGCCAAGACAGCACCAGGACCCCTGTGGTTAAACCAGTGCCCAACAAAAGTGCCTGCAGCCGACACCTCCTTGCTTTTTCCCTTCGACCTCCGTCGAGCAGGGAGCACACAAACGCTCCCTTCCCTCTGGACTCCGTCCTGGGACTAGAAGAGGCACCGGGCCCTTCTCTCCCCCCCAGCGCCACGCTGACAACCGAAGGCCCTCGACGGGAGGAACGAAACGACGTTACCACAGCCGAAGTTCACCCACGAGGGCCGCGCACCCTCATCAAATCCTCCGGCAGGAAGACGAGGACTAACCCCTTCCGCAACCGATGATTACCTGGAAACGCACGGACCACGCCGTCTCACCCGAAGTTTCACTGTCCCCGCTGCAGCGAGAACAGATCGGACCCGCGTGCTCCAGAGCGAGCTGCGCCACAGAGGTCCGACCCCACGCCGGCAACGCCGCGCCGATGTCCGCCGAGCCTGCGTCCACTCCAGAGCGAGCCACGCTACTGGGTGCGACCGACTCCTGAGGACCGAGCTACCCACAGTCTGCGCCCGCTCCGAGAGCCGCGCTCCCGAGTCAACACTCGGGGACTGATCGATTCCCATCACGGGAACGAGCCCCATCGAACAAAGCTTCTCCAAAGTAAGAGTTCATCATGGCATCTAGGGCATAGCTTAGCAATAGCTTAGCACTAGCTTAGCATTAGCATTAGCTTATTCATTTATGTGTTATTATTCCCGCACCCTGTTGTGTTCAATCACTGTCTTGTTACACCGCATCATTGCGCAATTATCGCGGACCACGGAGCCCCGCTATATATTGTGTATTGCCTGCTGTCTGCATTAGATTCATCACTGCTGGTGAATGGAAAGTTTGTGTATTATCACTGAAAGACTGAACCTACGGTGGCGGACCTTCGTCTCGCCACCTCGAGTTTCGGGGTGATAGGAACACAATACTCTCATCTCACCGCAGCGATAAAGATCTGTTTTGTTTGGGAATTTTCATTTATTTTATTACACTTCGTGTGATATCCTCTTTTCTTAAATCAGCTCTGTGAGCGGAGTGTAGAACCGGGGCTATCATGCACACGCCGCCGCCAGTTCCTACGACAGCGGCAGGCCTGGGCAGGATGAGACCAGCTGTTCACACACTCGCTTCGACAACACACGCAGAAGCTTTGATATCTGTCTCTCTCTTGCTCTCGTTCCTCCTCTCACGTAACACGCACACTCACACGCGGTGCACAGACACACGTGGTTACATACAGCAGCCCATCCACCTTTTTGCCCAAGTCACTCGACTACGCCATCTGGTGGTGGTTGAGAGGTAGCGTTAAGCCCTCGTTGCACACATAGAGATCCTCACACACACACACACACACACACACACACACACACACACACACACACACACACACACACACACACACTCTTACATATATACACCCTCACCCATTTTATTCATTTGTTTAGATATTAAGCACATAAAATTGTATAATAGCGTTGTTGATTGCAATATTAATTGATCTGATCACTTATTATTCTGATTTAATAAACCCTGTTATACTTTAAGGAGCAGTCGTCTGTGATTACTTGTGCATATGTATGTAATGAACCTGTATCTAGTAGTCTGTGCTCGAATTCAATCCTTCACTGTCACTTCGAATGTATAGTCGGACCCGACTATTGACATTACGAGTGAACACTAATTATGAGACTTAGTTTTATCGTTTGGTTATCGGTCCCTGTTCGCAGGGTGGTGCCCCGTTATTATTAATAATCATTAATAATTGTTACTTACATTAATAATTCTATTGATGTCAAGAATTCAGTTTCTTAAATGCTGATAACTAAAACAAGCCCCTATTGATCCCAACAGTGGCATCATTTAATTCATTCACCTGGTGCAATATCTAATCCGTGCAATCCTGTGCAATATCCCTTGCAATATCTAATACGTTTAAGTATTATCTTACATTTTACATTTTACTCCGTCTGTATATACTGGTATATTTAATATTCTTCTTTACTGTCAATCCCGTGCAATATCCAATACGTTTAAGTATTATCTTACATTTTACATTTTACTCCGTCTGTATATACTGTCATATTTTCTATTACTGTTTACTGTTTACTGTTTAGTTTATTTATACTACTTGATTTTTTATCTTTATTTTTATCTTTATTTTTATCTTCATTTCATTTTATTACTTGTGAGCAATGCTGCTGTAATCCTGTAATTTCCCCACTGAGGGACTAATAAAGGATTATCTTATTTTATCTTATCTTATCTTATTGGTCTCAGCAGAGAGGTCCTTTTTCATTAGTGATGGTTTGCCCGCCCTTGGGCCACGCCTCCTTTCATAACTCATGAACCATTCCTAGTCGCCACTTGTTGGAGGTGTGTGAATGCATGAGTCACATTGTTTAGCTTTCTTCAATTTTCACATAAACATCCAAGTCATATTTACTACTGAAGAGCATTGATTTCCCTGGAAGCTCGGATATCGCCACGCTCACTAATCCCTCAAAAATTAAAAAAATATGGATGCTTCAGAACCAAGGTCTGACACTTTGCGTCATGAAACCCACATTTAATGGATATAGTGCAATAATAACAATGTATGGTTTAAAACCTGTACATAACCAACTCCAGTAAAACCATCTTGAGCTGCCCTACGACATGAATGCTCACAAGTTGCGACTCTTTTAAGATAAGATAAGATAAGATAAGATAATCCTTTATTAGTCCCTCAGTGGGGAAATTACAGGATTACAGCAGCATTGCTCACAAGTAATAAAATGAAGATAAAAAATCAAGTAGTATAAATAAACTAAACAGTAAACAGTAATAAAAAATATGACAGTAAAGAAGAATACAAAATATACCAGTATATACAGACGGAGTAAAAATGTAAAATGTAAGATAATACTTAAACGTATTGGATATTGCACGGGATTGACAGTAAAGAAGAATATTACAATATACCAGTATATACAGACGGAGTAAAATGTAAAATGTAAGGTAAATACTTAAACGTATTGGATATTGCACAGGATTGCACGGATTAGATATTGCACCAGGTGAATGAATTAAAGTGTTCAGAAGTGTTCATATTCATGTTCAAGTGAATTAAAGTGTTCAGAAGTGTTCAAGTGTTCATGTTCAGTCAAATGTTCGTGTTCAGAAGTGTTCAAAGTGTTCAAAGTGTTAGTGGTCTACCGAGAGCAGTTTGTTGTGCAGCCTGACAGCAGCGGGGAGGAAGGACTTGCGGTTTTGCATCTCTATACTTTGTGTACTTATCTTACTTATCTGTCTACTTACAACTAAATATTGGCAGCAATTCAAGACGTTGGCTGAAACGAGCAGTGGGACAACCTGAGCCGCTTCCTCTGGCTGCTCGGATGCTGCGCCCGCTAATGACGACCAACCGCCGTCTCGTAATAAGCCGGAAATTTGTTGTATTCGTGTCTGCCGAGTGAGGATATATTCCCCCCCCCCCCCCCCCGGCGCTGAATCATGTCATGTTAAACACACCGTACACCACATCGAACTAACAGGCAGGTGCACACTGACACCCCCTGTTAACACACACAGAGCCTCACAGGGGTTATTTATGACAAACATTAAAAATGCAAAGGTACTCTACCATGTGATTGCAACAGGCACATGCTTCTCGATGTCCTGATTTCCAGAACACACACACACACACACACACGCCCTGTACTTTTATAAATGGCTCTTTGAAGGCAATGCAGGGCGGATGTAGCGCAGACGGTTCATCTCTGAACAATGCAGATCAAATTTGGCCCAAACAATCGGCCCGTTTTCATTATGGTCAGACCTTTCAGAGTTTCTCGCTCACGGGCACAGCTGATGACGGCGCTGTTGCAGAGGCCAAGGGTGTGAACTTCACGCTTGACTCTCAACATGTGGCGGCAAAAGCCATGTAGGTTTCCATCGTGAATAATCATTATAGAGGCTGATTTCACTGATTATATGTCTGTTCTTGTGTGAAAGCACTGGAATGAAAACTTCAGTGATAGCAGTGTTTTTGGGGCGCACACTACAGGTTTGTTCGCACACTGATGAACATTTCAGTCTCCATGGGCAACTAGCAAGGCATTATGCTTTGCTTTAAGTGTGACCGACGTATCAAGGATCTTCTTTCTCCTCTCACAAGGAGCTCTTGCTCGTTCTCATTCAACACAGCTGGCAAGATGATTCACAGTTAACATTAAAACCTTCAATTTGTTTTTGTTTGTTTTCAGCATTGTGTCACCATGCCCGAGTTGAATGCGTTCATATCAGCGCTGCATCGCATTAGGCTCAGACTCTTATCCGTCACTCAACATCCGCAGGAAGAGCCGGACGTCTCCTCCGGCAAAGAATCGATCTCCTTACACACGCTGTAATCACATCTTAGACCTCGTTAGCGGGGAAAAACTGGGCAGAATGATAAATGGCAGCCGTCTTCTTTAAAAGCTCAGCTCTGTGCATCTCTTCACATGCACTGTACAAACTGAGAGATTTATTAGGACTTAACAGATTCAGCCGGCAGCCCTATCACCACCCCGAACCCTGATGGGATGCGAGCTGTCACAGTCCTGAAGCGGGGAGGCCTTTACTCATAATCACATCATTTTTCATGAGACGCCTCGGCCACTCCCTGGAACTCTGCCTGTTGGCAGCCAATAAAAGAGACATGAGGAAAATGCCGGATCAAACAGCTTTGATCCCCCCCCTGGCCTGGAGCTACGCAGCCTCGGGTGGTGAGCAGTAACTAATACATCGGCATGGACGTCACATTAGCACGCTAATGGAAAGGAAAAACTTGGTGGTCTGCCGGTTACAGTGGACGGGCAGGCCTATCAACCATCAGGGAGAATTCAAATGTGATTAAACTGTCGCCTCTGGCCTGTTTATGTATGCCTACAGCAGATTATACAATGTATTCCATAAAATAAGAAGGAACAAACTAATTTCATCCTGGTGTCTGACCGGCAGTAACTTTTACCTTTCACATTGTGACATTTTGTGACGATTGTGACTGTCTGAGTGCTTTGTGTCTACTTTTCCCTCCTGTCAAACCGCTTCTTTTATCCCAGACATTACAATGTGCTGCTCTAAAGAATACTGCTAAGCAAATGTACAGTACGATCCAATCATCAGTTTAGTTACAGCACCGAGCAGTCCAAAGGGGAGAGGTCATGTACCTGAAGCTGTTAGGAACTGGTTTAGATAACCTTTGTGCCCTATGAAGGACACAAAGGGACTGCTCATCTACATTGGTTGTCACTCATGTGAGATCCTGAGCCTGTAGACGTCTAGAGTCTTCTTTCAGAGGACACTTACTGACGAAGTTACACTTGCAGGGAGGGTTTGAATCTTGTGGAGATGATGCATCAACGTCTGGCTGGAATACGTCTCAAAGCGCCTCCTGAGGTGGTTTCTTGGAAGCATTTGCACTTCGCTTCTTTGATATCAGAGAGCAGATCTGCTCAACACGTACAAAGTGGCCAAGTTTAAATGGGGTAGCAAATTTGTCAGAAATAAGTCTTTAACGTTGAAGTTCAACCAGAACACATTTCTCCCTTTACCCCTAAAGGTATCCTAAGTATCCACCAATGCAATAGAGGTGAATGGAACTTTGATTGTCAGAATCAGAACCGTTTATTTTGCCAGAGTATGTTGCACATACAAGGAATTTTACTTGGTGGATGGTGCATAACATTAAACAATAAAATATAAAATAAAGTGTACAGACAAACTGATAAAAGTACTTTAAACACGTGTAATGTAGTGTAATGTAAAAGTGTCAAGTGCATTTAAATATGAAGGGATGTGCAGGGCAGTGTATCGGTGGGAAATTGTCCTGGGGATGACAGAGTCAGTGGGGGTCCCAGGCTTTGTTGATGAGCCCGACTGAAGACAGGAAAAAACTGTTGATGTGGCGTGAGGTCTTGGTCCTGATGGACCGCAGCCTCCTGCCAGATGGAAGCGGCTCGAACTGTTTATGTCCAGGGTGAGAGGGGTCAGCTACAATCTTTCTTGCTCACTTAAAGCTCTTTGGACCCTATGCCTCCTAGCCCTATTTTTAGGCCTCTGCTCGAAAATTGCATACCCATACTCAAGAGAGTCCACAGCTCTAACTACAAGGTCTATTTTAATAATTTTGATGGTGTAATACAGGTATCACTTGTGAGATGTGTTAAATTGTGTAAATATTGTGTATATGTTACTGGTTAATAACTGATATACTTATGGCACAGCTCAAATTGAAAAAGTTTCAGGTTCGCCTCAAAAACAGCACTTGTGATTGAACATTTATTTTTAAATAATGCACCTGCAAGCTTAAAAATACACCACAGACATAGCACAACACGTTTTACATGTCCCCACAACATATTTTACTTCGATTGAGTGAAGCAGGTCAGCATAAATGGTCTGATTCAAGCTCAATTTTGATTTTCGGGAACCAGCAGTTGCATTGCTGTATTATAATTTGATATACTATATAACTAAATATTAACTATATATTCACTTTTACTATCACTAAGAGTGTTCAATAATCCTAATAAAGCAGTTTGTCACCATTTGGAATAATTTTGAGCAGTTATGATGTGTCATATCTGTCAATCATAAAAATATGAATCATAATTTGTTGTTCGATGTGGGATAGTCCAACGGGAGCCATGCGGGGGTGTTTGACAATCTCCTTGTCTGTTTACTGACTAAAAATTGGAAAATGCTGGGCGAACCCCCCTCCCCACATGGATTGGTCCAGCTCACAGTTTCGCCTGCCATTTCCTCATTCAGTGAGTCAGCGGCGTAATCTCACTCACAGACACGGACCACAAGAAGGAGGAAGTATCTGTGCAGAAATCCGCTGTAATAAATCCGTTTTTCATCGCCAAAAACGTCAAAACGTGAGTTTTTTTACCCAATTTTTTTTGTCGTGACCTGTGGCTGATGGTTGTATGTACCCCCATAACTTTTGAACGGTTTGAAAGAGAGTAATTTCGCCTGCGCTGATCGACTCGGGGTCGAATCACGAGGCTGTTAAATGTATTCATCCGCCATGTGCGAGCTATGGTCCGTGATCTGAGAGGATAGAGAGAGCATATGTCATCGATTTTTGGCCAGAATTGTGGCAAATCTTCTAGATATCTTCCAGATATGATCTTAGTTCATGTATAATTAATTGTGTTTGCAGTGTTTACAATGGCTGGTATGATGATGTTGCTCTGACTTTTTTCGCGGACTATTTTTTTAATATGTCTGGACAAATAATTATTTTTCTTCGTGAAAAATGCTTTCTACGACACACTGAGTGCTACACTTTTCTAAAAAAGACCCCCACCGGGGGCTCTAGGGTCCAAAGGGTCCTTGAAGCGAACAAGTCCTGGAGGGACGGCAGATTGCAGCCAATCACCCTCTCAGCAGAGCGAATGATGCGCTGCAGTCTGCCCTTGTCCTTGTCTGTGGCTGCAGCGTACCAGACCGTGATGGAGGAGCAGAGGATGGACTCAATGATGGCTGTGTAGAAGTGCACCATCATGGTCTTTGGCAGCTTGAATTTCTTCAGCTGCCTCAGGAAGTACATCCTCTGCTGAGCCTTCTTGGTGATGGAGCTGATGTTAAGCTCCCACTTGAGGTCCTGGGATATGATGGAGGCACGTGCAGTTGGGAGAGCTTGTCATGCAGCAGAGACGGGATGATGGTGTTGAAACCAGAGCTGAAGTCCACAAACAGGATCCTGGCGTAGGTTTCTGAGGAGTCCAGATGCTGGAGGATGACGTGAAGGGCCATGTTGACTGCGTCGTCTACAGACCTGTTGGCTCTGTAGGCAAACTGCAGGTATTTTCAGACACAGTGTGTGTATTTCTTTGGAATTTTGAACCAAGCCTTTATACAGTTAACCTCCTGCTCCCTAGCCGTATTTTTAGGCCTCTGCTCGAAAATTGCATACCCAAACTCAAAAGAGTGCATCTTTGCAAGCACAAGGTCTATTTGAATAATTTGGTGTGTTGTAATAAAGGAACACTTGTGAGATTTGTTCAGATGTATAAATATCAGTGTATAAGTTACTGGTTAAGAGTAAATGAACATGGCACACAGCTCAAATTGAAAAGTTTCAGGTTCGCCTGAAAAAAAAGCCCCTGCATTGTTATTATTTCATTGAAATGATGCAGCCCCCAGCCTAAAACATCTCCCAAATCATAGCACATATATGTGAACAGTCTCTCTGCAAAGTTTTACTTTGATAAAGTGTAGCAGAGAAAATTAGAGAATTTTTAGTACAGAAAGTTTAGGCGAGATTTCCAAAATGTGCATTTGGGTACCATGTGTGCCATGTGTGCCATTTGAATTTCCTCATGTACTAAACTACATATTTCACTTATAAATTACTAATGGTGTTAAATACATCCAAATGCAGCAATTTCTGGCTTTTTTTGAAAAAAAAAAATAATAATATTTTTTTTTATATTATATTTTATATTATATTATTTTATATTATATTTGTAAGTCTTCTGTTTCGACATCTTACTAATTACCGGTAATCCCAAAAATGAACGAACGGTGAAAAGGCAGCCGAAATCTCATCTATCATCTATCTGAAACCAAGCTCCAGCTGTAATCAGCTGAGCGTAATCAGCTGTGCGTAAAAGCAGCTGGCAGCTTGCTCCTTGTTTTTATACTTACGCAGAACAATAACTCTGGCTCCCATTGGCCGACCTCCATGGTACATAACTCTCTGTATTCGTTAGCTCCAATAGAATTGAGCTAATCACTTGAAAATGAGTGACAGCACTGTTAGCCAGTCAAAATCATCAAGTCTCCGAAAATAGTGACTTGCACGCTTTGGGGGACACAGCATGTTACGCCTTCCCCTGTGGGGTGAAATTACCCCCTCCGAAGGAAAGGCGTGTCTCTGTTGCAAGACAGGAAGTCCATTGAACCTTTTCCGGAGAGAAAATGCGGGGATATTCAATTTTTCGGCTTCAAATCGTCAAAAGTGAGTCATATTTATGATCATAAAGCGATAATGTGATTTGTGTTGCTGGTGTCTGTTGGGCTCATATCTCAGCGATAGTATGACGGAGAGAAATGTTACGGTTATGACCGTAACCGTTGTGTTCGTGGCGTTCTTTCTGCTATCTCGGTTTGTTTGTTAGCATCAAGCTATGATTGCTAAGTCCGGAAATGTCCCGAGTGTGTACACTCCTGGCGAAATATGAATATGGTGTTGTAGTTATGCTAAGTTTGAGTACTGAGTTGTGTTTGGAGTATGTTCAAATGTCTTTTATACGATTTTATCCCAGGTTTCTGACGTTTCACGGCGTATGCAACATCATTATATTTGTTTTGTAATGAATACTTACTTTCGATGTTTTATGAAATACAGTCTCAAAAGCGGCCCCTAGGGCACCCTCGGTAGCAGAGAGTTAAACAGTATTTCGGAATAGAGATAATTAGTAACTTATATTAATGGAAATTATTGGCCATCCAGAAAGTGATTAGTCATCTTGTGACTGAGATCTGCCAAAATGAATCCTAAATTCAGTTCCAGCGATCAGAAAGCTAAAAACAGAACGATCCTCATGGGTCACACTTTTTTTCCGTGGCCTGCGTCCTTTCATCTGTTCAGACAGCAACACGTTGGATGGGCAGTCCTTGGTATCCTCCCCCCCCACACACACACACGACCAGGCAGCCCACCGCTCTGCTCAGGCTCCGAAACCGTCCCACTGGATCGGCCAATCCGAGCGCTCGCTGCTCCCACTTCCTTGGGGCTGCCACCATCTGTTTGACACCATGAGTGGAGGCTGTGCGCTCCGGTCCTGGCACGAGACCAACGTCCATAGCCATACTGCTTCGGCCCTCTGTAAGCCGCCATGACATCATCAGACTGAGGAGACCCCAGGGGTGCTAACACAAGCTAAGAGGATCTCAAACAAACACACACAAGCTGACATTATTAAACCTGTGGGGCTTGGGGGTTTGAGCTCATATGTGGTTTGCCTTCTGTTTCTGCATGATTGCCCGGTTATAATTTCGATCTGGATTTAGGGCTTTTCTTCACATGAAGTCTGCAGACGTGTTTACTGCACGTCCACATGAACGCTGCCGTCGCTGTTCAGTATGCGAATACAGCATGTAAGGCTGTGTGTGAACCCACCTTGAGCAACTCACAAGAGCACGGTCAGACTTGCTTGTTGGTATCTCTGCTGAGTACCAACTTCTACCCTTCAATAGGCCTTTTGGAGTCCCTGAGTTTAAAGGCCGCAGGCGGAAGAAATAGCAAAATATTTTACTGCAGCAGGGGTCTGACAGTTTGCTACGAGCAGTCCTGGTTCTCCCGTGCCTCCCTTCCCTCCAGCGTGCCCAGCAATACAGCCTTGGCCTCCAGCAGCGTGGTATTGGGGTTGGATTCCTGTGGGGGCCAGGGGCCCCCACAGGAATCTGGCCTGGAATCCAGGAATCCAGGCCAGCAGCGGGCTCGAAGCTCTGCTGCTGGCCTGAGAGGGAGCCACTGCTACTGGGCGTAGAACTCTCCACCTTCTGCCGGAGATCCACTCACTGCGCGTCACCGGGGTCTTCCACAAGCTGCCAGCTTGACTGCTGTGAGTACTAACACGTTCATCATGACGAGTGGAGTTGGGAGTGGCTTTGGAGGGAGGCCTGAAGGGACGGGCTGTCAGTCTAGCCAACTTTCTCTCTAGATTTAGCCACTTTTAGAGCTAGTGATGCTAGCTACTTTTATTGGAAAATAGTGAGCAACATGTGTGCTGGGTTTACAGGTTGGATCTTTTTTTTTTTTTTTTATCTAACATACTGTTGCTGTTTTCTCCAATGTTACCTAGCTTTAATGCAAGTTTCAGCCATTAATTACAACTTATAAACCTTTGATATTGGCAGCCTGAAAGCAAAGTGGAACCAATGTTATCTTAATAATGTATCACATATCCCTCATCTGCAGCCTCAAACACATGCAAATAACATCATCTTTTAAGGGGAATAAAACAACAACAAAACCATTCGTCACGTAAAGATGAATTGCTAATGTTGCTAAAAGTGACGGAGAGTTAACCCTTTTACAGTTAATGATCACAACAGTGTTTATTTATATGCAGAGATGAGGATGCACACAGCAGACTCTCCCACAGAGACAGAGCTCAGCTCCAGCTGGAAGCGGAGTCCCCCGGCAAGAGAAATCCCTCCGTCTGTTGCTCGGTGTCTGTCACTCAGTGGTGTTGTGTTTCTTCAGAGAGATCCCCCCCCCCCTCCCTTTCCTCCACATCACCGGCAACCCACGGTACTGACGACCCACCAGGGAGCGACACTGATCACCTACTTCATGACAGGGGCATCTTTCTCTCTCCCTGCCTCTCTTCATGCTGCCTAGCAACCAGTGAACCGGGGCTTGTAAACAAAAGTCAAATAGACTCCACAGGTGATTGTTGATGAGTTTTGGCAACCTGTGATCCCACTAGGTTAGAGGTTTTTTGGCGGCTGGATGTAGTCTGATTCTAACCAGCTTTGCTAACTTTAGCTGTACATTTTACCCCGACTGAACACCGTTATGCTTAGCTTTCTGAGCATGAAGACCAGCTGGTCATCACCCTTCTCCATATCACTGAAACCTTTATGTATCTACACATGATGTTTTAATATATTAATGTAGATACAGATATGTAGCCCAGTGTCCTAGTATACACATATCAGACAACTGCAGCACACCATCACACACCTGATCCACTATGCAAGTAGTGGATGGGCATGTAGAAGCTGATTTTTGTACGGGAGGCCATGAGTTTATGTTTCAAAAAGGAAATGTTGCCTTTGAAATAAAAAATCAAGTGTAGAATTGGCTACATGGATTTCAAATCATGTGCTTTTACTTGGTCCACCTCATTGAAATGGCCATTATAGACTATTCTGTGTCTCCATTCCACTAGGGGTCTGTGTCCTGTTTGCTGCCTACTCTGTCTTTCAGGATGTTGATCGGCAGCTAACGAGCCCCACCTGAGCCTGCTGAGAGTGGCCAGCTATAAAGATGCACCACCTCAACATGGCACGGCTCCTCCTGTCCTAGGCTGACACGGCTGCTGCTTCATTTGATTGATTGATTGATTGATTGATTGATTGATTGATTGATTGTTTGTTTAGTTTAGTTTGGTTAGGTTAGTTGTTCGTTAAATGAATGTCTATTTATTACTTGTATCACTCGTCTTGTCTCCCTTATGTTGCAGCCTTTGTGCCAGCTCGTAACATCTGCAACAGCAAATATGTTTAAGGAAAAGTGCTATGGCACCAAATTACAAATCAACATAATAAGAAACTTTTTGAATAAACTCCATCGTGAGGCCACCAATCCACCTCGGCCATCTTCATGTGACGAGGGTACGCAACAAAACATGTATCACAACCTTCACCTGAAAAAACACGGCCACTGCACACACAGTGATCTTCCCTAATTGAGCAGAACAAACGTTTGGGGACACAGAATTTGAATGAACAGTTTCAAACCCCATCCCACCAATCGCATGTAAGAAACAGACTGTGGTCACATGTTTGTCACCTGCATGCCTCTTAGACTCTAAGGAGAGGTGATGAAAGCCCCATACCCATACAAAGCTAAGTAAAAAAGAAGAAGAATCTACACCAAGCAAAACGCTAAAAATTTCATAACTTCTTACATATCTTTCAACCTGAACTCTTACTACTAATACTAAGTTCTGCTAGCTAGCTTCACAATAGTCAGGCTAGCCCACTGACCAATCATGGCGCACGTTAATGCTGAGCTGCACGTTAATACTGACGTACTTGTAGACTACCTAGACAGCTCTGACACGTCAAAGAATATGCCCAACATGTCAAACTAAAGATCTGATTGGTTGAACACCATGACAATCAACAATATCATACAACAACATAACCCATTTACTTTAATCTGCAAAGTCTACCTAGAGCGCCTCGGGCCTCTGTTCTTACCTGGAGACACAGAGGTGAGATCTGATTGGATAAAAGCGCTACTTAAAACAAGCTGCACTGGAAGCAGAGCAACTGAGGAAGACAGGAGCTGTGCAATGAGAAAATAAGATAATGGGAAAAATAATTATAATCCATGTCGTGTATTGATGAAAAATGATTACATTATAAAATAGCTATAACTTTGTGATTCTGTTTAGGCCAGCAGAGAAGGCCTTGCTGACCCTGACTGCCCACCACTGGTGGCATCAATATACCAGAATGCAATGCAGCAAGACATGTCTGGCTGAAACACTGAATCTAGAAATGTGGTTGTTTTACTCTCTTTCTGCTCTTTTACCAACTCAACCTATACTGAAGTGTAGAAGCAGACACTAACACGATCAGAAGAATAAAAAGTCAGTGTGTTAGCCGGAAAACAATCGACCTTGACCTTTTAGTGTGAACGAAGGGGAAAGTGTCTGACGAGTCCAGATGAAGTGTATTGAGCTGGCGGGTATAGAAAGTTCATCTCTTAGTGCATCATCGTATCTACAGCACACGCTATATAAGACTAGAAGTGAGTTCTGTGGGTTTGTGTGTGAAATGATGGACCTAACAGATGACTGTCTTCTGTGGAGGCCAGGCCATTAGCTTCATCCACAATCCAGCAGATCTGCTTAGACATGCCGTGTGATGACTGCACCGGCCCGCCGGAGGAAGAGCGGTCCATGCTGGGGAAACAGACATGACGTCTGCATTCGCAGAGTCCTGTCACATCGAGCTCCCCGTTCTAAAATTAAACGGCGGTTAAATCAACATTATGCAGCATAGTTAGCTGAATGGCTCATACATAATTAAACCGCCGAGTAATTGATTTCCATCCCAGCCTTATTCTTCAGAGCAGGGGTCTTCAACGCTTTTCAGGCCAAGGACCCCCAAACTGATCGAGAGATGGAGCAGGGACCCCCGACTATATATATTGTATAGAATTGTGTGTTATATTAAATGGGCCTAGTGATGAGTATACTGAACTGCTGTCTGTAATCTGTATTGATTTTGACTGTGTTGTTATTGTTGGTGATTTTAATATCCATGTTGATAATCCCCAGGACAGAGGGTCTATAGAACTATGTGGTGTCCTTGATAACTATGATCTGACTCAGCATGTGACAGGACCCACCCACAACAGGGGCCACACTCTGGACCTAATCATCGCCAAAGGTGTAAACATTTCCAAGGTTGCTGTGACTGATGTTGCACTCTCTGATCATTTCTGTGTTTTCTTTGAGAGTGCAATCTCCTTGCACACAAATGTCCAAACCAAGGTTGTGACAAAGCGTTACATCTCTGAAAACACCAGTGAACTATTTATTCAGAAGTTCTCCTGCACACCAGCCCTCTCTTGCCTCTCAGTCAATGAGCTTGTAGATGGCTTCAATTTTAAAGTTAAAAATATTATTGATGCCATTGCACCCACTAAAGTGAAGGTTGTCTCGGGTAAGCAAAGATCTCCTTGGAGAAATGCTACGCTGGTCAAAATAGAGAAACAAGAGTGTCGGAAAGCTGAGCGCAGGTGGCGAAAAACGAATCTCCAGGTTCACTGTGACATCTATAAAGAGAGACTTCGCAATTATAATTTGGAACTTAGAAATGCAAGGCAGTCCTTCTTCTCTGACATCATAACCAAAAACAAGAACAATACACGCGCCTTATTTGCTACCGTCGACAGGCTAACAAACCCTCCAGTGTCGGTAGCTGCTGAGCTCCAATCCACTTGGGCATGCAATCAATTTGCCTCCTTTTTTACTGACAAAATTCAGAAAATCAGACAAGCAGTCAGTGCCTCCACACCAACCACAGGATATGTGTTGTCCTGATCTCTGAATAACATCCATTCAAATATCATGACACAATTTCATTCAATCGACCGTAGAAGCCTAGAAGACATTATACAACATCTGAAGTCATCCTCCTGCTGCTTGGATGTTCTACCAACACACTTTTTCAAAAATATTTCAAACTGCATGACCACTGATCTTTTACAAATTGTAAACACATCCCTTCTCTCAGGTGTCTTCCCACAAGCCCTAAAAACTGCAGTTATTAAACCGCTCCTAAAGAAGGCTAGTTTAGACTCCGCAACGATGAAAAATTATAGGCCAATATCAAACCTCCCATTTTTAAGTAAAATAATTGAAAAAGCGGTTTTCCAACAGCTGACCAATAAGATAAGATAAGATAAGATAAGATAAGACAATCCTTTATTAGTCCCTCAGTGGGGAAATTACAGGATTACAGCAGCATCGCTCACAAGTAATAAATGAAGATAAAAAATCAAGTAGTATAAATAGACTAAACAGTAAACAGTAGTAAAAAATGACAGTAAAGAAGAATACAAAATATACCAGTATGTACAGACGGAGTAAAAACGGAGTAAAAATGTGAAATGTAAGATAATACTTAAACGTATTGGATATTGCACGGGATTGACAGTAAGAAGACTATTAAATATACCAGTATATACAGGCGGAGGCAGAGTAAAATGTAAAATGTAAGATAATACTTAAACGTATTGGATATTGCACGGGATTGACAGTAAGAAGACTATTAAATATACCAGTATAAACAGGCGGAGGCAGAGTAAAATGTAAGATAATACTTAAACGTATTGGATATTGCACAGGATTTACAGTAAAGAAGACTATTAAATATACCCGTAAATACAGATGGAGTAAAAATGTAAGTGTAAGGTAAATACTTAAACGTATTTGATATTGCACAGGATTGCACGGATTAGGTATTGCACCAGGTGAATGAATTAAAGTGTTCAGAGTGTTCATGTCCAGTCCAAATGTTCGTGTTCAAAGTGTTCAAAGTGTTCAAAGTGTTAGTGGTCTCCCGAGAGCAGCTTGTTGTGCAGCCTGACAGCAGCGGGGAGGAAGGACTTGCGGTACCTCTCCCTCAGACACCGGGGATGGATCAGCCGGTGACTGAAGGAGCTGTGCAGAGCTGCCAGAGTGTCCTGCATGGGGTGGGAGGCGTGGCTCATCAGGGATGAGAGCTTCGCCATCATCCTCCTGTCTCCCACCACCTCCACCGTATCCAGTGGACACCCCAGCACACTGCTGGCCTTCCTCACCAGTTTGTCCAGTCTCCTCCTGTCAGCTGTCGCGATGCTGCTGCTCCAGAAGACCACTCCATAGAAGATGGCTGATGCCACCACGGAGTCGAAGAAGGTCTTCAGGAGTGCTCCCTGCACCCCAAAAGACCTCAGTCTCCTCAGCAGAAAGAGTCTGCTCTGTCCTTTTTTATAAAGAGCGTGAGCGTGGTCAGTCCAGTCCAGTTTATTGTTCAAGTGAACACCCAGGTACTTATACGACTTCACAACCTCAATGTCCAGTCCCTGGATGCTCACCGGTGTCGGAGGGGGGCGTTTACCCCGGCGGAAGTCCACCACCAGCTCCTTGGTCTTGCTGGTGTTGATATGGAGGCGGTTCCGCTGGCACCATCCTAAAAAGTCCTGGTTTAGTTCCCTGTACTCTCTATCATCATCTGCGGAGATGAGGCCGACGATTGCAGAGTCGTCAGAGAACTTTTGCAGGTGGCAGTTGGCAGAGTTGTGTTTGAAGTCCGAGGTGTAAATGGAGAAGAGGAGAGGAATGGAGCCAGAACGGTTCCCTGTGGGGCCCCTGTGCTGCAGGACACCCGATCTGACTCACACCCCCGTATCCGCACATACTGTGGACGGTTGGTGAGGTAGTCCAGGATCCATGATGTGAGGTGGTGGTCCACCCCGGTCTGCTCCAGCTTGTCCCTCAGAAGCAAAGGCTGGATGGTGTTGAAGGCACTGGAGAAGTCGTAGAACATGACTCTCACAGTGCTACCAGTCTTTTCCAGGTGAGAGAGGCATCTCTGCAGCAGGAAGATGACGGCGTCATCCACCCCGATGCCGGACTGGTAGGCAAACTGAAGAGGGTCCAGGGATGAACTCACCAGAGGGCGGAGATGGGCAAGTACCAGCCTCTCCATGGTCTTCATCAGGTGGGATGTCAACGCCACCGGCCTGTAGCTGTTGAGGTCCTTGGGCCGCGGGTTCTTTGGTACCGGTACCACGCAGGACGTCTTCCATAGCTGTGGTACTTTCCCCAGCCTCAAGCTCAAGTTGAATATGTGCTCCGCTATCCCGCACAGCTGGTCTGCGCAGGATTTGAGGAGCCTTGAGCTGATGCCGTCCGGACCCGTGGCCTTCCTCGCCTTGATCCTCCTCAGTTCCTTCCTCACCTGGTTGAGGGACACTCGGGGGGGTGGGGTGCTGTGTGTTGGAGTGGGGAGGTGTGGAGGGGAGCAGAGTGCTGTGGGAAGGGGGGAGGTGGAGGGGGGATAATAATCCACAGGGGATGCAGATGATGGGGGTTGCAGCAGCAGGGAGGTCTGGGTGGGGGGAGGGGTGGATGGCTGGTCAAACCTGTTAAAAAATAAGTTCAGCTCATTCACCCACTTTTGGTCCCCCTCAGGCTGTTGGTTGGGCCCCTTGAGCCCAGAAATCGCCTTGAGGCCCTTCCAGACCCCGACGGTGTTATTCTGCTGCAGCTGGTCCTCCATCTTCATCCTGTAGACATCTTTCCCCTCTCTGATCTTCATCCTCAGCTCCCTCTGCACAGTCCTCAGCTCCTCCTTGTTGCCAGATCTAAAAACCCTCTTCTTCTCCTTGAGGAGGGCCTTTATCTCCGGAGAGATCCAGGGTTTGCCATTTGAGAAACACCGTACAGTCCTGGTGGGTACGGTGTTCTCAACACAGAAGTTAATATAGTCCGTGATGCAGTCGGTGAGACTGTCGATGTCATACCGTCGATGTCAATAATAACTGCTTTGATGTTTTCCAGTCAGGCTTTCGACAGCACCACAGTACTGAAACTGCTCTTGTTAAGGTTTTCAACGACATCCACTTAAACATAGACAATGGCAGAAGTTCAGTCTTAGTGTTACTAGATCTCAGTGCTGCATTCGACACGGTCGACCATGCCATACTCCTAGAAAGACAAAAAATCTGGGTGGGACTCTCTGGCACAGCACTTAACTGGTTTGAATCCTACTTGAAGGACCGAGAATACTTTGTGTCTGTAGCCGATTACACATCAGAGCTGACAAAAATGACATGTGGTGTTCCCCAAGGTTCAATACTGGGGCCTCTTCTGTTCAACATCTACATGCTTCCACTAGCTCAGATTATGGAAAACAACAAAGTGTGTTATCATAATTATGCAGACGACACACAAATCTACATAACTATGTCACCAGGGGACTATAATCCCATACAAGGGCTGGGTAACTGCATTGAACAAATCAACAACTGGATGTGCCAGAATTTTCTTCAATTAAACAAAGACAAAACAGAAGTAATTGTTTTTGGTACCAAGGACGAACAATTGAAAATCACCGCTCAGCTTCAATCACTGATGTTAAAACCCACAAACCAAGCCAGAAATCTAGGTGTAGTTATGGATTCAGACCTCAACCTGAACAGCCATATCAAGACAATTACAAAATCAGCCTACTATCACCTGAAGAATATATCAAGGATTAGAGGACTTATGTCTCAACAGGATTTGGAAAAACTTGTCCACGCATTTATCTTCAGCAGACTGGACTACTGTAACGGTGTGTTTACAGGTCTCTGTAAAAAGTCCGTCAGAAAGCTGCAGCTGATTCAGAACGCTGCAGCTCGAGTCCTCACTAAGACCAGGAGGGTGGATCACATCACCCCAGTTCTGATGTCTTTGCACTGGCTTCCTGTCCAACAAAGAATTGACTTTAAAATCCTGCTGTTGGTTTACAAAGCACTGAATGGTTTAGGGCCAAAATACATCTCTGATCTGCTGCTACCTTATGAACCATCCCGACCCCTCAGGTCGTCTGGGACCGGCCTACTTTCTGTTCCCAGAGTCAGAACTAAACATGGAGAAGCAGCGTTCAGTTTTTCTGCTCCACACATCTGGAACAAAGTCCCAGAAAGCTGCAGGTCTGCTGAGACCATCAGCTCCTTTAAATCAAGATTGAAGACTTTTCTGTTTGCTGCTGCCTTTAATTGAACCACATTCAATTAATATATTAATCAATTTCCTGCATTTCTGTATTCTGTGTTTTAATGAATGTTCTTAATTGTTTTTAAATCTCCTTTTCTTTTGTCTTATGTTTTGATGCTTTTAATGGTTTTATGTGAAGCACTTTGAATTACCTTGTTGTTGAAATGTGCTATACAAATAAACTTGCCTTGCCTTGCCTAGTGCCATGTATAAACATACCTTGTTATTGTACATTCAATATTAAGCTATTCAAATAATACACAGGTTCATATATTCATGTTGTTATTTTAAACAGATACAGTGAGTAGGGAGGCCGTGCCACTGACATTCATAAACATACCATGTCAGCTGAAACCAATGCCAATATCAACATTGTCTGTTAATTGCATGATAATCATGCACACAAGCTATTCAGATTGACGTTTTTATTTTAAACATAAATGTGGAAACGAAAAATGAGTGATGGCCTATTAGTGCCACTGCCATGCATAAACATACCTGTTATCTTTCATACAATACTGAACTATTACAATAATGGACAGATTCTCTTTGTGTGCAGGAGGCTTGGAGGGACCGGTCCAGGCTCGTCTCGTGCTGTGAGTGAACCGGTGCCCAGCTTGAGAGAACTCCTGTGTGTCGCTGAATGTGTGCATTTCTGACTGAAAGATAACATCTTCTGCCTCCATTTATCCAAACGCTACAATATTTTGGATTAGTGTTAATGTGTATTTAAAGAGATTTGTAGAAAAGAAATTTGGGGAAAAAATATAAAAAAAACATGAAAGATTGTCTATCAACCACACATTTCATGACCCCCCCCCTGCAGTGCCTCCACGGACCCCCTAGGGACCCCCCTGTTGAAGACCTCTGGTATAGAGACATGGCTGGATGATTTATTTTATTAAATAAAGCGGGATAAAAATAAAGCGGGTGCCTGGGAGGACAGTGATGCGTCCCGGGGAATATGAGAGGCAGCGTAGAACAGGAGGCTGGTAATGAAGTGCCCTATATTACACTCAAGTCCCCAAACAAAAGCATGTTGTTGTCATACACAGGGCTGCACTTGTTTCCCTTAATCAGCCGCCGCCATGGAAACGACACCTTTCCCTTTTCTTTTTTTTCAGCTCAAGGGAAAGAAAATAAACGGGTGTGCTCTTTGGCAGGGAAAAGGTTCCCCCTCTTCCTCGCTCCTTATCTCCCTTTCCCTGAACATGATACAACAATGAGGGGTGTTTTGGTAGTTTTTAGTACAGACAGATGACAAAACAACAGCGGGGTTTGCTGTCACTCACTCAACTAAAAGGATGGGTTTCATTAAATAGCTTTTTTCACCGCTAATTCAGAATCAACAACTGACAGAGGAGCGGGCGTCGCCTGAAAACAGAACCGCCGACTCCGAACCAAAGAAAGAACAGAAAAAGCAGCGCTTCCACACGACAGGAGGATTTGCTGTTCTTACTGTCGGTGGAGTCATCGTTTGAAGGAGAATCCATGCCAGACAACGTCGCCTTCATTGACATAGAGACTCAAAGGGTCAAGAGAGAGAGAGGCAGATTTAAAAGATGGTGATCTACTGTTAACACGGTCGGCTGCAGGAAGTAGAGAAGACACAAATACGTAAAAACAATATGTTAAAGGTTTAATTTACAAAGGACCCAAGTGACTTTTACCAGTAGCCAGTCAATACAGATTCATGCACACAAATGTTTAAATCATCTCCTATGAAAAGGGGGGGTTCTATTTTTCATAATCTTACTATGAAGTACTATGTAAAATGCTATATTTGTGACAATATCATGGCACAAATCGAGTAGTGAAAAAGGACTGTTGCTGGTACTGTAGCTGCAAGATAAAGGGCAATTCATTTGAAAATTAAGCAACAAATCTTCATGGTGTCTACCACACCCCAAGCCCATTCAAATAAAATCAAGTGTAGAATTGGCCACATGGATTTCAAATCATGTGCTTTTACTTCCTAGAAGTGGCCATTATAGACTATTCTGCAACAGATATGCTCAAGGGTCTTTTATTACAATTGGCAAGAGCATTGCTCATGACTTTTGATTCATTCATTAGATGTTTGGAACTGTAGATGTGAGCAAGGTTTTGGTCCTGATATTGCTTTCTTTAAGGAGCGGCACTCTGTCGATTTCATACATACAAATATAAATGTATGTTTGTAGTTGCCAAGAGCAAAGGCTCAAATAGAACTAGAACGAGGTGTCAGTTGCCTCCGCCAAGAAGGTTCGGTTTGTTTGTTTGTTTGTGAGCTGGATTACGGAAAAAAACTACAGGCCCGATTTTGTTGAAACTTGGTGGATGAGTGTAGCATTAGTCGATGAAGAACCCATGAAATTTTGGATCAAAAACTAATCCCAAAGCAGATACACAACTTATTTTTGTTAGGGTTATGCGATTGGGCAAGGCCTTGGCGGCCTCGGATCTTTGGTTGAAAACAGTTCCTGAAAGCTTTTACCGTTTCTGAGCTGGTCCCTTTCGTGAGCAATGTTGTGGGCAACAAATATGAGTAACGTTCCTGTTAACAATCCATGAAGTGGGTCTAAAACATATGTTTGGTGATGCCATGATCGTCCTGTGTCATTAAATTCAAGTTCATATTTGTCCCCTAAAAACATTGTCAGAAAACAAAGAATTAAAGCCAAAGATCAAAGCAAGCAGCGAGAAACGTGGACGGCAAGTGAGCGCCTAGCGTACACCGCTCAAAATAAAACAAAGGCTGTATTCAACCTCTCCAGTCAGACAAAAATACTTCAGCTTGAAGATCCCGGGATGGCTGTGATACTAAATATAACCAACACGCCTGTCTCACTGCCTCTCCCTTTCATCTGTTCATCTGCCCATCAGTGTTGCAGCGCTCTGCCTTTAGCGCAGACGTGCCATTGACTCATGAAAGCTGATGTTTATCTGAGCATGTGCCAACATCTGAAACTTTGACATCAACAGACACTTCTATCCCTACTCTTTATAAAAGTCACAGCTGAATCGCAGCATCTCATTGAGAAAGTGTTTGACGGCAGGGTCAGGGGCTGATGTGTTGGTCGAGGTGGAGGAAGGCCCTGCAAGGTGATTTCTTTTCCTAAAAGTGTGTGAAGTAGAATGTTTTGGGTATTTCATATTTGTCTAATGCGTCTTATTCTGGGTTGATTCAACACCGACTGCTTCTGTCTTCTGTCACTGTCAGGAAGAAACTGACAAGTTGAACATCCAGGTGGCTCAGACACTCGCTGTGAAAACCAGACATCCGAGGGGATTGTTTTTGGCATTAAATCCCATGTCTCACTACTTTGACTGCCTCATAAAAGCAAAAAACTGACAAAAATAGCACAGACGTAAGTGTCTCGAGAAATAATGAGATATGCAATGCGTGTTAAAGTGCAGATAACAAAAATGAAGTTTCATTACAATAAGAAAATGATGTATTTGAAGCCCACCTGTGCCACTTCCTAGACAACTGATCAAGTGATTAATAGATAGATGAATAACACAAACACCAGTCGTACCGCACTTCCTTTTTGTTGCTCTAACAGACATGAGCCAGGTTTTGACATATGCTAAGACTTATTTTTTATTGTTGCTGAGCAACTAAAGAATGAGTGCTAATGTTAGCTTTACACAAACCATGAGCTGTACGCTACCTTATAGTTAATAAAAGCAGTACCTGTCTAACTTAGTTGCGTCAGGTCTTAAAGCCATGGGTTTAATGAGTAACTGCAAACAATAAGCTGTAAAATAACCTAAATAGTATGACCGTACTGTGATGAAAGGCATCACACGACACTCACATGTCTTAACATATTTGTATGTTCATGGATGAAAATGGCTCATAACGCCGTCTACTGTTTTAATCTTGCGAGGACAATTCTGAGACAGAGTGAATCCGTGTTAATGATAATTATCTGGCGACAGCAATGTGCTTTCCTACGCGACAAGAGTTTGTAGACAAAGTATTATGTTGTTTAATTTTTCCCATATATCGGCTGGCTAGTTAGCTTGGGAGGAGAACAACCAGCCACGCCGGAGACAGAGGCGCTTGGGTTTTGCGCTGACTGAATTTGAGTTGCTAAATCCACGACGGTCCGTCTCTGAAGCTGGCGCCCACTTTTTGGCATGTTTCCGAAATTTAGCAATTGGGGGGATTAACGCTCAGATTTGTGTTTATTCACGTCACTCAAGCTATACGGGCCGATGGGGGCTTACCCGAGTGTAGATAACGTTTCATCAATCATGGCTGAAAAAAACACTATTGCTGCTTTGTACAAGTTGTGGAAGTCCCAGATCTCCTGGTGAACTGAATGGCGTCTTGTCTGGGTTCACAACATCATCCGTAGGCGCTCTGTTCATTTCACCAAGCTGTATTCACTGTATCTCGCAAGGCACATGTCGGCTGGTTTGGTCGCGTTTGGTGTGAACTTAGACCAGCACAGAAGGCCCGACTTCCTAGTGACCGAAACGAGATACGAAAGATGATAAAACTCCACACCTTTGTTCCGTTAGCCTCCTTTAGTAACTCATTACAAGCCATAGTTTCGGATCACGCCACCTGCTTTTGAATGTTTCTCTGGAACACAGTACATATATCTTTATTGTTGTATATACCGTACAATGCTGTTTTAGCGCACTAGTTGTATTTGTCTTGTATCAACTTGCTTTCTGTCGCTGTCTCTTAGCTAGGTCGGTTCAATGAATAAAAGACTCAGACTTCTGCCTTTGACTTGAGATATGACTTGGACATGGATTTTGGACAACAGTAACCAGTAAGAGCAGTCCCAGACTAAAACATACAGGAACAATGGTAAGGTCCTTTTTCTACCAATATTTGCACACATGATTTGTGTGTGTGTGTGTGTGTGTGTGTATTTGCCTCCGTGCTAAAAATTGATGTCAGTATCTGGGCTATTTTTCCTTTGTGATTAAATGCAAGTTGGCAGGCTCAGCCCTCCCAAGATTCCCTGAATATATGCAATTACATGAAGAGTTAGAATAAAAGGGAGGAACAAGCCTAGTCAAACCACTCTACATATACGCTTTGTGTGAGTCCACACGCCGAGACTCTGAATGCGGATTCCCCATCTCCTGCCGGCTTCCGCAGCCCTGCCCTTCAATCACAGCCCGTTAAAAACAAACGTGTACCTTCGCCGATACATATGAGCCTGTTATTGGTCACTTTGATTTGCTATTATTTGTATTCTGACGAGCTTCCTGCTCCAGATTTCATGGGCCCATTTTAGCCAAAAGCTGCGTCGAAGTGTGTCACACCCAAATAGCTGGGGCTGGCAGGGTCCGAAGGAGAGCAGTCTGGGTATTAAGTCCTCCTCCGTCGTTGTGGTACAGGTACCAGACTGGTTCCGTATTCCTGCGAGTATAAATGATTCCAGTTTACCATCGACCCAGTCAGGAGGGGTAAACCCTGATGCATGCATGAAGTGTTAACACCAGAGTTTGTCCATCAAAGACTTCATGGTATCACTGCTAAAGCAATTGTGCATGTATTCCGGTCACCTTCTCAGACTGGATTGCCATCTTGTTTGACTTCATTATTCAGTCTGACATCATGTCCTTGTGTGCCGTTTTCTGTTTGGGAGGAGTTGTTATTGTTGCCCGAACCAATCAGCAACGGGTGGCGTACCCGTCCCGTCGTGGTAACCGTTGCTGGGAGCAGTTAACACAAAGTTGTTCAAGATCATCGGAGAAAATGATTTATGCGTGCACGTGGACCTTTTTTCCAGTTTAGGATAGTCGGGTTCATGAGAACTAAAGGGTCAATTAAATGTGTAAATGCGTTATTTGCTTTTGATCATGAAAGAAGTCTGATGAATTGACATGAATCACGCTGAACGGTGGATGTCTTCGTTGTGCAAGACATCACGCCGCGTCTGCTCCATGCATCGACTGCCACAGCAGATCAGCATTATTCAACATCCTCATGGCCGTGGCTCTCGCTGAGAGGTAGGGAAAAGCCACTGTTGCTATGACGATGTGGAACGTGTAAGTGGCGGCTGTGACAAAAGACAAGGCCAGAACCGACAACGCCCCGCACCGATCGGCCCTGAGCTGAATGCTGATGTGTTTGGACATCACGACGTTGGTGGACCGACATTCGACCCCGGACCTAAGACTCTGTTGTGTCTGCCAGCGCTCGGTGCCCGTTCTACCAACTGAAGGCAGCAGGCAGTAAACATTCAGACACTGAATATAGCATGCACCACAATAAAAGGAACTTCTGCAGTCCATTGGTGCTGCCTTCAGTGCTCTGTGTAATTTAATGACGAAACATTGAGAGTGAGGAACACTGACATAACATAACATATTGTGCTCATTAGAATTGACGTACCGCTTCGATATGCCTTTTTGATTGTCTGTATACAGTTCAACAAGTCCTCAAAACGACAAAGCAGGCCATCTCTTAATGCCTTCCAAAATGACCCTGAAAAATATTCATGAGTCCATTTTCCAATTTTCTCTATTGTTAGGCTTTGGTTAAAAGGTCCATTGTGAACGATCTGTCCAAATGAATAGGAGTCAGCATTTCACGTCTACTACTGGGTCCATACATTTACAGACATCAGTTATAAAGACAAAAATGCCAACTACTACCTGACAAACAGCTAAATTCAACCAAACGGCTGAGACTCTGGTCATAATAACACTATTTCATAATCTTCGCCTGTGGCGTCGCTCTTTAGTTTACGTTAGCTATCTGTGTGTTCACTGTGACACTAACAGTGGCTGTACGGTCCGTGTGTATTGTGATAGTTTGTTCATTGGAGTAAATCATTTTTGGTTTCGTCTCCCCTACCCTAGCAACGATCCCAAGGAACTGCCCTGACTCCTCTCTCACCGGCAAACATTCTGCTGCAGCCGTTACATGGGTTAGACCCAGCACCCTCCACCCACTGTGACTCCCAGCGCTGGGTTAGCGCTGGCTGAATGCTAGGGTTAGCTACAGCTTACCGCCAACGGAAGGCCCATCTCCCGGAGCGGTCACCTCTTCAAAGTTAGGGATGTTAGTTTTGGTTAATTTTGCTTCCGATCCGTTTTTAATGTTGCTTCCGTCTGTCTCCCATTAATCGGTAACTAACCCTAACGACGTGACATACAAGAGGAGTGTTCCTTATTATTATTTTCTGCTCCGGTTGATTAGCTGCCGAACGTTATTTGTCTCTATAACGGCTGGTCAGAAGAGTTGATCAAGAAGAATCGACTCTGACTTGAAACGTGTACAATACTCACTTATCTGCTCTTTAATTCGCCCAGAGAGCAACGCAGCTGGACACACACATCCACTCCGCGGGTGACATGTGATAATCAATTGTTGGAATAACTTAAATGTAATGCTACCTTTATCTGTTGGAGAGGGCACTAAATGGTAAATGGACTGTACTTGTATTGCACTTTTCTAGTCTTTACAACCACTCAAAGCACTTTCACATTACTTGTCATCATTCACCCCCATGGTAGGGGCTACCATGCCCACCATCAGGACTAACTAACATTCACTCACACACCGTAGGCACAGCTACAGGAGCAAGTTTGGGGTTAAGTGTCTTGCCCAAGGACACATCGACATGCGACCAGCGGAACTGGGAATCGAACCACTGAATCTTTGATTGAAAGACGACCCTGCTCTCCACTAAGCCACATTCGCCCTAAAGTAATGGCGGCGTTGCTAGAGCGCACAACACAAATCTGCTGGCGGATTAGTCTACACCCATAAATCCTCACTGTCTGAGATGTGCCATGTGTGATAAAAGGACTGAGTTGTAATTGTGTTTATCTGTAGTTTTCACATGTGGTCAAGTGAAACAAGCTAAATGAAAAATGTCCTTCACCAATCATTCTAATGCCACTCACAGCAGGTCTTCTATTATCGCCTCGCTCCTCTCGGACCAGTATCTGCCCCCAGCTGGACGGCAGGGAGGCCCATGCTGAAGTCCAATTGCAGGGCAGAGCTGGCCCCTGTGAAATCCCCCCCCCCCCTCCCTCAGGCAACTTCAAATTGCAGGTCTCACTTTGCTATTATGCTCTGCAAGATGGACGCCCACGGGCAAACTGTGAGTGAGGATAACAGCATGCCTTATCGAGTAGTCCGGCCAGTGATATAATCCCTCGTGGGATTTACTGTTGACCCACTAAAGGTCACAGAGAACGTAATACAGGCAGGCTATGGAGTAGCATGATGGGCTGGAGTTTCATTATCGATGCCTGGGTGGAAATAAGATAAGTGGACCAAATAATGGACAACTTCCAACATTTGAGAAGATGTGTTGTTTGATATGCCTCTCTTCAAGCCACACTCAGTAACGTGATGAAATTAGAAGACCATCACGAGCCAAAATATCAAATACACACATCAACAACATGCTGAATGACTTATTTCCCAAAGAACTAATGAGCACATCTCTGGTGAACACAGGATTTCAAATTCTAATTACCACAAATAGTACAAAGACTTTCGCATATGTAATGTAGTTTACTTATTTATGATGTAAAAGTAAAACACCATCGGTCTACACCAGCGGTTCCCAAACTTTTTAGGCCGCGCACCCCCTTCTACATCCCGACCGGGTTCGCGCACCCCACCCCCCCCCCTTAATAAAATAAAAAAAAGCAACAGAGCCTATTTTAGCCGCATAAAAATCGGACCAATGAGAGAACAGTTTGCTCGCGCGTGGCGTTAGTTTACAAGATTTAGTCCGCTGTTAAATGTTGCAGTGTGAACACAAACCGAACAAAGGGGCAACTGCAACATTGTATCATATTAATCCCTGAATCAGAACAAATGAACTACGGATGTGAAAACGCCCTGAAACACTGCAACAACGTTTCAATAACTTTCAGTTTCACAAGGCGTCACTTTTAAAGAGCAATCAGGATGGCGAGGACACACGCACAGGCTCAGAGGCAGATTATCACATTTAATTTACAATTAATGACCGACTAATGTAGCCAGGATGTCTTCGGACAAAGCATCGATGCGGCGCGACACAGTGTTGTTGGACGCGGGATCACGTCCAACTTGTTTGCTTCTTTCTCCCCAATCATACATTCCACCATCTCTCTGGCGATTGTGTGCGGTAACTGACCAGATATGAAGCCCGTAGTGCGTCATTTATAGACCCAACACATGAATGAGACTCCAGTTGTTTTGGGCTGTTTTGTAACTCCTCCAATTTCGATATTAAAAAATGTAAGGGGCTTTTGACTTGCACTGGCGTGCTTGGTGTTCAGGTGGCGACGTAAATAAGAGAGCTTCAGACAGCTGTTAGCCAGAACCTCACTGCACACCACGCACTGTGGCTTTGGGGAATCTGCGTTGCCAATCCAAGTGTGTGGATCCCCTCGCGGGACCTCTCCCCCGTTCGGCTGGCACCGGCCGGGCGCATTTCCCCCGTGGCGGTGCGCCGCGACCGGTTCTAGGTCGGCTTGGAAAGGCTCGGGGCGAAGGGAAATTTTATAATTCATGTTTTTATTTTGTGAAAAATCCCACTTTTTAAATTAAAATTACATTTTTTTTTTATATTTAATATTATTACACCATCAGACCGCCATTACACTTTTCCTCTTGCGCACACCCTAGAGGCAGCTCGCGCACCCCCAGGGGTGCGCGCACCACACTTTGGGAATCCCTGGTCTACACAATCTGAACCGTCCCATATTCCTATGAGCCCTGTCGTTGATAAACGTTGCTCTATTTAAAATGATGGACAGTGAAGCAGGAGAAGCTGTAGGGAATTTGAGCGTAGAACTGTCTGTTATTTAGTAACAATAAAAGTGTTTCATATTTCATAATTAATAATTCATATTTAGGCATAATCATAAGGGTTTTGGAAATGCATAATTAAGATAAGCATAAAGTGTTGTAAGATTAGTAGCTAAAAGTAAAATTAAAAACATAAAGCTTGTGTCTAAGTTACAGAAGCTTAGCTTTATATTGAAGGGAGATTTATGTTTTAAACAGGAAGTGGGTGGTTTATTTTGAAAGTCTTTTTCTTACTCTGGGGGAAGTGAGCTCGTGTGGCTTCCTCTCTGTTCTGGCTCTCAGCCAGAAGGCTGTGGTTTTTTACCTGAGAGCGGAGTAAGTTTTTTGCAAGTGGGTTTTATTGTTTTAATATTTCATGGAAATGATGTACTTCAGTGTATAATCGTATGCTTACTGTTGGGATTAAATTCCTTATAATTGTAAATCAGTCTTGGTAGAGTTATTATTAGAGCAGCGTGTCGACTGTAAACACAGCAGCTGGGCCATGTGCTCCGGTCTCCTCGGTGGGCTGAGATTCAGCCCCCAACAATTTGGAAACCACGAGAGGGACACGCTCGCCTGGCTCGAGCGGCGTGGGCTGCTGGCGGCGTTGGTCAATCACTTATCCCGGGCCCAACCATCGGTACATACAGAACCGTTTCATGAATCTGTAAGTTAGCTTTAAGACATTTAGGGGAGGAGTGTTTGACTGGCGTTGCTAACAGTTGGCGTTGCTGGTTGCCGGTGAGGAGCGATCCTGAGGAGACCACGTTCAACTGAGGTGAGCTGCGATTTTACAGTGAAGTATTATTATTTGCATGGTACACTTAACAGACCGGTCTAGAGAATACAAAGGATCCAGAGAAGATAAGAAATGAAAGAACAGACAGCGCTGTAATACAAATCACCACATTGGAATTCAAACAGTCTTTGCATAAAAATAAGTGATCGTGTGGATGATATGAAGGAATAAGTATAATAATGTGCATTTGGCCTATCTAGGCGGACTGGGGGAATGTTTGCGTATCTGCTAGAAGTCGAACTCGCATATCTGCTTGAGTCATACTCGCGAACCATTCATGATGATCTTGGGTCTGGAGAAGCTAAATAGCCGTTAACCTAGAGGGTTTAAGGTGAAATAAAACCGGACAATAAGTCCATTAATACGTGTGACTGGTCTGTGTTTTAACAGAGTGGAAATACGTTTAAAGGGTGAATATTACTGTCTATGCTATAAGTGTCGGTGTGAAGCTAGTGTTAGCTACGACGTAGCTCCGGACTTTGCGGTACTGTATTTGTAAATAAAACTGCTTATAAAAGAAAATAACCGGTGGAGTGTGAGAGGAGACAGAAGGCGTATGAGTGGAATTAAAGTGTGGGATTTTGGTGTAATGTGTGTGTATATATGTTACAAAATAAGCTCCGTTTTTGCCGTTAGCACAGCTGTAGCATATCTGTGAACCAAAACATCCGGTTGTAGAGACGTAACTTCCTGTCGGCAAAAGTTGTACAAGGGACAAAAATCCAGGAGAGCAACTAGCGGCGAGGAGGTGTAACTCCTCGTGTTTAGAACCTGTGATTTATAGAGACACATTCATTGTCTATGAGCTTCAAGCTTACAGCCTGACTTTAGTTTCAATTAAGCATTTTAACTTTAGTTGTTGACTTTGGTTTTAATTCAGCATTCTAACAAACATTAATGGTTTCAGTTGTGCTTCTTCAATTCTTTAACTTAATTGAGATTATTAATGTGCAGAGTGGATTGTAATTGTAGTTCAACAGTTTGACTTGCAGTGGTATTTCTGATTGAATATTTGTGAATACAGTTATCGATGTTTGAATTTGATTTATGAATTTCGATTTTAAACCTTTTGAGTAAACCTTGACCTTTTTCAAGATTTCCTCACATATCCTGTATTGACTAATTTTGGTACAATTTGTGTATTTTACACAATAATCAATTTTGACGCGAACAGCGCTAAAATAGATGAGAGATCGTTGATCTCTCATACACTACAGACGTATGCTAACATTCACTGCCGAACTTTGGGCAGGTTTGTGTTTGTTTTAGTCAAGGTGGTCTAGTGAATTCAGATCTGGAAGGCGCAGTGGATCCCAGTTTGAACTCAAAGGCCGCCCACGATACAGCACAGAGGGTAAGTTGACTTCATGAGATGACAAGCGTGTACATTTAATACATACATTTGAATACTCCTAGGCTGCATAATGTTTACATTAAAGAGGCAGAGAAGGGAAGTAGAAGAATTAGTAGGAAAACTAAAATGTGAGAGAAGGGAAGCAGAAGAATTAGTAGGAAAACTAAAATGTGAGAGAAGGGAAGTAGGAGAACTAGTAGGGAAACTAAAATGTGAATTAAGTGAAGTAGAACGCATCAGAAAAGATTTGCAACAGCAGATAGAGGAAAGACGAAGAGAAAGTAAAGAAGATGAAGATATAATGAGAATGCAACGGCGCTTGCTGAAGCTTCAAGTAGCAGAGGTCGACAGAGAATTAACTAGAAAACATCTGGCCAAGAAGCAGATGACAGTAGCAGATGCTCAGCCTCCAATAGCAGCACCTCCCGCTCCATGTCAACAAACTCCAGTAGTACCAGCTCCCATGGTGGTGTCCCACCAGCCTCCACCACAGTACAGAGGCAGAGGTGGTGCATCTGACAGAAGACGTGCACGAGCATCCAACAGAGGGGGCGGTAACCATGAAGGTCTTGTAAGTAGAGGAGAGTGCTACGTATGTGGGAGAGAAGGACATTGGGCGAGAGATTGCCCTCATAAAAGAACAGGACCGTTCAGCGCAGCACCACAACATGCTCTATTCCCACCACAACATCAACAGATGCCCATGTGGTCACAAGGACCATGGGAAGGTTCAGTGTATAGCCAAGATACATAGATGATTGCAACGTGATCTCTTATAGCAGAGATAACGTGGCAAAGGGGGGAAATGGAAATGGTAAAAAAAAATTTTTGTAGATCCACATTTAGAACAGTTTTTAGTATAGGTGCTACTCACAATTTTTGAGATTTAATAACGTCATGATAAACCACAATTTTTGAATTTAAATACAGCAAAATCCAAGTATTTTAACTCAGTGATAGGCTCTAGTCTAGACTTGTCAACTCTAGAAATTGAGGAATATACGAGAGCTCTAACTAACATGAGCCGAGTTTTGTTTTCTCAGGTGACAAACGCAGAAGCAGCAGCTGACGAAAGGAAGCAGGCTCCTGTCGTGTCACCAGGCAGTCTGGTGTGGATCGAAGTCCACAAACGCAAGTGAAGTGAACCAAGGTGTACAGGTCAATGGGAGGTAGTATTGGCAACCTCACATGCAGTAAAGGTAAAAGGTAAACCAGGAGCTACTTGACACCACCTCACTCACTGTGCAGCAGCGAAGGTAACTAGTAAGACACTAGCAGAGACAGGATTGAATATCAAACAGGAAAAATTTGAAGCTGAAGATATCCCAAAGGGGGGGCTAGACAGTACTGACAATGATGTTTCCCCCACAGTTTAAGCGATGGCTTCCATTAGGGGACTCTAGGTTCAGCCAGTTATGGAAGTCTGTAATTATTTTCTTCCTGATTTCAGTAGTTTCCCTCGTAGTATGGGGAATTAAACACAGACAGGAACCAGAACATGTGCATGACTACATCAAGATTCGAAATTTAGTCTCAGTAACTAAACAAACTGATCCCAGACCACGTAGAGAGGCTTCTCTGACGACACTCGCCTATGAAAATGTAACTCTCACTCTTACGTTCAAAGAAGGTACAACATCAACGGTCCAGTTCGACTTCTGTGAAGTAGTTTCCTGTCCCAAGTATGAATACACCTACGGGTGGATGACTAAAACCTTGTGCATCATAACTGACCAATGTGGGCCCGCCACAAATAGGTATGGTAAGCTGGTAACATATTATGGCTGTGATTGTGAAGATTGGGGATGGGCAACGTTTAACACAGGAGGCGAGGGTTTAGGAAAAGACCCCAACCCAGGCCTTAAAGACCGACTGAAGATGTTAAATGCCCCAGCTTCTTATCATATGTGTAGAAAGGGGTTGGGTAGGTCTAATCCTTTAAGACTGACCTTAACGGACCCAAAATTGACTGATGGAGGACTTTACGTAGTACAGGGTAAGGCAACTACTGATAGTCCCGCCCCACAAGGGCTCATTAGGATTGTTGTTAAGCCTGCAGAAAAGATCAGGGACGATCAGGTTCGACATACGACTGACTCAGGGAATGAGATACCGGGGGTGGAAACAGGAATGGCAGATGGGAATTTATGGCTTAGGTGGGTACAATATACAGCTTCAAGTCAGAAGAGTACAGATTGTATTGTGTGTACAGAACCTAAACCCCTAGCAACACCAGTTCCTTCCAGATTTAGACCCCAAAGCCCTGAATATAGTTGTATTTTAACTCTGTTCACTGAGGAAGCTTTGCCCCTTCATCACACTTGTCAGGGGTTACACTGGAATTATCCACCTGTAGAATATAATACTCCACCTCTGTTCAAGGTTTCAAAGGGTCCATTTGATTGTATAGTCTCAGATACAGCTAAGGGACCCAATGTAGGCAGTATTATTGAAGCAAATTGTAGCAACACTCACAATGCTAATGACTATCTATATAACAGCGTGTTAAGACAGACAACACCCAGAGCTGATTTATGGTGGTGGTGTGGAGGAAGAATCATATTTCCAATCCTGCCTAGAGATTGGACAGGTAGATGCGCATTAGTGCAACTTATCTTGCCATTCTATATCTTGCCTGTCAATGACGCAACTTATAAGGAACTAATTTCTCCACACACACATGCTAACAGAAGAACCAAAAGAGGAGCCGACAGCCCGAAGGGAGCTTTTGATGACAAAGTGTACATAGATGGCATAGGAGTCCCAAGGGGGGTGCCAAATGAATTCAAAGCGAGAAATCAAGTGGTTGCCGGTTTTGAATCAATATTTTTCTGGAGGTTAACTATTAGTAAAAATGTCGATTGGATCAACTACATTTACTATAACCAACAGCGTTTTGTAAACTTCACCAGGGACGCCATATCAGGACTGCATGCACAGCTGGCGAAGACTAGTTTAATGGCCTTGCAGAACAGAATAGCATTAGATATGATATTAGCTGAGAAAGGTGGCGTTTGCCAGATGTTTGGGACTGCGTGCTGTACATTCATTCCAAATAACACAGCTCCTGATGGTTCGGTGTCCATGGCGATGGCAGGATTGACAGCACTCCGCCAAGAGTTAGCAGAGAACTCTGGTGTCACTAATTCATTCACCGACTGGTTGGAAAGTATGTTTGGCAATTGGAAAAATACATTTTTGTCAGTCGTAATTACTGTGTGTGTTGTCGTTGTAGGCCTCGTAGTCGTTTGTGGATGTGGGTTCCCTTGCATCCGTGGACTTCTACAGGGGTTTATTGCTTCAACGATGAGCCAGACGCAAATCCAGGGCAATCAGTTATGTGTCGAGGATGAGGAAGAATTGGAGCTTCTGATGGCCACAGTCTAGATGAGGCCACCAGTGGTGCCATAGAGGGACTTCACAAGCAGTTCCTGACCATCCTCTCGGAGATCCTGAAGGACCTGATAAGGCCCAGATGGACTTCAAATGCATCCGGTGAGATATTGGAAATTTGGGAAATAGCTGGATTGTTTTGGATGAGTATTTTGAGTAATTTTTTTGTTTTTGATTAATTGGGTTATAAGGGGATTTTAGGGTGTAAGTATTAAGAAATGTAATTTTGTCAAGTGTAAAAGAACAGTCAAGGCTTCTCAGTATGTGTTCTCTAGTCTACAGATTGTATCCTGATCCTGACAGCCCCAAGACATGGACGACAGCGGACGTCAACGGACGCGATTGTTTTTGAGTTGGCGAGGGTGTTTCAGATCGGATAGGAATACTTGACTTGATATCTGTATGCATGAATTGTTTGACACTGTTTAGCTTGATAAGGTGCCTCTTCCTGGATCGAGCAGGGGAGAGGTCTCCAGGGAACATTGAGTTAGTTAGCTAACTCACAGTGAACTGTGAGTTAGGGGGGAATTGTAGGGAATTTGAGCGTAGAACTGTCTGTTATTTAGTAATAATAAGTGTTTCATATTTCATAATTAATAATTCATATTTAGGCATAATCATAAGGGTTTTGGAAATGCATAATTAAGATAAGCATAAAGTGTTGTAAGATTAGTAGCTAAAAGTAAAATTAAAAACATAAAGCTTGTGTCTAAGTTACAGAAGCTTAGCTTTATATTGAAGGGAGATTTATGTTTTAAACAGGAAGTGGGTGGTTTATTTTGAAAGTCTTTTTCTTACTCTGGGGGAAGTGAGCTCGTGTGGCTTCCTCTCTGTTCTGGCTCTCAGCCAGAAGGCTGTGGTTTTTTACCTGAGAGCGGAGTAAGTTTTTTGCAAGTGGGTTTTATTGTTTTAATATTTCATGGAAATGATGTACTTCAGTGTATAATCGTATGCTTACTGTTGGGATTAAATTCCTTATAATTGTAAATCAGTCTTGGTAGAGTTATTATTAGAGCAGCGTGTCGACTGTAAACACAGCAGCTGGGCCATGTGCTCCGGTCTCCTCGGTGGGCTGAGATTCAGCCCCCAACAAAGCCGTGGTGATTTCAGGCATGAATTCATTTGCTTTTCAAAATGAATCACTCGTTAGTCAGTGAAAACATACATCATTACTTAAAGTTCCAAAGAAAAGGCTAGCAAAATGCTATTTGACTCAGCATATTTATTTGTTTCCTGTAAGAACAGTAAGTACGTTGAATGTCAACTTCTTAATGAATATTAAATTGAATTAATTTAGTAGGGAGATTTCTGTTCATTGATTGATCCTGTTCTTCATCTGTCATGTACATATATGCCTACAACTTCATCAACAAATGTTTCCTGCAATATTTGGGAATGTATCTTTTTGAGAATGGATTTTAGCTTTTGGGGCTATAAGCACTCAATTTATAGGGATCTCCCCATTTAGTGGAAGCATTTTGGGACACATTTGTGATTGTTACAGTACAGAGTGATACATATGATACTGGTGATTGCCATAGAGTATATTGATGTTTGGTATTAATGCCCTCCTATTGCACGTATTAAGGTATGAAATGTGTGACTGGTTGCATACTTGCAGCCACTTTCTATTCAAGATGGCTTCTCATTGTGACAAATCATTTTCCGGATGAAGATCTGGCACTGAAATGTTGCAATAAATTAACTTTTGCAAGGCAGTGTGCAGGATTTGGTTTGCAACTTTTGGACTTTACAACTCTCGAGTTTTTGGAAATGTTGGAAAACAATCCTACGCAGCCACCACTGGAATCTAAGCTAACAGTATTCACTGCGGAGCCGGTTTGTAACCCGTACATTAGCAATATCTTCACTTGTGTGGAGAGACCAAACTTTGCAGTTGCGGAAACACAAGAGCAGAGGAAAAATAATGACTGTGAAAGATCTTCGCACGGCATGAATATCGGAGAAACACTGTTCAGCGTAGACCATAGACCATAGACTGTAGAGAAGAACTGGATGTAGTCGTCCTGACGTCACCCTTTGGTTTGTGGATGCCGTTTTGAAGCCTCCTGTTTTGTGTTTTGTCCGTTGACATCTTGGATTTCGGCTGTCACCGTCTTGGATTTTTCCAAGTGACCAGTGAACTAAAGTGACCATATTTGGACTGCGAAATGACATAGAGATGCTGTATACCTCTCTGGTAGCTCTTGTAGCCCTAAAACATTTTCTGCTTTATGGTCTTTTTACTATAAATGGGACCATAACTTACTAAATGAACAAATAAAGGATCCAAATTCTGAGTGTCGACCACCATGAATCACATTTCCTCTAAATTGGAATGTGATGTCCCTGCCAAATGGAGCAGATTCTACAAGTCTCTCGGGTTTTTACTGCCTTAACAATGAATAAATTCATTTCTGATGTGGCCAGATAGTCCACACTCCCATCTCACCTGTAGCGGCTCCAGGGACCTGCAGGGAGGCAGACGGGAAGTCTAGAAACCTGAATGTTAATGCCAATGAAGGTCAAGGCAGTGGGGGTTTTTCTTCTTTTCCCCTAAAATCAGGATGAGTGTCACGCCGCTAAATGTGCAACACCACCTTTTCAATCTGACACACCTCGTTTCCTGTGTCACGGAAATATAGCAATCAGTTTGTCTCCACCCATGGGAGCTATGAGCAAGATAATTGGCCAGGAGATGAATTATTTATCTGTTGTGGCGTCTTAAGGCCTAGCACTGACTGTAATTATTTTAAAGGTATGGCAGAAATTGTTTCCAGTTTATCACCTGGTGTAAATTCAAGTGCAACAAAATCTCTGATCACAACGATGGTTACATGAATATAATATAACTTTCGGCCAGCAATAGTCACAGGATATTACTGTGATATTTGGTGGCAGAACGTTGACAACACAAAAAAAAGTAAAAAATTCAAGCCAGCTTATTTGGGTGACCTCTACTCAACAGCTGCTTACCTGTGATCATGCTGGCTGTCTGATGCAACAACCAGGTTTTTGCAGCCGTTTATTCTTCAAAAGGAACAAAGCCTTGCGTCTGTTGCCACTCCTGTAAGTCTATTTTCGGCTTGCCTGCTGAATTATTCATATCAGATGTGTATTTTGGTCGTGGCTGATCACTCAGGTAACGGTGTCACGTTGACGCTTTCTCTGAATCGTTGAGGTGAATCTCAGGTTGCATTTCAAATCCACTCACTTAAAGTCTTTCGAAAAATATTCCAGCATTCATTCTTCTAGTATTTAGTATTTTTTCTTCTGATGATGCAGGCAGTATCTCATTCTGGAATCAAGTGGAATTATTTACACCCATTTATTTCCCATTACTGTTAAGGAGGTTTGGTTCAAAAGTTCAAAAGCAACCATATCAATCGTTATTACCTTTGTATCTTTGGTTGTCTGTTTGTTAAGCAGGTGAACGTATTTCAGTGCGATTCGGTGGTCAGGGACCAGTGGCCGGATGCATAAACCCGCCTACACCTTCTCCCACACACAAACTGCTAGTTCTAAAAGGAAGAATGTGTTGTGAGAATGTGCACAACCAACCTGATCTCATGGGAAGACGTATAAATAGCACCACATTTTTGAAAAGACATTGTGTGTCATGCTTATTCATTTTAGGTTTAGGTCACGTTACTGTTTAGGTTTAGTACAAACATCATGGTTGGGTTTAAAATAAGTTCGTAAAAGTAAGTCAAATATGTGAGCAAAGTACGGAAAACACGTCAGAAACATAACTAACCTGATTTCGGAATAACTCACACACAGCAGCCTCGAACACTGGTCACTTGGTTGAAAGTCCTGTGTTTGAGTGACCCGGCCACCTCCCTTGCTGCCCACCATAAGTAGTCTTTCTCACTTTTTATACCTCATCATAGCTCTGAGCATAGTACATTCACTCGTATGCGTCTACGTTGTAGTCAGTACAGACTACACAACGTAAAATCAGACGCAAAAAGCAGGAATGGCCTCGTCATTGTACGCTGAATTACTTACTGAAAAATCATTCATACGCCATTAGGTGAGACAAGGCAACCAGACGGCCCTCACGCAGACTTCAGACCAGTACACATGGTCTTAGCTGAGATAGTGGCGTGGGATATGATAAGACCTTGACCTTGTTTTTATGTTGATATCATTTTTGCTGGCTGCACAGACTTCTGTAAAATGCCAGTCAAAGCCACATTTATATACTTGATTTTAAATGATTTATTGGTGATGAGTTTCATAATATTTATTCACATGCGAGGCATCACCTCGTCAATCTTCGTTTAATTTCATCCGAGATTGCGAGCCACTTTGTCAAGTCAGTTTCAACAAAAAAACATTTTGAATGAAGTGTTCGTCCTCAATCGACCGTCCTTCTGACCAACAATAATGATGGTGGATGGTCCACAGAAACGTGATGAATTAGTGCTGCGGACGCCACCGGTAGCCACATCCTTGCAAAATGAAGCCTGTAGTTGTTTTGCATTGGGGAAGTTGCACTACTTCTTATTCGACGACCGGTCTAACGGCTGGCGGAGCGGGCGCACGTATCCACATGCAAGCAGACGTTTCTGCATCCAGTTACTGATCTGTGGCACAGGAAACGAGACATCTCCACTCGTGGCATGTTTGTCATAAATCCCAAGAGCATGATGACTTTTTCTCTGGTGCCACCTTATGGTGCCAAATCAAGCCACATGTTTACTATTGGGCAGATTATTATATATATACATACGTTTCAGAACATATATATATATATATATATTCGCTCAGGAGGATGAACCTGTCCATTTTGGTCCCTCAATGACCTTTCTAAAGCACCATCCAATGTTCAGCATTTGGATTTACACGTGAAGTGTTTATTAATCATGCTAAACCTATGGACCAAAGCAGCAGGTGGAGAACACTGTACTGTGTACACGAGAACCACCACTGCACACTTGCACAATTAAAATAGGGTGCTTGTTTGTTTTTTTTTTCTTTAAATTAAAAATCTCGAATAACACTCCTTGATTACAACTTATTTATACCTAGGTGTCATGGCAGTGAGCCAAAGAGCTCTCTGGAATCAAATACACCATTAGTACAATAATGACATTTCTGTCAGAGAGCTGATTAGATACAATCCCTCAGGGAGAAAGAGACGGAATGAGAGATAAAGAGACAGCGGCTGCAGGAAGGAATAACTCGTGATGCTGAAAGGGAGGCATGAAGAATGGAAGAGTGCAGAGGGAAAACAAGATAAAAGAAATTATGAAAGAGGAGAGGGAGAGACGGGGGAGACAGGGAGGGATGATAATGAATGTGGCGGCTCGCTGAGCCTCGCGCACTACGGTCCGGACCATCCATCGTCTGACTGGTCCTCGTTAAATAATACAGAGAAGATGGAAAGGCTCTCATCGGCCACATCCATTTAGCCAAATCGCACTCTATTGTGCGACAAAAGAAAATGTGCTAAATGATTCATGAAGCGGCTCCCATTACAATCACGCCAACTTCCAGAGAAACTGAGCAATACGTGGAGAGGAGCCCAACTGTAGCAGCTCCAAACAATCCCCTCCTCGAACTGTCCAACAATAACACAGCACTGGCAATGCTCGCTGTGCTTCTAAGGTCAGAGGTCGGCGCTGAACTACAGTCATTTCTGGCAGCATCTCAACTCTGACACCAGGAGAGTGCTTAGCATGCAGCTGCTCCCTTTGACGTGCGGAAGAACAAGCTTTGAGATTTGGTTGCTTCTGATTGGTGACATATTAGGGCTGAAAGAATAAAACAACATTCACAGTAAAACTTCAAACAGCGCAGTCAGTGTGTATAACGTGTTGTAAACAATAAATGCATCATATGTTAAGGCACATTTGCAGCATTAGAATCAACACGTTGCCATGTTTTGGCTAAAGGTGACGCTGGATTCTTCTGTTTTAGCAAAGAAATCTGACACTTGATCTGCTTTCATCTCCGACACTTCAGCGGACAGTTCTAACTCTTACTCCTAAACTTTTTTAAATTACTTTTAGGACTTAAATACAAACTAACAAACCAACTTCCTACTCGGCTTCAACTGAAATCAATCAAACTTCAACTGATTTCAACGGCTTTCAGCTTTAATACTTCCTTTCAATCTTCACTGTGCACTTCTATTTCAGTGCTTCAACCTCAAATACCATGTTCTATATTATCACATGCAATCAATGAACATTTTAAAATGACCTTTACGGTGCTGGTCGATAGCTAAACCCGACCTCTCTATGGAGGACATGCACTTTCCCCGCAGGCATCGATCACCTCCGAGTTCAAAACCTTCAGTATATATATGACAAAATCACATTCCTTTACATTGTTCTGTAGCATTATCAGTGAGAGTATAGTGTCTAGCAAAACACAGCAATGCCCGCAACATTTGTAAAGATGCGAGATCGGTATCAGTATTTCGCCGCTGACAGAGCAGTGTTTACCTGAGGGGGAACCGGAAGGTTGGCGCTACGCCTCCGCGATGAGCTGTTACTCTGAGCGCTAACATGCACCAACATGCACTTAAAGGCACGCACGGCTGGCCTGGCTATGTCAACAAAGCAATGAGGATTGTGGTGAATTTGCATCACTTTGTGGTGGAAAAGGAAAACATTAATTCAGGCACCAGTTGACAATTCAAAATATAAAAATATAACCGAACATAATGCAGTAAGGCTGCATTATGTTCCGTTATATAATTCTGTATTCTTTTCAAATATGTATTCTGCTGTAGATCAGCTTGTCCCATTTCATTTTCTTTCTCTTCCTCCTCTCTTGTGTCTCTAACCTCTTTAATGTGCACGTGGCAGCTCTTCACCTGAGAGACTGAATCTATTTTCATTGATTCCCTGACTCTCAACAATGTATTAGCTCATGTGTGTTTCAGCAAGATTTCTGCTCATTATTCAAAACATTCCCCACATATCTGTGTTCTCTCCAGGAAATAGTTTAAATATTTTGAGAAAAACGTAATATTACAAGAATAAAGTCATAATATCACAAGAATAAAGTCATAATATCACAAGAATAAAGTCATAATATTTCAATAAAAGAATGGACCTGCCCTCTAAGACCTAAACTAACAGAAAACACTTTTGATAAGGCATAAATCTCACTAATGTGTGTCTTATTGTCCACATCAATGTAAACTTCACCACCTCTGATGAAGTACAGGCTGTGGATCCACTTGATCATAAACATTCAAGCCGAGTGCTATTTGTTATGAACTGCACTTGTAAGCACCTTTCAACTGTGAAAGATGAAAGCCGACTCAGATCTGAAATCAGATTGTGCTCAATATGTGCTCTAATATATCAGTGCTGTCTCCCCGTCACATGAGGTCAGAGGAGAGGGAGGCCGTCTGCTACAGACACTCATGGTCAGCTGTGGAGCAGCTGATGAAATGATCATCATCCGTTATAGAAATATATCATAACAAATAGCATTAAAGAATGGCACAACAGAACGCCAAGATATTATCTTATAATACTGTGCAAATATCACCTCGTGACCTGGTAGCAGACTATGGCCACGACGATCTCACCAGAAGTCGATTCTGCTCCTCTCTCTGTCAATGCAGACGTTGTATGAGAAGTTTGCTCAAATATTTGTGGGGACAATTCTGTCGTCCCAAAATATTGGTATACCGTTCATATGCAAACCTGCGCCCTTGAGAAGCTCAGATCCCGACACACAGAGTTACTCTCTGCTCAGGTGGACATTCCTCCACTATCTTTACGTCGTAGGGTCAATAGCTGTGTTGCTGAATGAATGCTCTGAATGTTAAATGCAGCTCCTTTAAAAACCTACAAAAGGTAATTCCCAATTCCTCACAGACTCACATTAACCTTTCCAGCGTTGTGCCAGACAGCCGACTGAGACGCTCCCAGTCTCACAGCAATTACAATGATGGGATTCATTGTTTCCAATATTAAGCTTTCATAATAATGCTTGGCATTCTGATAATCTGCATCAATTTCACCACATTGTGGCGTCTCGTCAAATTAGCGCGTTCACTCAACCTCACTCAGCCAACCTGCACGGCACAGACTGACATGTGGGAGCAGCCAGAGTTCGGTGTGTTCGCACTGCACCGTGCAGACAGTCTGGCACGCACTTGTAGACAGACACACACACACACACATCCCACTGCTACCCTTCACTACACAAACACACACTCTGTCTCACACACACACACAGGCAGTGAGGCGTGTTAGCTGAAACACAGAAGCGCAGCCCCCAGGGGATGGATATCAACGCTAGGCATTATGGGTGAACCTATCTGCCGTCTCAGATCGAGTTAGGGACAATTAGCCTGTAGGGAGCGAAAGGAGCCATCTCATAAGAAGCTGCTGAGAGGAACGTCTCACAGAGGACTGACGAAGCCCTGCAGCAGTGATTAGAACAGAGACACCTCAAATCCTGTGATTCTAACCTCAACAACTCAAAGTCTAATTTAAAATACAACGTAGTGCAACACTCTCAAGGAAATAAATAAATAAATCTTTTGACACAACAGTAGATCTGATCCAGGTTTACATTTGCTGATCACACCTTCTGCTGCAACACATTCTCACTTCCAACTCGCCAAATGCTGACGCTTAGTGGCTTAGTGGTTAGTGGCCTGAGCTTCAACTAAGACTCTCAGGATGCACCACGTTCCCAACGCTTTCCACTCATTACATGCATCGTCTTTTCAAAATAAACTTCACCTAGTTGTTAGGTTTACAATGCGACAAAACTACTTTGTGAGGTTTAGGAAAAGAATAGGTACATTTGTTACGTAAAATAAGTATGTTTGATACGTAACTGGCGTTAGTTAAATACAGAAATGATGTAAAAAAAAAAGTACAGAAAAATTCTTATCTTGGTTTGACACGAGACATGAACAGCTGTCTCCATGGTGAAAGTTTGAAGATTGAAGTTGGTTGAGGATGCTAAAGGATGCTAAAGGGTGCCTCGGTGCATTGGTATCTGTCGCAAAGGGCCAAGGACCAAGCGGCAGAATTTAGCGATTTTGGGAGTGAGGACGGGTTGTCTGCTGTTGCCAGACAGGGTGTGTGGCTCTGGGAAGAGTCTCCCATAAGTTTGCTGTTGCACCAAAGTGAACACCTGTGCACACGGCAGGAGGAAAAAGTGATCACATATCACAGGATCACAGTTTCCATCAGAGCACTCCAGCCAAAATATTCAGGACTCTCAAAACTGAGATGAGGGCTGATGAACATTTAAATGACCAACTGCATGACGGGGATACTACATTAGTTATTTTGAAAAGAGAGAAAGTAACAAGCGGAAACTGTAGGTTTCCTGTGAACACAGTTTATTTTGAAAAGACACGCTGTCCCTGACATGCCAGAGAATGATGCTAGATGGGCAACTAGAGCGTCACAGTTTGAAGCCAAGGGCCACCAACCAAGCGACGGTATTTGATGAGTTGGGAGTGAGAAGATGTTGGCGAAATACACTAAACATTATCTCCACAATAGTCTCGTTTGTAATATAATAGCCTCAAAATATATGTGGTAACTATTCTTTGAAGTTAAAATGCTACATGGTACACCTTTAAACCTTTTGGGCCCTTTAGAGTTCGGGAGGAGTGAAGTGTGTTGCTCAGGAACACTTCAGCAGGACAGATACAGCACAGCACTTGCCTACACACGCCATACTCCAGCATGAGCCAGCCAGCGTCGGTGCAGCGTGTCGGGATCCACACAGTGGAGTGAACAGTGAGGTGGAGGTGATGGATATAAACATATTTTATTTTCCCTGAAGGTGATGGAGATTAGCCGCGCAGCGGTGGACGGATGGATGTGTGGAGTGAGAGGGCAGCGGTGCCGACTGATGTTGTGTTAACATGAAATGAATTGCCTGAGGGAGGGAAGCTGTACAGTGTTCTGGGATATGATGAGAGATCAAGCGGCGATGGAGGTTGAGGGTGTGCGTATGTCGGCATGGTAACGTGTGTGCGTGGGTATGTGTATTGTTTGTGAATGAGGTGGCTCGGAGAGTGAGTGGCACGCTGTCACGTAGCAGTGTGATGGTAGCGTCTGCATTTGTGTCTGCTGTATTTATGTGAAAGACGAGTAGAGACGGGGGAGTTCAAAAAGATTCAAAAAGAGAATGGCAGAAGTATTCTCACATTACCCAGCATTCATCTGGGATCCTGTAGCTTTTTTATTTCTCTCTCTCCGTCTAATCTTTCTCCCCCAGTTTATCTGTGTCTCTCTCCCTCCAGTCTGGGTATCACCTCCTATAATGAAAGCACACACTTCGCCCGATGCCACTCCCCAACTTCTAAATGAGGCCTGTGATCTACCAAGAAAAAAAACATCGACATCCATCCCTCCCTCGACTCTCCAACGAGTTTGTGATTTCCAAATTCTCCACTGCCTCAAGGTCACTGCCATCCATGGACAGAGACAGAGACGGGGAGGAGACAGAGGTCTGTGTGTGTGTGTGTGTGTGTGGTTATAATGATTGAGGAGATGCAAGACTGAGAACGATAGACAGGACTTCAGTGGCTCTTAATCTATTCTCCTTTAGATCTTTTCCAGATCCTTTGTAGAAGAAGGATTAAACACAGAAAGCAGTATATGCACATTTTACTGTACTGTCATTAATTCAGCATTCTTTTTGTAACAAGACAGAGACCGCTGTGCCTCCCAGACTTCAGAGAGTGTAGAGCCATGCTAGCACCTTTGTGAGGCACAGCAGTGCTTTGAGCTAAACGCTAACAACAGCATGCTAAAATGCTCACAATGACAATCTTGAATTATGATGCCAGATTAAAAGTTAAGGGACAGACAAAGTTGTTACAATTCATCCTGAAGGGGACATGACAATCGATCCAGTAGTTGTTACGGTCCACCTAACTGACCGTCATCCCAACATCCAGCATAGCCATCCCTAGAGCTACACTATACAAAACCATGTGTTTCTAAAGCAGACCCTTAGTCCTAATAGAGGGGGAAATAGAACATCAAATTAAGATCAACTTCATTTCCCCATGCACTGAGAGATTGTTTCCATTTAATGTGTCACAGATAAGGGAAGTAACACAGTGATAGTGTTTGCTAAGTGGAAACAGTAGTAGTGGTAGTACTTGCAATATTGGTAGGAGAGGCGTAGTAGTCACAGGAAGAGTAGCAGTTTTAATTGCAGTAGTGATTAGTAGTAACAGTACTAAATGAATGGTACTTAGTGGTAGTTGTATCAGTCCATGACATGATAAATGACCGGTGACTAATGGTCGGTTTCATGTGTAAATGTCTACCAATGAGGCTGTCTGGTGTAGAGTGGACGCTACGCTCTACTGCACCTGGAGTGAAAAACACCTCACACATCATCCCCCTCCCCCTTCACCTCCACCTCTCAGGTTTTCGTCCAATCACAGCCTTTAAAGCGAGCCCTCGATGGAGACTGAGGGCTTGTTGTCACAGCGGCAGGTAAACGAAAGAGAAAGGCCTTTGAATTAACTGGGAGACTCTTTTAAACGAGTTATTGGGCTTCACTCAGATGTTGGACCCACAGGGAGAACTGAATCTGGTCCGGGACTACACAGCAACAAGGAGCTACGATAGCAGCCGCAACACTATGCCTTACAAACATTTAAATTTAAACATTTACATTCATGACGCGGTCTCCTGTCTTAATGACGGGGGAGCTGCATTTCATCCCTGTGAGAAGTGTTTCCAGATGGCGTGCTTGCAGATATTTATATCTGAACACGCGTCACGACGCAGAGCTCAATAATGACTTCTTCAGAACACTTTTTTAAATGGTCTCTGTGTCTCTGCAAACCAACTGTATATTCATGCCTGAAACTCTTTGCAGCACATGTAGTCGCAATAAATATACATTTTCTAACTCCAAACTAATATAACATAAATGTTTCAATATCAGTCCTTTAAGTCAGTCAGATCATTTTGAACGTTGTTTCTGTGGCTGCATATTCTCTATACTACAGTGAGTAAGCCCACTGGCGCATGTCAGGTACAGTGAGTTAAAACCCAATAAGGGGCTTGCAGTGAGTAAAGCAGACGTCCTGTTCTGGCCCTCAGAGGGCAGTTTGAGCTGCTGGCTGCCGCCTTACAGCGCCCTTACTGCTCACTGCTATTACATTTGTACATTGAGGTTTTTTCCCCCCCATCATAACCTTCACAAATACGACTTACTTAACTGTAGTGGCGCAGATAGATTTGGTTTGAAGCTTCTGTAAGTTTGATGAATGGAGCCGATTTCCTTCCTTAACATTTTTCGCCGGAGGCTCGTTCTTCCCTGTGGGGACCGAAGGCACTTTATATACACTATTGTGCAATGCTCACAGGCACTATTAGACATTTGGGAGAGACGTTTTCTTATGGTGCTGGATATTTATGCCTGTGTTTGGCCGACAATGCCTTCAGGCTATGTGTGACAGGAACAAGATGAAGGAGACCCTGGAAGAGATGGAGAGCCTGGCTCCCCAATCTGGCCTGCAAAATAGCAGGGCCGTCTGGTTCCAGTATATTGGCTTGGGATGACGTGGCACTCCAAACAAAGCTATTTACGTCTTTAAGCTTGCTTACTTCATCCCGATGACAAATGACCAGCGTCTGACTTACCGTGGCAGCCATTTTACACCTTAATGCAATTGATTAATGTTCTAAAAATACCCGCATTCAAACAGCAGCGTACCTCCAGGGGTGGGAAGGTGGGAAAACAGAGAAGCCATGTGAGCAGGATGGCTTTGCTGTACAAAAAACACATACAAAAAAATATTTCAGAAGAATTTCTGGATATACATCCAGAACTCATGCTGTGTGTAGCAGGAAAATAGGCACTTTGGTGTTTTGTGCGTCTGTGTGGCCGGGGAAGCAGAGCCGTGCTGTCTCGTTAAAAAAGTGTGCAAAAGCTTTTTGCCTCAAAGAAGAAGGATCAATGCCAGGCAGACTTGGAGAAAGGCGGCCACACATCTCGTCTTACCCCGCCGTGTGAGGGGAATGTGTAGCGTTTCGGTGAGGAATACATGGGAGACAAAGAACACGGGGAAAGAAGGAAGTACAGAGGAGAGAACGCAAACAAAGTGAATTTGCTCGTCTACCAAAAGAACAATTCAGTAGTTTATGGGGTAAGATGGGTTTTGAATAGCTTGCTACATACAAAGCTAATGTGCTTACGGATGCTAGCAGAAGAAAGGAATTGTCAAAAGTGCCCTTCATCTTCTAAGTACAGAAATTCAAATGTATCATTACAGAAAATGAGCATCATTAGCAGTGATTCACTGATTAATGGTCATCAGGTGTCCAGCTTTCTTTCAGTCAAAGATCCTTTTCTCATTGAACAAAACAACGCAGAGAAGTACAGCTAACAGAGGGCGGAAATATGGATGAAGTCTACTAGTGGGATCTGAACCCCTGACACATTTAAGTGCAGAAGACAAGTTGAAACATTACTATGAAGGCAAATCACTGTCAAAATCCGAGAGCGCAAATGAGATCCATGCGTGCGCGAAAATCAAACACACGTATTTTCCTTTGACGAGTGCTTTTACATCACTCTGCGAGCAAAATGCCGTCTCGCAAGAGCAAAAGTCGCTTGCGAAGTTTAAACTTGCTCGCTCTCGAGTCTTTTACCTGCTCGCTCGCGAGTAGTTTTTCTTTTTGACAGTAAGTGGGCGGGCCCAGTCTCCATTGTATCTCTACATCTAATTGGCTACAATCCTCGTCTTGGGATAGACCGGATATCACTCTGACACAGAAGCTAGTTCTGATAGAGGTGGTTTTCAATCCGCCACTAAACACTACTCCACTACATCTCAAGATGTTCTACATTTGTCTGAAAAATGTACATTATTTGCCCCTGACCTGCAATCTGAAAATCTCCCCCTAGCGTCTGTGTCAGTGTGATATCCGGTCTATCCCAAGACGAGGATTGTAACCATTTAGATGTAGAGATACAATGGAGAATGGGTCCGCCCACTTACTGTCAAAAAGAAAAACTACTCGCGAGCGAGCAGGTTTACGCTTCGCGAGCAACTTTTGCTCGCGCGAGAGTGAATTTTGCTCATGGAGTGATGTAAAAGCGCTCGTCAAAGTAAAATACGTGCGCGGCTGTTTGATTTTCGCACACGCATGGATCTCATTTGCGCTCTCGGATTTTGACAGTGATTTGCCTTCATACATTATATCAGTCGGAAAATTGGATCCACTTTCTGCTTACAGAAACCTAAAAAGGTTGTGAATGTAGGCATTCAAAGTCAGTACAAAGAGAAGTGTAAAGCGAGCACCAGGAGACTTGAGCTGGTCCCCAGTGTGTCTGTGTTCTTCCTGTTCCTGATCATCACCCCCGCTTCCGCTACAGGTGAGTCTGCCTGCTCTGCTGCTCACCTGAGCAGAGAATACATGCTGGCTGGAGCTCTGGGCTCTGAGAAATAGAACTACGATGACACGGCTGCAGCCGGCTAGAGAGCAATTCTGCTCACAGTCAAGAACTGAAATTAGTGGAACTAAAGGAGATGGGACACTTCCAGTGACAGGAAGGTTTTTTCTCCAGCTGAACTTTAAAACCCCATCTTTTCCCATCAGCCCGATAGTTCTGACAAATCACTGTGCTAAAGAGCTACTAACGTATTGCTTGCATAATGTATTAACATCAGCAGAACACACACAGGGCAGGCTGCAGCATTGGTGGATGGGTCCAACAAACAGCGATCTTTCAGCCAGGAGACGACTGTTCGTTCACCATGTAACCGTTGATTTGTGTTGGGCCCATGTGCTTCCTTGTCCTCACATGTGCTTTGAGACAAAGAGATCTGGGCCTGCCGATTCTGCAGGCAAGGGTTCATTCCTTTACTGAGCCGAAGAAATTCTCTGCCGAGAGGATCTATTGCGCCGCACGGAGCCGCGCTGCCTGAGTTCCACCGACAAACTCAGAAGGACCACATCTTCAACCAGGAAATCACCTCCTAGTAAGCTACTTACGGTGTCTGGGCTAGTTTTAGGTTATTGTGTTTATTATCTTGTTTGTGTTGCTTAAGTTACTGTCATTTTTATAACGTGGTGTGTATGCTCAACAATCAGAGATTAACGATCGATTTCGTTGATGTTGTGTAGAAGTTATTGTGTATTTCATACTACTACTTCTATTACAATCGTGTTGAGATCATTCACCACTAGCGGAGGCGTAAGTTGTTTCTCATCAGCTCAGAGGTCAGAACCACGGCTGTACTAATCAAAGAGTCATCAGCTTTGTTTCTGTAGCTGAGAGAACAATCTTCGTACTCCACCGCGGCGGGGAGGATCTTAACCTGTTTGTGGAGGACCCTTTTGTTTTGTTTGATTTCTCCCTTCTTTTACTAACCCACACACACACATAGCTTTTAAGCTAATGTAGCTACGCGGTTGCGCTAACGGCTTCAGACACGTGTCGATAACGAGGTCTCTATTGTCTACCGCCATCGTAGAGCCTCGTGCCATCTTCAGGGTTCCCACGCTTGCCTTGAAAAAAATTTCCATGCTACCTCCTGATTTTCCAGGTATCATATTAAGTGATGATCTATAGGCCCCTGAAGCTTTCCGCCCCCATCCGCGCCCCCCTCCCCTCACACACACTACCCCCTAGGACACCTGACTACTTACTTGATTTAAAAGATGTGCCAGTCAAGTCTACATTGTAAATGCTTAGAGATTATGTCTTACTGATAATATCAATGCATGAAATAATGCAACAAGCTGTAGATGAACAACAAACGTGTTTTGTAGACCCAGACAGCCAGAACCTCACTGCACCGACTCTCTCCTAAAAATTACGTCCCCCAGCCCCGGGGGAACGCAATCCCCAGGAGACAGGACTGCACCAATAGACCACCATTACATTTTTCCTCTCGCGCACCCCCAAGAGGCAGCTCTTTGGGAATCCCTGCTCTACAACATGGGATCATCCATTTCTATCTACAGTAAAAGCTGTTCACATGGTAAAGGGTTTTTATAAACTCATCTTAATTCTGTGCTCAATAGTTTCATTTTATTACTATTTTACACATCATCCAATAAGATTTTCCAGGACAACTGTTTCAATTTCCATGTAAGTGTTAACTTTTGCTCAGTTTCCATGACTTTTCCAAACCTGGAAAATGAAAAAATAAATTCCATGTTTTCCATGGTTTCCAGGTACCGTGGGAACAAGATTCTTGTGGTCTCGCGAGAGACGTCGCCACGTTTCAGATTACGTCATACGTTGTCTGAGCTGTTCTCTCGCACCTCCCCCTACGTACACACACACACACGCACACACACTCCCCCCTTACCATAGTTTGTTGATTTTAGATAGCGTGCTCATGAATGTATAGTTGTTGTCAGTTTTAGATATTAGTTGACTAGATCATTATTATTAGAACTTAATAAACTCTGTTATGCTTTAAAGAGCAGCTGTCTGTGATTACTTTGTGCATGTGTATTGTGATAATAGCTGATCTGTGGTCTGTTGCTCGAACTTAAACCACTGTTCACTCTGAATGTGTAATAGTACTTTGACTATTGACATTGTGAGTGAACACCAATTATGAGACTTCGTTTTTCGTTTGGTTATTGGTCCCTGTTCGCAAGGTGGTGCCCCGTTATTATTAATAATCTTACTGACATTAATAATTCTATTGATGTCAATAATTTTGATTTTTAAATGCTGAAACACGCTCCTTTTCGTTTGTCACGTAACGCACTTCTGGATTTATTTTATACCAAATGGCGATTTCTTTTCTCAAACCTATCAAAGTACTTTACAATATTTTCCGAAACATAACTAAGTAGTTTTGTTGCCTAAACCTAACTGATTTGTTTCCTGTGAAGACGGTTTAGTATAGTTTATTTTGAAAAGACTGTATGGATATAATGAACAAACATTGACACGAGTAGCTGGCTTTCATTAGGAGTAACTTGTTGTCAGATATCATACGAACCGTTGTATGAGGACACTAGGGGTGGGAATCGCCAGAGATCTCGCGATACGATATTATCGCGATACTTGGGTCACGATACGATATTATCGCGATACTTGGGTCACGATACGATATTATCACGATACTTCGATATATCACGATACTGCGATGTACCACGATACTTTCACGATGCTGCAGTATTGTGATAACATATATTGCGATTTAATACTTTTTTCAACTTCAAATGATGTCCCCAAAGGAAAACTGTCTGTGTTTTATCTAATAAGATAAAGTTTCCGGTCTGTTCATCTCACTTCAATTATTTTTATTGCAGCAGAATAGGATTGTCAAGCAGACAGACTGACCAACAACGTCATAAATGTTGCATGAACCTGACAAAGTTATTATTACTACATAGTCCAACTGAACTAAATGCAAACGTGTGGACTCAGCATATGAACTATAACTTATATAAGTAGGATATTAGAGTTATATAACTCAGTATAACTTGCGATGCGTGGACGTCGAGGGCAGAGAGACAGTTATGCGCTGCACTCTCCCCATGAGCCGGCTACTGTTGGCAGATTTAACCCCGTTGTGAGGCCAGATGTCTATCTTTGTTTTGACAAACTTCCTACCAATCACGCTGACCCGTCCATGTATCGTCCATGTATACTTGGCGTCCATGTATCGATATATCGCCACGCAAAATATCGCGATACTATGCTGTATCGATTTTTTCCCCCACCCCTAGAGGATACGTTGTCATTTCATACTAGCACACCATGAAAAGCAAATTGCAGCAACAATTGTTTGAGATAGGTCATCAAAGTCAAAGTAAGCATGAATTGGATTTGTTGTTTTTAAGCAAGTTGATTTTCATAGTGCACTGAAAGGGATTGTCAACGATTGTAGTAATAGTCATGGAAGGTATCTTTTTGGCACCTTTCCAAAACCAAAAAACAAGAGAGCAATAGTGTAAGTACTGGATGTGACTGTTCCAGTGTAATCAAAGAGAAGTAGCTAATGTTAGCATGTCTGGGTTACAGGTTATCATGGATGAGGCCGTCAAATAACTATTTAAGATCCTTTTACATGTTTCTGATATTTACACAGGTCGATTACCCAGTATGTTGTCCAGGGGCTCCAGAATTCCCTAGAGGCATCACCACCCAGTTATTATTACACACATACAAGAGGAGGACACCCCAGAATGCTTGTAACGCTTCTAGCGTCCACAATCCCAGACAAATTCATCTGTCTTGAGATAGCAGCATACATTACCATTACGTGGTGACGGGTGCCTGTCCCAAATAAAAATTTATCCAACTGAGTAATCATCTCAGGCCCAGGGCTGTCTCTTCGTGACCACTCAACCCTTCTCCTGATGTACTGAGGGCGACGCATGCAGAGGTAATAATAGACACCGCCTTCCTTTTGTTCTTCCAGCTCCAGGCCTGTAGTCGGCTACACAGAAAGGTGCCGCCACAAGAGGCGGAATCATTCGAGTCTGTTGCCATTCACAGCACTTAAACATTAGACTTTCCACTAACGGGTATTGATTAAAGCCTCTTTTATTCAAACAGCTTCCACTCTTTATCTTATGTCTGTTGATACTTTGCAGCACTTTAACACAATCACCAAAAGGACTCCGGTTTGTTCTTGATAGCCATCAGAATTCTGTCAGGTGGGGTAATTAATAGGGATGCACGATACCAATATCGGACATCGGGCCGATAATGACTCAAATAGCTGAATAGGTATCTATGACTATAGGGCCGATCCATTCTATTCTATGTTTATGCACAATATACATTATATACTGTTTGTTTTGACTGATAAAGTGCAGCATTAAAAAGGTTTACATTTGAATTATAATTTCTATCCATTTTGAAGATTTTTTATTTGCTGGTGTACGATTAATCATTTTAAAGCAACTACAAGGAACTTTAATTTTATCTTGATTTTTGGCAATGTTTCCATGGAGAGTCCATTTAGAAAACCTCTCATTTAACTGGGTCTAGAGCATCGTGGTGATATGGGTCTTTCTACAGTGGCTGGTTGCTTCCGGAGGCCCTGCTGGATTGTGAGCTAAAGGACTTTCTTGTGAACCTACATGATTTTATCTGATTTTGTGCGGAATCCACCGATGACAAGCAGTGGCACCGATTGCAATCATTAAGGATATCTACATATATCTTAAATAGCCAATCCTCTCTCTGTATAAAAGAGTCTTGTTTAGTTGTGTAGGTCATATAGAGGCGTCAGTATTAAGAGCTCCTCAGTCAGTTAAAAGCTCCTCATAGTAACTTTAATCATTAAGCAATAGTGACTGATGCCAGAAGCCCAGGTATCGGGACTTGAAAAGTCGGATTGATGCATCTCCAGCTATTAATGGTTTAGGAAACTTTGACATTTTTTGCACAAAACAATTGCTGTTGGTTCTTTGTTCAACTTAACTACCTTGTACACTGACATCACTGGTGATTTATTTTATCACCTACGGGTATATATCTGGTTGTGTTGTTGTTTTCAGTTCCAACAAATGTCAATCACACACCGATTACCTAACGCCACTTTAATTTGCCTCCATTGTTTGACCAAGAGGAAAAGATGGTCCGCAGTACTACCCCAGGCTAAATGCTGCCAGTGTGGGAGTAAACAAAACGACCCTGAATTAAATGGAAAGGCCAGAGGGCGAGTTTAGAAACTGCTGACAGATGAGGATTAAGGGAATGAGATTGGGGTGAAAAAAGAAGTGTGATTTTGTAGAACCACTTTGTACTTGGCACAAGTACACAGCGGCTCAGATGTGGTCCGGATCTGAGGCCTGTGGCTATCTTTCTCTGTCCCGGTGACAGGAACTCCTCGTACCCCGTCCCCTCTCAGGCTTAAACTCCAGCTTTATCCTTTCCATTGTAACGTCTTGAAATAGAAAATCGAACAGAATTGACTTCTGAGAAAACTTTAAGTCTTAGAGGAGAGGAGTTTGGTTTCAATGGGGTATTTGCAATACTTGAAAAAACAAACTGATAGCTAAGGATGGAACACAACAAGAGGGCACAGTGCGTATTAACACATTTTAAGTGATCTAATTCCCTTTTTACGAAAGTGAGGAATATTCCTTTATAGAAAATAAATGATGAAGGCGAGAAAATTATCCATTATATATACATATACATATATTTTGCATCCAACTGCCAAGAGTTGACATCAAATATCAGCTATGTTCAAAAGTACAAATGCATTTAGCACCAAACCTCAAAATAATGTATTCTGATCTCATGATACCAGTTATTGGAAAGCTATCTTTGAGTAAAAATCAGTTACATATTTCAAATCCAAACTTGGTTAAAGTAGACAGAAACACAGAAATGTCCGGTAGAGATCTGAAACTGTCCAACATGCCAGACAGGCTAATTGCACCGATATAAATTCCTGCTTCCACTCATAGCTGATAACAAAACCCAACAGATTGTCCAGAACAGGTGCATCACTCATTAGTCTTGTCACCAACCGTCTCTCCAGACTGAGGGCCATGGACGCTGCGTGATTAACGTTATGGGAACATCAGGCTAAGAGTGGCAGCAGAGTAGGTCACAGGATGTTCGCCCTCCTCCATAATCACCTCTATTTAGAGGAATTAAAAGAAGGGCCCATAAAACGTGATTTTTTCAGATGCTCTATTCGCTCTCCTCGGGGCGGGCGCCTTCCATTCCCAACATGACAGTTTTACAAGTCCATTCTGACACCATCGCCTGTGTTCAGGGACACTAAACACGCATAAATACAGACTAGCGAAAGCCCGCCCACAAAAGGAAGAAGGAGGATGAAGGGTGAGTAGAGGGTGTCATGGCACATAGACGGTATCCGGACGATCAAGGAAGGACGGAGAGAACAAGACATCGATAAGCATCAACCTTGTGCTTTAGTTAGCTTTGATCTCATGGGCTGGAGCAGATGTTGAAACAACGTGCACCAACAGAAAAAACATACTTTAGAGTGATTTATGGCTGTTTCCTGCATCATCTTGTGAAACCAAGACGTTTCCAAAACCGGAGAAGCTCCCATAACTCATTAGCTATGTTGTACTATGCAACTGTGTGTAAAGCTCCATAGCCTGTGTAGAACTGCTCCACAAAAATTGCATTGTTTGTTGACAGTTAAGTCAATGGTACAAATATGTTTCTTGAAAAAACATGTGAACTAATATCATTCAACTGTTGTGACAAGGGCTAGCATCTTACCAGTCGGTTTGCTAGTCGTAGCTCTGTTCAGTAGTCACTACTTCAACAACTTGTAGAACCACATATTTGCTGTTGTGACCTGGTTAGCTACGCATCCCATATTGTTATTTTCAGAAGAAATTAGGATATTTAGACATCTGGGTTTAACATCATTGGAATGGATATTTGTCACATGACCTCTCTCTTTGCCTGCCCATAGGTTTTCAACACATGGGACTTACCTGTATATGAATAAATAGTGTCTCAGGTATATTGAGCTTAAAGGTTAATTCTTGACGATGAAAAAAAACTATGGATGTACAGACAGCAATCATATTGATTATACGTTTCAAACTAATGAAAACATCTAAACATGATCACTTCATGATGAAGATTTACGTTATATGGGTCGTCTTTTTTCTCCATGATCAGATTATAGACTTTATCTGCAATGGAAGAAGTGTTCTTTAGCAGCTGATGCTGATTATGGGACTTTGGGTTTGATCAACTGATATCCTTAAGGAGACATACAGATTTAGTGCATTGTGAATAGTCTGACTCGCCGAATGTAGAGTCAGACTATTGTAGAATGAGAGTAAAAGCCTGCCATTAGCCGCCTAGTTCAGCCATCTGTTTCCGACCCTTCCACTGTCAGCTGCCCAAGACGATTGGTTTAAAGAAATATAAACAAGCCAGAGCGTTTTCATCCCCTATAGCACAATGATAAAGTGCGGAACCAGAACTTTCTTTAGTGCTGACCCAGCACTGTGGAGTTAGGTCTGGCTATGCGAGACTACCTTGTCCATGACAAAAACAGACTGACCCCCAAATCAGAGACTACACTTTACTTAAGAAAGAGCCTCGAGTCCTAGCTCTACTCAGGCTGAACTGGGTGTTACGGGTGTAGGTAGGACCCAGGAGCAGTACGACAAGACGGGACTGTTCAGATACGAGTCTTTTATTTGAGACGTGAGACAGGCAGAATACTTTTCCGGAAGCACACACACAACAGGTTTCTCGGGGTCTGGGACAGAAAGGCTGAGTAGGTTTCCAGGGCAGAGGCAAGGCGAGGTAGTCTGGAACAGGCAGGGTCGGCAACAGGAAATCAGTCCAAGGGGTGAATGCGGGAAAGTCAGGCATGAATGCGGAGAACGATCTGGCAGTGAGTGTGTGTGAAGCAGGGGTTTAAATAGTGGATGAGGCAGAGTGAGCAGGTGAGTGTAATGAGCTGATTAGGTGAGTGTGCCTGGCAGGTGCACGGAATACAACTGATTAGGTGAGTGAGAGGTGGAGAAAAAACTAGATAGAAGTGTCAGAGCTGTGACAGAACCCCCCCCTCAAGGGACGGCTCCGGAAGTCCCAAAAAAACCACAAAAAAAAAAAAAAAAAAACGTCTTCCAAGGGAGGGCGGTGGGGGCCCGGAGGAGGGTTAAAACTCCTCCGAGGCCGGAGACTCAGAATCCCCCTCCGGGTGGTACGGTGCCTGGGGCCCCGAGGAAGGTCCCTCATCTGCACCGGGGACCTGCTGTGGGTTCCTGGCCGTCGTCCTAGATGGTTGTTCCGGGTGCTGCCGATGGAAACTGGCGATAAGTTCGGGGTCGCAGATGTTCCGAGCCGGAACCCATTGCCTCTCCTCCGGCCCATATCCCTCCCAGTCGACCAGGTACTGGAGGCCTCGCCCCCGGCGGCGGGAGCGCAGCAGGCGATGAACCGTGTAGACCGGGCCTCCTTCAATGAGGCGAGGAGGCGGAGGAGGTGGAGCAGCCGGCACCAAAGGGCTCTCCCGGACCGGTTTGACCCTGGATACATGGAACGTGGGGTGAATGCGCATGGATCTGGGGAGCTTGAGTCTCACTGCCGCCGGGTTGATGATCCTCTCAATCTCGAACGGCCCGATGAACCGTGGGCCCAGCTTCTTGGACTCCACCTGCAAAGGTAGATCCCTGGTTGCCAACCACACCCTCTGACCCACCTGGTAGCTGGGGGCTGGAGTGCGGTGTCGATTTGCCGCTGTAGCAGCACGGTCCGCAGACCGAAGCAGGGTTCCTCGGGCCCTTGCCCAGGTCTGGCGGCAGCGGCGGATGAATGTCTGGACAGACGGACAGGAAACCTCCCTTTCCAATGCCGGGAACAGAGGTGGCTGGAATCCATAAGCGCACTGAAAGGGCGACAAGCCGGTGGCGGAGCTGGTCAGGGTGTTATGGGCGTATTCTACCCACATCAACTGGCGGGACCAGGAGGCAGGATTCCGGGAGACCATGCAGCGGAGGGCGGTTTCCATTTCCTGATTCTTCCTCTCCGTCTGACCGTTGGACTGAGGGTGAAACCCCGACGACAGGCTGACAGTAGCCCCCAGCAGAGTGCAGAATTCCCTCCAAAAGATGGAAGTGAACTGAGGACCTCGATCGGAGACAATGTCGACTGGGATTCCATGCAGGCGGAAGATATGCAGACAGATGAGTTCAGCCGTCTCCTTCGCAGAAGGGAGCTTGGGGAGAGGAATAAAGTGGGCCAGCTTGCTGAATCTGTCGACCACTGTCAGGATGACGGTGTGGCCCTCCGATAACGGCAGTCCGGTGACAAAGTCCAGGGAGATGTGAGACCACGGACGATGAGGCACTGGGAGAGGCCGCAGGAGGCCGGCCGGAGCCTGATGGGAAGGTTTATGTTGGTTGCACACAGGGCAGGCGTTGACAAATTCCCTGGTGTCCTCGTTGAGCGAGGCCCACCAGAAGCGCTGCCGCAGGACGTCCTGGGTCCTCTGGATACCCGGGTGGCAGGTCAGAGGAGAGGCGTGTGCCCACTGGAGGACATCGGACCGAAGGCCCTGAGGGACAAACAGGCGGTTAGGAGGGCACGCACTGGGACCGGCTTGCCCCCTAGTTGCGGACCTCACCGACCTCTCAATCTCCCAGGTGAGGACGCCTACTTGACAGGAGGCAGGGAGGATGGATGAGGAGCCAGGGGTGGGTCCCTCCTCCCCTTGGAACTGACGGGAAAGGGCATCTGGCTTGACATTGCGGGAACCGGGGCGGTAAGAGAGTGAGAAGTGGAACCGAGTGAAGAACAACGACCACCTGGCCTGTCGGGAATTGAGTCTCTTGGCGGTGCGGATGTATTCCAGGTTCTTGTGGTCGGTCCAAACAAGGAATGGGAGCTTGGTCCCTTCCAACCAATGCCGCCACTCCTCCAGGGCCAGCTTCACAGCTAGTAGTTCTCGGTTACCAATGTCATAGTTTCTCTCGGCGGGGGAAAGCCGTCGCGAGAAAAAGGCACAAGGATGGAGCTTTTGATCCGTGGCCGAGCGCTGGGATAGGACACCCCCAACTCCTATGTCCGAGGCATCCACCTCCACCACAAATTGCCTGTCAGGATCCGGGACTCGGAGGATGGGTGCCGAAGTGAACCTTAACTTCAGGTTCTGGAAGGTCTCTTCCGCTGCGGAAGTCCAACGGAAAGGGGTCTTGGAGGAGGTGAGGGCGGTGAGTGGAGAAGCGACCGCGCTGTAATTCCTGATGAACCTCCGATAGAAGTTGGCGAACCCCAGGAAACTCTGAAGTTGCTTGCGGGAGCTTGGGACAGGCCAGGCAGTGACTGCGGCAACCTTAGCAGGGTCCATCTGGATGCTGCCCTGGGTGACAATATATCCCAGAAATGCAACCGTGCGAACGTGAAACTCGCACTTCTCCGCCTTCACAAACAGGGAGTTCTCCAGTAAGCGTTGAAGCACGGACTGGACGTGGTGCACATGTTCCTCTCGGTTCTTGGAGAAGATCAGGATGTCGTCAAGGTAGACGAACACGTGCCGGTCCAACATGTCCCGGAGCACGTCGTTGACCAGGGCCTGGAAGATGGCGGGGGCGTTGGTTAAGCCGAAGGGCATCACCAGGTACTCGTAATGTCCTTTAGGTGTATTGAATGCTGTCTTCCACTCATCCCCTTCCCTGATCCGGACCAGGTGATAGGCATTGCGGAGGTCAAGCTTGGAGAAGATGGTGGCCCCTTGAAGTAGCTCGAAGGCCGTAGCGATGAGTGGCAAGGGGTAGCGGTTCTTAACCGTGATTCCATTTAAGCCCCGGTAGTCGATGCAGGGTCTGAGAGTCTTGTCCTTCTTCTCCACAAAGAAGAACCCAGCCCCTGCGGGAGAGGACGAGGGGCGTATGAGACCGGAAGCCAGGGAGTCGTTGATATACTTGTCCATAGCTCCCCTTTCGGGAGCTGACAGGGAATACAGGCGCCCCTTAGGTGGGAATGTACCAGGCTGGAGGTCGATGGCACAATCATAAGGCCGGTGAGGAGGCAGAGACAGGGCCTTGGATCTGCTGAATACCTCCCTAAAGTCCCAGTATTCCGCAGGAACCCCCGTAAGATCAGGAGTGGAATTGGAGAGCGCGACACTCTGTGGAACGGCGGCTTGCTTCAGACAGACTAGGTGACAGGCCTGGCTCCAACCCCGAAACGCACCTGTAGTCCAATCGACGTGGGGATTATGTCGACGCAGCCAGGGGTATCCCAGAATGAGGGGGATGCGAGGGGTTTGCAGGATGTGGAAGCTGATGGTCTCGTGGTGATTGCCGGATACCAGCATGTGTACCGGGATGGTTTGGTGAGTCACCGTTCCCAGAAGATGACCGTCCAGGGCGCTGGCTGGAACAGCCTGGGGAAGAGGAATCCGGCCGATCCCCAACTGGGTAACAAGGTCCTCGTCCATAAAGGATGCGTCTGCTCCCGAATCCAGGAAGGTGGAAATAGTATGGGCGCCCCCGGTTAGTAGTAGTTGGGCGTGGAAAAGTGGTCGTTGACAGGCGAAGGATCGGGAATCTGCTCGGCTCACCAGTACCGCCTTCCTTACCGGCGAGCCCGGGCTCTTTAACGGGCAATTATAAGCGTAATGACCCGCCTGCCCACAGTACATGCAGAGATCTCCCCGTCTGCGTCGCTCCCGTTCCTCCGTGGAGAGCCCAGTACGTCCCACTTGCATGGGTTCGCTCGCCTGAGGAAGTGGCTGCGTCGGGGCGTAATCCCGAGCGGGAGCACGAGGAAAGCAATACGTCTTCCCCTGATGGGGCTGCCCCCGGCGCCCTGCCAGCCGTCTGACCTGGACGCGGCGATCCACTCTGGAGGTAGTCTCGATAAGTCCGTCCAGGGATGTGGGTAGCTCGGTCGAGACGAGTTCATCCTTGATGTAATCCGCTAACCCGAACAGATATGCGTCACACTGGGCGTCCATCCCCCATGAGCTTAGTCGAGCCTGGGTCCGGAATTCTATCGCGTAGTCCGTGACGGATCGGTGGCCCTGCTGGAACCTCATTAACCCTCCAGTGACATCCGGTCCTCCGGAAACTGCCCCGAAAACCTTGCGTAGCTCAGCGGAGAAGGACTGGAAGGAAACACAGGCAGGAGTACGACGATCCCACTCTGCCGTTCCCCACAGGCGAGCTCTCCCCGTCAGGTGGTTGATGGTGAACGCTACCCTGGCGTCTTCAGAAGCGAACGTGCGGGGCTGCAACGCAAACAGGATGGAACAGTTCGTCAGGAATGCGTTGCAACCCTCAGGATCCCCGGAGTAACGTTCTGGCTCCCCCACCCGGGGCTCCGAGACCCCCGTAGATGCTGCTGGATCCACTCTCGACTGAACCGGAGCGAGTTGCGGCGAAGCAGCCCCGCTGGCCGGAGCTGTGGCCGCCCTGAGTTGTTGTACCTGGTCTATCAATGTGAGGAGAACCTGGTTCTGATTCGCCAGGTCTTGGCGAACCTCGGCAGTGTTGGTGGTCACCATGGTCTGGGTTCGTCGCATCGCCTCCTCGACCGTCCCGAGCCGGGCCCATGCCGTGGCGTCGTCTGCTGGATCCATGTTGTGGCCAGATCGTACTGTTACGGGTGTAGGTAGGACCCAGGAGCAGTACGACAAGACGGGACTGTTCAGATACGAGTCTTTTATTTGAGACGTGAGACAGGCAGAATACTTTTCCGGAAGCACACACACAACAGGTTTCTCGGGGTCTGGGACAGAAAGGCTGAGTAGGTTTCCAGGGCAGAGGCAAGGCGAGGTAGTCTGGAACAGGCAGGGTCGGCAACAGGAAATCAGTCCAAGGGGTGAATGCGGGAAAGTCAGGCATGAATGCGGAGAACGATCTGGCAGTGAGTGTGTGTGAAGCAGGGGTTTAAATAGTGGATGAGGCAGAGTGAGCAGGTGAGTGTAATGAGCTGATTAGGTGAGTGTGCCTGGCAGGTGCACGGAATACAACTGATTAGGTGAGTGAGAGGTGGAGAAAAAACTAGATAGAAGTGTCAGAGCTGTGACACTGGGTCTGTGGGTCCTCTTTTCTTACATGAGAGGAATGTTCAGAGTCAGCCTATTTCCTGTCCTCTTGTACTACTTAACCAGAACCTTTTAGGCCTTCTCCCAGAATAAGTCCTTTATAAATAGTTCCCCACCACACACCTAAAGCCAAACACACATTAGCATATCGTACAGTCTAAAGGACATTTTGCCCTGAGGAAGAAAACATCCTCCTAAGCTCGCAGCCCAGACTTTCTGCAAACCTGGTCACAATGTTTGGCAACATGGATTGTCTTTTTTTGTTTTTGTTTTGGGTAAGTGAGTGTAGCAGGGTTGAAAACTAGCTAACCTCAGGGAGGCATAATACTCCTTTGATGGCCATTAGTTTTATCAAGAAATCAGTCTTAAATCCCAAGGTTGGAGCATCAATTTTAGTCTCTCACAACGTAACGATCAACTAAAATGGAAACCACAAATGAAACTACAGAAGGACAGATCCAATAAATCACTTAGGTATCAGCGCCAATACTGACCCAATCAACCGGCTACTACGCCACTTCCTGCATGTGCTTCACAATAAATGCATTTTGATGTCAGGGTAGTGGTAGGCCTTTATGCACACTATTAGCATTTGTTGGAAAACAAGACCAATTTATTTATCTTTCTTATTTTGAAGGAATTGTAACAACTAACAGGTGTAATGTGTGCGTGTGGAACATGGGACTTCAAAAAGGACAACTTTGATGTTGTCAAGGTGGAAACGCCTCAAAGACAGCATTGTGACTATTATGGGACACTAAATCTGAGTCATACTTTGAGAGTTGGTGAGGCACGCATGATGACTCACCCCACATACTCACTGGTCAGGGAAACCCTGAGACAGACTTCACCTTTCTACAGAAATATTGGCAGGGTTCCCACGGTACCTGGAAACCATGGAAAACATGGAATTTATTTTTTCATTTTCCAGGTTTGGAAAAGTCATGGAAACTGAGCAAAAGTTAACACTTACATGGAAATTGAAACAGTTGTCCTGGAAAATTGTATTGGATGATGTGTAAAATAGTAATAAAATGAAACTATTGAGCACAGAATTAAGATGAGTTTATAAAAACCCTTTACATGTGAACAGCTTTTACTGTAGATAGAAATGGATGATCCCATGTTGTAGAGCAGGGATTCCCAAAGTGGGGTGCGCGAGCTGCCTCTAGGGGGTGCGCGAGAGGAAAAATGTAATGGTGGTGTAATGGTGCAGTCCTGTCACCTAAAAATTACGTTCCCCCAAAACTAAAATGCATTCTCAATTACGTTTCACTAAAAACGTATTTTCTCCCTGATTACGTTTGTGTTTGACGTATTACAAATACTCCCGGATTTTACACGCGGGCCTTTGTGGAGGTATTGTAGCCGCGTAATGTTCCTCGTTGCTTGGCCTGGATGAGCGCGTTTCTGCTGGAGACAGGCGGGGTGTTTTGGTGGTATCTCGGCCGACAACTCGGTGTTGTTCCCGTGCGTGAATGAGCGCATTTCTGCCAGAGACAGGCGGCGTGTTGTGGTAGTATTCTGACCGCGTAATAGGGAGAAGGAGAGGCGGTGGTGGTGTTAAAATGTTGATTAGAAACGTATTTGTAATACGTCAATGTAATAAGTCAAACACAAAGAAAATACGTTTTTGGTCAAACGTAATTCAGAATGCATTTTAGTTTTGGGGGAACGTCATTTTTAGGAGACAGTCGGTGCAGTGAGGTTCTGGCTGTCTGGGTCTACAAAACACGTTTGTTGTTTATCTACAGCTTGTTGCATTATTTCAGGCGGAAAGCTTCAGGGGCCTATAGATCAGCGGTTCCCAAACTTTTTAGGCGCGCACCCCCTTCTACATCCCGACTGGGTTCGCGCACCCCCCCCCCCTTAATAAAAAACAAAAAGAGCCTAAAATCGCATAAAAATCTGACCAATGAGAGAACAGTTTGCTCGCGTGTGGCGTGGCGTTTGTTTACAAGATTTAGTCCACTGTTAAATGTTACAGTGTGAACACAAACCGAACAAAGGGGCAACTGAAACATTGTATCATATTAATCCCTGAATCGGAACAAAGCAAACGAACTGAAGGTGTGAAAACGCCCTGAAACACTGCAACAAAGTTTCAATAACTTTCAGTTACACGAGGCGTCACTTTTAAAGAGCAATTAGGATGGCGAGCACACACGCACAGGCTCAGAGGCAGATTATCACATTTAATTTACAATTAATGACCGACTAATGTAGCCAGGATGTCTTCGGACAAAGCATCGATGCGGCGCGACACAGTGTTGTTGGACACCGGGATCATGTCCAACTTTTTTGCTTCTTTCTCCCCAATCATACATTCCACCATCTCTCTGGCAGCTGGCAAGCTCACGTCTTCGGCGCTAATGTGAGGTAGCCCCTTTCTCGCTATTCTGTAACTGACCAGATATGAAGCCCGTAGTGCGTCATTTATAGACCCAACACATGAATGAGACTCCAGTTGTTTTGGGCTGTTTTGTAACTCCTCCAATTTCGATATTAAAAAATGTAAGGGGCTTTTGACTTGTACCGGCATGCTTGGTGTTCAGGTGGCGACGTAAATAAGAGGGCTTCAGACAGCTGTTAACTAGAACCTCACTGCACACCACGCACTGTGGCTTTGGGGAATCTGCGTTGCCAATCCAAGTGAAGCCCAGACACAGATAATTTACATCATATTTCCTCTTTTTTTTTCCCAGTCTGATGCTCTCTCGTTTCCTCTTTTTTCACCTTGACTCCGCGATGGGCCGATGTGCTCCCGATTTGTCTGTGCTATCCCTTCCCATTTTCGGTCTCCTCCGTCTCATCTTCCTCTGACTTCCGTTCGATTTCTTCTCCCGGTCTCTCCCCAACGCACCTCTCCGTTCCCCTCGCCTCCGATTCCTCTCTCTCTCTCTCTCTCTCTCTGTCCCTCTCCTCTTTTACGACTGATGGCTTCAGATGTCCCACCTGACAGTTTCCCCGATTTCAGCCAGTTTAGCATATTTAAATTAATGTTGCTGAATGCATGAAGTTCGCTGTTAGCTGATGTTAGCTGCACAAGCTAGGCTGGCTCGTGTGTACACTGGCGGCAGGCGGCAAGACTGCCGGAAGGAGCTCAAGTGCATTTATTAAATTGTACGTTTTTAATTTTAAATCTTACAAACGGGATTTTTATAATTCATGTTATTATTTTGTGAAAAATCCCACTTTTTAAATTAAAATTACATTTTTTTTTAATATTTAATATTATTACACCATCAGACGCCATTACACTTTTCCTCTCGCGCACCCCCTAGAGGCAGCTCTAGGGGGTTGAGTTACGATGGACAGGTGAAAAAAGAAGTAAACCCAATGCAGCAGAAACAGAGATATTGTCTTTTTCTATTCCACATTACCCACAATACAAATCTACCACCGACAGCTTGGGCAGAGAGTTCAGCTAGTAGCGGCTAATGTGTGGCCTCGCGCCTCATATGTATGATGTGCTTTTTGTAAACTTTGAAAACTGCTCTGCATTACATTACATTACAGTCATTTAGCAGACACTTTTATGTAGTGTATTCAACATTGGTATTCAAAAGAACTACTTGTCACCAGAAGTCATAAGTGCATCTCCTTTTTTTTTAAAGCATCTAAGAGCATAAACCAGAGTAAAAGTACAGAAACAAACTAATACGAATACAATAAGTGCTAAGTAGGGATGGGTATCGTTTGGGTTTTTTCCGATACCGGTGCTAAAACGATACTTTTGAAACGATAACGGTGCCTGAACCAATACTTTTTTCTTGAAATTTAACAATATATTAACTGTTTAAAGTATACTATAAATATAAATAAATACAAAAACACTTGGCTTCAAACTACAGCTTCAAACTTTTTAACTTCAAACTATGAACAATATATTAATTGTTAACAGTTTACAGTATAGTTAAATAAATATAAATAAATACAAAACACACACACACTCTGTACACACACACTACAGCTTCAAACTTCAGCAATTATTTTGCAGAAATATGAGCATATTTGCCTGACTTATTTTACCAGTTGGTGGCGGTAATGCGCTAAGTCGTCGTTTGCCAACCGCCACTACACCTCAAAGAAGAAGAAGAAAGTTTTGCGTGCCTGTGTTGTGTTTATGAGCGACAGCGCTAAGTACCCGGATGTCGATGGAGGAAGTCAGTAGCCTGCCAGCCGTTTGACAGATCTCGTTTTTTTTATAAATCATGGCCGAAGCTTCGCCAGAATGATGGAGGGGGTTTGTTTCTAACACAGCTCGTCCGGTTGTAATAATACTATGAGTGAGGAGCGGAGGACCGAGGCTGCCAGGACGGCGTCATCAGAGTAGTGTAAAAAAAGTATTTCAATTGGCTCAGGCACCGAAAGGAAGCACCGAAATCTGCGTTGCGTTTCGGTCCGGTAGATATCGGTCGTATAGGAACCGGTGCCATGTTGGCACCAGTTTTCGGTACTCAAGTGGAAGGCTCAGGGTAGTACTTCTTGAAGAGGTGAGTTTTCAGCCTGCGCCGAAAGATGGGCAGCGACTCTGCTGTCCTGACGTCAGTGGGGAGTTCATTCCACCACTGTGGGGCCAGGACAGAAAACAGCCGCGACCGGGTCGATCGGCCGCAGGGACCTCTGAGCGACGGGGCAACAAATTGCCCCGAGGCAGCAGAGCGAACTGGTCGGGCGGGGGTGTAGGGCTTGACCATGGCCTGGAGATAGGAAGGAGCTGTCCTTTCACTGCCCTGTAGGCTAGCACCAGAGTCTTACCCTGGATGCGAGCTCTTACAGGTAGCCAGTGTAGAGAACGGAGAAGGGAAGTTGTGTGGGAGAACTTGGGGTGATTGAACACCAGACGAGCTGCAGCTTTCTGGACAAGCTCCAGAGGTCTGATGGCCGATTCCGGGGCTCCGGCAAGTAGTGAGTTGCAGTAGTCCAGGCGGGAGATGACAAGAGCCTGGATGAGCACCTGCAACGTCTCGTCAGTAGCTCAGTTTTGTCCAGGTTGAGCTTGAGGTGGTGTGTCGTCATCCACTTTGAGATGTCAGCCAAGCACGCAGCAATGCGTGCCTCCACTTGAGTGTCCCCGGGGGGAAATGACAATACCAGCTGGGTCTCATTGGCATAACAATGGTAAGAGAAGTCATGTGAGTGAATAACAGAGCCCAGAGATGTTGTGTAGAGCAAGAAGAGAAGGGGGCCCAGAAGTGAACCTTGTGGAACCCCCGTAGTCAGCATGCGTGGTTCCGACACGGCCCCCCTCCATGTCACCTGGTAGGATCGACCTGTCAGGTATGATGCAAACAGGGAGAGTGCAGAGCCTTAGACACCCATCCCCTCGAGGTTGGAGAGGAGGATCTGGTGGTTCACCGTGTCAAACGCCGCAGACAGGTCCAGGAGAATCAGGACAGAGGAGAGAGAGTTAGCTCTCGCTGCGTGAAGCAACTCTGTCACCGCAAGGACGGCTGTCTCTGTCGAGTGACCCACCTTGAACCCGGACTGGTGGGGGTCCAAGAGGCTGTTCTGGTGGAGATAGGAGGACAGTTGGTTAAAGACAGCACGTTCAAGTGTTTTGGATAGAAAGGGTGGAAGAGAAACCGGTCTGAAGTTCTTGCCATCAGAGGGGTCAAGTGATGGTTTCTTCAGGAGGGAGGTGACTCTGGCAGTCTTGAAAGCCGTGGGAAAGCATTCTGAAACAAGAGATGTGTTGATGAGGTGGGTGAGGAAAGGAAGGAGTTCAGTCGCAATAGACTGAAGAAGAGGGGAGGGGATTGGGTCAAGGGAGCACGTGGTGGGGTGATTAGATGTAACAAGGTTGAGGACCTCGTTAGGGGAGAGGGGAGGGAGAGCTAAGGGGGAAGAGCTGGAGATGGAGAGGGTGGACAGTGAGAGGGGGGCTGAGAGGAGGATCTGATATTGTTTACCTTCTTGTCAAAGAAGTTGGCGAAATCATCAGGGAGAAGGGAGGAAGTAGGAGGAGGGGGTTGGAGGAGTGACGAGACAGTTTCGAAGAGTTTTTTAGGATTGGAAGCAGAGGTTAGGATTTTAGAGCTGAAAAAAGCAACTTTAGCAGTAGATAGAGAGGAAAAAGTGGAAAGAAGAGATTGGAAGTTAAGAAAGCCCTCCGGGAGTTTGCCTTTTCTCCATTTACGCTCAGCCTCTCTTTGGCTCTGTCTATCAGTATGCACAGCCATGGGGCAGGTGGAGTTGGCCGTGTAGGCCTGGAGGTGAAGGGGCAGAGGTTGTCCAAAGAAGAGGAAATGGTGGAGAGGAGAAGATCAGTAGCAATATCAGGGGATAGGAGAGAGAATGATTCAGGATCAGGCAGAGCAGAGGTAACAGAAGAGGAAAGATCAGCGGGGGAGAGGGAGCGGAGATGACTACGGGTAGAAACCATGTGGGTAGATGGAGGAAGTAAGGGGGGAGAGGAGAGGGAGAGGGAGTAGGACATGACATAGTGGTCAGAGAGCTGGAGGGGAGTGACAGAGAGGTTAGTAGTAGAACAGTGTCCAGTGAAGATAAGATCCAGCTGGTTGCCGGCCTTGTGGGTAGGAGGAGAAGAGGAGTGCTCAAGGTCAAAGGATGAGAGGAAGGAAAGAAGAGGTTCTGACTTATCAGTCTGGATGTTGCAGTTGCCGAGTAGGATGAGTGTGGAGCCATCGTCATGGAAGTGCAAGACTAATGTGTCAAGTTCCTCCAGGAACTCACCAAGAGGGCCTGGTGGACGATACACAACAGCAATGGTGAGCTTGACTGGATAAGTGACAGTGACAGCATGCAATTTGAAAGAGGACGGGGAGAACTGTGGAAAAGAGACGAGAGTATTTCCATTTTGGGGAAATTAGCAGGCCAGTACCACCACCCCACCTCGCAGCTCTGGGAGTGTGAGAGACAGAGTACACATCTGACAGAGCCGTGGGTGTGGTAGTGTTTTCTAGTGTGATCCAGGTCTCAGTTAGAATAAGAAAGTTGAGGGAGAGCAAGGAAGCGTAGCCTGAGATGAACTCAGCTTTCGGCACTGCCGACTGACAATTCCAACGCCCCACTATCACCACTTGCTCAACATGAGCTGAGAGAGTAGGATAGATGAGGTTAGTGGGGTCACGGCACCTGGGAGTGACCCAATGTCAATTGACCCAATCTGCGGATCTTGCTGTTGGGGGAAATACTAATTTTTATAGTCAAGTGACCACCGGACAGAGGAACGGACAGAAATAGGATGCAAACACATGGTAGTCAATATAAACAGATTACTGACCCGCAAGTACACACTCGAGAAGTCTTTGCTTGACGAAGTCTGGCTTGAAAAAGTCGCCCTGTTGCCTTTCTTTGCCCGACACTTGGAAGCTGACGCTGACGCTTCCAACCACCACCAGTGGTTAAGGACAGCTACCTACTGATTGCTCATTGTTTGCCAGGAGTGCAAGCCACTCCCCTGGCACTTAACAGGCCAATTGACCAAGTCAAACTAAATCACACCTACCTTACACAGACAGAAACTGCAAAAGCATTAACACTGAAGCAGCCTAGGTACAGCTAATAGCAACTTGTAAAAGCAAGAACAATATACTTAGTCTATTTTAGTCAGGTAGTTCAGTATTCCTCCAGAAGCCAAATACACTGCATTTATTAACGTGCATTGTATTGTTTGTATTGTACTGCATTGTATTGTTCTGAAATATGTTCCTGCCCAGGGACCGCAGATGCAAATTAGCTAGATAGCTAAATCTGTTGTGCATGGCCCTTGTTAAATAGACCGGTAAACTAAAGTAAAAACCAGCCTCAAGCAGAGATACGGAGCAGGCTACAGAGGTCTGGTAAGCTCACGTCTTTCTCTCCGCCTGAAATTTTTCAAACCCCCCCATCTGAGTCTCTCAACCCATGACTTGTGAATTACCTCACCACCATATTTTTTTGTTCACTCCAATCAGAGCAGGCTAAGCTGTTTCGAGAGGGAGGGTTAAAGAGACGGGCAGTAAAACGGTGCATTGCATATAGAGGGTGAATACAGGTATTTTCAGATGAGGAAAATAATGTGTTTTTGAACATTAAAGCATGTAAATATGTTCGAGTTACTTATATAACTAGAATCTAGTAGGAACCCAAATTACAATCCAGTTAGACGTGAGTATAACCAGGACTGATCAAAGAGAGATCGACCCGAGCAGACCCAAACAGAGAGAGAATGAGCGGCTGCAGGCTTAAAAAGTAGCATCACATCAGTGTTTCCTGCACTTTAGTCGGTTAGTCGGCTCCAGGACAATGAGACCAGCCATGGTCCGGTCATCAACGACTTTGTGAAGTGGTGTGATGAGTCCTATCTTCAACTGAACATCTCTAAAACCAAAGACATGACAGTTGATTTTAGAAGACAAGCCCACACACATGAAGGCATATCCATTACGGGTCAGACAATGGATTGTGTTGAGTCTTACAAATATCTTGGGACAATTATTGACTCAAAACTGAACTTTGAAGCAAACTGTGTAGCTGTGTGCAAAAAGGGGCACCAACGTTTGTTTTGTTTGAGGAAACTGTCCTAGTTTCACATTGACAAAACCATGATGACCTTATTTTATCGTGCTTTTATTGAATCCATTTTATCCTTTTCTTTGGTGTCATGGTTTGGAAACCTCTCTTTAAAGAACAGGAACTCTCTGTATCAAATTGTGAAATGGTCTAGCAGGCTGATTGGTGAGTCACAGCTTGGCCTAGAGTCCTTGTACACCAGACAGGTGCAACGGATCACCGGCTCCATTTTAAAAGACGGCTCCCACCCTTTGCACAGGGAATTTCAGCTTCTTCCTTCTAAACGGAGGTATATGGTCCCATGGTGCAGAACAAAGCGGTATGAAAACAGCTTTGTTCTAGCAGCCATCACGCAGGTGAACAAATCATAGCATAGTGCACAGATGCTATAGAAACGTGTGTGTACTTATTTATTTTACTTATTGATTGATTGATTTTTAGCCTTGTGTACTTTCATCATGTTTGTCTTGTTGTCTGTGCTGTTTGTAATGTCTGTCGAGATGGATGCCTCTCTCTCTACTTGCAAACCAAGTCTACCTACGGGTACAAATAAAAGTAACCTGAACCTGTAACCTGAACTTTTTCACAGTTCAGTTTCTGACTCGCAAAACCACATATTTCTCCTGTATTAATTACAATGCACCATGTTATCAGAGCTGATAGCCAGTCAGCGTTCACCATACGCAATATTTCAAAGAGTTTCTTTCCCTTTCTAGCTTACACCCTACTGTCGATCATTTCCCATTGCGATAAACATCAGCTCGTAAAGTGCTTTGTTACGTCTTGAGGAAAGTATTTTTGATACAACCGGCAGCTCATTGTAAAGAATACTACGAGCTCTGATCTACTTTTGAGTGGAAGTTAATGTGAGATAATGTTGTAGCACCCTGTATGGAGCGTTGTTTGAATCATTAATCATCACTCTGAAAGTTTGTATTGAAGTATTGCCAAGTCTTGTTAATGTAAATATAGTTTGTATCTATAGAAATGTGTGTGTGTTTGTAAAGTACATGCATGGCTGCATGCCGGTCTGCTGCTGGTGGCGCGGTGACGTTGGCGTCACCATGCGATGGCGAGTGCGGAGAACCAGGGCTGCACAGATGGTGTCAGGGCGGGGCCCTCCTGCCGTCTGCTCTCACAGACGGGGAGCAAAAGATCAACGGTGGGAGAGCGGAGACGCTTCGCACGGTAGCAACAATGACTGGACTCACGCATCCACATTCTCTGTGACGAAGACTCGTAGTAAAGTTACCATCCTCTGATCTGACAGTGGGCGTCTTGTCGCAAATCAAGAAGGCTCATGCCATGTAAGCAGGTTCTTGTTACTTTCGAGATCTGGTTCGCCTGAATTCAAGAAAGACACAAACTGAGTTTTCTCATTTAAATAAATGTCTGTTGAGTCCCTTTCTTTCGGCAAATGAGGTAGACATTGGTGACTGAGCCTGCAGGGCCACTGATGACAGTGTCAATAAATAACTCAACTAAAAATGTTTTGACAGCAGATCAGTTTTGAAGTACTGCAGGGAGTAGTGGATCAGTACCGGAGCAGCCACAGTGAGCTGTTAGATAAGAGGATGCAGGCGATAGGCTGCACACTGTCATCACGTGACCTGAGTGTGGCGCTTTGGTCTGATCTAACGTGTACGTCATGTGACGTGTACAAACGTCTTCTCTACGACAACTTTGCAGACTGTGTGATTCAGCAGAGAGCTCCGGAAAAAAAATGTACAAGTGGAACTTGAGTTAAATCATGTTGTGAAAGGGATATAATTGTTTAAATTATATATTTAGAAAACATCTTCTTCCATTAATGTACATCCGTGTCCATACCAGTAAAAAGTACCAGTATCATTATAGGCATCTACGATATACTGGTACTGTACTGGGTTAAATCACCCGCTAACCAACACGGGTCTGAGTCATGCTGTCAATGCTGAGAGTAGAGTCTGCAAGACCGTATCAAAGAGGCAACGATTTGATTGTTTTGATCCATTTTAAATCGACACCTTGTTTTCTTTTTCAAAATATAATTAACTTCATGGTGTGTTCACATCAAATTTACTTTTTACGTTATGTTTATGTTAATTATCACAAAAAAAAGACAAGAAAAGAGGAAATGGACAGCAGGAGGAAGCAGACATGTCTGAAATGTTCCTGTCTCAGCAGGTGCTGGAAGCTGAAGTGGGGGGAGGTGAATGATGGAGGATGAAGACGAGCTGCTGCTCCTCTCACTCACGTTAAGACTTCTCAGTGTTTGGAGAGGCACTTAAACGCACCGCTATAAGAGTGTGAGATAAAGAGACCCTCTCCACAACTCCACCGGCCTCCTCCAGCACGCTGCTTCAGTGACTGGGAATAGAGTCACGGTTCGAGGCAGAGCTCGGCAGAGAGTGAATAGCATAATTGCCTGTGTCTGAGGAGGGCGGGAATACGAGGGTGCTACAGAGGAGAGGGTTATATTTACATGCCAAGCTGTGAGCACGAGCAGACACACCACGGCATTTAAATGTGACACTGCGGCCGGCGGTGGGCCTGCAGAACTCCTGCGGCGCCTGATTGTTTTTACTCCCATGGACCGCTTTCTGCATAAATAGTGGAATTATATTGCACTGGCAAGTAGCTTGCATGTAACGCTAGCAGGTGAGAATCGAGGAGAACAAGTGGGAGTCTCGTAGCGCTTAGTTACGGCATGAAGCTCTTGTTTTTAGCCAACGAGTGAGCAGGTACAGGTTTGACCCCAGTTTGAGTATTACCAGTACATAGAAGTTACAGAGCGAAGATCCAGTCTTTTCAAGAAAGATACCCGACAAAGTTTGAAAGACGCAGAAGATCATTCGATGAAGGGGTGGGCTTGTTCTACTTGTGATGTAGTGTTGAGGTCAGTCACGGTGATGGAAGATACAAGCCTCCCCTTCAAAAAGAAAAAAAGACGAACTAGCCCCCACATAATTTTATGGTAAATATATATTTATATATACTAGGCATTACGATAACAGCGTGTAAGAACTGAGGTCAAAATAAAAGCGCGCAAGAAGTGACGTTTAAATAAGAGTTTCACGTTCCTTCATTCAGTTTGTCAATTACTACAAAGGTAAAAAAATAAATAACAAAATTAATATAAAAAAATAAATATAATGAAAGACAATAAAAAAATACTGCCCGCAAACTGTATTTCAGAGAAAAATGTAAATTCAGTTGTGTAAACGAAAAATACCAATCTGAAAGTGAGAAGAAATTCAGTAATCTCAGTTTGAATTGAAGGACAATCAGCAGGGTGCCGCTCTGTGACTTTGAGACCAGACTGAGTCATGTGGAACAGTTATTTGCATCAAGCTCAGATGATGTGAGCCCTGTAGCCTGCAGCGCTCTGCTGAATGCAGCATGTCAGCGTTGACTTCTGAGCCGGTCTGAATCTCCCAGCGTCCATGAGGTCTAGGCCTGACACTTGATGTCTTAAGTCCAGCAGGAGTTCTGACTTTTTGCGACCGTAAACTCTGAGTGTAATCCTCCCAAAGTCGAGCGGTTTGCCTCAGAATCAGAGCCAGTTCAGCATCTGGGTGAGCGTGATACCTGAGGTAATTTAGATAACAGCTTGCGTTCCTGCTACGGGTTTTTCGTCCTCCCTCCTTCTCATCTGTTCTTTTCTTCTTCTCAGTGCTCATGAAATAAGCAGGAGGCGACTTTGTTCATGAAATGTGTCGTGAATGAAGGTGGCACCTCTGGCTGATGGATCACCAAGGTAACAGGAGGGACTATGGTCTGAGAGAACACAGATTTACACATCAAAGTCGAATCTCAGTGTCAATACTTCTTGGACAGACCTCGGCTATCAAAACAAAGAACTCAATACAATCAATTATGCTCTTGTGTTTTTATGCCCTCTCCCTGAACTGAACTTTCACTGAACACTGCAACCAAACAAGGATTGATTTCATCACTGGAGTAACATGCAGTTAAGACAAACTAAAGCATTGTTGCATCAGGGTGAGGCACCAGGGTGAGGCATGGGGAAGTAACGATACGATTTACAGATTGTAGCAATGGTCACATGCTGCGACAACTGACTGTGACGTTACTTAAAGCCATTTCCTCACTCAAACATGGCCGTTAAACAGAAAATATAAATCAGCTGAATAACTAATTAGATGAAACATGGTGTATTGCAGTGACGGGCCGTGCATTTTATACCTGGGCCTTCACTGCTGTCCTGCAGCTGAAATACCACCTTATGACCACATTAGGGTGCCACAGCTATTATTAATTTTTAAGGCTGTAACTATGTACATTTTCATATTTAACCGTTCGGTACAAGTCGTTTGAATAACGCTTGAGCATTTAGAAAATGCAAAAGCCTAAATTGAGGAAAATATAACGTCCTCAGCTGGTCTGGCTGTGGGATCCACTGTCATTCCTTAATGACAAGCCGCGACCCAAAGAGATTATCATAGGATTTTACTTTCACAACTTGAACATTGTACGTACTGCTCTGCAATGTCTTTCCTCGTCTCAGTCTCCTGTGTCATGGTGCATCTCACTCAGTCAGAATGCCCATATTCGATTGGCTGAACTGCATCACGTGATGTGATTCACTACCAGACAGTTTCTGCTGTTAAGCTTCGTTTCACGATAGTCACATGCTCGCCCACTGACCAATCACAGCACACTCTGCACCTCATGGCAAAGCTACACATTGACACTGAGCAGCATGTAATGCTGACGTCATTATAGTCCGGCGCGCAGGCTCTGATAGTCAAAGAATACGCCCAACATGTCAAACTAAAGATCTGATTGGTTGAACACTATGACAATCAACAATATCGTCCCCATGTACTTTAATCTGCACTGGATGCACCTGAGACTCTGCAGGCCTCTGCCTCTGTTCTTACCTAGAGACACAGAAATGAGATCTGATTGGATAAAAGCTCTACTTAAAACAAGCTGCATTGGAAGCAGAGCAACTGAGGAACACAGGAGCTGTGCAATGAGAACATAAGATAATGGGAAAAATATTTTTATAAATTATAATACATGTAGTGTATTTAAGAAAAATTATTAAATTATAAAATAGATATAACTTTGTGATTCTGTTTAGGCCAGCAGAGAAGGCCTTGCAGGCCCTGACGGCCCACCACTGCAGTAGTGTTACGCTACCATAACAGCAGTGGCGCCCAAATTACTTTTAACATGCAGGCTATGAAGAAACATTTGGAAAATAAATTGTAAGTGACTACTACTAACTAGAAACACGCTCCATGAGTTAATAATCGCGATCGTGGGCGAGTTGTTTCTCGCTCCCATGTTTGTTGTTCACATCGACGTATTTTTGTTGATTACGTCGACCCAGCCCTCAGCATGGTGCGCCTGTGGAACGCGTGCGATCAAATGTGATTAACGGGGGGAAAACATACGTATGTCTAATATCAACCGTTTGTCTGCATTTGCCTTTTGTCCCACCGTTCCTACAACATCTACCGGCATCAAAACAGGAAGAAAGCAGTAAAAAAAGTGAAGTCTCCTCCATGATTTGATTGGCTGCCTCTATCAGCGGTTCGGAAAACTGCGACGTGAGAGAGGAGCGCACGTCGTACCGTAGGGAAACCAGCCTGCTGAACACGTTCCTGCTGACGTGTCACGTGGGACCGGGTCCTCCATTAAACTGGTTTCTACGGAGTCACATACTCGACTTTGTATTTCCACATTGCACAATGTTGTGTTGATTTATCCCGACTTGCTCTCATTTGCATTGTGCTTTCCCAACAAGAAAGTAATTTCCACAGCTGTGGGAGGGGGACCGCCGGTAAAGCTGCACTGAACCAAATTGTGATGCTTGCTGGTTGATTTAACAGCCATTTAGACGAGACACGTGCCCGACATAAAACACCACTTTCCCTTCCGACAGTAAGCAGCAGTGGCAATTTAAGATACATCATCGCTGGCAAACGGTGGCAGGCGACTGCTCAGATGAGGACTCTCACATCCTCCCTCTGCACAGCAGGGCCTGAGAGAGACACGGTCGTCCTTGGACGACAGCAGGCGTGATGCCGAGAGGCTGCATTGCTTGCGCTCCAACAGCACTGAAGTCAAGCTCTTAAAATGGCTCCTCGGCCTGCGTGAGCAGAGGCTTTGTTATCCTCTACGGTCAGAATCCCACAGAATTTAGGTTAAGTGTCAACGAACAGGTGGGAGAGCTCAGACTGGAAGTGAGCTTCACGCTGATGTGTGTGTGTGTGTGTGTGTGTGTGTGTGTGTGTGTGTGTGTGTGTGTGTGTGTGTGTGCGTGCGTGTGCGTGTGCGTGTGGACAGTTGGACAGATAAAACAAGCTACATGAATACCTCACCTCTAGCCCTGACAAATATTACATCTTTGTTTTCTATTTTATGAATAGATAATTATTCGATATATCAGGAAAGTAATGGGCAGATAAATAAATAAATAGTAGACCCGCAGTGTACGGAGCTTGTACACTGCGAGGGATGTCAACATTTAGTAAATGCTCAAATGATGTACAATACAGTGCATTCATGTTAATTACATGTTCTGTTAACATTGGTTGGAGCTGAACTGTAGCTGCTACATGAATTAGTTACACCTCCTGCTAGTCACACTTGAAAGTCTATGTCACAATTTTTATTGGTCTGCATCAGTTTAATCCAACATCATCGTCCAGTAGCGTGCCGGAGTCACTGCCAATCATAACAACAATGATAGGATGATCTGAAAATGTAAACACCACATCTAAATCCAGCTTGGCTTAGGTGATAATCATATATTTAACAAAACATAATCACATGAAGTTTTTATGCCTTTATTGTTGTATTCTAATCTTCTCCTTCACTTCTGCTTTCACACGCTGTCAGAGTCTCTCCATTCATCACTGGGGCTCTCATTTATAGAACTGAGCGTAGGAGCCACACTAAATGTTTGCGTACATTCAAAAGAGGAAATGCACTTTCGCCAAAACATATTCAGATTGCACGTCTGCTTCCTTTTATGAATCCAAAATATACCTGTAAATGTGAGCAGCTGATTCAGCCTCACATGCCGCGCTCTACAACCCCACATTCAACCATAAATGATCGATGCGAAGTGATGATGCATAAACATCAGCTGCTGATCAGAAGCTCTTTATGGTGAAGCACAGAGAACCCTCGTTCACTCCCAATCCTTCCATTTGCACAGTCCTAACGGTTCTAGAGGATCTACTGTCACACATCACGAGTCATTGTAGTATTCATGTTTACAGCAGTCAGACTGAGCCCGACAGTCGGTGGAGTCCACCACCCTGATATAATTTCATAAAGGAGGTTTGACATGTGAACACTATTTATTCATATACTTGTGTTTTCTTATGGCATTATGATTAGGACTGATAAGGACGTGTGAGTGATCGTACGAGCTGTCACTGGCTTTATTTACACACTTTGCTAATTTCCAACATGGTTATGTGCAGGTGATGAAGATGAAGGTGTGTGACTGTCACCATGGTGACTCCTCTGCTCCAGTGAGCTCTGATACTCTCATCAGTCTGTCTGTGTACAGTATGCTACGTCTGTCACTATGGAATACAAACCATAAATCAATCAATGAAGTCGTGTTCACTGCAGCGATTTTACTCACAAACACTTAATGAAAGCTGAGATTGTACTTGGTGATATCTGCACACTGTTATAAGGTTATTTCTCTGTCCTGCAGTTCTTTAACACTATTTGATAGCTGTCGGTCTCTGCTCTGCGCTCCGAGGTGCAGATGGCGCTGATTAAATATTAAGTGAAATTTGAGTTGGTCTATATCTTTAACAATTAAAAAGTGCTTCTGGCTCACGAGCACAAGCACAAATAACACTGCTGGTTTGATTGTTATTGAAAAAGAGAATATATAAGTGCAAAGTAACGTGTTATATGCGGTCAAATGAAATGTGAGATGCATCACTATAGCTGTAATGATGCCTCTCACATTTCCTTTCTACAATCCGACTTCAATTCACCACCTCACCATGTGTGTCTCCAACATGTTCATACACATGGGTCAGAGTTTGTGTACAGGTGATCACATTCTCCTGTCGTGTTTGTTTGTATAGATCACAACTAGTGCTGGGCAAGTTAACGCGTTAACGCATTCATTAATTAACGCCGACAATTATTTTATCGCGCGTTAACGCATTTTTTAAATTTATTATGATAAAAAAAAGAACTAGAAAAAGCATTTCCTGCTGAAAATGCGTTGGAATGCTGAAAACTGAAATTAATTGCAAAAACATTGCTGAAAATAGATATCCAATTCAAAAACAATTGCAAAAAGCTTAATAATTCAAAAAGTTTAAAGATTACAAATATGAAGTTATATCACCCCTCTCCTGAAAGTGCTGAACATTTTGATATTCGAACTGTTTCTGTAGCTTAAAAAGAATTCCATCGGTAGTGATATTTGTTGTAGTAGTACTAGACGTTGTAGTTGTAGTAGAAGTATTATCAATGTCATCGTGACATCATCCAACTGTTTCCTCAGCTTGAGCAGCACTCTCCATGACAAGCAACGGTATCGCCACCTTGCTGGAAACAATATAATAATGCCACAAATCGCTATGATCCAACAATGTGTATTGTCATACACATTGCCCAAATCTATGGCCCGGACCGTGCCGTTTGTATTACAATAGCGCGCTGAAATCAGGTGTATTCTATATGGCATAATAACTGATGGATGATAGTCGTTCATATGCAAAGCTGAGGAGGATGAAGGTAAATGCTTGACGATCTACAGGACATTCATGACATTCAATCCATGTAGAAGGGAGATGAACAGGGCCCATCAGGTTTTCTATTTAATGCCAACGCAGAACAATCACAGATTTAAGCAAGCTGGTATGTGAGGGCTCACTGTGGACTAATAATGGATTATCTAATGTCTCTGTATACTGAATATATAAAGTCATGTTCCTATAGGGCCTGCATTATATTAGTGGATTACTACAGAACGATACTATCAGCATTATATGAACAAAGGTTATTTGTACATTAAGGTCTAATTCAAGATCACAAAGCTTGTGTATAATCGTGTCTATTGGTCACTTTCTGTTACAGATTTACACATTGACACATAAAGTGGCCAGAATAATAATTGAACAGCTTTAGCTGCTGGTAAAACTAACAAACAGTTATAAAACACTCTGACTGTAATGTTACCACAGCAAACATATTGTTGTGCTGTGTAAAATAATATGCGCTTTACTTGTATGCTTATATTGCGGAATTGTGGGGTCACATGTAAGTGGGTTAAATACTCCGAGGAGGGCATTCTGGCGCCTGCTCGTACGATAGAAACAGATACTGTGGCCCTGGAAGGAGACGATTGCTTAAAACCGCCATAACAAGGGCATTCCTCGCTTATCTAGTCCAGCAGAGAAGAACTCCCTCATCTATTCACACAGAGGCTTTTGTCTTAGCTAGACTTGCACCCTTTCCGGCGTCTCGTGCCAATAACATGCATACACACTGATGATGCAACGCTGGAGGACCAATCGTGAGCCAGTGTGAGTGATGATGCTCAGTGCTCCGTCGGGCCCTTTGACCTTTAAAGGACAGAGCCGCCCCCACTTTATATTCCACCAATAGACTTCTCTAAGAATAAACTATATAATGTTGTGCGCAATGATGTTTAGTGCCTTTTCATGCCTTTTCATGCCTTTTCATGCCTTTTCATGCCTTTTCATGCTTTTCCTGTCTTTCGTACATTTTACCTGTTCCACCTGAACAGAGATTAGGCCGCGTGCACGCTTTAATGCCTGGCATAATACTCCTGTCACAAATAAACCTTATTGCTTTGAATTGAGCTAATTGCCTCGATCTCCATCTGTTCACTCCGAGAGTTTTTCTCCTCAACAATTGGTAGCAGAGGATGGTTGTAACGATCTGAAAAGGAGTTTCTCATCGAGTGACGGATTTCTCTTCTGTCCACAGAAAGAAAAAAGGGCGTTTTCCCGGGAGGCTGGGAGTCCGGCTGCCGACCGGAGCTATTCTTCTCACCTCGGGAAACTGATCAAACGGCGCTGAACTCAAAAGGTGAGCAGAAACCTATTTAAATGAATTCTGCAGATTGGCTGTAGGTACTAAATTGAATTGATCAGGAGTACGGAGGGTGAGTATGGAATTGCATTGATTAAATTGATAATGATAAACCACGTAACATTGTGACGGGATTGTTATGCCTAGCAGTGGGGGTTTTTTAGCATAGAATGTACATGTGCGTGTGTGGATCTGACAGAAACTGAGGATTGTGAAATTGGATAGGTTAATATTGTGTTCACCGTGTAGGTCCCTATAACTGTTCTGCGATTACGTCATCGTAGCGCGAGTTGCGATGCACTGATCAATGACGGTTTGACGAGACCAAATTCCGGGCCACATGGTTGATTTATGCGACGTAACAAACTGAAGTTTGGATCAAGTATATAGAAATTGTTGAAGTACGCTGATGTGAAAGGTGTATAAGTGAAGACTGCACAATTATAACGGTATTTCCTTCGGGACCAAGCTCGTGTCTTGCACACACTATAAAACGCAGATCCATAGATGGTTTGTGTGTGGGTTGACAGAATTGGCGGTGTAGAGGTTTGAGTGCAGCGTAGATGATCTCTGGGAGACATCGATTCTATTTTAGCACAAAATGTCACCACTTCCCCTGGGACCTGATTCGCACAAGGCAGTCAGTGTAAAACAGTGATTGGCAACGATCCCAGACGTGGTTTCTGGCTGAGTATTTGTGGAATCACGGCAGTGTGTGGTTGATTGCGTGCCGTGTGAATGTCTCCTGGCCACATCCACTTCCTCCTGGACCGGGTTCGTGTGTAGCGGTTTCTGTAAAATACAGATCCACCTTAAGTGGTTTGACTCCGAGTGACGCAGTGCCGGCATCGTGTGGATGGAGACATCGATTGATGGATGAATGAGTGAAGCGTACATGTGATTGTTAGAGCACAGAACGATTGGAGTTTGAATCTTTCCATCGGGCCCGTGTATTCTCAGTTATTGACGGTCAGTGGAGCGCATAAGACACCAGAATTGCATTCAACACAGAAACACGAACACTAGCTGAGGGTTAATATGTATGTCAAGTTTTACTGATAGTGTTAGCCGTATTACAGACTTATTGGAAGTTGTGGAGGTTAGGGACCGTAAAAAAGTTTGGAACGAAAAAACCACAGGCAGTGAGACTGAAAAAGGGAGTGAAACTGTAGATAACGAAACAGGTGCAGCCGAAGGGAGTGAGACAGATATTAGGGAGGAACAGTGGTAGTCTCGGTCAAGGTCGGAAGGGCAGCAGGAGATGTGGCTGGGGCTCACATCTGGGGTTTCTTTTTGTTTTTATGCTTTCCCTTATTAAGTAGTTAGATTGGACATTTCTTCGTTTCTACCTTTATTCATTTCTTCATTTCTACTTTATTCATTTCTTGACTTATTGATTCATTGATTTATTCATTTATTCATTGACTTTATTAGAATTTATACTGATAGTGTAAACAGGTGGGAATGTTGGGAAAATCTAAATGACTAATTAGTATGCGTTTAAATGATTAATGATTTCTGACAACAGTCTCGAGTGAAGTTTTTAGCCGGATCGCAATACCTCCACTTCTCTTCAGCTTTGAACCTGAAACCGTGCACGGGGAGTCCAGGACTCTTGACAAAGTCCTCCGCCAGATTCTCACACGAGAATCCTTTGGTAAATTGAGAGGCCAGGATTGTGCTTAAGGGAATGGAGTGACGAGATCCTTTTCTTTTTTGTAGTGAACCAGACTGGTGAGAATCATTTACTTTGGGAAATCAGAACTAAGGGAGTGGTATTCTTTTTATACTAAAAATCTATAGGAAGCTAAAAGAGTTAGGCCTACTCAATTTCTTCCCTATAAAGTAAAGATGATGATAATTAAGACTTTTGAGAAAAATGGGCTAATACTAGCAAAGAGGAAAGAAAAGAGGTTTTAACCAAAGCAAAATGTGGTTATCAGAGGCTCAAGAGCGGAAAAAAAAAAAAGGGAACAGAGAAGACAAAGACTGAAACGACTACATGACAATGATAGAAAACAAGAAAATGACAAAGAATGTGAACATAACGTGACTAATTCTCCTGATTTGTATCCAAGCGTACACCTTAGTGAGGTGGTGTGAGGGAGGCGGCCCCTCCGAATGTTCCCCCACCCTCTGCTTCACCTGCGTGATTGCAGGACCAGAGAGAGAGAGTGGACATGGGGAGGACATCGGAAAAGGGGGACGTCTGGACACCACACTCAACGGATGCAGGTCTGGTAAAAACACGCACACACTGATGCCCAGACACAAACTGACGGTAAAGAATAATAGATAGAAATATTAGAACTATATCAAATAAAATTGTGGGGTTAGAGCTATTGACGGGTGTGAAGAGGTATTTTTTGGGTGATTTTGGAGCAGGTACAAACAGAATATCTATCGGTACCATTAAGAGAATGAAAGTGGTTTGAATAAATGATTGACTGTTGTGTGCAAAAGGTTTCTAACTCACCAAATTATTACTGCAGTGTTGATAACCTAGGACACGGTCACAGCAAAGGCCGTGCTCTTATCTAAATTTAAACAAACTAAGGGAGACATTTCTCTCTCCTGTGCAGAGAAAGAGGCTTTGACAACAATTAAATGCAACTAAAATAGCTAAATTCGACCCACCAGGGGAAGAATCTTACTTTATATGGATGAACATGATCATAAAGTAAGCAAGAACAAACTCCAGCTTTGGAAAGAAAAAGTGAAATATTTGGGTTATGATTTATCTACGAATGGCTGATACAAAAGAAAAAGAAGCCATTCTCAAAGTAAACAAAAAGACAAATTAGTAACAATGACTAATTTCTGTAAAAGTTGGGTTCCTAATTATGCTGAATTAGCTAAACCTTTATCAAAATTGATTTATGATAAACGTAGGGCAGCACACAACAGATTGTGCTGGACTCTTGAAGCAGACGAAGCTTTAATGGTATTAAATAAGATGTTAATAAGTCCATCAGTATTGGGATTGCCAAATTATGATAAGTAATTTACACGTACAGTAGACTATAGAGGGGGTTTTACATTCCATTTGAAGATGCAGATGTGACTGTTTGTTGATGACTCGTGTAAGAAGAAATTAGATGGTAAAAAATGCAACGGGATATGCAGTAGTGACAAATAATAAAGTGTTAAAATTAGAGTCTCAAACATTTTTTTCAGCACAAAGCTGCAGAACGAATTACTCTCACAGAAGGCAAACTGAGAAAAGACAAGGTCATCGCTATCTATACAGATAGTAACTGTGCATACTCATGCTTACATGTGTTTGCTCAGCAGTGGGAAAATAGAGAGATGGTGACATTAACTAACAAACCTATTATACATAGAGAATTGATACCAAATTTTCTTTTGAAATGCAACATTTAGATCACGAGAGCAGAGCAAGAATAAAAACCTATTGGATAAAACAAAACTGCAAAATAGACAAACTTTCTGGGAATGACCTGAGGGCAAAACTAACATTACCTAAGACCTTATATAGATGTACGGCTCTTTTGAGCCATGGCTTGGACCATGTCTCAACAGGTGGGAAGGTATCTATGATAAAGAGGGTCTTTGAAGCATATGGTTTAAAAAAAAAAAATAATAATAATTTGTTTTGGGTCTAGCATGTGCAAAATATAATCCATTTCAACATATTTGCATGGATTTCATTGAACTAAACTAATATGCAGAGAAGAAATATTGTTTGACAATAATTGACAGATACTTTAAATTGATCGAGATGTTATTATGGAAGCAAAAGCTTTGACTAAAGATAAAGAACATTTTGAAATACCAGTAATAAATTATTGTGATAATGATATACATTTTGTACAAAGTAATAAAACATTTGTCTGAGGTATTTGGAATAAACATGAAATATCATTGCTCTTATCACCCACAGTCAGCAGGGCTAATTGAAATAACTAATGGTACAATTAACTAAAAAATTGAGAACACATATCTTGCCGAGCCTAAATCATTTGTTGGACAAGATGAACATAATGGGAGAAAATACAGAAAATGTTAAAAAGAAAATAAATTGTTGTCTCTTCCACTAGGGAGGATCATAATAGTTTCAAGTTCTCCTCAGCACATCAGCACACCAACAGCTGTCCACATAGCAGAGAAAGAAAACAACAGAATAGTGGCACTGGTAACTCTTAATCTTGGGGCACCTGTTCCCTCTGGGTGAGTCTGGAAGAACAGGGATTTGCAGCCTCTGGGGCCATTTGTCTGACCAGTGAAGATACTAACACGCTCAGAGGGGTTAGTGGTGTCTGTAAGAAACAAAAGAGCTCAGTGGTTGACCTAACATCGCGGAAATTGATAACTCCAGACAGACAGGGCTATGTGGGATAAGGGGAACTGTGTTTTGCTTTGCTTTACTTGCTTTGCTTTAATCAGAATCAGTGTTTTGCTTTGCTTTACTTTGTTTTGCTTTAATCAGAATCAGAATCGGAAACAATAATAATTAATCCAATATTATAGCGGGAAATTGGGAAGATAAAACCACCAGAATTTGACCAAACAGGTTTCAGATGTGCCTTACAAATTGTTTTCTCCTCCTCAGACTGTCTAGTAGCGGCGATTGTATCACTCTACACTATCTGTTGCCACTTTATTAAACAAAATGACATCCTGTTTCTCACCCGATGCAGCAAACGATATAGAACGTCACACAGACAGCTGATGGATATGGACGATGCCCAGGGCTGGCACCTGGTGGTTCTGTGGGGGTAAACGAAGCAGTGGAGTGGAACTCATGCGTTGGCACAGTTGGTGAGGTCATTCGATGCATTGACTATGGATATTGCCTCCCTGCGTAACCTCCTAGAGACAGACCACGACCACAACGGTCAGCCCATCTGGCAGTTTCAGTCAGTCTGTGTACATAGATGACATTGGGGTCCCGAGGGGAACTCAAATTGCTGCGGGGTTTGAAACAGTACTATTTTGGTGGGCAACAATATGTGGAGGGGTCAAGACGTGCTGCTGGCGGAGAGAGGAGGGGTCTACAAAAGTGTTTGGTTCATCTTGATTGTACTTTCATACCATGTTTGAGGAGATTACTGAAGCGATGAATTGATGTTGATATGACTAAACACACTCTAGTGTACTTACAGATCTCCAGCGGGATGGAGAGGAGTCTGAGGAAGAGGAAGAGAAACCAGAGTTGCTTTCATTGACAACCCCCAGTTAGATGACGACACACAGGTCTAAGTAGTTCACACCTAGCAGGTGTGAAAAGGGGGATTTGTTGTGTAAAATAATATGCGCTTTACTTGTATGCTTATATTGCGGAATTGTGGGGTCACATGTAAGTGGGTTAAATACTCCGAGGAGGGCATTCTGGCGCCTGCTCGTACGATAGAAACAGATACTGTGGCCCTGGAAGGAGACGATTGCTTAAAACCGCCATAACAAGGGCATTCCTCGCTTATCTAGTCCAGCAGAGAAGAACTCCCTCATCTATTCACACAGAGGCTTTTGTCTTAGCTAGACTTGCACCCTTTCCGGCGTCTCGTGCCAATAACATGCATACACACTGATGATGCAACGCTGGAGGACCAATCGTGAGCCAGTGTGAGTGATGATGCTCAGTGCTCCGTCGGGCCCTTTGACCTTTAAAGGACAGAGCCGCCCCCACTTTATATTCCACCAATAGACTTCTCTAAGAATAAACTATATAATGTTGTGCGCAATGATGTTTAGTGCCTTTTCATGCCTTTTCATGCCTTTTCATACTTTTCCTGTCTTTCGTACATTTTACCTGTTCCACCTGAACAGAGATTAGGCCGCGTGCACGCTTTAATGCCTGGCATAATACTCCTGTCACAAATAAACCTTATTGCTTTGAATTGAGCTAATTGCCTCGATCTCCATCTGTTCACTCCGAGAGTTTTTCTCCTCAACAGTTGTCAGGATAGTTTGATGAAAAAGACTAGTTTTACATTAGAAATAACCTGTTAATTAGCTTAGTGGTTTATTGTCAGTTTAATAGAGATGAAGTCACGCCCTTTACAGTGTCCTGTGGGACTTTACTTTATAACTCGACAGTTCGATCCTTGGCTGGGACGTGTCATGTGTCGAAGTGTCCCTGAGCAATACACTGAACCCCTAACAGCTCCCCGGGCGCCTGTCATAGTCAGCCCACTGCTCCCTATATACAGGGATGGGTCAAATGCAGAGACAAATTTCCCCCTTACCGGGATCAATATAGTATAATAAATAAGAACGACTATGTATAGCAGCTAACGGCGAGAGATAAATGTTTATTTCATCCAGTTTGAATTGTGCTATGAATTACACATATATTTGTGAATTTAATATTTATTTTGCAAGTCAAGAAAGTCTCAGATTGTCAGACATTTGTCGTATTGTTTAGCTTTGTGTGAAACCGATCAGTGAACTAATCTCTGGTCTAGCATCATGCATGTCAGCTGCACGGCCGTTACCTTGGCTTGCTAGCTAGCTCGCTAGGTAACTTAGCTATATCCATCCACACATGTACCTTATCATACATGATGTGTTTTATTCTGCTACTGTTCTTATCAGCCGGGAAGTAGAGAACAGGCAAGGCCTGTTGTTCATGCAAGTACAGTCTTTTTTAAGTATTAGACTTCAACAGTTTGACAACAAAATATTCCTTTCTTGACTTACGAATTAATATTTTAAATTGACAAACATATGTGTAATTCATTCAGAAAATTCCGTAATCACAGACGCTGACAACGCATGTAATACATGACTTCATTCTTCACTCCTCTTTTTAATTCTTCACAGTTCATTGAGTTTTTTCGCCCTCTGGCATTTCTGAGAATAATGTGCGCACAGCACATGGAGTATAATTGGCTCCGTTCATGCTACGAGCTCGCACTACAACACGAAGCGAGACTATGAACAGTTTATAGTCCCGTAGTAAACCGGAAGGAGCCGTATGACGAACGTTAGCAGCTATGCTAACAACAATACAGTTTTTCTTTGGTTCACCGGGAAAATGTTTACTCTTCTTGCTTATTTTGAACCCTGTTTGAGTTAGAAACCATTTGTAATGCCATTGTAAAATGTGGAAGCTTCATTTTTAAAGTTGAGTATAGAAGCACACTGTGCTACTTATAGGTCAATGACTCAGATAACAATGTGGGAGGCCTGGTTTGTTCCGTAGTGAAGTTAAGATGAGGCGTTTAAGGGTACTCGGAAATTCACGCACTCTAAGCTGCGCAATACACACCCATTATAAAGTCAGAAAAGGGCTGAAAAATCATAAAAGTTAAATTGCTGCAGTTCAAAAAGTTTAAAAGATATCAGAAAGCTGTATGTTCCGGCAATAGTTCAGGGTTTTCTCAACATTTGAAAGTTGAAATGGTGTCTGTAGCTGAAAGTATGAGGAAGTTGAAGGATTTGAAATTTGAAGCAGTTTAAGAGGATTTGGAAATCTTCTCCATAGAAACCCATTCAAAAAAAAGTTGCTAAAAGCTTAATAATTCAAAAAGTTTAAAGGTTAGAAATATGAAGAGATATAGCACCCCTCTGATGAAAGAGCTGAACATTTTGATAGTTGAACGGTTTCTGTAGCTTAAAATATGAAGGAGAAGAAGCGTTGCGACGAAACAGGGGGACGGAAGAAATAGTGGAACTAGAAAAAGCATTTCCTGCTGAAAATGCGTTGGAATGCTGAAAACTGAAATTAATCGCAAAAACATTGCTGAAAATAGATATCCAATTCAAAAACAAATTGCAAAAAGCTTAATAATTCAAAAAGTTTAAAGATTACAATATGAAAAGTCATATCACACCTCTCCTGAAAGAGCTGAACATTTTGATATTTGAACAGTTTCTGTGGCTTAAAAAAATTCATCAGTGGTGATATTTGTAGTAGTATAAGTTGTAGTAGAAGTATTATTAGTAGAAGTATTAGTAGCATTCGAATAACTACTAGTAGTCGTATTAGTGATATTTGTAGTAGTAGTAGAAGTTGTAGTAGAAGCATTAGTAATTAGAAGAAGTAGTCGAAGACGTACTATCAGTAGTCATAGTAATAGCTGTAGTATTGGTCGTAGTATTTAATATCACAGTAGTAGTAGTAGTAGCAGTAATAGTAATAGTAATGTCAGTAGAAGATGTAGCAGTAGTAGTAGTACTAGTAGCAGTCGTACTAATAGCTGTAGTAGTATTACTACTTTTAGTAGCATGAATAGCAGTAGTAGTAGCAGTTGTCGTATAAGTAATAGTAGTAGTGGTAGTAATAGCAGTAGTGGTAGTAATAATATTGATGGTAGCAGTAATAGCAGTAGCAGTAGTAGTAATAGTAGCAACAGCAAAAGTTATAGTAGAAGTAGTAGTAGCAGTAGTAGTAATACTATATTAGCAGCAGCAGTAGCAGTTAGAGCGTTCATTTTTTTCACAAAAAAGCCTAATTTTGAGCTTGTTTAAATACAGTTAATCCATGGGGCTTTTATTTTGAAAGGGTGGGACTGGGTGGGGGAGGGAGGGGGAGAGGAGACATAATCATAATGTTTGACACACATAAACAGAGGTTATTAAATGACAGGCTTCACCACAAGCATTTCAGTTAGGATTCATTCTGTGGGGCTTTTATTTTGAAATGGGGTGTGGGGTGTGGGGGAGAAGGGGAGAGGAGACAGAATCATAATGTTAGATAAACACAAACCGGTTATTAAATGACAGGCTCATCACAAGCATTTCAGTTAGGATTCATTCTGTGGGGCTTTTATTTTAAAATGGCGTGTGTGTGTGTCGGGGGGGGGGTGGAGGGGTGGAGGAGGGTGGAAAGACCTCTAAAGAGTCCTAAGACCTGAATGACTGTATGAGAGAGAGAGAGAGAGAGAGAGAGAGAGAGAGAGAGAGAGAGAGAGAGAGAGAGAGAGAGAGAGAGAGAGAGAGAGAGAGAGAGAGAGAGAGAGAGAGAGAGAGAGAGAGAGAGAGGTATGTGCGCGTGTGTCTGTCAACATCACTAATTACTGGCTCAATCGCAAACACCTGTGTGCCTGAAACCGTTTGAAAATATTCTCCATAGAGATCCCATTGAAAATAAAAAGCTTAATCATTCAAAAAGTTTAAAGGTTAGAAATATGAAAAGTGAGGCAGAGAGAGAGAGGCTCTGATATCGCTGGAAAACTTTCTCATTTGGAGATTGTACTATGTTTTATCTTTTACAGCTTACATGACTATTGTCCTGCTCTGCCATGTCTTTCCTTGTCTCTCCCTCTTGTGTCGCGGTGTGTGTAAATGTCACTCGAATCAGGAAACTTATCAGAATCCTCATATCTGATTGGCCGAGCTGCAACACGTAACAGCTGCAACAAATCATGTCTCCAAGACCTGAATGACTGTGAGAGAGAGAGAGAGAGAGAGAGAGAGAGAGAGAGAGAGAGAGAGAGAGAGGTATGTGCGCCTGTGTCTGTCAACATCACTAATTACTGGCTCAATCGCAAACACCTGTGTGCCTGAAACCATTTGAAAATATTCTCCATAGAGATCCCATTGAAAATAAAAAGCTTAATCATTCAAAAAGTTTAAAGGTTAGAAATATGAAAAGTGAGGCAGAGAGAGAGAGGATCTGATATCGCTGGAAAACTTTCTCATTTGGAGATTGTACTATGTTTTATCTTTTACAGCTTACATGACTATAGTCCTGCTCTGCCATGTCTTTCCTTGTCTCTCCCTCTTGTGTCGCGGTGTGTGTAAATGTCACTCGAATCAGGAAACTTATCAGAATCCTCATATCTGATTGGCCGAGCTGCAACACGTAACAGCTGCAACAAATCATGTCTCCAAGACCTGAATGACTGTGAGAGAGAGAGAGAGAGAGAGAGAGAGAGAGAGAGAGAGAGAGAGAGAGAGAGAGAGAGAGAGGAGTGTATGTGCGCGTGTGTCTGTGAGTCTGTGTGTTTATAAATAATACTAATTGGCTCAATCGCGAACACCTGTGTGCCTGAAGCCATTTGAAAATATTCTCCATAGAGATCCCATTGAAAATAAAAACCTTAATAATTCAAAAAGTTTAAAGGTTAGAAATATGAAAAGTCATAGCACCCCTCTGGTGAAAGAGCTGAACATTTTAATAGTTGAACGGTTTCTGTAGCTTAAAAAATGAAGGACAAGAAGCGTTGCGACGAAGAAATAGAAGTTGAATAAAGATTCGAAGAACAATAGTTAACAGCATTCCAACAATAATATTGATGGTAGCAGTAATAGCAGTAGCAGTAGTAGTAATAGTAGCAACAGCAAAAGTTATAGTAGAAGTAGTAGTAGCAGTAGTAGTAATACTATATTAGCAGCAGCAGTAGTAGTTAGAGCATTCATTTTTTTAACAAAAAAGCCAAATTTTGAGCTTGTTTAAATACAAACTTAACAGCATTCCAACAATAAAGATTCGAAGAACAATAGTAAAAAATAGTAATAGTAATAGTAATAGTAAAAAATTGTAATTGTTGGAATGCTTAACAGCATTCCAACAAGTACAATTTTTTTTATTGAAAGTCAAGAGACAATACATAGACATAACAACAAGAGGATGACAAGAACAGTGGGATAAAAGCCAGCAAACATCCTATAGTCAGTTGTGTATGTGTGTGTGTGTGTGTGTGTCCTTGAGCCTTTTGAGATGGGAAAAAAAAAAAAAATAATTAAACAACAAAAAAACAAAAAAAAACAGGTAAGTATTTTAAATTTATTATTATTGTCTCATGTTTATCGTTTTGTATTGAAGATATGATGTCCCTTCAGGGTTGCCGTAGAGAAAAGGCGACTTCCGCTTCTGGTCGAGGGGGGGGGGGGCAGAAATAAAGAGAGAAGCTGCACCAGCTGCTGCTCTCCCTGGAGACTACTGGACATCGCTGCAGTAAAGTCAGCAGACACTCAGATCTCCGTGGTCAACTCGGAGCGAGCGAAGGACTTTGAAAGTTAGCGGAAAGATTAACGTGAGACAACATCCGGTTTCTTCAGACGAACATCCGGTTTTCAGAATGAGATGCCAACAAAGTATGAATTATATTCACATTAAGTATGAAACATGCTACCTGCATCTCGTGAACCAAATGTTATTGCACTTTTGTTCATATAGCAGTACTTTTAAAATAAGTGTGCAATACACTACTTTTTAATTCATTATTGAACTTTGCCATAACAATGCGATTAATCGCAAAAAATCCATGCGATTAAATATTTTAATCGTTGCCCAGCACTAGGGGTGTAACGATACGCGTATTCGTATTGAACCGTTCGGTACGAGGCTCACGGTTCGGTACGCATGACGAACCGAATACGTTTGAATAAAAAAATTAAAAAAACCTTTATTTAACCAGGTAGTCCCATTGAGATTAAAAATCTCTTTTGCAAGATGTAAGTAACAATACAAGATGTAAGCAAGATGTAAGTAACGATACTACATAACATTAAGGAGCAGTTTTTGTTTTTTATGCTTATGTTGCTAAGAAGACACCCCAGAAGATGGGTCACTCAGGTATAGTTCCATCATTGTTCAAAGTCAAAGAAAAACTTCATGATGTTAGTTGTAATGAATAAATATATTTTAAAATCAAGTTAATTTCTCTGGCATTTATAGTTTTCTACTGTACCGAAACGTACCGAATCGTGGCTCCACTGTATCGTACCGAACCCAACCGTGAATTTTGTGAACCGTTACACCCCTACCCAGCACAAATCACAACGTTTGCGTGGGAAGTGGCGTACGCCTCTTTCAGACCCTGTTTTGTGCGGACGCAGTGCTTATCAATGAGACCTCTGATCTGACAAATGGTCTTTCTGCCCGAGCTCCTTGTTCCAATCAGTCCCTGGATGCTGCTCTTTAAATAACATCGCAAAACCTACTGTCGCACCACTCCCCGCCCGATTGGCCAAGTTTGTCTCCACTGTGAGCCTCTGATACACTTCAAGCTGATCTCTCTCTTTTTGTGTGTTACATTACTGCTCTGCTGACAGCTATTCCTCACTGAATCTAAAAGCTAGCATTTATTCTAAGCACAGAGCGGCAAGATTTTACTTCAAGTTTGTACAAGCTTCAACCCGTGAGGTAGAGCGGGTCGTCCACTAACGGGAGGATCGCCGGTTCGATCGCCGGCTCCTCTGGTCCGCGTGTCAAAGATAGTGATAACTCAAACTGCTCCTGAAGGCTGAGTCATCACTTCATGAATGTGCGTGTGAATGTTGCAGTCACAGCGCTTTGAGGGGTCAGAAGACAGAAAGGATCTGTATATGAAAGTCCATTTACCATTCACTTCCGTTAACGGGCAAAAATCCCTCCATAACATAATAAATGAGCAAACTAAACCATCCGTCTAACATCATGTTTGTAGGCAGGTTATTCTCTGATTATGAAAACCTTGAGCCAGCTGGGAGCAAAATCAGTGGAATGAGCTGCAGCAGCTTGGATCTCTCAGTGGACACGTGGTTGGACGTCACTGGGTGAGATGCAAGGCGTTTGGACCATGAATGACTTTTAATCAGAGTATTATCAGCAAACAAATGAAATGAATTCCAAGTCATGTCTGGAAAGGGCCCGGGGTAATGTTCTCATCCCAGCTAGAACACTGGAGATGTGAGTCGATGACAAAATTGCTCGCGTGGGAGTAAATCAGCATTGTTCTTTGACACACATGCAAAAAATGTAAAATAAAATATGCTCTCTTCTTTACTTGCATCACTTTGAAAAATATTTATACTCAGACTAGGGTACAGTCAAAAGAGTGTTTTTGTCCGTGTGTTTCCAGCAGCAAAGGCCAATAGTAAGGAAGATATGAGTCACATCCGCTCATAAACAGGACGGGAGAGATAATAGAGAACAGACAGTTTAATGTTGATACTAATCTAATAAAGCACCAGGAGATGTTTGAGTGATCCATCCACTTTTGTGCTGCTTTTCCACACACTAACCCCGACTCAATACTAATGCTAATCCAAGCAAAGATAACATCTACACCCTGCGTTTATCAATACTGTGAGTAAATCCTGCCACATTCTTTTTATCGCACAATAGCTAGCAGCATAGCTCTGTGGATGGCAATATTGGTCCGTCTGTCAGATTCTCTTTGGTCCAGGCCGAAGTGTGAAGACGTTGGTGATCCACTGGCTCTGCATCATTTAGCGCCATCAGCAGGTTAAAATGTTAACGAGTCAAATGCTTTTGTTTATGACCAAACACCTGCAAAAATAATGGCGTTCCCATCAGGGTCAGCTTTACTTCAGGATTCAGTGCTAATTAGCAAATATCACCATGCTGACATGCAAAGCTAAGCTTGTGACCATAGAATCGAAATATTGTTACTAAACAATAAACCTGTAACTGGAAGGGATTCTAATTGAGAAGTATTTTCTTAGTGAACACAGCAATATGTGTAGCATTTGTTTTTTGCTATCCAACACATATTTTCATGGCCACACTGTCAATAATACATCTGCATGATGTTAAGCAACTTGTTTGGCTCCACCCACCAAGGTTAAACGTTGGAATATTTATAAATATTTGTATATGACGTTAGTGAATTTGGAATGCAGAAACATTTGGCCACTCTATAATCAAGTGTTACAAAAATAATGTAGTCTATAATTGAATGTGTAATAAACTCATAAAAGTGCACTTACCGTTGGGGCTTTGAGATGCTGTTAAAGGCTTCTGAAGGCGAGCACATGGGCTGTTACTCTGTAACGCTACTTTGATCTTAGCTTTACTTTACTTGCAAACTAAATTTTAGTATACGGTGTAAATCAGCATTTTGAGTTTACTTTACCGATTTAAAGTTGTTCTGTAATTCATGAAACACTGGAATAAACACAGAGGAGTCTGGGAATAATTCAGCCATTGCTTTGGTTATAACAGTAAGCTGATATAACACCCAGCAACACCAGTGTTAGAGAGTGTTGAACTTTTGTGACACTTGCTTTGAGTTGATAAGTGCTGACTTCAAAATCATCAGTGAGACTTTGTAGCTCTGAGGCAGCTCGTCATAGTGACCAACGGTGTTCAAATACCTTGTAAATACGCGCATAGTGTTTGTTCATTTTAACGCTCTAAAGATAAATGAGCTGTGACAATGTTTCAGGTAAGAGTTGTAATACTGACTTAGATTTGCACTGCAATGATCCAGAGACAAAAACGCCCTCGGCAACAACAATAACAAACACTAGTAAAAGTCCACAACCTTTTTGCAGTTGAAAACAGTCTTTTTGAAATTTTCAGTTCAAGCCATTACGAACCTGTCCTTCGAAGGCACAATTCAAATGTAGCCGTAGAGAATGATGTGTAATTGGGAGTCAAACCACTGTACGTGCATTCTCTCCTAAGGTAGTTTGTTAATGCCAAAGCTATGGTGAGGAATTGATCAGTGCATGGAAAAGTCCTGACATCCTATCAAGGCAGGTGAATAATGGATCACATCCTGCCAGCACCGACTCGTCCTGTGGGAACCTCAAGGTTTTTTTTATCCGTGTAAAGACACCTGGGGTCAAACGATCATGAATAACTTATACGACATGTCTACTTGGGAACCTGCAGAGGAGCTTGTTAAGAAATGATTTGCATGAATTGCATGGATTGATGTGAATCTGTGCAGCAGGCTGTGAGATTGATCGGTGTGCTAAAGCAGGAAATAGTGAAATTCTTTGTCAGGTTCATACCTAGTGGCATTTTCAACAGACTCAGCTTACACTGAAGGTACCATAACATCATTAAATGTTAAGCAGGCATAAAGTATTATCATCCATCTGCCTGTCAATTCCTCTACAAACTCTATTTGACTTGCTTCTTCTGCAAGGGCTACTCTTTGGTAGCCTCGTAGTTACTGTAAATGCTAGTTACTTTTGGGAAACATACAGTTACCGGTACAATCTTCACTCAAACTCCAGCTGTAAAAGTTGACAGATCATGGTCACATCAAATCTCAGTCTGATGCATGTGGACCTGCATACGTATTGTTTCGTATTGAAGTTTGTTGACCATGCACTGGCAATAAGTGAATCATGTCAGTAAACTGCCAAAAGTCTGCCACCAATGAGTTGTTTGAAACACTGCAGACATTATTTCCTTTGCTAAGATCACGTTGCCAGCCATAGCAATTCAAGCGCGTCCATGTTTTGAAAAGTCCAGTGCGTTGCTGTTACACTACCAACGAGTAAAATTCGGACTGTTCTCAACAGAACAATGACAGCATTGGTCATTTGGTCAAAAGTAAAAAAAACAACCAATGCTTACATTTTCCCCAAAATGGACTTTTTGCAGTGAATAATGAAATAGAAGTAGCGCAACATTGTGAGTTAATATCTCTCCAGCCCAAATCTCTTGAGCTTACAAAGTGAGTGACTTTGGCACCACAGACCGTGGTTTGCTTCCTGTTTCCTACCAACAGTCAATGCCATTGTGGTTGAGAGAACCAAACAATCTTTTCAAAATCTTAATCAAGTCATTTTAAGGCCAGGATTCACTTAAAAACAAACTATTTTGCTTTTGGATTCAGTGAAGTGTCACCTGACCTTGCCTGAAAACTAATGTGTTGTAGCTGTTTGTGGTGAACATACTTGAAGGCTGGGTATGAAGCCTGCCGTCACAGAGGACGGAGTTATGCCCAACCATAAAAATGAGGATAACGACTTTTTTTCCAAAGGCATTCGAAAAGAGACAATTCCAACAATCACTTAATCTGAAGCACGTTGAAACCATTTATTGCTCAAGTTTAACCATTATCATATGATCCATTTTGTAGGGCAGTGAAAAATGATCTATATGGTTCATTAGTTGTGAGACCTTGTGCAGAATAACACTACAGAGACACTGTGTGAAACAGAACAAGCCAGAACGGCCGTTTCCTTTGTTTTTCCTTCGTAATCAAATGACTGCAACTGGATCTCTAAAGGTCTCCTTTTTACAAGTCTTTGATGTGATGTTCTCAAGACCTTTGTTCTCACTACTTTCATATCTATTGACCTAGAGCCATCTGGTCTGTCTTGTATGTGCGGATGCACCATAGACTGTAAGAAGTGGACGTAGTCATGGTGACGTCACCGATTGGTTTGTGGACTGACTATTTGAAGTCTCGAGTTCAGCATTTTGGCCGTCGCCATCTTGGCTTTTTTGCAACCAATGAATGGAAGTGACCATATTTGGAATGTGGAGGAGTGACGTAAACACCGTGTATGGCTCTGGAAGCAGCAGCGACCTGTCAATCACAGTTAGCCCCGCCCTAAGCATCCCCTGCTTCTAAATGGACCATAATGTACTAAATGAACATCATGCTGTATTGAAGAAGACTTGAAACTAGAGATTGAGACCATAAACTCATGTTTACAATGTTTACTGAGGTAATAAATCAAGAGAGAAGTAGAGTCATTTTCTCATAGACGTCTGCGTAATACATAGGCTTTATTCCTTTATTCTCATAGGCTTCTTTTTTTGCAACCAGCAGAGTTGCCCCCTGGCCATGAGAGAAAATGCAAGTTTAAAATTTAAATTTAAAATGGCTTCACTCTTCAGAACCGCAGGTTGCCGCCTGGTTTGCGCATGCAACCTAAAATCTGACAAGTGCTACTAAACATTATCATTGGTCACAACGGTGCTCCTGACATTTAGCAGGTCTGTGTGTGTGTGTGTGTGTTTGTGTGTGTGCATGTGTGACACTGTGCCCTGTAGGGCTGCTCCTCCTCAGGCGAAATTACAGCTTTAAAACATAGTGGTAATTTAAAATCATAGAACTATTGACCCCTATTTACTATTGTCCCTGGCCCTGAAAGGCCCATCCCAGACTCGACATCATCGGTGGAGGTTACCACTCCACCACCTGTCACTGGTAGGATGCCTTATCCAATACAGGGGCGCCACATTCATTGGCCTGCACATGTCAATCTGGAGTATTTGTTGGCAATAGAGAAGTGGGTGAAAGCCTCTTTGGCCAATTGGATTGGTTCCTGTGTGGCAAACTCATGCCATATTTGCATAAAGTTCAGTGGATTCAACTTCTGCCCCCCACATCCTACACTGTGTGCTTGATTTCGCACTACAGTTCATCCAATGTGCGATGAAGCTAATTTCTCACTCCTAGTATGAAAAGCATGCAGGAGGAATTGGTCACACTGGGGCTTCTCCATCAACCACCGTGGATACCAATAAAGGTCTAAAATGTCTGTCTGCCTCAAACAGCTTTAAGAGTTGTTGCAAACGGAAAGTGGGAAGAGGGAGATCTCCTCAGGCAGGAGCCCTTCAGCTTCATCCTTCAGAGACGGGACTCTATCTTTGTGCCGGCAAACCCCTCGTGTTTCTTACTGAAGAGCAAATGCACCCAGCCGTGAATAGCCTGCTGTCTGCAAACTCCTGGGAAGAGGAGGGGGGCTGTCGGAGCGGAGGGCTCATCTGGGTCCCCAGGAGCCTGGATCCAGCAGAGAATTACTAATAGGATCGGTTCTGCCAAGTCGGTATCAGTGAACCATAGAAGACTCAGACAGACATGGACTCCGGCGCTGCACTGCGGGGTTAGGGTCAGCAAGCTTTCACTTCAGTCGGTCCACGAAGCCAAAGCAACAGAACAAGAAATTAATAGTTCTTCTACAAACCATTTAGAAATATGAGTCATGGTCTTTTAATATGAATGGAACTGTAGCTAAAGGGTCCACCTTTATTCAAATTAAAGTCATCTTTCAACAAATCAAACTGTTAGAGTGGAGTTTAAACAGGCTGAAGGTTAAGGCCATTGCTTCTTTTCAAAATGGTAACATGCCACTAAAACAAGCAGCCTTATTAGATAAGACCTTTTCATGTCTTCCCTCAAACTCTTCCTACTTCCAGACTTGTAATGCGGCCTCACACCACAGCTTGATGGTCTACATGCCATGATCCCCACGTGATCCCCACGTGAAGAATTCTACTTCTTCACCAATGGACTTAAACTTACTTCTTAGTATGAAGACTTAAGGCCAAATGAGATATCCTCCATTTAAAAAATCAAATATTGTGGTATATAGTGCAGCCCAAAATACACTTTCTGGATTGATGCATGTGATGGTTGTTATATACATATGGGTATTTTTTCATTAGCTACAAAGTTACAATAAAGGACAACACACTTTCTTGGATAAATTCAAAGTTGATCGACTTGTTAATTGACTGAATTTCAATTGATAGTTTGATTGCATTTGCCCCCTCTAACCTAAAGCTAAAACCTGGGGGGCAGTGGAACGAGCTGTAAAAACAACACTGACATATGATCACCTTAAAACTGATTGTGGCAAACATTTGCCTATTTACACATCCAGCAGACACGGGCTAACATTAGCATTCATTGGAATTTGTGTCACTGGCCACACAATGAATGAGTCCAACGTTCACCGCTCTGCTTTGTTTCACCAGTTGTCTTTAGCTGCTAAATGCTCCTCTATGTTCAGCAGCTGCTCTAACTGCCCCTGTCTGCTGATCAGGCAGAGTACAGTGTTCACGTGCTGAGACCCTAACAGAAGGGTGTCGGCCATGAACAATGATCTGACAGATGCTAAAATGAGGAACTATAAACAATCCTTCACTTCAATCTTTGCTTGTATGAAATAATGATTAATGCAGCTTTAAAATTGTGCAAAAAAGCCACAAGGCGTATCGGAGTCCGAGCATTCATTCATTGTGATTACAACTAACATCATAAAGTTTTTCTTTGACTTTGAACAATGATGGAACTATACCTGAGTGACCCATCTTCTGGGGTGTCTTCTTAGCAACACAAGCATAAAAAACAAAAACTGCTCCTTAATGCTCCTTAAAGGCATAGTATCGTTACTTACATTCATTGTGCAATCATTAAAAACATGTTTCATGAAATTGCCAGGTACTTATGACATGCTCATTTAGTGCCCACAAAAGATGTTTTGCTTGAAGAAATGTTGTGTTTGTGCAACTACTGTAGATTGTTATAGAGCATAACTTCCGTACCAACCAATATTCAAAAAGTGACAAGAAACGGGATCATCTGATAATCTGAATTTTAAAAGTGAATACTTAAAGTAGCGTTTTGAAAATAAACTCTTAATACAGTAAACTGCATACCACAACTGACAGCACTGTGTGAGCATGACGTCTACCCAACAACGTTCTCCGCTTCAAGACAGGCTGCACGTCCCACTGGAGGTTCAGTTTGATGAAGTGGACATGAAATGAAAAAATACTTTAACCCTTTTAGATCAAAACATGCACCTATTTAACAATATATGTTTAAAAAGAATTGGGGAAAAAATCGATTTCTTTGTAATTTTCTCCCAAAATCGAATTGGCAAAGGTTCATCAGCAGAGGACACACAGATCTAAGTCTTAGCTTCACATCCGAGTCATTACTTAGTGCAATTGTGCATCAAATGCAGTCTTATCCTTAATAAAATCAAATCTTCATCTCGTGCAAATTCCCGTCTTGGGGAAATTTGCGATGCTATGCAAATAAACATTTTCCAGAGCTCCACTTCCATGTGGGACTGGGTTCTTGTGCCAGAGGGTGGAGGCAGTGCACCGACCCTTTGTACCATTTACTCTTCTTTCCAAGAGACAATGTCCTGGGAGGCTTCTGTTACCGACTGCAGTCGATATCAGGCTGGCAGAGCCGGCATTACTATATGTCATCATCATCAGCCAGAGACACCCCTGGCAGTTCCGAAATAAGCTACATTAACAGTATTTATAACAACCTTAATATAGTTACAGATCCATAGAAAAGAGGCTGGTCTCGAACCTACCTTGAGGAGCTTTGAATGTTTTATGTTGTCTCTCTCTGAGCCAGCACAAGTCAATGATGATAATATATTTGAGTAAGACCAAAGAAATTCAGAGAAGACATGAGATAAGTTAACACGCGACATAATCTTTTTTTAAAGTGGAGGAAATAGAGCATTTGTTGGGGACTGTTTTCGCTTGGTGCTGTATAGACACAGTGAGTGTTTCTGGCAGCAGCACGGTGTATGTGGTCAAAATGAACTACAGTGTGAAAGTCTGTGGTGATGAAGTAACATGTCACCCAATGAAACAGTGTGTCTCTCTGATGTGCTTTTAATGGATCTTGGACATCAATGGAGCTCTATGGTGTTGGGGCCATGTGCCGACCATGTGCTTTGAGACAAAGGAACCTAGCCTTCTTATTCTGCAGAGCAATCTGCAGCCTGATCTGAGTTTGAGATAGGAGTAAGCACCAAACAATGTTTCGATGCGAAAGCAATAAAATATCAACAATGCGATCTAATTGGACGAGGGCCACAGACACCCCAGGACCCCCTGCGGCTCAGCCCTTCTTTTACAAAACCGTGTTTCACCCAGTGGTGGGCCGTCAGGGCCTGCAAGGCCTTCTTTGCTGGCCTAAACAGAATCACAAATTTATATCTATTTTATAATTGTTGGAATGCTGTTAAGCATTCCAACAATTACTATTAACAATTAACTATTGTTATCCTCCTGTTTCTTTATTGTTGGAATGCTGTTAACTTTTGTGAAAAAAACATTTGTGTTTTGCCACTGTGTCCACAATCTTCACTCTTCATGCATAATTTCTGGATGTAAAAGTAGCTAATATTGTCCTTGTCGTAGAAACATTACTGTGGAATCCCACAGATTTCCACATTTGACACAGAAGCCATTAATTGAGAGGAAAACCAACTTTCTGCTCCATAGAGACCAATGTTATGCATCTTCCACAGAACACGGTACCCCATTTCTAGATCGCCAGTTAAGCCACATTTTTTAAACTACAGACACAATTTTTACAGGATCTGTTCGTCAACTCAGCCTCCCTCTCAATTATTAATATCGGAGCTACGGTTATGGGAGTTTTGATGATTTGTTTGAGAGGCGTCTCCCTGTGTTATCTCCATGAAATGGCTTCAGGCACACAGGTGTTCACGATTGAGCCAGTAATTAGTGATGTTGACACACAGACTCACAGACACACGCGCACATACACTCCTCTCCCTCTCTCTCTCTCTCTGTGTCTCTCTCTCATGCAGTCATTCAGGTCTTAGGACTCTTTAGAGGTCTTTCCACCCTCCTCCACCCCCCCCCCCCCCCCCCCCACACACACACACGCCATTTTAAAATAAAAGCCCCACAGAATGAATCCTAACTGAAATGCTTGTGATGAGCCTGTCATTTAATAACCGGTTTGTGTTTATCTAACATTATGATTCTGTCTCCTCTCCCCTTCTCCCCCACACCCCACACCCCATTTCAAAATAAAAGCCCCAGAGAGTGAATTCTAACTGAACAGCTTGTGATGAAGCCTGTCATTTAATAACCTCTGTTTATGTGTGTCAAACATTATGATTATGTCTCCTCTCCCCCTCCCTCCCCCACCCAGTCCCACCCTTTCAAAATAAAAGCCTCATGGATTAACTGTATTTAAACATTAAACTCAAAATTAGGCTTTTTTGTTGAAAAAATGAATGCTCTTACTAATACTGCGACAACTACTACTGCTGCTAATATTTCTAGTATTACTACTACTACTGCTGCTACTACTTCTACTACAACTTTTGCTGTTGCTACTATTACTAGTGCTATTACTGCTACCATCAATATTATTACTACCACTACTGCTATTACTACCACTACTATTATTACTTATACTACAACTGCTACTACTGCTATTCATGCTACTACCAGTACTAATACTACTACAGCTATTAGTACGACTGCTACTAGTACTACTACTACTGCTACTTCAAATACTGCCATTACTTTTACTACTACTACTACTACTACTACTGTTATATTAAATACTACGACCACTACTACAGCTATTACTACTACTACTGATACTAGGCTACTACTTCTTCTGAATACTAATACTTCTTCTAAATACTAATATTTCTACTACTAATGATACTTCTACTACAACTACGACTTCTACTACTACTATTACAAATATCACTACTGCTACTACTACTACTTATTCTAATGCTACTAATACTTCCACTACTAATAATACTTCTACTTCAACTACAACTTCTACTACTACAAATATCACTACTTCTGAAATTTGTTTAAGCTACAGAAATTGTTCAAATATCAAAATGTTCAGCTCTTTCAGGAGAGGGGTGCTTTGACTTTTCATATTTGTAATCTTTAAACTTTTTGAATGAAGCTTTTTGCAATTTTCTTTTGAATGGGATCTCTATGGAGAAAATCTTCAAATCCTGTTTTACTTCAACTTTCAAAGCCTTCTTCTTCCTCATACTTTCAGCTACAGACACCATAGTTAGACATTTCAACTAGAAGGTTTTTCAGCAGTGCAGTTTAAATGCTTTCGGGCTTCAACATTTTTCAGACAGTCTCCCATTTCTTAATTTTCAGCAATTTTTTCACAATTAATTTCAGCTTTCAGCATTCCAACGCATTTTCAGCAGGAAATGCATTTTCTAGTATAAGTTTGTTCTTTTTCTTCCTGCCTTTTCAGTGTTTAACAGTGTTTAACTGATAACTTGCACTTAATTATTATTCATATTACACTTTCTTTGGCACCTTATGGTTTACACTTTATTTTTAGATTGTTAGCACTTTAAAAACTAGAAAAACCGCCTCAAGGCTGAATGCCTCCACCAACCAGTCAGTTTACATCCACGTCTGTCCAAAGTGTCATCACTTCATCCTATTAAACATTTGTGTGCCAAAAACCTTTTGTTAGGTCACATTGACCTTTGACCACCAAATTATAATCAGTTCATACATGAGTCCAAGTGGACACGAGTGATAAGTTTAAAGACATTCCCCCAAAGTGTTCGTAGAATATCGCTTTTACAAGAATGGGACGGACGTTACAGTCATTTAGCAGACGCCTTCATCCAAAGCAACTTACAATTTCAGATTCTATCACATTCATCCATATGTTGGGGTTAAGAGTCTTGCTCAAGGACACATAGACATGCGACTAACGGAGATGGAGCCGGGGATCGGACCGCCGATCCTCTGATTGAAGGACGGCCCTGCTCTCCACTTAGCCACAGTCACCCCACATGGACATGAGGTCCTCGAGTCCAGACGGATGTTTCACCTAAATCTGAAGAAGTTTGCTAGTGCTCCTGAGATATCACGTTTACAAGAATGGGACGGATGAATGGAGGGATGGATATACAGGCAGACAACACGGAAAAAGTTGCAAAGGCATTGAAAACAGATCTGGGTTTTTAGGTTTTATTTCTAGGTTGTGAAGCACTTTAATGGTTTGTAGAGCAGTGCTAAACAGTTCAAGCTGTAGCCATGACGCGCCCGCTGTCCGCCTGTCTCTCGCTCTGTCCACCTCCGTCTCTTGGTGCGTTGATTCGACATCACAGGTGCCCGAATTTAGCCCCGCTTGTTGAGATGTGGCTGTATTAGGCGGTGGATCCTCTTTAAAGCTTGGGTCTTTGAACCAGCATAAGTGATCGGTGGGTAGAGCTGAGAGCCAGTGGTTGATCCGGCGGGGCGACCAGGCGCGCAATCGGCATCACACAAAGTTAGCAAGAGGATGGCGACATCCACTTCATTACCACGCCTCGCTTTGTAGGGACAGGAAAAAAAGATTGACACATTTTAAGTCTTCCATCACGACCAAAGCTGTCAAGGACGGTCACCGTTATACGAGTTAACACTCTTTCTGTACACATCACGCCCCTGCCGTCTCCTTGCTGGTGTGACTTTCTTTTTCTGTTTGCAGCCTGTGCTGTCACCCAAGAGCCTACCGTGCTATACATGTGACGGATAACCACGGATGCAGCAAACACCTCTCTGACAATGTGGACTGACCCTTGCCTGTGAAGTGTGCAGGGCTCTGTGGCTGCGTTCCTACCTAATGTGAGTTCATCTAAGCAGAGGGAAAGAGCTTCCTCAATACTTACACTGTGGCTTATAGGTGGGAATAAAGGTTTGAAGGCTGTGCAGCTTGTTAGGTTGGATCAGCCTTCAGTTGCTAAGTGACGGGACTTAAAACCCGAGACAGAAGAGGTAGACAGGCAGGACTATAGATATTGTTTTATCTTAAAGCATGTCAGGCTTGTGCTGATTGGTGATTGGATCGTATATATTGACGATTGAAGCGATGATCGGCAATCGCTTTTTCCTATACGCCGGCATTAAGGCGAGTTGAACTTACTGTGGGAACGAAGATCTCTAGAATCTGTGCATCTAGAGATGTTTCGGATGGAGTGGCATGTTTGACACAGAGTCACGTAAATAAACATGAGTGGATTTCATATCCTTAATTAGAAACCAGCTTGCAATCTCTTTTCCGTGGATCCGACCCTGCTCACACTTTAGTTAACATTCGATTGAATATCACTGTTTTCTTTACTTTTGAAGCTTTGATTGAGGCTTTCCAAAGAAGCTTCGTCTTTTCTCATATTTTATTTTTCTCATATTCATCCTAAAAGTATGGGGAAGATGTGATTTTGTGTCATTGTGGTAATATAAATGTAATTGATGATGCTGTTAGATTGCTGCGAGACTGCCCCATTGATACAGGTGTGTGTGTGATCACGTTTATTTCCAACCCTGTTGGATGGGGACCGCAAACATCCCTGCACAATCAAATCTGTAGTGTTTCATGATCTCACTGTCTCCTCCGTCCTCGTCTTTTCACCATTTTCTCCTCTTGTAAGCCTCTTAAAAGTCCTCCTTTCTACTCCTTACAGTTTCTCACCTCAGGAGCTCTCATACCATAACTTTTATCATGTCTGAACTTTAAGGGGAAGTTCTTCGAAAATGACATCATTCTGAGAACTTTCTTAGAAGTTCATCAATAGGAGCGATTCTTTGCACTATAAGCTTCATGAATACGGCCCCCGGTCTCATTGAATTCCCGCTGAGCTCTTTACGACAGCGACTCAGCCTCAGCCAGTCAACTGGGACATTGTCAAGAAGCACAAACCCGCCCGACAGTCTGACTCATTAATTACCTTTAAATGGGTGAGCATCGGGGTTGTGCAGCTGGTGCCAGAGAAAAGAACGTTCAGTAAATGCATTGTCCTTGGGAAGAGCTCAATCTTTTAGAGTGAATTGATGAGCATTAATTATTCAGCATCAAGCCCAAACAAAGGGCACGGCTGCAGTGGCTCACGGAGCTCGGGGCAACGTCAGGAGGTGGGCGGTGCACGGTAGACGGGGGGAGCATACCTTTAGCATGCCCTCACGTTTATAAATGCATGGAGCTGAACTCTTCTCTGAGCCATTCTTAAGTGCACTTCTGACTCTGACGCATATCCATCTATCATCCGGCCTCTGGCAGGGTGTCCGCCTGCTGAGATGGACATCAAAGAACAAGACCTCTCTCCTCTTTGATCCGCTCCGGTTTTGACAGCACTCCTCGCCGTCTTCACTCCGGGTGACATCAATTTTCTATTTGCAAATTGAGCAATAAAGCTTGTCCAATTTGGATGACATTGAGTCGTATGCGTTTAGTGAAAACCACCCACCGTGTCTTCCATTGTGAGGTGACTGTCACCCGAGAACTCTTTTTTCGCACATTTCCACTACAAACAGAGCGTTTTAACACTTCACACGATGTGATGACTAACCCTTGTTCTGGTTTCTTTTAGTCAGCCAGGCACCTGTAGAGAGCAGCCTGGAGCAGGAAGAAGGTGGGTGAGCAAGTCAACAAATGCACTGCTTATGTCATACGCACTGTTGAATGAACACCTGTAGAAACCTTTCATGAGACAACGAGGAGGAGCACTGTCGTCATGGAAAGTCATACATGCACTCATGCTTCAAGATGCTTCATTCCTAATCAAATGCATAACATGCCGACTGGTGTTGTGACTAATTTGCAAAACCGATCCTTCTGAGAGCAGAGAGGCTCGCTAGCTATTCCATCAAGCACGAAGAGATTTCCAAAGTAATGGTTACCCACAATCCATTACTCTTTCATCCCTAAAGGCATCCGCACATCATCCCTCCTGCCTCTCTCCTTTTTAAACGGTTAAACTGAAAGGAACACAATGATCCGAGTATTTATAACCAAAAGACGTCAGAGGCAAACCTTTTCAGGTACAATTTGAAATGATTCCAAGTAAATGTGATAAACCTTTAGAGAACATTATTCTTTTTAAAAACTGATTTGTAATTGCCTTATGAATATTCTACAATCATCACAAAAATTGAAAAAATGGCACACAAAGGGAACGAATCCGTCACGGGGACCCAGTTTAAGACCTCCGAGTGCCACAGCATCATTATGACAAAGCTGGCACTTTAATACGGCGGAATCATTTAAAAGTCCCGCTGCAAGTGACAGCGTGAGCATGTTCTTCATTTCACTGGAGTGTGTGAGTGAGTGAGACCACAACACAGAGAGAGAGAGAGAGAGAGAGAGAGAGAGAGAGAGAGAGAGAGAGAGAGAGAGAGAGAGAGAGAGAGAGAGAGAGAGAGAGAGAGAGAGAGAGAGAGAGAGCGAGGCCTGATGGGATGCCGTATATAGTGTAAAAACACACTCCTGCACTTCATCATTTCTGTTGGTGGTGGACACTCACTTCTTCATCATATGAGTAAATACAATATAATAAAGTACAATAGTGATGACATTACATTATATCCTGCTCACTAAAGTTGGCATGAACTGCAATTTACTGCAGTGGCTCAACCCAACAGCAACCACAAGTGTTCAAGTCAACGTGTGACTTCACGGATAATCTATGTTTATTATAATACTTTGAGAGTTTTTTGAAAGTGAAGAAGACATCACAGACGGCTGCAGTGCATGAACACCACAGTGACGGGCGCTTAGCAACAACTACACCACCAAATGTTGAAGAAAAAGAAAAAGTAAAGAAAGAGGCAGACTTCTCACATTACACCTTTAACAACCAAAAGTGTGAATGTGAAAGTCTTCCTTGTACACACTGCTCTTGCACGCTGAGCTCATACTTCATGATTGGCGGGACAGATTAACGTGGCTGGCAGCGGCTACAAACATGCCCAGCGGCGTGCCGCCACCGTCCACCCTCGGGCAGCCATTCTCTTATACCCGGCGTCAGGTCTGCTGCTGTGTACGCGTCAGACTGTCTGTGCTCAGCGAGGCCGTGCCGTCTGTTTCCTGGCCTCCTACAACATCAGACTTTGATTCCACTGAGCTCTCTGATGAGGCCGGCGGGCCCTTGTGCACCTGTAGCTCTGGTTAGACAAGAACAAGACGTAAAGACGCTGAGGCACATCACCGCGTCTCCCTTCTGACAGCAGTAAGAGAGCAGTTAAAGAGACATGCACACATGAGTTGGTTGTGTTAGTGATGCTCTGACACCCTTTCGTATTTTTGCATCGCTGCCTAAAAAACCAACAAGCTAGCACGCAAGGGCAACAAGGGTTCATGGTCGAGCAGGTTTCTGAAATCAATCAGTTTCACAGACCGGACGGATCTGAATGAAAACAGGCCGTGGTGATGAGCGATGATGTTGCCATGACAACAGGCAGGCTGAGCGTGCAGCCCGGCTGAGCTATCTTCAGGCGCACGCAGGCAGCAGCACCCAGACTGTTTGGGTTTCTAACCTCTAAAGTGGAAGAAAGCAAGCTGCAGTCTCAGATGGGTTGATGGGGGGATGGGGGGTTGCGTGGGTGGGTGATGGTGAGGTGTGTGTGGGGGGGGGACAACACAGTCAGGCATCGGTTAAACCTCTGCCTCAGAGCACAGACATGGAATATGACAAAGGTGGTGTTGTTTTTTTCATGTATTTTTTGTTACCATTCCAATCCAGCAATGGCCAACTACAGAGATGTGAGAGGAACAAACACACAGATTAACACATTGGAGAACACATACGTCTACACACACAGCCATATACAAGGCCTGGAGCCGCACTCTTCATTTGAGAAAAACTAAAAAACTAAATCATAAACAGGAAAATCAAGCAGAAGCTCTCGCTCTTTCTATCTCACGCAGACGAGTGAACACACACCGACAGCCGTTGTTGAACACACACTGCATGAGAGCGGAGGGAGAACAGGACGGCTACAACAATAGAAACAGCGTGGGGAGTCGGCGTGGGGAGTCGGCGTGGGGAGCCGGCGTGGGGAGTCGGCGTGGGGAGCCAGCGTGGGGAGTCGTCAGCGTGGGGAGTCGTCAGCGTGGGGAGCCAGCGTGGGGAGTCAGCGTGGGGAGCCAGCGTGGGGAGTCGTCAGCGTGGGGAGTCGTCAGCGTGGGGAGTCAGCGTGGGGAGCCAGCGTGAGGAGCCAGCGTGGGGAGTCAGCGTGAGGAGTCGTCAGCGTGGGGAGTCAGCGTGGGGAGCCAGCGTGAGGAGCCGGCGTGGGGAGTCGGCGTGAGGAGCCGGCGTGGGGAGTCGGCGTGGGGAGCCGGCGTGGGGAGCCGGCGTGGGGAGCCAGCGTGGGGAGTCGTCAGCGTGGGGAGTCGTCAGCGTGGGGAGTCAGCGTGGGGAGTCAGCGTGAGGAGTCAGCGTGAGGAGTCAGCGTGGGGAGTCAGCGTGAGGAGTCAGCGTGGGGAGTCAGCGTGGGGAGCCCGTGAGAAACGGACTGCTGCACATGAACACTCGAGAACAAGTTGGTTAAAGAGGCCGTCGGACGTTTGGGGGGTTTCCTGCTCACCTGCAGAAACAGACGCATGAAGGCTCTCTGACAGCAGCTGATCTGACACAGAGTGGTGGTCTGATGTCAGTTATTATGCTGTTAATGAAGTTAATGAATACATTGTAATTACTGTAATCAAATGAGAGTTTGATAGACAGCGTGGTGCTCGGTCGCCTCTATTAAGATGCAGTAGACTTGGAAAAATACAAACACCACATCCTCTCCATTCATTTGTTGTTTTCTCTTTACGTTTTCTTTGCTTTTTATATTAAACTTCAATTTTTAGTGGACAAGAAGTCACCTAAGAAGACAGGATAGAGTTGGCCAACCTTATTTTAAGATGAGACAAAAGATGTCTTTAGCCCGTGTCCATGATGACTCAGAGCCTTTCTGCTAATGGCGATTGATTGTCTGCTGTTAAAGAGCGCCCTCTCAGTGTATACTGTCACATCTGTGGTGCCGGGGTCAAAGGTGAAGCGTGTAAGAGCTTTCCACTGACACAGGGTCACGAGGCTGAAATCACACCTTTCATTTCCATGGAGGATAATTCAACGCTACTCTCTGCGCCCCCTTGTGCACCCCAGGGTGCTCTTTAAGACGCACGCTCGCTTTCACACCACGCGTTCTCTCACACACATACACAGAGCCTTCTTTCTGTTACTTTCAGAAGCCAGCTGGCCTTCAACAACAGAGCAAACAAAAGGCATCAATCTGCGCGCTGCCTCCGTGACACCACACTGAGGCCTGACGTTACTGCAGGTGGAACCGCCATCGGGGAACTTGGTTCACGCGCAGGCAACGGAGCTTTGAAGGCAGTTCGAGGAAACAGTCTGTGTCTGTGTGGTATTGGTGCAGGGAACTGTGGCGGGACTTTGTTTCTGTGTGTGCCTGCTGGGTGGGTGTCGGGTGCGGGGAGACAGATATATGTGCGTTGTAAACATGAGCGCTCGGCTCCAACCGCTCCCTTCTGCCAGTGAAGCGTCGCTGAAACTAACTCAATATTTACATCCCGCTAGTTCCTCCGTCTGCAGGGCGAGCGCCGGAAAACCTTTACAAGAAATTACCAATTAAATTTGGTGGAAGAGTACAACGGACGGCAGACTGACAGAATGTTTGCGGACATCTTCAGTTTCCCTTTAAAAAATGAATGATTGAACTGTAATGTGATGTTAACGTAACCTCAAATTTAGCTTCAGGGATAATATCTCGGCGTAATATCAAGTTGAAATATTACACTCTTTTCATTACAAAGCACACACCATGTATCAGTCCTTTCACACATAAAGACAAATCCTTACTGAACGTCTACTGATGGATTGCAAGAGGAAGACAACTGATGCGGGGCAAGATCAAAGCCAACACCCCCCTCACCTGCACCGCACACTCCTCCAGCCCAAACCCCTCCAGGTCAACATCTAGATGGCAGTCAGACTCTGGAATCAGGCGATGGAGGAAACAATTACATATTGATTGAATCAACAGGACAAACTCATCAGTGATAATGAATGTACATTTCACTTTATGGGTTCCATATCTCAAATTATTTCCTTCTGGACAAACACAAAATCTGGATTTGATCTGATAGTTCGAGGGTCAATGCTGAATGCTGGTGAGCCGTCTTCTCTCCAACAGTGTTTCCCTTCCTCAAACACCCGAACCACTTTGCTGCTGACTTTGAGCCAAATGCGTCCGTGGATGCTTACAAAGTAACGTACAATTATGTAATAGTTGGCGTAGATAATGAAACACGGACATGTATTTGAAAGACTCCTTGTAGATCCTCCAGTTTCCAGTTTGTATGCTAAGCTACGCTAACAGTAGCTACATATTCATTGGACTGACATTAGAGTGGTAATGAAAAGTGACGCCCGTAAATGTATTTCTCAAAACGTAGAACTGTTCCTTTGAATGCTGTTCTGGAGGCTTCCGAAATTACAAATGATCTGAATTATTTGAAGCATGGCAAAGAAGAAGTGCTTTGCTTTTTGCCATGAGAGCAAATCAAATTGTATCTAAAAAGAATATTTCTGCAAAATATCAGCCACCAGAAATGGAGGCAAAATTCAATTCCAAACACTGTTTATATATTTGACCCTCAAAGGGGTCAAATGACATCTAAACAGCTGCTGCAGCGCTGCCCTCTAGGGGCTAACCCTTCAGGCAACGTCACCTGTGGCCACGCCCCAATCAGTGATGTCACAGCAGGTACTTTGACAGCAGATATAAAACATTAGAGAGTTTTCTTTCTTGTACTCCCTTAGTGTCCAATTATTTAAAAAGCAGTCAAACTTTAACAAATTAAAGGTGCCAGGTCTGAGACTGGGAGCATTGCTATTGCCTCAAAGCGTCTCTCAACGTCGCCGGAGAGCTCATAGCTGATGATGCTAAAAGCAGAAACTAAGGCAAAAGTGCTGACACATCCCACAGTGTTGAGGGGGGACACGGGACCATGTTCTCAGTTGTAACCACCGAATGAGAGCGATGCTAACAAGTGGGGCACGCTCACACGTGGTCAGCCCAGCGAACAAAGCAAGGACACGCTGTGATAATAAGTCACACTGATGGACAGTGACTTCATCATTACTCCACTATGTCTTTACAAAGACATCATGTGTTTGCTGCTGTATTAATGCTCCTTTCAACACTTCAGCTTTAACCGTGGTGTGTTTGCATCACAATTGCATGCTGACTGTGACATCACGAAGACCTGTGTGGCCGTTTTGCATTTATTTCCATTCACACAACATGACATCACAGAAACACGTCAGCCTGCCAATGAGGGATCGATGTGCGATCCATTACCCAGAATTCATCAGCAGCCTGAGACGAGCTGAGCGAGCCCCTGTCCTTCACGTACAGTGGGGGTCTCAAATGAAGAGGTGATTGGTCTTTAGAGACAACTGCTGCAGACGATCTTTGATACGCTGATATTAATTAAGGCCACTCAACACAATGGATTTTAAGTATTCGAAAGCTACTGATGAACAGCTGATGTATTGATTTATAATATCAGAGAATAACTCGTGTTTTTTGTGGTGTTATTTTCAAACTGGTGTTTTATCAGTTTTGTGGTGTGATGTCATATCTCAGAGTGCATGCTTCTGAGCTGCATCCAGATCAAACCTCAGAATTGAAACTTATTTACACTTATTTACACACTAACTAACAACAACTAATGATGATCAAAAAGAAATGTCAGAAGAAGTGGCTCAGAAGCTAACATCTCTCTTATTACCAACACCAGACTCTGCACTCATTTTGGTTCCACACATTTATTTTGCGGATCAGAAATCGAGCATTTCTGAAAGAGATCTAAAGGAGGAACTAACACGCTGTGACCGTTGATGGGTCATTTCTAGAGCTGGAGCCCAATAAACACGACAGAGTAACACGGAGAGAGGATGCATGACGTACATGAACAGCATCAGTGTGCAACAAATGTGGGCTATAGACTCTGTTTGGCACAGGCCTCCACACCTAAAATACACTGCAGCTCTCAATATCCATCCTGACGCTGTTAACATCTTGTTTGCTTATATTACAAGCGGAAACAAATCCCTTTTTTATTAGTGATAATTGCACCTGTTCCCAAATCAGGCTCTAAAACAAGTGTGATCTTGAAATGAGTCTAAATAAGGCAGAATACTTCAGTAACATAAATTGTATCAGCATCATTCATACACCATAAATTGGTTGGAAAGAGATGACCTCACTTGCAAGACATCTCACTTTTCTTTTTAAAGGAAAACAAGTTTCTGACACTTTATACTAACTTATACATGAGATTTCTTTTTGTACCCTTTCTGGGGGATTTGGGGTTAAACTAACGCGTTCACGTGGACACGTTAAACAGCGCTTTACTGTGAATGAAAAGGTGTGAAGTGAGGGTTGCTGTGCGTGTTTGGAGAGCCCCACGCGCAGCGGTGCGCCCTTACCCGCGCCGCTCTGGAGGAGTAGGGATCCTCGAATAGATTCCAGATCACCGGCTGCCACTTCCTCCAGAGGCTGACGTTACCGTCGGCGGCCACGTCCTCGATGCCGAGCCTTTTCCCTATCTCGTCGTCATCCTCCCCGTTGTCCACGTTGAGCTCGAACACGTCCAGAGCCTCCTCCGCGTCCCGGTGCTGCCGATAAGTCATCCAGCAGCAGGGCTCCACGTCCGTCTCATCGATGCCCCAGAAGGACAGCTCCTCCTCGAACAGCGGTCCGCACACATCCGCCGGGCAGTGGAGTTTCCCGGTGCGGTAGTAGTTGAGCACGTAGGCGAAGACGCCCGGGTGGCGGTCGAAGAAGTACTCGTTGGTCCGCGCGTTGTACTCGATGAAGCCGGGGACTTGTTGCAGTTGATCCAGCACGGAGTCGATGTCCGAGTCGGAGGCAAGCAGGGCCAGGCGCGTCCCCGGCAGGGTCTTCAGGGTGGATTTGTAGGTTTCGTGCCTGGTGCCCCCGACGTTGAGGATTATCCTCTCGTTGTCGTCAAACTTGCCCATCGCTCTGTATCAGACATGACTTGATGGAAAGCGGGGGAAGTTGGCGAGTGCAGTCGGGAGGTAACGGCGAGCCCGACGCGCGCACACAACCCACAGTCCTGTTCAAAAAAGCTCCAGGATTTTCACTCTTCCGACGCTTTCGTGGCTATTTGGGGGCGGGGGGGGCGAGGAGGATGGCCATCGTTCGCGACGGAAGGATTTCGGTATAAGTGTCGTATCCCACAATCCGTTCAGACATCCGGTGCACGGAGTGTTGAACGATCTCAAACGCCGGCTCCAACCAGACTGCGCTGCTCCCGTTGCGCGTCTCTGGCGTCCCTGCCCTCTCCAAGACGCACAGCCGCTCGTCAGCGTCGACCTCGTTACTCAAACACATGGAACACAACACCAGAGATATCAGTCTCCCGTTACACGGATTTTCACATTTCAGTTGTGCTGATGTTTCTTTGCCTTTGAGGCGAGATGTTGGCTTCGGGGAAACCAAGCGGCGCGCATCTCCGGTGCTGCTGTCACCGTCTTGGCTCGATAAGCACAAACCAGAGGGAACATCAGCTACAAACAACCAGGAAACCAACTTTGTCTGCTGAAAGATTATCGAACAAAATAATGTTCATTTCAATCTGAACAGTTAACTATTATAAAATAACAAGCTCAATAAATTGTTATAAAAAGTAGAGATTCACAGCAAAACGGTTGTTGATTTTGATTGTAAGCATGTCATGCTTCAACAGGTCATGTTAGGACCAGCTGACAGCATCCTTCTATCCTCTAACTCTTTCACTGGGTGATGATTACCTTCTGCTTTCATTGGATTCATTTATTTTAGGCTCGAGGGATTTCACATGTGTGTGTTTCAGAGGAGAGGAGGTTGTTTTCCACAGAGTGAGGGAACAGCTCTGCCTTGTGTTTGAGCGTCAACATTCTCTCTCAACATCTGTGCATGAATCCCTAACACCCCTCAGCCTCAGGTCCATGTGACCTGTGCTCCCCTGACGCTATAGGTCGACAGGAGAAGAGCTGGACGATTTATTCATCAGTCAGACAGATCCCGGAAATTATTTTGACAACAAATTAATCTTATGGTTTTGTATCTCCTTTAGGTTTTGGGCTGTTGGGGGGGGCAAAACAGAATCAAAATAATCACAAGTTGCTGTAGTATAAAGCTGTTAGTATACACGATTTGTTGTAAGAGAGACACACGTAACATATTAAGTAACATTTAAAAATAACAGTCATATTAATCATATAATAATAATACATCATAATAATAAAACAGCTTGTGTCATCTTCTGGTGGTGTCTAATCTGAGATCACTCTGCTCTAATCATCACTGGTAGGGGTTTCAGTTGACTTCATCTTTGCCTGATAACGGACCAACATACATTATTGGGTTTTATTTCATTTTCAGGATTTTGTTTCTTACGGAGCCAACAAAACCAAAACCGTGTTCACATACGGGAAGGAGATAAGGAGATAAGGGCGGTGGAGAGAGCTGGTGTGCCTGATGTCAAACGGTGTTTTCATGAAGGTACCAGCTGAGTAGAAGTGAAACGTGTCCGGTTCTAAAGGCCACGCTGTACACCTGCACATGTCTGATCTAATGAAGTCAGCTGGTCCCAGCACAGAGTGAGTCACTGCTGGTGAATGAAGCAGCTGATGCAGTGAGCTTTCAGTGCTCTGACTGAACTAACGCAATGCCCCACTAATACCAGTACTTATAGGGGTAATTGTAGTGGAGGCCACAGCAATACTGCTGCTAAGAATAGAGACAGGCAGCACCTTAGCTTATAGAGGTTGTAGTATAAGTAGAGGTAGAGTATGAAGTAGAGCTTCAGTTAAACAGCTTCATGACGTTGCTGACGGCCCCAGAAACCAGACATTTGAGTGAACTTGTTTTTAACAATATGCACAATATTAAATTAAGATGTTATTTTTACGTTGACATTTTCAATGAAGTGACACACAGGGTCCTCCAGCACTCTGCAGATTCATGAACCTTTGGACAGACGGTAAAAGTGTTGGTTGGATGTTAGCTCTCTCTCTGTATCCTCCCAACACAGACAGAAGCCTTGATGCCAGTTCAGGTTGTGACAGAGAGATAACTGCTGAAGAATCTGGGCCTCTCTCTGCACAGCGTCTACAACCAGCCGTGATCCGGCAGCCTCCGGAGGAAAGAACGACATCTTTCAGGAATCGCAGCTCAATCAATGAGGAGACACAGCAGGCAGCTGGCCTGTGATTACATGCATCATTATTCCCTGATGTAAGGCTGCGGCCTCCGAATAACCCAATTACTCTTTACTCGTATCGTTCAAATCTGCTGAGAAGTTTTATTTCTGGTTCTAAATTCTGTGTTTAAAGATGACTTTCAATGAATAAAAACAATAAAACAATGATGCTCAGACTCGGTGTGGGCTATGCTGACATAGTTTGGTCCAAATTATAATGTCTCTTCAGCATTTTAATCTGCATTAATTGAGCCTTAACTAGTCGAGGGAATTGGAACAGTGCCAGTAGGAATAAAGTGAATTAATTGGTCAGAGAAGCCATTAACCCATCGTGCTAATAGGTTAAATATGTATGGTATTCACATGGAACCTCGTCTGGGAGATTGTTTCAACATTAGCACATTACATTAACGATACCTGCTTCTCTTGGTATTTGTGTTGTGTGGCCGTTGTGACAATGTGTCATTTGCATGCTACTGCAGTTCATCTGTTGGGATGCCTCAAGTGTCATCTACAAAATTCCTAGGAATTATTGTTGATTAGAGTTTAAATTAGAGTAAACATGTTGACTGTGTTAGTAGAAAAATAAACAAATCTACTGGAGTAATCAGGAGGGTTAGACCTCTTGTCTCCTTATTCTTTGTAACAGTATAATCAGTACTTTTTCTACTACTCTGCTAAACATGTTGGTCCTCCAGAAATATTGTGTTAGGATTGCAACCCGATCAGAGTCACACTTTTCTTCTGCTCCTCTATTTCAGAAACTGCAGATTCTTACTATTTATGACATCAATATTTCTCAAATTTATGTTTTTATTTATAAGATACTTATAGGTGAAGGAATATTCCTGATCAGTTCAAGACCTACTTTAAAGTCAAGTCACAGGTTCACTCTTACTCGTCAATCTTCACATCTTCATCCTCCTAAGTCACTGACTAGCAGAGTTACATTTTCTGTAAGATTCAGGGAACCAAATTATGGAATAACTTTTCCCACCAAACAAAATAATGTTCCTCTGTAAAATGTTTCAAAAGATGCCTAAAAGAAAACCTGATTGCTGTTTTGTAACAGTTCTTTTATGTCTTATTGTTCATGTCTTTCCTGTTTTAGCTGTTATATTACATTTATAGTAGTTTCACTCAGAGAGACTTGTAGCATTAATGTTGCTTATGAGTTACTGCAGGTGAATAAACACAAACACGAACACAAGCCCATGCTTACTCTCACACTCAACACAACTACAGTATTTTTAATTTTTATTTTCTTTCTTTCTTTTGTTGTTTGTTTTGTTGTAATGTAATATCTGATGCATATTTTATTTTATGTATTTTGTAATATTGTGATATTGTAATATTATATAGGTGGAGGCTTCAAATAAGCCCAGTTGGCTTTCTGCCTCTTCCTGCTCTGTGATATTCATTTATCTCTGTTGTGTTTTTTATTTTCAATTTTATTGTTTGAATTGTGCAAAATAAAAAAAATATTACCTAACAAAGAAAAACATAAAATATCAGGGGTACACCAGCAGTATTGATAAAAACTGGCAAATTACTCATTCATGTGCAAAATCAATATAACATAATAACTCAACACGTCATATTTACTTCATCTGTGCAATAATGTGAACCCGCCCATTCAGTCCAATTATATCGTATTTTAGTTGTTGTTTTGTTTCGGTTTACTTATTTATTATACCTTGACTGTGAGATGACTTATTCATTAAACATGATGTCTCTTGTTGTTGCACGATGCACTTTGCTGCTGTAATGCAGCACATGTACCCGCTGGGACTAATGAAGATGCTGTTATCTAATATACAGAACTGGGAGCTGCTGCACTGAATGGATATTTTTGACTCATTCGATTTAGTCATACTTGTGGAAAATTGTTTAAAAGACTCTAAACGTATTCGATTTTTAGATGACAAAGTACATTCTCCAATCAACGAACAATATGTTCAGTACTTTATAAAAAGTTATTTTGATGTGGAGTTGGCTTTGACTGGTGTATCGAGGAGTAGAGCAGTACGATGTGCTGTGGATCAGTTACATGGTTTCAGGTCCGGGTCGACCTTACAGGACACATCACTGATCACCAACAGAGGCCCATCTGGGTCAGACACCATCTCCTGTGGTAGCTTCACTCATTACACAACCTGCTGCTTAAAACGAACAGCCGGTGAACTCTGAAATCGGGAGTATACTTTAATGCAGTGGCGGCTGGTGGAAAATTTTCTAGGGAGGGCCATCCTATCAATTTCAGCAAACATCCCAGTATGATTTCATGCAAAAAAATTTAGCATCAAACACGCATTATTACTTGGCAGTTAAATATTTAACATGTATTCCAACATGAAAAAAAACAGTAAATAACACTTATATAATATAATACAATATAATATAACATGTTTATTTATTGAGATGTCCCTATGGACCTTGTTATAGGAGGTAAAGATCAGGAGAAGTAAACATGAAGTGTAATTATGAATACTGATGTTAAATTAAGCTATGATGAGTTTTCACTGTTAATTTAGGGGGGGAAAAGTGGCCCGGGAGTTACTGTCAGACCGGCCCACTCAATACACGGCGCGCTGCCCACTCAATACACGGCATGTATTTCGCCGGTCTACGGCGGCCATTCGCACCTCCGCCGGCGTCGCCCCGAAAGACGCCCGGCACGACCGCACGGCGCAGACCGCGGTTATGGAGAAAAGTTTTTAAAAGCACCGTAGTGTCCAGCAGTGCTGTGGCGTCCTCGGATCGCGAGGAGTAGTATAATGTCAGTTTATACTGTTGATACAGTTTTCACTGATTATTGACTTTCGGTATTAGAGTAAATTGAACGTGTTCTGTGAAGCATATAATTTAGTCCCGTCGGCCTACCGGGGATTCCCCCGGTATCCCCGATGGCCAGTCCGCCCCTGCCTGTGGATACGTATGGTATGTCGAAGTAATCAGCGTACTTTTCGGAAGAAAGGAAGTTGATTGACTGACTTGTACGAAGTAGTGAAGCTTCGCATGTAGTCTGCTGTCTGATTGTGAGGTCAGGCTGATCTGATATCAGCTCTTTGGCTGCAGAATCGCCGCCAAAGTTCTCCTCTCAAACGGGTCTTGGAGGAGGAGTGGTCGCGCTGGCGCGGGCTCCTGTAGAGACTTCTCCTGACGAGAACGCGCAGCTCCGGGCCTGATCGTTCTGGCCCACAGCTGAATCTATTTGAGGGCGCTGATTGGCTAAATTGTATGTCACTCATTTATATCTTGAATCAGCAATTGGCTAAACGGCTTCATAGACCCGTCTTTTTTGGGCTAAAACGATCAAGCCCCCCTTGCTGCGCGTTCTCATGCTGCTCACACACCGGGCGCGTTTTTTGATTGACGCGCGTCGAGATTACATACAAAGTCTATGCACAGACGCGATGAGACTGGCGCGCCGCGATTTTTAATCTCATCGCGTCTGTGCATAGACTTTGTATGTAATCTCGACGTGCGTCAATCAAAAAACGCGCCCGGTGTGTGAGCAGCATAAGACGTGTCGTGCACACAGGCAGAGAGCACGAGCAGGAAAAGCATATATTTTGCGCAGATATCATATTGTACACACATTACTGGGTACATTCCATAGTTAAAAAACACAAATATTGACAATTTGTATAATTTATTTTATTATATTTATTTTTTTATTTTTAATTTTTTTTTAATTTTCGTGTGGCTCATGGTGGGGCCATGCCCCATTGCCCTCTCTTGACCAGCCGCCACTGCTTTAATGGTTTACTAACGAGGCCATGTATCACAGGTGGTGAAGCAGTTTACAGTGGGTCAAGACGGTCCTTGCCTATGAACAGCCATCCTTGCACTGACCAGCACAGGAAGCGAATAGCATTCATTCGCCCCCCTTCTCCCTCCCAGGAATATCTTCACTAAAAATAGAGCAGCCAGAGTGCTGATCTTTATTGGGAACTGGAAAGTGAAAAAGAAAAGCCATGGTCCATTCTCCCCAAGTAGAGCCACAGGATCAGCTCCAGAGGGGGCTGGCGGTCTCGGCTGCTTCAAACCAGGTTCACATGTGCATCAATCAGAAATGCAAGAACAGGGCATGATGTGATGATGTGATGATGTTCAACGTTTCGCAAGTAGAGGGTTTGTGAAAAGAAAAAGCAAGTGTCAGTGTCTTATCCTAATGAGCGGGAACAAAACGGTGCTCAGAATCAAAAGCTAATCTAGAACACATGAGGACAAGAAGCTGGAACTGATCAAAGTGCTCAATGGGACCAAATAGAATAAAGAATGGATGATTGTATCATAGTTTGAAAATCAGAGAAATTAATTAGATTATGATTAATATTGAAATGGTCTCCTTTCACACTACGGAGCAGCGGCTGTGTCAGAGAGAGGCAGGCGGAGTCTTCTGCCCTTTCAGTCTGAACTCTCTGCACAGACTGTCTGCTGGGTTTGTATCTGATGAAGCACAACACCTCCACCTCCCTCCCAGAGGTCTGACAAACAATCCTGCTGACAGGGAAGACATCCAGGGACCAAAAGGACAGCTCACCAGACGAAGGCCCAGTGGGCCCTCATAGAGATGGATAAAATAAATAAAAAGGAGGTCCAGACATTTAGTCCCTAGTGTGAAAACACTCAACCCTACGTCTCCCACAATGCCCTGCATGGAGTCTTCTCTTTAGACTCTCCCTGCCGGTAAATATATTTAAGCACATTTCTGTTATTATAACTTAAATCCTGTTAATTTAGGGTTCAGAAACCCACATTACTCTATCAAAGATCAAACTATTAAAGAAAATATCAAAGACAAATATCAAACAAGTTATTACAATAACTTTGTTCAAAGCTTAAAATCCTTTCAAGGGTGCGTTTGCACAATCCCACGTCAAGTATTTCATGTGTTTTAAAGACACGTTTAAAGTAGTCTTCAATGTACTCACAATACATTTCCATTTCAAATGTGCAGTAACCAAAGAACTGCTTCTATGACTGTGTGTTTAAGTATCTCATAACTTCGACTTTCTATCTCAGAATTATGACTTTATATCTCATAATTATGACTTTCTATCTCATAACTTCGACTTTCTATCTCATAATTTCGACTATGGGGATATTTTTATTAAGTCTAACTTTAAATTATTGTTATTATTATTTTTAAATCTGACGGATTCGCGGGCCGCATAAAATAACGTGGCGGGCCGGATCGGGCCCGCGGGCCGTATGTTTGACACCCCTGATTTAGTCCGACACATTTTTCTATGAAAGCAGCACAAACAAGTTGGATAACTCTTCTCCAGTTTACTCCTGCTTTACTCCAGCGTTAAATCTAAATTGCCCTGATTGAGGCAACATAACCAAGACCGTTTGGGGAATGAAATTGGGTCCAAGTCCATCATATAAACAATTACAGCAGCTAACAATTACAGCCACGTCATCAGATTGATCAAAGAGCATGTAATCTATGTCAATAAGCATATAAAGCACAACGGAGCACCCGTAAAACATGTCAGTCCTTACATATAAAAACCCTCCATAAACGTGTGTGTGTGTGTGTGTGTGTGTGTGTGTGTGTGTGTGTGTGTGTGTGTGTGTGTGTGTGTGTGTGTGTGTGTGTGTGTGTGTGTGAGTGGAAGTCCACTCTTGCCCTGAAGGGAGTGGTGGAGAGAATTAGGTTGTTTGGCAGCTGATGCAGGCTCTGCTGCAAACAGTCCCAACCATAGTGTAGAATTGAAAGAGCACATTCTGCTGCTAACCTCAGGCCCTTGGATGGAATCAGGCAGAAGTCCCAGTGAAGACAATTGAGCTGATTAAATGTTGCTTTCCTAATTGAGAGAGCCGAGCTAATTTGCCATGAATCCCAGGTCTTTTCCTCCGCTGCATGAGGGAAAGGCATTAATAAATGTCTAATTATAAGTTATGATTAGAGGGGGGGTTTAATTAACCAGATACTTTGGAGAAGCTCTTGAAAACATTTACATTTTGTTGGAATGAATAGGGAGGGGAGCTTGTCCTTCGGTTTGATGTTGATTGCACGTCATTTCATGGTTTTCTAGTCATTCCTAAATAAATCTTTTTTCATTTTATATTTTTTATACCTACACAATAAATGAGAACTGAGTATTTATAAGTTGATATATCATATAAATGATATGCTTTAGCCGCCCAGTGCACAGTGTTGGACATCTCTTACCTTATTGCTTTAACTGTGCACCTGTGGCGCCATCTGCAGAATAAGAAGGGCAGCACCAACTTCCTTCACTTTGAATCCAGTGCAGGGATCACATGCTGCAGCCGACTGGGAATCTGCAGATGCACATACGAGGTGTGACAGCATCCAGATGTGAAATGGTGAAAGTGATACATAAGAATATTGATAATAATACACCAGCTCAGAGTGCCACTCAGGGATAATCAGGACATTTCTGATGTAGCATTTCAACATTAAAGCCTTTTCAAAATCTCATTTATGAGACAACTTCAAATCTCATTTCAGATTAGATTTGAAAGGAAATGGTCCATAGTTACATAATAGTTTCACTACAGATTAATAGCAGATCATATCAAGGTGTTGACAACAGATTCATTATTTTCATATCTGGCTTCTTCTGTTTGTTATATTTTCACAATATTATTTTGTATTACAATGACACAATCAAGAGGTCGAGTATGGCAATGTGATGATTTACATTTAGGAAACCTGAAATGTTTTAGTGGTATTTGAAATGTTGTTTTGCTGTTTAGTTCGCTTTATTTATTTTGCACAATTAAAACAATAAAATAAAAATGAACAAACATAACAGAGATAAATGAATATCACAGAGCAGGAAGAGGCAAAAAGCCAACTGGGCTTATTTAAAGCCTCCACCTATATAATATTACAATATTGTAGGGGGCGACCGAATTCACGGGGCCCCTTTAAGGAAAGGGGCGTAACCCTGGTGACAGAGGGGGTTAAAGGGTGACAGGAAGTGAATGTGTTTTATGTTTTGTATGGATGGAAATAAACGGCCACAAGGTGCAGCCAAAGGGAATACTCAACTCCTTGTTTATTTCCACACACCTACATTGGTGACCCTGACACTCCTGGACGTTTCCAGAAGACAGAATGTCGACGCACACAGTTTCGCTGAAACTGCCGGAGTTTTGGGAGACGCAAGCGGCGGTGTGGTTCGCTCAAACTGAGGCACAGTTCGCCCTCAGAGACATTACAGCGGACGCGACAAGATATTATTATGTCGTGGCGGCTCTCGGCAGTTCGACAGCAGGCAGAGTGGTGAGCATTCTGGAAAATCCGCCAGAGAGGGATAAGTACTATACCCTGAAAGACCGGCTGTTGAACATTTTTGGGCTTTCGGACTCTGAGCGGGCTCGCCGGTTGCTTGCTCTGAATGGCCTCGGCGACATCAAGCCGTCGGAGCTAATGGACAAAATGTTAGCTCTGCTAGGTAAACACGAGCCGGAGTTTCTGTTTACGGAACTTTTTCTGCAGCAGCTCCCGCTGCAGGTGCGGGCCGCTTTGGCCAACACCAGGATTACCGATTGTCGGGAGTTGGTCGAGGAGGCCGATAAGTTTTTCCTGGCGGGCCAACAAAGCTACACGGCCGCGTTGAGGCCGGCCCAAGCCACGGCGTGGCCGGGGGAGACAACGATCGTCGCAGCAGCAGCAGCAGCAGCAGCAGCGAGCCAACGGCAGGGAGCTACCGGCCTGTGCTATTACCATGCAAGGTTTGGGTCACGGGCTACAAAGTGCCGTTCACCATGCAGTTTCGGCAGGACGGGAAATGCCAGGGCCGGCGCTCAGTGACGGCCATGGGCGTCGGTTGGGAAGGCAGGCTGTTGTTCATCCGGGACGACGTTTCCGGGCGGCGCTTTCTCTGCGACACGGGGGCGCAGAGGAGCGTTGTGCCTGAATCGCGGGTGGACATGCTGACGAACGGGCAGGGCCCACCGCTGGAAGCCGCGAACGGTACCCCCATACGCACTTTTGGGACACGGTGCCTGGAGCTGTGTTTTATGGGGCAGCGTTTCAGCTGGGACTTTGTTACTGCCAAAATTGCCATTCCCCTGCTCGGCGCGGATTTCCTATGCGCTTATGGGCTATTGGTGGACGTCAAGGGCCGCCGCCTTGTTCGGCTACCTGTTCGTCTACCTGGATGACATCCTGGTGGCCAGTTCGTCAAGAGCGGAGCACAGTTCTCACCTCCGGACTCTATTCGAGCGACTCAGCCAGCACGGGTTGATCATCAACCCGGCTAAGTGCCAGTTTGGGTTGACCACCATTGTCTTTCTGGGTCACTGCATCACAAAGGATGGGGCGCTCCCCCTCCCGGCAAAGGTGGAGGCAGTGACTAACTTTACACGCCCACTCACGGTGAGGGCCCTGCAGGAGTTTTTAGGCATGGTGAACTTTTACCATCGCTTTATTCAGCACAAGCAGCGCAAGTGATGCGGCCCCTGTACGAAGCCCTGAAAGGCAAGGCCATCAAACAGCTGGTGGATTGGACTGAAGAGAGGGAACTTGCGTTTGTTGATGCGAAAACAGCTCTGGCAAACGCAACAATGCTGGCACACCCGTCACCTAAGGCTCCGATTGCAATCACCACGGACGCTTCGGACTACGCGGTGGGCGCGGTGCACGAGCAGTGGGTGAAAGGGGCGTGGCAACCGCTGGCCTTCTTCAGTCGACAGTTGCGGCCTAATGAGCGGAAATACAGCACGTTCGATCGGGAGCTCCTCGGCCTCTTTCTGGCCATTCGGCATTTCCGGTTCCTGCTGGAGGCTCGGCCGTTCACTGCATTTGTGGATCACAAGCCACTGACGTTCGCCATGAGTAAGCACACCGAACCATGGTCTGCACGCCAGCAGCGGCAGCTCTCCTTCATATCAGAGTTTACCACGGATCTGCAGCATGTAGCGGGCAAGGAAAACCTGGTCGCAGATTGTCTCTCCAGGGCTGTCACCGGGGCTGTCCAGTTAGGATTGGACTATAACAAGATGGCAGAGGATCAAGTTATAGACCCGGGCGTCCAGGAGTTGAGGACGGCAGTTACGGGACTGCGGTTGGAGGACGTCCCGTTTGGCGAAACGGGCGTTACGCTCCTGTGCGACGTCTCCATAGGCCAGCCGCGGCCAGTTGTTCCCGACGAATGGAGGCAGCAGGTTTTCAATGCTATTCATGGACTGTCCCACCCTGGCAAGAGGGCGTCTCAGAAGTTGATCTCAGCAAAATTTGTCTGGCACGGGCTGAAAAAGGATATACGGAAGTGGGCCGGGACTTGTGTGGTGTGCCAGCGCTCCAAGGTGCACCATCACATAAAGGTCCCGTTAGCACAGTTCTCGGTGCCAGAAAGGAGGTTCGATCATGTGAATGTGGACTTGGTAGGACCGTTGCCCCCATCCCGTGGGTTCACACATCTCCTCACGATGGTAGACCGAACCACCCGTTGGCCAGAAGCTGTCCCGCTGTCGTCAACAATGGCGGATGAGGTGGCTCAGGCATTTATTCAGGCTTGGGTCGCCAGGTTTGGAGCCCCAGCTGACGTTTCCTCGGACCGAGGCCCACAGTTTACGTCAGAGCTGTGGAATGCAGTTGCAGGAAGCCTAGGGGTGAAGCTCCATTGCACTACCGCCTACCACCCGCAGGCTAATGGGTTATGCGAGTGGTTCCACCGGTCGATGAAAGCTGCTCTCCGGGCCAGCCTCAAAGACAGCAGTTGGGTGGACAGGCTCCCGTGGGTCATGTTGGGGCTTAGGACAGCCCCCAAAGATGATCTGTAAGCTTCATCGGCTGAGCTGGTTTATGGACATCCACTGCGGGTCCCGGGGGAGTTTATCCCCAAAGTCACAGACCCTTGGTCTGCAACCCAGCAGCGGGAAATGCTCCTGGAAAAAGCTAGGCTGTTTAAACCAGTGCCCACGTCGCAGCACGGCCTTCCGCAGTCATATGTCCCGTCCAGCCTCAGGTCAGCGGAGTATGTGTTTGTTCGCCAGGACGGCCACCGTGGACCCTTTCAACCCCCCTACGTCGGGCCGTTTCGGGTGCTGGAGACCGGAGACAAAACCTGCAAGGTCGACATGGGCGGCAAGCTGGAGTACGTGTCGGTTGACCGCCTTAAACCAGCACATCTGGACCTGGACCAAACTGTACAGTTGGCTGAACCCCCACGGCGGGGGTAGCCTCGTGCCCTCCCACCTCAGCACGACAGGACCCGGAGGGGGCCTTCAACGGTGGTTCTGCCTCCGGCCCCAGAGACACGGAGTCGGGCTGGTCGGTTGATCCAGGCCCCCAAACATTAATGGTTGGGACTAATCTCGGGAGTTGGTGAATTCTGGGGGGAGGCATGTAGGGGACGACCGAATTCACGGGGCCCCTTTAAGGAAAGGGGCGTAACCCTGGTGACAGAGGGGGTTAAAGGGTGACAGGAAGTGAATGTGTTTTATGTTTTGTATGGATGGAAATAAACGGCCACAAGGTGCAGCCAAAGGGAATACTCGACTCCTTGTTTATTTCCACACACCTACAATATCACAATATTACAGAGAACATAAAATGAATATGCATCAGATATGACTAAAATATTATTGACAAGATGTTTTTACAAGATATGAAATATGATAATATCAATACATTACAAACAACGAAAGAAAAAAATACTGTAGTTGTGTTGAGTGTGAGACTAAGCATGGGCTTGTGTTTGTGTTTGCGTTTATTCACCTGCAGTAACTCATAAGCAACATTAATGCTACAAGTCTCTCTGAGTGAAACTACTATAAATGTAATATAACAGCTAAACAGGAAAGACATGAACAATAAGACATAAAAGAACTGTTACAAAACAGCAATCAGGTTTTCTTTTAGGCATCTTTTGAAACATTTTACAGAGGAACATTATTTTTGTTTGGTGGGAAAATTTATTCCATAATTTGGTTCCCTGAATCTTACAGAAAATGTAACTCTGCTAGTCAGTGACTTAGGAGGATGGAGATGTGACGATTGACGAGTTGAGTAAGAGTGAACCTGTGACTTGACTTTAAAGTAGGTCTTGAAATGATCAGGAATATTCCTTCACCTGAAAGTATCTTATAAATAAAAACATACATTTGAGAAATATTGATGTCATAAATAGTAAGAATCTGCAGTTTCTGAAATAGAGGAGCAGAAGAAAAGTGTGACTCTGATCGGGTTGCGATCCTAACACAACGTTTCTGGAGGACCAACATCAGAATCAGAATCAGAATCAGCTTTATTGGCCATGTGTGCTTACGAATACATGGAATTTGTCTCCGGTTTCCACTCCACTCTCAATGTACAAACACAAATTTACAATAAACAGAGAATCAAAAGGGCAGCCAAAAAAAGTAGAACGGATGTAGGTATAAACATTTAGCTATAATACAAGTATAAATATATATCCAAGAGAAGAAAAAATGTGTATATATATATATACATGTGAACATCAACCTATAGACAATGGCATGAGTTGTGAGTGGTGGTAATAGTGTGGTATAACCTATTTATTGTTCATGAGAGTGACGGCTAGTGGAAAGAAGCTGTTCCTGTGTCTGGTGGTCTTGGCGTACAGAGCCCTGTAGCGCCTACCAGAGGAGAGGAGTTGGAACAGCTTGTGTCCAGGGTGTGAAGGGTCTGCAGTGATCTTTCCTGCACGTTTCCTGACTCTGGAGGTGTACAAGTCCAGGATGGAGGGCAGGCTGGAACCAATGATCCTCTCCGCAGACCTAACAATCCGTTGAAGTCTGTTTCTGTCCTGTTTGGTGGCCGATCCAAACCACACAGTGATGGAAGAACAGAGAACAGACTGGATGATGGCTGAGTAGAAAAGAATCAGCAGCTCCTGAGGCAGGTTGAACTTCCTGAGCTGGCGCAGAAAGTACAACCTCTGCTGGGCCTTTTTCCTGATGGTGTCGATGTTGGGAGCCCACTTCAGGTCCCGGGAGATTGTGGATCCCAGAAACTTGAAGGTCTCCACAGCAGACACAGTGTTGTTGTGTATGGTGAGGGGGGGCAGTGATGGGGGGCTCCTCCTGAAGTCCACTGTCATCTCCAGTCTTGAGCTTGTTCAGCTCCAGGTTGTTCTGACCACACCAGAGGACCAGCCGTTCAGCCTCCCGTCTGTACGCAGACTCATCACCGTCCCTGATGAGGCCGATGACCGTTGTGTCGTCTGAACTTCAGGAGTTTGACCGTTGGGTCCTCTGAGGTGCAGTCGTTGGTGTAGAGGGAGAAGAGCAGTGGGGAGAGCACACATCCCTGGGGGGCGCCAGTGCTGATGGTCCGGGTGCTGGATGTGATGTTTCCCAGCCTCACCTGCTGCGTGCTGTCAGTCAGGAGGTTTGTGATCCACTGACAGGTGGAGGCTGGCACAGTGAGCTGGGAGAGTTTGGATTGGAGTATTGCTGGGATGATGGTGTTGAACGCGGAGCTGAAGTCCACAAACAGAACCCTTCATATGTCCCTGGGGAGTCGAGGTGTTGCAGCATGTAATGCAGTCCCATGTTGACTGCATCATCCACCGACCTGTTTGCACGGTAGGCAAACTGCAGGGGGTCCAGCAGGGGTCCTGTGATGTTCTTCAGATGGGTCAACACCAGTCTTTCAAAGGATTTCTTGACCACAGGCATCAGGGAGACGGGCCTGTAGTCATTTAATCCTGTGATGGAGGATTTCTTGGGGACCGGGATGATCGTGGAGCGTTTGAAGCAGGAGGGGACTTCACACAGCTCCAGTGATCGGTTGAAGATCTTTGTGAATATGGGGGCCAGCTGGTCAGAACAGACTTTCAGGCAGGAGGGTGACACACCGTCTGGGCCTGGTGCATTCCTGATCTTCTGTCTGTGGAAGAACCGACTCACATCCTCTTCGCAGATCCTCAGTGCCGGTGGGGGGACGGTTGGGAGAGATGAGGAGGCAGGGGGTGTTGATGGTTGTTTGATGGGGCAGGTGGGGGGGTGAGGGTAGGCTTATCGAACCTGCAGGAGAAGGCATTCAGGTCGTCAGCCAGTTGGAGGTTGGCCTCAGGGGGGGATGGTCATGTTTTGCAGAGTAGTAGGAAAAGTACTGATCCCCGACCAGGCCGCACGTTTTGATGTATTTGTTACGCAGGTGTTGAGCAGGTGTTGAGCTGTGTGAGGAGAAGAGCGGCAAACTTTCTGAATAAATATGATTATTAAGCCCGATGGATTATATACAGTGTGATACACACTGAATTATATTTCTACATTTACTCAACTAGCAACACGCTGAATGCTTGCGTTAGCTAAACCTCAGAAGTGGGAGGAGAGCTTAAATGTAATATAATATAATGCACTTACATTTGTCAGGTGTCCAGAAACACAACTCCGAATGAATGTTAGTGTATAAAATAGCAACTGTTTGCTATATGTCGCACATGTCAAATTAATTTATTTTCGCTGTTCCCCAACTTCTATATTATAGAAGTATGTATGGCATGAAGTTATAGAATCTATAACTTCATGCCATACTGATAGAAAGCTCTGCTTAATGCTGCCTACATGTTATATTGGGTAGAGATGGGAAAGAAAATTCCCAAGTTCAGTTGTATGACCACGTAGTTTGTCGTGTGTGTCACAAATACTGTTCATGGACAATATAACACTATATCCATTAGATATGGTTTCATTGACTAGAAAGACAGAGCTTGTCTGATTCATGTTTCTTTGGTTTTCCATCCCTTCTGTATGATTGAGCCCCAACTGCTTCTCAGTTAATTACAGGAATATTGACGTTGAAAACTGGTAATTCTAGAAACTCCTGAATTACCTGAACACAGCAAACGTCAACCTGCGCAGTGGTCTAATCAGTCAGATTAATTGAAAATACCCGTTTCAGTGTCCACAAGCTTGACATTTCTTAATTAATCCTTCCATAATGTTTATGAAAATAATACATGTATATATATATATATATATATATATATATACACACATGTATATATAAATAAAATAAGTCTAGACCAACTGCATCACCTTTTGTAGTTTTATTTTCTTCTGAGTTCTCAATCAACCCCAACATGAAACACAACACTCGACTCAGAAATGTAACTACAGGATGCATAACAGGGGAGCGATACAAAACATTTCACTAAATAAATGAAGGCAAATATTTGTGGGTATTAAGATGTGGAAGATTTTGGAAAATGACCAAACATTTAGCTAATTTTATTACATCAACATTTGGGCTACTATTACGTAAATGACACCTCAGTACATCCTCAACTGTGCAGTCCTAATCTGTAACAGACTGGATCATCATACGACCAGAACTCATGTATAGTTCAGTCATTGGGTAGAATCTGACCTCCGCACAAATTACAGAACGGGTTCTTTTCCTTTTAAATCAGGACCGAAATGTTTTCATTGTACTTGGATATTTGGAGAAGCTCCCCAATGTAGCTTGGCTGTATGTTAAACAACAGACAGCATGGAAACAACCTGAAAGCCCCCCCCCCCCACAGTGACCTCACGAGGACTTCAAAATCACTATTTAAGTAAAATGACTGCGATATCAGAATACAACAAACAATCACACAAAACCATCAGAACGGTAGAAAAACGGTACGAGAGTTAATGTCTCTCTGGTTGATCAAATGATCAACTTTTTTAATAAATAAATGAAAACACTATACAGTCACAATGTGTAGACACCAAAAACAAAAGATGAAGAAAGACATGCAGTTATGTTTCGATGTATAGGCGGCATGCCGCAAGCCTGAGTTCACACTTCCTCTGAACATTAGAATATTCTGGAGTCAGAGTAGGCTCATCACATCCAGCAACATCCCTCTGTGATAAAAGAGTCATCTATTAGTATGCACTAATAAAAATAAAAAAGCAACATCAACTCTGCAATTGTCTCATCCCCGCTAGCAGGAGGCAGCACAGGGTGGTGCAGGGTTAAGATGCAGCAATGAGAACAGAGAAGCCGGGTCGATAAAGAGCTCCAGGCTCATGTCCTGTGGCATTAATCGTGGTGGAATCATCACTTCTCATAGCAGGAAACACACACACACACACACACACACACACACACACACACACACACACACACACACACACACACACACACACACACACACACACACACACACACACACACCAACAGTGGTTTTGTTCCATTACAGCGTCCCAGTAAGACAGTCCTTGAACTGAATTTGAATGGACTGTTATCTGTGACACCAGACAAGTTGTCCACCGTGAGAAATGCAATGGTAAAGGTCTCGACCGCCACCTCATCATATGTAGATTATACACGTTTGGCATTCAATCAAGTGCAAACCTAAACCAATATGAACACACTGAAGAACATTCCCTACAAACTGCTGTTTATAAAAGTGTGGTGCAATGTGTTGCATGGTCACACGTGCATCAGAGCTTTTGCACATTTTTTGTGTGAGGGTAATATGAGAGGTTTTATGCATCGCTCATCCCTCACCGCGACAAATCAATTATGTCTGCACTGCACGGTATTATTATTATTATTATGAGGATGAGTGACATATTAAAAAGGAACAATCGGAATAAATGTGGCTGCAAATAAAGCAAATACAGATGCTTCCATACAGGGAACAAGAGCTATGGTGTATGGTGAGGCGGCTCAGTGATGCGCTAGCTGTTGATGGGGGTCAATATTTACAGAACAATATTTAGGCACCTGGTCTTTTTCTCCATATAGTTTCCCACTGCAGATAGTAAACCCTCAGTGTGGGCGGGACTCTCAGCCGACAGAGACACCGCACAATACGTAATATTCAACGCGTGAACTGCTGAATCCTTTCATCGGTAACCGAACAGAGGAACCTCTGCATTCTGTGCGTAGTTGTGAGGGCAGCCAATTAAAAAATAATAATTGGGTCATGTTAATAAAACCAAAACAAATTGTGGTCACCATTGAGGCCAACATGGCGGGTTTGTGAAGGACGTCCCATGAGGTCAGTGGCCTGCAGTATTCTAATTACTTACAGTGTCGCCACGGCTCGCTTGGAACCTTGACTGATTAAATTCAATTTTTTTTAAAGTACCAGGTACTATACACAACATATGATAATGAAAAACCAAAACAAGAGTGGAGCGGAGCTTTCAGTGCTTCAACAGAGCCATCACTAACTGCCTTCTGTGGGAGACGTTGGCGTTACATGTAACACACATGTGCTGGTCCTTGGGAGTGTGACAGGGAAATAAAGCCCTGTGTGATGGCCAACTTTCCTTGTTAGGTTATGCAATATATGTTTTTGGTGATTATACTGACAGCTTTTTGGAATGAAAGCCTTTCAGGTAATAAATATCAACCTGTCACATCTCTGCACCGTGCAGAAGTCCCGCCGGGAGTTCAGTCCGGCCTGTTGCGTCGCCTGAGGCCGGACGACGGCTGCGTCGCTCCAGCCTCCCCAATGTTTGTCTCGTACGAGTCCTCTAGTGAAGGTATGTGCTCAGAGTCTTCCAATTCTTCGTCCTCCTCTCTATCCTCCTCCTCCTCCTCCTCCTCATTGCCCTCTTCCTCCGCTTCCCCGTCTGACTCCTCTGGTACGAGCTCCTTCATCTCTTCACCTTCTGTTGCGGCTTCGTCTTCCAGACGCTTCTGATAGACTTGTTCAGCCTCTGCTGTCCCCGGAGAGCTCTGCTCGTCTGCCAGAGGAGCTTCCTCTGCCGAGGCGTCGCCGGCTCCGAGTGACTCGATGAGGTCGTCCAGGTTACGCTCGCAGGACGCCTCTGGAAGACAAGCGATGCAAAGTGAAGATACAGTCTCAAAGAGGAGCCGGACACTAACTAACTAAAGGGATAGTGGGACTTTGGTGAAACCAAACTAACCCTTTAAAACACCAACATCACACAGAAACAGACAGAGATGAATCATCTGGACACGAGGAGAAGTGCTCACTGACGTGGATTTAAACTAACTTGTGCACAAAGAAAAACTTTTACAAATAAGGGGAGAAAATAACAGTGATGCATTTCTAACTGTGTTCAGTGTATAATGGAGTCACATTAAGGAACGGCTGCACAGAGATGTGTTGCCAGTGATTTAGAAACGTGTGACCATCCCATCCTTTGTCCACCAGAGATCACCGACATGCTCATATATTAAGTGTTAAATGTCCAGCATAGTACATGTTGTTTTTCATCGTTATCAAAAAATATATACAAAATATAATAATACAAATATATATGTTTATCTGATGTTTCTAGTGCATCTACTTTGTATGTCTTCTGAAAGTATCAATGGCCGTCCCTACTGTATAATATCTTCACATTATATCCCCATCTATCAATAAAGTACAGAGACATTTGATTGATGTCTGCCAGAGCTAAATGTAAGACGGGGAACGTTAACGGGACGTGCAGTCAGACATTAGACTGCCACCACATCGGGGAGTGAAATCACATTCAACACTATGTGTTTGGAAGTGATGCGTCTCAATGTGGCCACTCGACTTGAATTGTAAATTGTGGTTCGTCACAACCAAACACGCCAACACACGTTGTGGCCGTGGCATGAAGCATGGCTGTGTGTTCTAGAGCTTATTATCTGGCCTGGGGTTCGCCGTTCCAGGTCTTCATTGTAAAAACACGCCCTCAGAATGCATCCTGCATGGACGCATGCTAACATTGGAGGTTTGTGATTCCTGAGCCAATTGAGTCGAAGTAACCGTGTGAATATTAATTCCTGAGGAGACAGTTGGTCAGCCCACCGTTCAGGGGGGGACAGTCCATCCCTCTCTTCTTCATCAGGTGCCGGATGGTCTGGAGTTGAGACATGATCTCGTTCTTCTGCTCCTGGGCCACGGACTTCACACTGAAGAGAAATAAGAAGTGAAAACATGTCGATCTCAGAGGCGCTCCTCTGAGCATGTGGTCTAACAAACACTGCCCTTTACGTGGAGGAGAAAAGAAGCTGGAATAACTCTTATGCTATTCATGGAGTGCCTGTGGAGAAGGTCGGTGGTTTCGATCCCTGTCCAAGTGTGCTTGGGCAAGACACTGAAGCTCAAATCAACCCTTCGCTAAGTCCTGGCTCTCGAACACAGACTGGCCAATCGTAGCGTAGCATCAGCCAGCTGTGACCAGGGGCTGACCACGAGCTGAACTCTGCTCCATGGACTCTCATGCAATGGTTTGGTGGATCTGGAGCTCCTCTTGGTTAAATGCTGTGGAATAGTGACTTGTTACCTGGAGGGGTTGAAGGCTTCTATGCTACGCTACGCTAGCTATTGAAGGTATACTGAATGCATACACATGCTGCTTTATACTACAGGCCTGCTAAAAGAGAAAAGGGACAGTAAAGTTGGATCATGTTTCAAAACCGCAGCTGTACACAAGGCGTGGTGGAGACCAGAGCGCATGGAAACCAACACCGATCATCACGCACCAGTTCGTGAGCGGGTCCAGCTGCGTGAGGATGGAGTTGAGCATCCTCTCCGTCTGCGCCAGCCTTTGTTCCAGCTCGCTCAGCTGGTTCTCTGCATGCAAAACCAACACAAGTAGAAACCACGCATCTGAATTACTCACGGTAATCAAATATATGTTTGACCAGAAGACATAACACGGATATGCAAAGAGAAAGCCCAGTGCACGCGACACAGACCTGCCTCCACTGACTTTTTGGCTCCCTTTGCAAATTTGTCCTTTTGCGTCTGGTCGTCTGCAGACTTGATCTGAGAGTTTAAGAGAACGATGTGATATGTGCATTTTTTGCTCTTTCAAAGTTGTAGCTTGTCTCAATGTACAAGTCTTTACTTTACCTTCAAAAACTTGTAGGCCGCAAACACTCCGACCCCGATGGCGTAGAGAGGCATCAGCGTGAACACGTAGCTCTTGTTGCTGTTGGACTTGTACTGGTTGTACTTTTCACTCTTCAGCTCTTGCTCCATCAGCTTCTTCATCTGCTGCATGTTCTCGGCGGTCTGAGATGAACCGGGGGCGTTAGAGTTGACGGGCTGACCCTTCACTGCACCTGGACCTGCTGCTACGAATACAACAACGATCAGTGTCCTACAATCAATCTGCACACCTACAACGCAGACAAACGTTCCCCCTGAAGGTTACTCTTGACCGCTGCACTGTGGACGTGCTGGTTAGTACACGTGTTGGATTTAAGATTGAAGGTGAGCTAAGACACACTTCAAGTCCTGGTTTAGTTCGTTAGGCTCATTCAAGACCATTTTAAACACCACTCAGGAACGCAGTTCAAAGAAGAGGTTCGATAAAACACTCTGAACTGAAGAACTGTTTATTGAGAAAGTGACCACTTGTGTACAGTCACCGAGAATGCATTAGATCATAATAGTAAACAAAAGATGAAAATAGAAATCCAGCTTCATGATTGACACATACATCATCATGTATCATAGAGGACCGTGACATAGAAGTGTGTGATCATGTTGAGAAGACCTGGTTCCCACCTCGGTGTTTCCTTTAATAACAAGTTCAAACTTTTGAGGTTATACACAAATGCAAGTTACACCAAAATGTTTTTTGACATGAATATTTATACCACAGCGATAGCACCCATGATTAGATCTCTACATCTTTCCTTCAGTCAAATGACCCCAGTGAGGTATATACATTATGAAGCTGCTGCTTCAATCTATATTTTGATGTTAACAATTGTTCAAATGTGAAAGGTCAAAGGTGATGGACCAACAAAGTATTATCACCTTACACTGGATTTGTCCGTCAGCTCCTCAGAGCATTTCAGCATCGTTTATCAGCTTAACGGAAATAGCTATTGATGCATTCGCCCAATAAATATGTGAAATGTCTGAATCAAGAAAGAAGCTTGCAATTTTACATTTACTCAACAAATTAGTAAATCAAAAGGAAATTGTTGAGGTAATTTGGAGGGAGGGCAAATAATTCCCCTTGTGCAACATAACGTCTTTAAGTATTACTTTAAAGTCAAGGTGGCCCATGGTAAGAAAAATAATGAAATGTAATTTATACTCCTTAAAAGTGTGATTCAGTCCAGCTGATGTCCAACCCAGACCTAAACAACAGCGCTCTGGAACCGGGTGGATTGGGGGCCAGTAGGTCCCCCTGCGTGGGTACAGATTGTAAAGCCCTCTGAGGCAAATTTGTGATTTGGGGCTATACAAAATACATTTAATTGAAATCTGTCCCTGTAGGTTGGACATCAAGCCACAGATGAGTCACAGCTGGCAGAAAGGAACAAACCCACGGCAGGTATGATATTCCTTTACCCAGAGTGTGGCTCTCCCTTTGATACTCCCAGTGTGGGAAGTACAGAGAACATTTAACAAAACATAAATGATACACTGTATGCTTCTTGTTCGCTGAAATCATTGCGCTGATTTAAGAGACAGATGTGAACATTTGAAAACAATTCGGTCGACACAAAGTCGGTACAGACTTTACTGGCCTGCATCACTTGAATTGTGTTTAACGGAGCGTTGCACCTTTAATAGACGCGGTGCACAATTACACGTTGACGCGCGGGACAGAATCCCTTCTGTCTCGACCAAAAACTGTGCATATGGTCTTCTTTCGTGCTCTTCACTTGTTAGTCCACGCGTTAGCTGAGGCAAAGTGGAGCGACAAGTGCGCTCGAGGCAAAATTACATGTGTAAGGACACGCGCACGGTACCCATGTTGCCGTGTCCTTTTCCTCTGCAACTAAAGTGAGCTTTCCTACCTTTTTTGCTGTAGCGGGGGTCCACTCTCGTTTCCTTCGCCCCAGTCCCGCTGCTGAACATCCTGGGCAGGACGACGAACGTGAAAAGCACGGCCGTGAACGCCAGAGCGACTTGGTGTGATGTTGACAAAACCATCCTCTCGTGAGCGCAGAACACGGCACGAGACGGCTGCCGAAAAGGAGCACCGCGAGGCCGCTCGAAGATGTGAAGAGACGAGAGGACAGGGAAGGAACCGCCGAGTAGTCAGGATAACGTCCAGAGCAGCAATGTGCTATCTGAACCATGAATGTAGACTGTTCTGCTCAAAACAGCTGTGCTCCGAGTCTCTGCAATAACAGAACCAGGATTTCCGGGAAGGGTATTTTCAGAATAAAAGCGTCAAGTGGAAAAACTAGATCATGCCATGAAACTGCCTGTTTTTTAAAAAGCACTTTAAACTCGTATATACAACAGCAAAATAAATAGTGGTGAAGCCAGTCTGTTTTAATTGAATTAAAAATTTTGCAGGAAACAATGAGAGAGCTTTTTTTTTCAAATATTGTATTCTGTATTGCTTTCCGGTTACACATGCATTGTAGACTAGCTTGCATGGGAGCAGTGATTTATGGGATTAGTGATTTATGGGATTATTTTCCTCACTGTCAGGTTGCCAGGCGACCATCGGTGTGTAAAGACATGTTCCCCAATTGATGTGGAAGTAATGGGCCAGATGTTAATACAGTAGCATGCGATAGACTGAAAACAACTTGTGGATGGTACCTGTGTCGAAGTATTCCTCTTATTGTCTTTGTGTGTGTGGCAGCACTTTTCCTTTCTATACCATTTAGGTTCGACATGGTTGTTCTTGTGGAGCTATACATTGTGGAATTATACACAATATGAATCAGCATTGGAAGAGCTGAGTCTGCCCTTTACTCTACATTTCACTTTTGTTCAGTACTGCTGAATTTGAGGGCCTGCATTTTTTTATGTTGGAAAATACTTAGGATAATGTTTTTTGGAAATACTTACATAACTGCGCCTAGAAAAATAAGTGTGCACTGGGTGATTTGACTGTACCTTCTGGAATAGTCCAGTATGTAATTTACCTGTAGCCCACTTATATGTTGCTCCTACTATGCAACCTATAACCTTACAGTCGAAAAATAAACATGTGATGGTATTTTCAAATGTAACAATTTGTTTTTAATGGGTGTGATGATTAGATACACAACATATACCAACTTTAAAGAATGACGACTTTTGAGCTATTATTTAGAATGATACGTACCCAAACTTCCGGGACTAATCCATTGACTTCTTCTCTGGTAGTAGGCTAACACGTCAAGGAAAGCTCGAGACTGCCCCCTGCCAGCGTCAGATATACCCTACATTTCTGTTTAGAGACAGAAAACTTCAACGGCCGGTTAATGGCCAGTGTGGAAACTTACCGGAACCAATAAGGGATCTTAAATAATTATTTACTACATATTAAGCTAAAAAGGCCTTACTAACAATCCACTAATCCTATCCAACATAAACTAAGCAAAATGTGCATGGGATTTAAGTAGCGGCCACTGGTGGGGAGGCAGACTACCAGTGGCGGCTGGTGGAAAGTTTTCTAGGTAGGGCCATCCTATCAATTTCAGCAAACATCCCAGTATGATTTCATGCAAAAAAATTTAGCATCAAACACGCATTATTACTTGGCAGTTAAATATTTAACATGTATTCCAACATGAAAAAAAACAGTAAATAACACTTATATAATATAATACAATATAATATAACATGTTTATTTATTGAGATGCCCCTATGGACCTTGTTATAGGAGGTAAAGATCAGGAGAAGTAAACATGAAGTGTAATTATGAATACTGATGTTAAATTAAGCTATGATGAGTTTTCACTGTTAATTTAGGGGGAAAAAGTGGCCCGGGAGTTACTGTCAGACCGGCCCACTCAATACACGGCGCGCTGCCCACTCAATACACGGCATGTATTTCGCCGGTCTCCGGCGGCCATCCGCACCTCCGCCGGCCCCGCCCCGACCGATGCCCGGCACGACCGCACGGCGCAGACCGCGGTTATGGAGAAAAGTTTTTAAAAGCACCGTAGTGTCCAGCAGTGCTATGGCGTCCTCGGATCGCAAGGAGTAGTATAATGTCAGTTTATACTGTTGATACAGTTTTCACTGATTATTGACTTTCGGTATGAGAGTAAATTGAACGTGTTCTGTGAAGCATATAATATAGTCCCGTCGGCCTACCGGGGATTCCCCCGGTATCCCCGATGGCCAGTCCGCCCCTGCCTGTGGATACGTATGGTATGTCGAAGTAATCAGCGTACTTTTAGGAAGAAAGGAAGTTGATTGACTGACTTGTACGAAGTAGTGAAGCTTCGCATGTAGTCTGCTGTCTGATTGTGAGGTCAGGCTGATCTGATATCAGCTCTTTGGCTGCAGAATCTCCTCAAAGTTCTCCTCTCCCTGATTCTGTCTCCTCTCCCCTTCTCCCCCACACCCCATTTCAAAATAAAAGCCCCAGAGAGTGAATTCTAACTGAACTGCTTGTGATGAAGCCTGTCATTTAATAACCTCTGTTTATGTGTGTCAAACATTATGATTATGTCTCCTCTCCCCCTCCCTCCCCCACCCAGTCCCACCCTTTCAAAATAAAAGCCTCATGGATTAACTGTATTTAAACATTAAACTCAAAATTAGGCTTTTTTGTTGAAAAAATGAATGCTCTTACTAATACTGCGACAACTACTATTGCTGCGAATATTTCTAGTATTACTACTACTACTGCTGCTACTACTTCCAATACAACTTTTGCTGTTGCTACTATTACTAGTGCTATTACTGCTACCATCAATATTATTACTACCACTACTGCTATTACTACCACTACTACTATTACTTATACTACAACTGCTATTCATGCTACTACCAGTACTAATACTACTACAGCTATTAGTACGACTGCTACTAGTACTACTACTACTGCTACTTCAAATACTGCCATTACTTTTACTACTACTACTACTACTGTTATATTAAATACTTCGACCACTACTACAGCTATTACTACTACTACTGATACTAGGCTACTACTTCTTCTGAATACTAATACTTATTCTAACTACAAATAGTTCTACTACTAATGATACTTCTACTACAACTACTTCTACTACTACTATTACAAATATCACCACTGCTACTACTACTACTTATTCTAATGCTACTAATACTTCCACTACTAATAATACTTCTACTTCAACTACAACTTCTACTTCTACTACTATTACTACAAATATCACTACTTCTGAAATTTGTTTAAGCTACAGAAATTGTTCAAATATCAAAATGTTCAGCTCTTTCAGGAGAGGGGTGCTTTGACTTTTCATTTTTGTAATCTTTAAACTTTTTGAATGAAGCTTTTTGCAATTTTCTTTTGAATGGGATCTCTATGGAGAAAATCTTCAAATCCTGTTATACTTCAACTTTCAAAGCCTTCTTCTTCCTCATACTTTCAGCTACAGACACCATAGTTAGACATTTCAACTAGAAGTTTTTTCAGCAGTGCAGTTTAAATGCTTTCGGGCTTCAACATTTTTCAGACAGATAGTCTCCCATTTCTTAATTTTCAGCAATTTTTTCACAATTCATTTCAGCTTTCAGCATTCCAACGCATTTTCAGCAGGAAATGCATTTTCTAGTTACTAATACTTCTACTACTAATAATACTTCTACTACAACTTATACTACAAATATCACCACTACTACTACTACTAATTCTAATGCTACTAATACTTCTACTAATAATACTTCTACTACAACTTATACTACTACAAATATCACCACTGATGAATTTTTTTAAGCCACAGAAACTGTTCAAATATCAAAATGTTCAGCTCTTTCAGGAGAGGTGTGATATGACTTTTCATATTTGTAATCTTTAAGCTTTTTGAATTATTAAGCTTTTTGCAATTTGTTTTTGAATTGGATATCTATTTTCAGCAATGTTTTTGCAATTAATTTCAGTTTTCAGCATTCCAACGCATTTTCAGCAGGAAATGCATTTTCTATTTAGTCTTGTTTTTGCTGCTTTTGTCTTTCAAAGCACTTTGTAAACTCTGTTTTTAAAGGTGCTGTATAAATTATTATTATTATTATGATAGAAACATTTATTAAAGAAGCACTAGGAGCGTTATACAGCGCCCTGCGGGAACAGGACCTAAGAAGTAAATCTTTTGAAACACAAACAGCTGGTCTCTGTAGTTTTTATCTGACTAACAGGAGGAAATGGTGCATTTGTTCGGGACTATATTCAGCGGCGGATTCATCTACATTTGGTGCAGCAGGACAGTTTATGTGGACGAAGACGAAGAATTTTCCAAGTCAGCTCTGATTGGCCGGTTTGGACCAATAATGATTTATTTATGGTTGTTTTCTATAGATGTATTGTTTTATACTACTACATTATTATTGGTGCTTTTCCCTCATTGACATGTAACCTAAATATATACGACTATCTCATTCATCCAGCTGTACAACAGCTCATAAGACTCACATTTGAATGCCTTTATCTGACTCCTGATTGGCTGACGTGTTGATGACACTGGATGGCAGCAGAGTTTATGACCCACCGGAGTACGATATGTTCACTTTATTTTCGTGTCACTTTGTTCAGCCTTGATGTCCTTGTTTTGATCTTTGTTTCTTTCTTCGTGTGAATTGTAACACTGAGACTAACTTCCTTCCACGCGTTCACATATTTAGAACGATCTCTGTTTCTGTTATCAGCGAGGTGATCTTGAGACAGCTGATAACTGCAGAAACACAGCAGTTCTCCTGAAACAGTAGGCAGGAATCCACAGATATTGATTTAAATATTTAAACCAATACTGACGCAGATATCTGGATCTGATATCAGTGGCAACGGGGCATCTATTCAATTCAGTTCTATTTTGATAAACTTAATACATATTTAAGTTGTGTACGATTTATTATCTTGATAATTAATAACAATTCAGTTCATTTATATCTGTATTTATTTGTTACATTTAGTTTTACAAAGTTAAGACAGCAATGTTTAAGTCAGGCCTGATGCTGCATTGCAGATAAAGAATGATCCTAGAAGCTGAACAATATCAACATATCACACGTTTTACTCTAAACAGGATCCATTCACAATAATTCAGAATATCCAAAACAGAACATCATGTTGAAATGATCCACAACTAATTCTAAATATTGTCATATTAGGAAGATAAGTGTGCATGTAAACGTTGTCATTGTTCCTGTTAAGTAGCAGAACTTCAAATAACTCAACAGTGACTTGAACACCGGTCTCCTGGGTGAAATCTGACCGTAAACTAAACAAAATGGAAGTTTTTCCCCCGAGTCACCGATTTCACCACGGTGTATCCTCTGAGGACCGTGAACATTCAAAGTAAAATGTCATGGTTTTTAATCATACAGTGTGTTGCTGAAAGCTGCTTCACATAAATTGCCTGTTATGTGACAACAAAAAAGAGCTCAAAGTAAATAAAAGAGAGAAAAATGAAGTGAAAAGTTTGTAGAATCTGATGTTTGATCTTTTCTTTTGCTTCCCGACTGATCAAACTGCAGCAGAGCCGGCTGTCCTGTTGTCGGACATCTAACGAGGACACCTGACGCACCAGGTGAATCTAGTTAACGAGCAGATCAGGACTTCATCACAGCAGCTGTCAAAGCTGCATTCTCTCTAAATATATATATATATATATATATATATATATATATATATATATATATATATATATATATATATATATATATATATATATATATATATATATATATCATTTTCCTCAAACAGGCTGACAGGAGTGATCAGCGCTGTCTTGGGAATGTCCAGTGGGTGAACGGGCACTTGATAGTAACCTCGTACCAGGTCCACCTTAGAAAACACAACGCTACCCGACAAGCGGGCAGAAAAGTCGTGAATGTGTGGAACCGGATAGCGGTCCGGGATCGTTGCCTCGTTGAGCCGGCGATGATGGCGGCAAATGATGGCAAGGCGCTCCGTGTTGTCAAACTCGGCCATGGCAATGTAAAGCTTTGTCTCAGCGCTTTGTAAAGACACGGGTCCACTTCACGGAGAGCAGTGATCAGAACTGAGCAGGCTTCAGATCCCTTTCTTCGCACCGTGTCAATCACGTCTCGTGCTTTGTCTGCTCTGTGTTTAATTTTGGCCAACTCCATTTCAGCGTCAGTAATCACTCCGTGCTCAAGAAGTTTATCCAGCAGCTGGTCCAGGACAGGATCAGACACTCTCTTGATGAAATGAGCCCGAACTGAGAACAGCTCCTGTTCAGCTGCCCTGTCCTCTGCCGGGACTCCGTCCACCGCCGGGACATTTCTCTGTTGAATTTCCCCGTCCTCTGCCGGGACCCCGTACACTGCCGGGACATTTCTCTGTTGAATTTCCCCGTCCTCTGCCGGGACCCCGTACACTGCCGGGACATTTCTCTGTTGAATTTCCCCGTCCTCTGCCGGGACCCCGTCCTCTGATGGGACATTTCTCTGTTGAATTTCCCCGTCCTCTGCCGGGACCCCGTCCTCTGATGGGACATTTCTCTGTTGAATTTCCCCGTCCTCTGATGAGACATTTCTCTGTTGAATTTCCCCGTCCTCTGCCGGGACCCCGTCCACTGCCGGGACCCCGTCCTCTGCCGGGACCCCGTCCTCTGCCGGGACCCCGTCCTCTGCCGGGAGCCCGTCCACTGCCGGGAGCCCGTCCACTGCTGAGACATTTCTCTGTTATGTCAAATTCCTTGTATTGTTCAACATACAATGGCAATAAACGGTTTCTGATTCTGATTCTGTTGAATTTCCGCTCTTGGACCTGGAAGATAATGAAGAAAATATTATTATGTGTTTTATAATCAACAATAACTTCCTGTGTTCTCCTTTAAGAAAAATATAGAATGTACACATATACTGTGTATATATATACATATTGTTCCTAGTAGTGTTACATGTAAGTGGTGTAAAGGACCATTGTCGATCCATGATCCGTAGAAATCTACAATCAGGACATCAGCATTCATGCTATCTGTTCTCTGATCTCTGGTAATGTTACATGTAAACAACAAATCCATGTTGAAATTGAAATGATGAGAGCTAGTAGCGTTCGCTGCACCGCTAACATACAGAGGTTCCAGTCAGTTACATTATGATGCGTTCAGGTAAAATTATGATGAGTTTGTAATGTGTTCAAATGTAGTCTGTATTTCCTAATCATCTTCAGAGCGGTTGAATAGATTTCTTTGGACGGTGGAGTCTTGTTGACCAGCTGCTTTAACAAAACAAAACAACAAGAAGGTATCTGCCAACATGGATCATCTATGATCGGCAATCTGCAGCAGATAAATGTGATCGGGGATCTCTAAACGTTATATTCTCTCCTTTCTTCTGTTGTGCTGATCAGATCCGTGACTCCGATCTGAACCGTGAGCTTTATGATCTGTTGCACTCGTACATGTAAGGTTTATTTATCCTGCTCATTTCAGCAAGAATTCAAAGCACTTCACATAAAACATCAAAAGCCCAAAATACAAAAGAGACATTATAAAAAGACATTTAAATAAAAAGAGACAAAATAAAAACAAGCTAAAATAGCATAAAACAGGTATAAAATGCACTAAAGTTACAGCACCGTGTTTCATAAACAGGAAAGTCTTCAGCCTTCATTTGACAGAAGTGAGTTGCAGCTGTCCTGCATTTTGTTCCAGATATATGGAGCATAAAGACTGCAGCCTGAATAAAGAATGATACGAGATGTGGAGCTCCCTGAATGTTCTGTTCTACTCTCGTCAATCACTGGGTGTCTGATAGTCTTTACCTTCCAGAAATACGCGACGCTTCCAGACTCTCCTGTCTTCGTCCTGGACCGCCAGAGTCACTCTCTCCATGTTGGGGGTCAGGAAAACTTCAAATGTCGGATGGAAATTCGGTCCGTGCGTCGAGTCAAATAGTTTACACTGAAAACAAGAACCATAAGTCACATTTATCTGCTACCTCCCTGATGGTGAATCTACATGCAGCCAAACTTGTATTTGCATCGCGTCTTTTTCTGGCCGGTCTCTGGGGATCCCTTCATACCAGTGTTTCATCAAAAAACAACATTTCACCATTCTAACCACCATTGTATGATCGACCAGCATCGTCCCTTTGCTTCTCTTTCATTTTCTACAGTGACGTCACCAGCATCACCAGTTCACAGGTTTTTTACTTCAAGCACCCGGAGTGACCGCATTAAGAAGGCGGATTGTCAATTGAAAATAGACGCCGGCACTCAGGAAAAAATGCTATGTGGACACAGAACACTACAAGCTACTAAGGCCAGAGACACAGTGGAGGGATAACAGCTAACGGAACTACCAATACACACAACGCTGATACAGGCTCACTGTTACTGTTTTGGATGGCATGTTTGGCTAACAGCTAACAGCTGAGGGAACTGCCACAGACACAAAGTGAAAAAACATGCTGGTGCTCAGGAATAAAACTGAATGTGGACACAGACCCTTAGAAGGGTAGAAGTGACCTGACTCACCTCAGGCTGGATATGGAATCCCTCAGGTTCACAGTGGACATGGCAACTTTGACCAACGTCCAGCTCACATTCGGAGGAGATCTGGATGTACTCTGCACGCCGTTGTCTTTTGGAAACCTTTGTTAACGGGACATTTTTATTAGTTTAGTTTAAGCTCAGATAGTCATGGTAACTTTATGTGTAGAGTACATCTAAACATGAGAATTACAGTCAATTAAAAAGATAATTATGAGGTTAAACTGTAAATAAATGAATAAAAGGGTAGAATAAATGTTTCTAAAACCCCCCCAAATGCTCCAGCACTGCAAACAAACAGGTCATGTCTTCATGGTGACTATTAAAAGGCTGAAGAAAAGAGAAATGTTCTTCTTCATTTGAATTCAGAGTTATGTTTCTCATTTTTATTGAACCAGAACATCGTCGTTATTTAACTTTATGGAAGATTCAAAGTTTTTGAAATTTGTTCAGCAACCATCCCTTTCTTTGGCCTCTCTACAGATCCACTGAACTGTGACCAGATGGATTCAAATATGTGTAAAAGTGTGCTGCTGGAAACAGGGAGGAATCCCTCAATTGTTGTAAAGTCACTAGTATTTCATCATCATACACATCATAGATGATACGTTTGCATTTTTAAACCCATAATTTCATATTCAATGATGTGAAGTTCAGTTTGCATCCAGGAGGGAGATTCTCATCTTCCAACCAGTAAAATACTGATTTCAATTGGGACGCCAAATACTGAAAGTCGAGAAGCCGTTCTCTCTCTGTCTGTAGATTCTAAAGTGTTCTTTTAATCTTTGGAACTAACCTAGTCCATTTTTGGAAAAGGAAATTTGACACAAGTTAATTTTAATAACGTTCACTCTGCCTGTAAAGCCTCTCAGCTAATCTGTTGTGTTTACTATTCATGCCATCTGATAGAAGTATCACGAATGTTAGTGAAACAAAAGAACTGTACTGTTGTGTAGTAACTCCAGAATCAGATAACTAAGTATCTAACAGATAAAACATGCTGAGAGAGAATAAAACAAAATATAAAACAATCTGAATATTTACAGTTCAGATAGATTTGATTCTTAGCACAGCACGAGGAGCAAAGTGTGAATCATCTTTGTGGAAACAGCTGTGGCTTAAAACAAGAGTTTAAGTTGTTGGTGAGCACAAATAACAGAGAGCGTTACCTCATCCACATGGATGTTGTCCTGCAGCAGAAACACATTGAGAACTTGATCCCTGACCTGCGGGGGTCGGAGGAAGAGCAGAACTTGGCCCTTTATTGGCAGCCTGACGTTCAGAAACCTCCTGACGATATTCCAGACCAGGCCAAAAGCAGTGAGGTTAGGGACCTTCACCACCACATGAGTATCCGTAATCTCCAGCGGCTCCAGGATTGTCATGACATCATCAGTGATGTGGACGACAGACAACAGGCCGTCAAAGACCATCGCTGTGGGAGCAAAGAGCTGTTAAACCTTTATTCATTATTGCTGAAACAGGTTCATCCCAAACTAATTCATTTCTTACCACTTGAGTTCAATTCGTCATTTATTTCTCCGCTAGGAGAATCATGCGATTGGTCTCATGCGTGCCTGTGATTGAGTGAGTGTGCAGCTCTGTGTCTGTCCACGGCTAATCTCACCTTCTGCTACAGCTGACTGCATAATGTTTCAGTTATGGCTGCATTCTCAAGGACCGCTTGTGGTTGCAGTGACTCACACTTCCTCTAAACAACTTGTATTGCCTGTTTCATACTGCCATCGACTGCCTGCTAACCCACCACTAACGCCTGACCCCTAGTGATACCATAGCATAACGAACAGCTAACGGAAGATTGCGGAAGATAGAGCTAATTTCCTGCTTACATCAATGCTTGTTTTTGAGTTTGCATGAAGTGTGTTAGCCAGTTGACTCTGGAGCCTCCCACTCGGCCCCTATCCTTTAACTATTGTTTTTGAATTCATCATTATTTCCCCACATGTGATCTGTCTGGATCTGTGCATTTAATGTTACCAATCTATTATAATGTATTTTTTTGCATGTCACCAGATGCAGCTAGTTTTACGCATTAATACAACTCTTTGTAGTTTTGGTGATTTATTCCTTAACACTGAAGACAGCCATGTCTTTACCGTGCTTTATTTCACAGTGTGGGAGGTGGAGCTCACAGACTGCAGCATCCTCAGAACTCTTGATGTCGAACAGCGGCCCTGCAGCCTTCTTGCCAGCTGGTTGGAGGAGGCCCTCATCCCATTGGACAGTCCTGTACAGCAGCTCTGCCTCTTGAGCCATAACAAACACCAGTCCAGTCACAGAACACTGGAACACACCTGGACCAGGACACCTGAACCTGTAGGACACGGAAAGGACAAATTAATATAAGAAGCATCTATTGGCCTGTTAGTCACATGATCTGTTTTCACTCACAGGTGTCCATGTGCAGCACAAACTGATCGTAGTGTAAAGCGTGACGACACCCAGGGGACAACTCCACTCTTATTTAGGGCGTTTTCAGACCCGTCGTTTGTTTGCTTTGTTGTCGAGTCAGAGACTAACTTCGTACAGTGGTTGCATTTGCTCCTCGGTTTGTTTGTGTTCACACAGAGACGTTCAAGACAAATGCCATGTGAGAGAAAGCTGTTCTGTCATTGTTCAAACACATTACCGGGAAGATTCCTCCTGATTATGAGCATCAGCAGCATGTATTACTTATTGTGGACATACTCGCAAGACAATTGTTCTTGAGATGTTGTTCCCACTTCCCTCCTTCCTGCCCACCTCCTCACCTGCATCTCATTCCCTCATCAACCTCTATCTATATACCGGTCAGACCCTTTGTTCTTCTGTCAGTTTGTCATCGTTTCAATGTCGCCTTTTGTGTTCAAAGACACCTGAACCGTGAATGAATGCATGCACAGTTTTATTAATCTGATTTTAGTTTTTATATGGATCCTACAGAGTTTTATGAATAAGGTCCAGGTCCTGCTTTGACTTGCTCCCCACAGACAACAGACCTTCGTTTAGAATCACAACTTGATGAACCGTGAAAGAAGCTGGAATAGTGTCTTTCATAGGATTACCTGTATGAAGATTCAGCTGTGTGTTCAGGTGAGAATGAAAATGGAGCCTGGAATTAACAAGGCACAAAGTTAGTTCTTCCAATAGAAATGAAGTAACAAGCCACAGTTCTCTTTCCTCTGTTCCCCTGGTACACAATAATTACATTTACTCAGTAGAGAAACCTCAATAAATCAACTTCACGCTCTTCAGCTGCTGCTCCCTCACCTCTTTGTCGTGCACATTTGTTTTCACATCCAGTTTGCCGTCGGCGTCACCTGATGGAGAGAAGAAGAGAAAGAGAAACATTAGCAGCAAAATTCTTCAAACAGCTCTAACAGAATACTCTTTGCTACGATGAGGCTCATTAAGATCAGATGTTACTGTAGAATAGCTTGAATGGGGACATTCTCTCAATACTCACATTGTTTGCGTTTCTTAGTGATCGACCTGTTATTCAACCTGTCGGGAGTAACACAATCCCAAAAGTTATGATCAAGTTGTAAATAATTGTTGGTTCTTTGAGTTAGTCAGCTTCATAGTCCTAATATGAAGAAACGAATCTGCTTTTTGATCAGGTCACATTCATGTTGTGAGCGTGCATTAGAGGAAAAAACAGTCTAGATGCAAAGAACTACCTTTTTTCACTCTACTGTGAAATCCCACGACTTCTGAAAACTTGTTTGGCTTTGCTTTGTCAGTTTGCAATTTGTTTGTGGAGAAATGAAAGAAAAGAAAGAGAAACTGCACTCGATGAGTAATATCTCTGATTCGTTGAGCTCGAAGGGAGAAAAAGGAGAGAAACCCTCACTGTGAGTAAACCGCCCTGTGTTATTTTAACAACTCTGCTGAACCAGCACGGACTGACTCGGACCCCCTCACTGACCTCAGAGTCTCCAGTCTGCAGTCTGGACTCTCCAGAAGGTCACACAGCAGCTTCTCTCCTGAATCCTTCAGGTCGTTTGAACTCAGGTCCAGCTCTCTCAGAGGTGACGGGTTGGACTTCAGAGCTGAGGCCAGAGAAGAGCAGCTGACCTCTGACAGCCTGCAGTTACTCAGTCTGAATGAAGGATAAATGATGTAAGTTTAGAAGACAATGTTCATTCAGTGTCAGACGTTTAGAAAATGGAAACTCCAAACACATGAGCTGAATGCAGGTTAAAAACTGTGAGGCACAAGAAGTGAATAAGAACTCTCATTAATACTAATGACAACGTGCTGCTGCTTCAATAAAGACCAGTGACTTCACTTGAACTCTGCCAGCTCCATCTAAACTCATGTCAGCCCAACACAAAGAGATAAAAACACAGAAACTCATATAAGATTCCACTCAAGAACACAAAGTTAACAAAGATACCAAATGTGTCAGGAGGACATTTTAGGAAAATATGTGAACAAAAGTTATGTATTTTAGGAATAGTGGAGTCATAGCATCAAAGCAGCTTCAGTTTAAGCATCAAATAGCTTCATAAAAATACTGAAGACATTTGTTGTGTGATAGAGAGAGATATTTATTCATTGTGTTTATTAACTTATCATTTACTGAAGAAAACAAGATGAAAATCCAGTACGTATGATATATATAGTATATATATATGTAAAATAAATAATAATATAAACGATTTATGAACATTGTTTTGCAACTCTTGGTTTATTGAGGCTTTTTTAAGCAAAAAGCTCAACATTGTTGTTTTTTACAGAATGTGTGTTTTCAGTTTTTATCATCGTATTTTTACGATAATAGAAACTGAATATGGTTCAGAGAATTATGTTGTATATGATCACATGTCATCTGGTATTTTACCTTCGACTGTTGAAACTATCTTGGTCTAGATTCTAGAAGAAGAAGAGCCGATGTGCCATCGAGCCGTCCGATGTGTTCTCTAAACCAGTGATTCTCAACTGGTGGGTCGCGACCCAAAAGTTGGTCGCGGACCCGTTTTCAGTGGGTCGCAGGCCTTTGCAACAAAATCACAAAAAAAAAACTTTTTTTTTTTTTTTGTGATTTTATTTTGAAGGGCATTTTTTATGCAGCGGAATTATTCCTGCATTTACGGCACTTGCTCAGCCAATCAAATATGAGTATTCTGACAAGTTTCCTGACTTGAGTGAGATGTACACACACTGTGACACACGGGGAGAGACGAGGATATAGATAGCAGAGCAGGACTGTTGAAGTGTGAGATGTGAAAGTCAAATCATAGGACGATCTCCAAAAGATCGTCCTATGATCGTTGAATTCTTCCAACACTAATTTCTCTTTTTAGAAGATGAGAAAAATATAATATCGTGGCTTTTTCACTTCACCCTGAATGAACTGAATTTAAAGCTGCAGGGCAATTCAGTGAACATAATTTATCTAAAATGAATTCTGTTCCGTAATTTATTCTTCAATCCAGCCGTTATTTTACTTGAAATGAGAAGAACATTTATTCATGTATTTCTATGTATTATTTATAATCCATCCAGTTAAATTAGAAAAATGAGAATATTTGTTAAAATATAATTGATGTGTACTGTCTTTATTTGATTTGACAGTTTACTACACAGAGACGTTACTAGACTTCTTGAATATAGATATACCCAAATTTTATATATATATATAATTTGGGTCGTGGGTCCCAGCTTGTCATTAAGGGGTGATGGTGGGTCCCGCAGCCAGACCAGTTGAGAACCACTGCTCTAAACGATACAAACAACGAGTTCCATTTTGTTTTATACTCTCCTTTTTTACCGTGAACACTGCGATGCTTTGTTTGGTAAGTCAAACGTAGATTTTATGAATATGGATGATGCACAAAGACTGAGATGGCTGTTTAAAAGTGGAATATAACTTAGCCAGGTATTTGCAGAAAGTCTGGAAGAAGAGAACAAAAATAGCTCTTTACCAAGTTTATGTTTTTATTTATGACATGTTTTGTATTTTCAAGACCAGAAGATGTTTGAAAAAAGTGGTGTCTTGTAATCCCATGTGGGATGGAGCAAATGTTAGGCAATAAATTAATAAATATGTTTTATTAAAATCTATAGCTCAACGTTTCTCTGCCACAGTTAATGAAGTTGTACTACCGCTGAGGCTTTAAGATCAGTTTAATATCAGCTTTATGTCTGCAGGAGTAAAGAATGTTGAACCAACCTCAGCGTCTCCAGTCTACAATGTGGACTCTCCAGAAAACCACTCAGCAGCTTCACTCCTGAATCCTTCAGCTTGTTTACACTCAGATCCAGTTTTCTCAGATGGGAGGGGTTTAACTTCAGAGCTGAGCCCAGAGAAGAACAGCCTTCCTCTCTGATCTCACAGTATGACAGACTGCAAACACACAAAACAACACACAGAGTTTCTTATATCGATACACAATGAATCATTATTTTCATCATGAACATGAGTGGCTTTCATTTTGGTTTCATCTTCTTTTGTAAACAGACATTTAGTGAAAATCCTGTCACTGTTGTGACATTTTAAAATCATTATTACAGTGAAATAAGTGATCCCAGTGTAGTAGATTGCTCTAACAAACTAAAAGCACGACTTAAACCGTCCTGGTTCCCTGAAAGCAGGTGGACCAAAGGATGTTCATGTTGGTTGGACAAGCCATCCAACACTTTGATCCCGAGCAGGATAGTGGCCAGTTCACCATTCACCTTACACCATTATTTCCAAATGCATATTAGCAGAGACAATAGTAGACATTGTTATCCCACAGTAACATGTTGGTAACACCACCATGAACGTTGTAGATCAGACACTTGGACCACTTCGTCATCTTTGTAGTAAATCACCTGATCCTCACCTGAGAGTTTCAAGTGTACAGTGAGGACTCTTCAGTCCAGCAGAGAGCAGCTTCACCCCTGAGTCCTTCAGGTTGTTGTCACTCAGGTCCAGCTCTCTCAGACTAGAGGACTGGGAGCTGAGGACTGAGGACAGAGCTCCACAGCTTCTCTGTGAGAGGTTACAGTCACTCAGCCTAGGAGAGGAACAGGGATTAATACAAACAAAATGTTTAATCAAAGTAAAATATCAAACATATTTAGTCATGTTAAGTATCCGTAGTGTATCCACCCACAGAGCTTTGTTGGAGGCTTTGACCACTGGCAGCAGCCTCAGAAGAGCCTCCTCTGAAGCAGAGTATTTCTTCAGGTCAAACACGTCCAGATCTTTTTCTGATGACAGTAAGATGAAGACCAGAGCTGACCACTGAGCAGGAGACAGTTCATCTGTGGAGAGACGTCCTGATCTCAGGGACTGTTGGATCTCCTCCACTAGAGAACCATCATTCAGTTCATTCAGACAGTGGAACAGATTGTTGCTTTTCTCTGGAGACACATTCTCACTGATCTTCATCTTGATGTACTTGACTGTTTCCTGATTGGTCTGTGAGTTACTTCCTGTCTGTGTCAGCAGACCTTGTAGGAGTTTCTGATTGGTCTCCAGTGAAAGACCCAGGAGGAAGCGGAGGAACATGTCCAGGTGTCCATTTGGACTCTGTAAGGCCTTGTCCACAGCACTCTGGTGGAGAGGTTCCACTTTAGATTTGTTTCTGAAGACTTTTGACCTCCAGGAGGTTGTTTGTTCTTTTGACAGCAGATTGACACCAGAGTTGATGAAGGTCAGATGGACATGAAGAGCAGCCAGAAACTCCTGAACACTCAGATGGATGAAGCAGAACACATTGTCCTGGTACAGTCCTCTCTCCTCTCTAAAGATCTGTGTGAACAACTCTGAAAACACTGAGGCTGCTCTGATACTGATGTCACACTCTATCAGGTCGGATTCATAGAAGATCAGGTTCCCTTTCTGCAGCTGATCAAAAGCCAGTTTTCCCAGAGACTCGGTCATCTTCCTGCTCTCTGGACTCCAGTGTGGGTCTGTCGCAGCTCCTCCATCATACTTGACCTTCTTCAGTTTGGAGTGAACCACCAGGAAGTGGATGTACATCTCAGTCAGGGTCTTGGGCAGCTCTCCTCCCTCTCTGGTCTTCAACACCTTCTTCAGAACTCCAGCAGTGATCCAGCAGAAGACTGGGATGTGGCACATGATGTGGAGGCTTCGTGAGGTCTTGATGTGGGAGATTATCCTGCTGGCCTGCTCCTCATCTCTGAATCTCTTCCTGAAGTACTCCTCCTTCTGTGGGTCAGTGAACCCTCTGACCTCTGTCACCATGTCTAAATACTCAGAAGGGATCTGATTGGCTGCTGCAGGTCGTGTGGTTATCCAGAGGCGAGCAGAGGGAAGCAGGATCCCCCTGAAGAGGTTTGTCAGCAGCACATCCAGTGAGGTGGACTCTGTAACATCAGTCAGGACCTCATTGTTGTGGAAGTCCAGAGGAAGTCGACACTCATCCAGACCGTCAAAGATGAACAGAACCAGGAACTCTTCAAACCTGAAGATTCCTGCTTCTTTGGTTTCACTGAAGAAGTGATGAACAAGTTCCACCAAGCTGAACTGTTTCTCTTTCAGCACATTCAGCTCTCTGAAGGTGAATGGAAATGTGAACTGTATGTCCTGGTGGTCTTTGCCTTCAGCCCAGTCCAGAGTGAACTTCTGTGTTAAGACTGTTTTCCCAATGCCAGCCACTCCCATTGTCATCACTGTTCTGATTGGTTCCTCTCCTCCAGGTGAGGCTTGAAAGAAGTCTTCTTGTCTGATGGTTGTTTCTGGTCTGTGTGGTTTCCTGGATGCTGTTTCAATCTGTCTGATCTCATGTTCATCATTGACCCCTGCAAACCCTCCCTCTGTGATGTAGAGCTCTGTGTAGATCTCATTCAGAAGGGTTTTGTTTCCTGCTTTAGCAATCCCCTCAAACACACTCTTAAACTAATTTTGAAAGTTGGATTTGAGTTTTCGCTGGCACTCAGTAAGAATCTCTGCATGAATAAAACAAAGATACAAATCAATGAGGGTTGTTTCAGTGAATGTGAGTCATTTCTAAACAAGTGTACACATTTCTGTATGAATGAAATCTATTCATCTCATTTGATAACTAAAGGTTCTGAACAGGTAACTACTGTAAAATGACTGCGTATCAACTAACATCAACTGACATGTTGTGCTTCATGTGTCCATGAAGCTCTCCAAATAACCAGAAGGTTTATTACTTTATTACAGAGAGAATTAATGACGTCCAAGCAGCATCTTACAGTCACACCAGTCTGCTGATTTTAAACATTAGAGGCAACAAAAACAGGACTGTCTGCCTTTGTATTGTTGCTTTTCCTGAAATTTCAAATGTATTTTCTCTGGTGGATGTGTTTGGCATTTTTTTCTGAAAGCCAAGTTGCAACTCGCTCTTTTACGTTTAAAGTCTGAGTGAGATGTAAGTTTGATCATTTTGTTTTTACTATGACTTACCTTTGGGTTCTGATTTGGTTGTTGATAAACTCTTCACTAGATCATTCTCACCAATCTTCACTAATACTATTCGGGTCACTTTAATAGTGTTCATGCTGTAGTTCTTGACCATCTGATCCACTGTGTCCATCCGGTCTGCATTCTCCAGTCGACTCTTTGGGATTGCTGGGAAGCCTTCTAGGACCTTCTCCTTCAGGTACCACTTGAATTCTTTAAACTCCTCCGCTCCTAAATCCTCCAAAGTTCTCTTGAAGACCACGATAGGGGTCTCCATCTGTCCTCTCTGTCAAGATACAAAATATATCGTTTCATAATACTAAGTTCTTACATTTTAAAATCATGTGATGAAAGAATAATAATCATGCTGTACATTGTGACAGGACCAATGTTCATAATCATGTCTTGTAATTATTGTGATCCTGCTTTGACAATTGTAGCGCTCAGTTCCAAGTATCTGAGCGATGTGACCTAAAACGGCTACATATAAGGTAATAGCAGTGGTGTATAAAGTACTCAAAAGCCATACTTGAGTAAAAGTAAAGATACCTTACTGGAAAACTACTCCAGTAAAAGTAAAAACTGACCTATTAGAATACTACTTGAGTAAAAGTCTTAAAGTATCTGATATTTATTGTACTTAAGTACAAAAGTAATTTTCTGATATTAAATGTACAACATAACCTGAACATTAAATGAACATCATAACCTGTTCATTGAAAGTAAAAGTACAAGTAAATGCTGTTAACAAAAAAGCAAAGGGTCAGAATTTTGAGAATGAAGAACTTTATTCTTTTAAGTGCTGTGGCCACCATGACCAAGGACATGGAGCTGTGTTGAACATAATTGGGTTGGCTGTGATCCATCCAGGAGCAACAATGTTCACCATAATATATTGTACATGAGTATACTTTTGCATCTACTATGAACTTATCATCATAATTCTCCAAACAGCAATATGACACTATGAAGGAGTTGTAACAGTGCGTTTATAAGTCTGCTCATTCCGATAGAGGATGTAGAGGACAAATGCATAATATTATGTTTAGCAAAACATATCCACTTGATGCATCAGGTCAGTGTTTAGAGAAAGGACACCTGCCTGTCTCGCTCTTCTCGGGCTGAAGACTAGTCCTGCGATGCTAAATAGCCTTTCACAGGCCGCTGAGGCAGGTAGAGGTGTGTCCCTAATGCTAACGCCAGTGGTGTATAAAGTACTCAAAAGCCATACTTGAGTAAAAGTAAAGATACCTTACTGGAAAACTACTCAAGTAAAAGTAAAAAGTCACCTTTTAGAATACTACTTGAGTAAAAGTCTTAAAGTATCTGATATTTATTGTACTTAAGTACAAAAGTACTTTTCTGATATTAAATGTACATCATAACCTGAACATTAAATGAACATCATAACCTGTTCATTGAAAGTAAAAGTACAAGTAAATGCTGTTAATAAAAAAGCAAAGGGTCAGAATTTTGAGAATTATGAAGTTTATTCTTTTAAGTGCTGTGGCACCATGACCAAGGACATGGAGCTGTGTTGAACATAACTGGGCTGGCTGTGATCCATCCAGGAGCAACAATGTTCACCATAATATATTGTACATAAGTATACTTTTGCATCTACTATGAACTTATCATCATAATTCTCCGAAAAGCAATATGACACTATGAAGGAGTTGTAACAGTGTGTTTATAAGTATGCTCATTAGACTAGAGGATGTAGAGGCCAATGCATAATATTATGTTCAGCAAAAAATATCCACTTGATGCATCAGGTCAGTGTTTAGAGAAAGGACACATGCCTTTAAACTCCTATGGGCCTGATTTGAACACAATAGACAAAGGTTTTGCTCAAGCTGAATCTGCAATTGGGCGACTGCTACCATCATAACTCCATCTGATCATCCACAACATGACTCAAATATCAAAATTGATCTTAAATATGAGGTTTAAAATGTAGCATTCTGGTATATTCTGAGAAGAAAATTAAGTGACTTTAAGCAAAAAACTAATATATCATTCAGTCATTAATCAGTATTTCTGCTCTATTATTAATATTAACCTTTATTTAGACAAAATCCATTGAGGCCGAGGTCTCATTTTCAAACGTTTTGGTCAAATAAAAACAAAGATAGCAAGAGTAGCGAGAACCATCGCCTGTACAAAGAAAGTGATTCGTTTTCATTGAACCCTGTTACTGTATGGCTTAATATTAACTTCTACTGTTACTGTACATTTGTTAGAATTGTGGCCTATCTTATATTTGCAATTAATATGCATTCAATCCAGTTCAATTATTTAAATTAACCCGCTGAAATGAAGATACAGGCACCTTAACCCTCTCTCATTACTTCAGGGTTCTTGGGAGCAACGTGGGACTGTTGGGCCTGTTAGTCCACTGGCTGTGGTCATCACAGTGAACAGTGTGATGAGAGGACATGTGAGCCCTTGTTGCTGTACTTCATCTCCTTGGAGCAGAGGCTACATTTAGCATACCCTGCCTTATCAATGTATTTAAAACACTGACAGTAGGAAGCTGTACTCACGTCTGTTTAGACCTCCACCTTTATCCAGGCCCACCTCCACCTTTATCCAGGCCCAGCTCCACCTTTATCCAGGCCCAGCTCCACCTCCACCTTTATCCAGGCCCAGCTCCACTCACAGCTCAGCCCTGCGTCAAGGTGCGCTACAGACAGCCTCCTCTCCCTGAAGCTCTTTGGCCTCATCATCTCATCAGTATCTGGGCCTCATGTTTCTTTATCATAAAAGTTATTCTGACCACGAAGTCGCCTCATTCTACTTTGAGTTAAAACAAACAACCTGCAACCAGATGCGCCGGTGTTCCGGTTTAACGTTAACGAGTGACCGCGTGAACTGAACCGGAACACAGGGGGGGGGGGGGCTGCATGTTTCATCACGTTACGTTTTTTCCTTCTAAATCGCGATTATGAGGAACGTTAACAGGTAACAGAACATAACGTAACTTAAACTTTAACTGAGGGAAATGAAGACGCTGTACACATCTGAACGCTGATTGGCCGAGACTCGACACATCAAAGATGTTCTATTGCGAAGATCACCACATCACATTTTCTCCTCGTCTCACTCCAATCTGAGAAACGCTGACTGGCCAGTTGTCACATTTAGCATATAGCATCCTGGCATCACTGGGAATCACAACACCGCGGCTTTGAGAGCATTTGTTTGCAATTGTGCATTAACGTGATTAACCAACGATTTAACTTGCTGCTAGGACCACTGATTCACCAAACCTGCTGCTTGCAGTCTGTGTTACACCGCAGTCCCCGACGCTGCTCTCATGATTCATTTTGTTTCTAAAGATAGATTTGATTTTGTAGCGAGTAACGAAGGTTTCAGGGGAAATGTAGTGAAGTAAAAGTATCGGTTTTCTTTGCAAAATGTAGTGAAGTAAAAGTAAAAAGTCACCAGAAATATAAGAAGTAAAGTAAAGTACAGATACCCAAAAAAACTACTTAAGTACAGTAACGAAGTATTTCTACTTCGTTACTATACACCACTGGTAAAAGGGAAGTGAATTCTACTACATATAACAAATCTATCGCCTGAAACATCGTTGTATTCTCCAATGAAACAGAGAAACAACACGTAGTGATCAAAGTGATCCTGATGATCAAACATGTACAGATTCCTCTGGTAGGATTCTCACCTGCTGAACTGACTTCAGGTCAGTTTACAGACACGTTACACCTTCATGTCCTCCTGTCAGTCCTGGTGTCTGTGCATTTGGTGTTTGTGCATTTGATCTGAGGACGCGGTCACACACATTTGTCATTTCCTCGCTTGAGCGACGGCACAAGAACAGACTTCAAGGAAGTGTTTTAACGGCCGACACGCCCCCTCATTGTTCATCAGTCATGTGATTGGACACTGCAGCTGATCGGACTGACTGACTGAGTTTAACACCAGAGTGAAGACAGATCACAGAATAAACTCAAGCTTTATTGATTAGTTTTCTGATTCACCATCTGGTTTAAATAAATGTTCATTGTAGTCTGAACAACAAAATAACCACAAACAACTTTCTACATTTATCAGAAAGATTTGTGTTTTCATGATCTGATGTTTCCCTCAATAACTTTTATTTTGAATACAATTAAAGTCAGAGAGCTTTTTACATCATTGATCATCATTTCATTCAGTCACGTGAGGCGGATCATTCCTGAGTGTTTGATGAGTTTTAAGAGAAACAATAATCATATTCTGGGTTATTTAATAATGACGCCACAATCTGAGTTTCAAAGCGTACAGACGCAAATAATTCATAAATAAGAGGATCGCATTCTGCTTATGAACAGGACACAGTTCGTTAACAGACTACAGAGAGAAACACCTCTACAGTGATGATTACTGTGTATTTATTAGTTATTAGTAGTGCTGTGCAACGATTAAAATATTTAATCGCGATTAATCGCATGGATTTTTTGCGATTAATCGCGATTAATCGCATTGTTATGGCAAAGTTCAATAATGAATTATAAAGTAGTGTATTGCGCACTTTTATTTTAAAAGTACTGCTATAGGAACAAAAGGACAATAACATTTGGTTCACGAGATGCAGGCAGCATGTTTCATACTTAATGTGAATATAATTCATACTTTGTTGGCATCTTATTCTGAAAACCGGATGTTCGTCTGAAGAAACCGGATGTTGTCTCACGTTAATCTTTCCGCTAGTTTTCAAAGTCCTTCGCTCGCTCCCGATCTGTGCCGTTTAAATGCGTTTACGGTGAATGTCACCATATAGGTGCACTAACATGTAAGTGTCTGCTGAGTTGACCACGGAGATCTGAGTGTCTGCTGACTTTACCGCAGCGATGTACAGTAGTCTCCTGGGAGGGCAGCAGCTGGTGCAGCTTCTCTCTTTATTTTTTTCCCATTGTAGAATGATCGTAGAAAAGTATGAAAGCATAAAAGTATAGCTATTATAACCTGTAACCCTTTTGATTTCAAAGTATAACCAGCACAACATATAGCATGTTTAGACTTTTTATAACCATCATAATGTGAATTGTTTTATTTTATGATAGATGTGATTTAACATATAAACTGTTTAGAGTTAGATCCATCAGCTCCATCACCAAGAAGGCTCAGCAGAGGATGTACTTCCTGAGGCAGCTGAAGAAGTTCAACCTGCCAAAGACAATGTTGGGGCATTTCTACAGAGCCATCATCGAGTCCGGTATAGCAGGTTAAACAGGTTCAAATACCTATTAACTCAGTCACACAGAGAGCATGAAAACCCCCTCAATCTGTACAGCACACAGGCTACCAAACCTGGCCTTTCATGCACAGGAGATCCCTCAGTGACTTCTCGACAAAATGAGAGGAATTTAGAAAATAAAATTGCACGCAGCAAGTCAAAAATCATGTAATAGATCGTGGGTGACTCACACCTTCGGCTATGGAAAAGGAAAATTAAACCTAATACTAAAATGCACAGACTCTGACTATAAGGAACACACTCTGACCTGCTCTGATTTCCGTGAAGGACACACAGTGACAGGATTAGCCTCAACTCAGAGACAGCACAGAACTACTTTTACTGCTCTTGCATCAGCAAAAATCAGATAACAGCCTGGGAGTGCCAGAGATTAGACTGGTAAACAGGACAAGAAAGGATTAAGCCATGGCCACAAAAGACCACTAAATCATTATTTTACGACTTCCTCCTTTCCCCCCTGCTATGTCCAGGAAACCTTAGACCTGCTTCAACACATTATACCAGCCTCTCCACACCTTTGCAACAAATAAGGACCCCAAAAAGAGAGCGCTGGTCCCCAATAACTGAGACACGAAAACCAAACATGCAAATATTGCGCATTAAAACCAGAATCACTCCAATCAGGGGGATTTAACTGGACTTTGTTTGTTACATACTCAGACACCCCATTAAGCTTCCAAAAAGGGAGAAAACCCCAGCCCACTGCCTGAAGGATAGCAGAGGTCAGGGCACAGACATGGGGCCAAAGTGGAGAACTAAGGGGACACAAAAGGGGAGACATGAAGGTGACAGTGATGAAGAATGTGGAATATGGAATGGTAGATCAGTTATGCAAAACATGCAGGAGATGATAATGTATTACATCCCCTTCATAGATATCTATCTTCTGTTGGACCAGGGGAGACAGTTCATGGCTAAAAAACCTAACAAGCTGTATGAACAGAATCAAAACAAACCAGGCACTCCGTTTGAACAAACACTGGAGAAATACTGGAACAATCAAATATTAGGACTTATTGGAGAATTAATGGAGCAGAGAAGGAAGCCAATCCCTCCCTTACACCACTGTTAGAAATAATACTCACCTTGTACAGAAGGAATTGACTCATCTTCAGAGGAATATGATCTTTTATGACAAAATAAGGGACCATGCCTTAAACGTTATAGATAACATATTATGTCAGTTTAAGCATCTTTAAACTATACCTGGGAAGATTTAGTAACTCAAATACGGTGATGTATATGTTTGCTGTACTGAGAAACCATCCTTCCAAGCAGGAGAGCACCCACTCTGAGCACTTTGAGATATTTACTATCTGTGAAAAGCGCTATATAAATAAAATTCATTCATTCATTCATTCATTCACTCTGTTAATAGTATCTAATATGGTGGAAAACATAAAACAAATAATTATCCAAACATATATGCTTGTCCCACTACTATGATGTATACAGAGTGATATGTGCATAGTGTTTGTGTTTCCCTAAAGCTGGTGACTGATGTGAATAAAATATACATTCAATGTTACTTGTATGCTTATACGCGGATATGTGAGTTCTAGTAGAAGAAGGTCAAATACTCCAGACGGGGCGTTCATAGCGCTCGTTTGAACACAGTGAGAAGTATTAGAACTCTGAAGGATAGCTTTTGCCCCAGATAAATGTCACATAGGCTCACAGAGAACCAGTTTCAGCTGCCTGCGCTGCTTAGAGATAGAGAGGCGCCCCGCTTATCAAGTCGGCCGGACATAACAATATGGAGTTACATCAACAAGTATGCCCACTGAAGATGCGGCGGAGGAGAACCAATCGTGAGCCGGTGTGGGCGATGATGCTCAGTGCTCCAGCGGGTCCTTTGATAGCTAAAAACAAAGCCGCCCCTACTTTATATTCCACTATATAATGTTATGCGCAATGATGTTTAGGTGCCTTTTCCTGCTTTTCCTGTCTTTTGTACATTTTCCCTGCTCACTCAGAGTAGAGATTAGGCCTCGTGCACGATTTGACTGCTGGGCATAATACTTCTGTCATAAATAAACCTTATTGCTTGAATTGAGCTAAACGCCTCGACCTCAGTCTGTCCACCGAGTTTTCTCCACAACACTGAAGAACAGACCATAAACGATCTCATTATGAACCCGTGACCTTACAGACCACAGCTGTCTTAAGGACAGATAACAGTGGAAGTACTTCAAGGGAAGACTAGGGAGAGGATTACAATACAATACACCCTCACAGAGCCCTGGAAGCTCATAGGAGCATTTCTGCTGGGAAAAAATAATAATGTATAGATCACCAAAAAGGTGATTAATTGAAAACCAAAGAAAATAATGTATACTAGGTTTACCGATAATACGTTTGTTAACAGCTTGTATAACCCACGCATTGGGAGAACCTATACTAACTATTATACTTATGTTCATCAGAAGGCCAAGCTCTCCGCAATTACCACACTTGCCTCAACCAAACCCTTTCCCTAATATAGAGAGGAGAGCATTCTGGACCACTGCTACACAACAATCAGCAGGGCATATCACACTGTCCCTCGGGCTGCACTGGGTCTCTCTGACCATGTCATGGTCCATCTGATTCCTTCATACAGGCAGAAACTCAAGCTATGTAAACCTATGGTGAGGAAATTCAAGAAGTGGACCAGTGAGGCTCTAGAGCAGGGATTCCCAAAGTGTGGTGCGCGAGCTGCCTCTAGGGGGTGCGCGAGAGAAAAAATGTAATGGCGGTGCAGTCCCGTCTCCTAAAAATGACGTCCCCCCAAAACTAAAATGCATTCTCAATTACGTTTGACCACAAATGTATTTTCTCCCTGATTACGTTTGTGTTTAAGTATTACAAATACGTTTCTCATCAACATATCTTTGCCATACTTTAGTCTTTATTATTTTTCTGTGATCTGCCTCGCCTCTACCCCGCCACCCACGAGTTGTTGCCCCGCGGCCTGTTCCGAGGGCTGACAGACCTGACGATCGGGTGCCTCGCGGCAGGGTGGCTGGAGACCTCGCGTCCCGGCGCCAACGGGTGAGCGCCCGCCACTCGGAACCATAAAACCAAGTCCCGGATTTCACCCGGGGGATATTCTGGAGGTATTGTGACCGGGTGATGTGCCTCGTTGCTGGGGAGGTGCGTGTGTGTATGAGCGCATTTCTGCCGGAGACAGGCGGCGTGTTGTGGTAGTATTCTGACCGCGTAATAGGGAGAAGGAGAGGCGGTGGTGGAGAGGGAAAAAAATGTTGAAGAGATGGTGGAATGTATGATTGGAGAGAGAGAAGCAAACAAGTTGGACGTGATCCCGCATCCAACAACACTGTGTCGCGCGCATCGATGCTTTGTCCGAAGACATCCTGGCTACATTAGTCGGTCGCGTGAAGAAGAGTGAGTTTTACTCTCTGCAAGTAGACGAGTCTACAGATGTGGCCAGTCTGGCCAATCTTCTGGTGAACGTCCGTTACCTTTTCGAAGGCACGGTGCAGGAAGAGTTTTTTGTGTTTTTTATCTTGTGAACAAACGCCACGCGCGAGCAAACTGTTCTCTCATTAGTCCGATTTGTATGCGGCTCTGTTGCTTTTTTTTAAGGTGTGTGTGTGTGGGGGAGGGGGGGGGATTGGGGGTGCGTGAACCCGGTCTGGATGTAGAAGGGGGTGCGTGGCCTAAAACGTTTGGGAACCGCTGCTCTAGAGGATCTTCGGGCGTGTTTGGACTGTACAGACTGGGATGTATTCAGGACTGCTACCAACAGTCTGGATGAGTACACAGAGGCTGTAACTTCATATATCAGCTTCTGTGAGGACAGCTGTGTTCCAACAAGCACCAGGGTGAGTTACAACAACGACAAACCCTGGTTCACAGCAGAACTCAGACAGCAGAACTCAGACAGCTGCAAAAAGACCAGGCCTTTAAGAGTGGGGACAAGGACTTGTACAAAGAGTCGAAATACAGGTTTAGCAAGGCAGTGAGAGACGCTAAACGACTGTACCCCTGAGAAACTCCAACATCAGCTCTCAGCCAACAACTCTGCTTCTGTCTGGAGAGGCCTCAGACAGATCACCAACTACAAGCCTAAGGCCCTGTCCACATTAGGCCGTGTGTCGTTGGATGCAGAGTTCTCAAATAGAACCGATCTCTGTCCACACGGGAGTTTTCAGCATTATTCATCAGGTTGATCTGCATCCACACGCAGCCGGGGAAGGCGGACAGCACGTGACCATTAACGTACACTGGGCATGCGCGTGATGGTGTAAACAGGAAGTGGAATGCTTGCTTAGTTAAAAAAAAAATATGACAGAGTAATAAAGTAGTCTTTAATAATGAATGGTTGTATTTGATACTTAAGATCTTCCTCTATAAACTCAAACAGACACAGTTCGTGGAAAGTTTTAGAAGTTTTATTTTTCAGACGTAGTTACAGGTCTGTCTGTCTGTGTGTGTCTCTCTCTCTCTCTCTCTCTCTCTCTCTCTCTCTCATCAACTTTACTTTAAAATCAACACTTACACGTGTCAAAGAGAGTTGAGATCCCAGAGAAAGCTGCCTTAATTACATGCATACAGATCAGAGGGGAAGGTTAGGAAAAGGAAGACATAAAGAATATACTCAGAAATCAATAGATAAAGTGTAACCAAACGATAAAGTTTATAATCATGATTAATAACGAATGTTTAATGCATAGAGTGATTTAACAAATGTAAAACTGATTATAACGATGAACTGTGTTGAACTGTGTTGAAAAGTAACAAGGGTATGTGTTAGGACATGTTTTGGGGAAGTGAGATCATATAGGAGTTGTCCGGAAAGTGAGATCAGCAACAGATGTTCGGGCGGGGATCCGCGATACTTCGGACTCTGTTGCAAGAACAAGGGGCGAAGGGAAATAAGGTTCTTTCCAAGCATACGCACTCACCCAGAGGGGTGGGGGCCCAAGACTGAAGGGAGATCTGGTACTTTTCCAAACATAAGCACACACACAAAAGGGTGGGATAAAGATCATGTGTTCAGAATAGGAGGAGGGGGGAACAGATAGCCCGAATCGACAATATAAGGAGACGTCTGCGATACGCAGGCTGGGATTTCTACTAGCGGGAGCCGACCAAGTGCTCCGAGGAAGAAGATACGGACGATTGATCAACAGAAGTATTCGAGGACTCCGTCTCTGCTCACGAAAAGAAAAGATTACCATTCGTGGACAAAGATTGCAAGACGGAGAGTTTCCCTCTCCCCACTGCTTGACTTTACCAACTGAACAACGGAAGAACACGGCAGCCCTAGAAAGACTTTGTACTGAGCCTTGAGGACTGCTGATCGAACTCCGCTGTGCGAGCAGGAGGAATCCGAGGGTCTGGCCAGACCCTCGTTCCTAACACCTCCAAAAGAACTTTTCCATCGGACCTTTGAAATCCAGCTCCAACCGAGACGACGCGTCAACCTAACCCAATGAGTATAATCTAAGAAGAAAATTAAATTACGAATCAAGTGTAGTAACGATTTTTATTATGTGAGCTGTAGCCTGAACCCCTGCTAACAAAATATATATATATATCCTGCAATAAATATCTAATCTGCATTTAAAGTAAAACTCTCAAGTGCATTCATTTGCTTAAAGTGGTAAATGTTCCTCGTGGCAAGTAAAAGGTTAAGTCTATTGTATGTCTTACAACTGAGTTCTGAAAGGTTATCCTAGTGACCGAATCCACTTAACAACCCCTTACGGTTTTAGAAGTGATCCTAGCCGTTAAAACCTAACCTGGCAATTTACCAAGAGCACGGATCCATAAGAGGAAAGCTGCCATAACCGACGCGACTGGTGGGAGCGCCCGGGGCCTGGGTGGTCCCTCGGCCGAGCGCGCACCGACCGGAGGAAGCAGGGTAGACGTCGGGAGTAACGGCAGTTAGCGGAAGCCAGGCGAGTTTCCTCGCAAGAACACCAGTTCGGAAATCTTTTAATAGAGAGTCAGTAGGTAGCCCCGTATCGGGCCAAAGAACCCCAGGATCTAACACACGGAAACGTTTACTCGATTATGGTCCATAAATGTGGTCAACACACGTCGATCACTCGTTTCCTCTGTTTGTCAGTCGTAGCATTTTTTGCTAACTGTAGCTTCAGACAGCCGCTCCGTGGGGGTTGATGACACCTCTGGTCACGCCGCTCGCTAATCACTCCAATAACAGCTGCTTCCTCCACAGAAATGCAGACTTTTTATGACACAACAGCATCTAGTACGCAACGCAATCCGTTATCCATTCGTTATACAGTCAATGGCCCCCAAGCATTGTGGCATACCGTGTGTTTGGAAGAAGTTGACCACAAGGTCCCTCACTTCGGGCTCGGTACTCGGACTCTGGATGTACTTGGGACCCAGAAAGACGGTGATGGCCCTACGGACTTGTCGGATGATGACTGAAACAACTTGTCGAGATAGTCCAAATGCATTAGCGGTTTTCCGGAGTCTGCCCTCGTCACTCAGGTAATACAACGTGCACGCTACCTTTGTAAGTACATCCACGGGCGCCCTCATCGTGGTTGTTGCTCCCTCCACATGCGGACGTAACATTTCGCTAAGGTTGATCAATGCCGATCTGGACATTCGGAAGTTTTCTCGCCATTCTTCGGGAATCATAACTTCATTGATGAAATTATTCCACCAGGCGCTCGTTCTTCCTGGTCTCACCCAAAACCGCCGCTCCATGTACGGCTGATAGCGTCTCTGGTCTCGGGAATTGGCGCTTATCGCTCGCAGAACAGCGCGCCTCCTCTGCATGTAGGCATTAGCAGCATTGTAAAATGACGAATTTAAGGCATTTATAGCTGCTACTACAGACAACAAAGCAGACAACAAAGCAAGCAAGGCTTGTCATTCGTTTTCCATTTTGAAATGAATCGCTGCTGGTGCCGGCTGTTTGTTTTCTTCCGGGTACGGGTCACGTGATAGTGAGTGTGACGAATCAGGGACGGAGACGTCATGGCTGGTAATAACCAATCCAGTAGCGAGCACATGGATCGCGTCGGCGTACATCCGTATACAGCCGTATCTCATGCCTACACTCAACCAAAACCCCGGAGGTCTCAGATAGCTCCAACCTCGGCGGAGTTCTCAGGTTCCTCCGTTTAGGGCGCTCCAAAACTCCGGCGTGGTGTGGCTGCTCAGTGTAAACGTAGGAAAAGTGGAGGAAAAGTGGAGTAATGTGGACAGGCCCTAAGACCCCCCACTCCATGAACGACCTCCGCCTGGCAAACGAGTTGAACGAGTTCTGCTGTCGCTTTGAAAAACAATGGGACGGTCCTGACTCCATCCCCCACAGCCCCATCAACCATCACCAGTCCACCATCCCCCCCCCCTCCCCCAGCTCAGCAGGGGCCCATGCCTCTGTACCACCCATTCCAGCGCCCCCCCCCCCCCCCCGTGACGACTCTCTCTATTCAGGAGAGAGATGTAAACAGGTTCTTTAAAAAACAGAACCCCCGCAAAGCAGCCGGCCCAGACTTGATCTCCCCCTCCACCCTAAAGCATTGTGCTGATCAGCTGTCTCCGGTGTTTACAGACATTTTCAACACCTCCCTGGAGACATGCCACGTACCAGCCTGCTTCAAGGCCTCCCCCATCATCCCTGTCCCTAAAAAACCAAGGATCACAGGACTTAATGACTACAGGCCCGTCGCCCTGACCTCTGTGGTCATGACGTCTTTTGAGCGCCTTGTCCTGTCTCACCTAAAAACCCTCACCGACCCACTCCTGGACCCCCTGCAGTTCGCTTACAGAGCCAACAGGTCTGTAGATGACGCAGTCAACATGGCCCATCACTTCATCCTCCAGCATCTGGACTCCCCAGGAACCTACGCCAGGATCCTGTTTGTGGACTTCAGCTCTGCCTTCAATACCATCATCCCGTCTCTGCTGCATGACAAGCTCTCCCAGCTGCAGGTGCCCGACTCCACCTGCAAGTGGATCACAGACTTCCTGTCTGACAGGAAGCAGCACGTGAAGCTGGGAAAGCACGTCTCAGCCTCCAGGACCATCAGCACCGGTTCCCCCCAGGGCTGCGTTCTTTCCCCTCTGCTCTTCTCCCTGTACACCAACAGCTGCACATCCAGTCACCAGTCCGTCAAGCTCCTGAAGTTCGCGGATGACACCACCCTCATTGGACTCATCTCTGGTGGGGATGAGTCCGCCTACAGGTGGGAGACTGACTATCTGGTGACCTGGTGCAGGTTGAACAACCTAGAGCTCAACGCTCTAAAGACAGTGGAGATGGTTGTGGATTTCAGGAAGAACGTAGCCCCACCAGCCCCTATCACTGTGTGTGACTCCCCCGTTGACGTGGTGGAGTCCTTCCTCTTCCTGGGCTCCATCATAACCCAGGACCTCAAGTGGGAGCTCAACATCAGCTCCATCACCAAGAAGGCTCAGCAGAGGATGCACTTCCTGAGGCAGCTGAAGAAGTTCAACCTGCCAAAGACAATGCTGGTGCATTTCTACAGAGCCATCATCGAGTCCGGTATAGCAGGTTAAACAGGTTAAAATACCTATTAACTCAGTCACACAGAGTGCATGAAAACCCCACCTACACTCAATCTGTACAGCACACAGGCTACTAAACCGACCTCTCTGAAACTGACGAGGAAGAAGGTTATAATGCCCCTAACCCCCAGAAATACCCTCAGACTCCTCACGCTTCACCTTGTAGGAGAAATAGATCACAATCTCCAAGAAGAGGGAGGCTAGACACCCCACTGCCAACTCATAATTCCCCCGATCAGACGTGGTATACAGAGGACCCTAAAGCAGATAGAACATAGTATTTGCAACCCCCTCTCACACACTCTAGCATCGGCCACAGACAGCAGGCCCAGCAGAGCCATAATCTGGGAGGGACAGCTGCCAGCACAAAATAGGATAGGCAGGCCAAAAAACTGCAGAAGTAAAACCCAAACTTTGAAACATTATGACCCACATGTATGGCGAGCAGTGCCGCCTGTGTGGCAAACTAATGAAGGAGAGCCGTTCACTCCCCTCGCAGACAGAGATTATGAGGAACCCTCAAACCCCCCAGAACCTGAACCAGAACCTGAAGCAGAGACTGAACCCATGGAGCAGGCCCCAGAGAGACCAACTCCATCTGAAGACAACACCTGTCACGCCAGGACAGCATCAGCAGGTAGAGGACACAGGACCAGCTTCCGCAGGACTGTTTGCCCGAACCACCTGTCGAGTCCTGTTTTCTGGCCTGAATTGAGATACATGCGACGCCATAGCATGAGTGGAGCGACGATGGAGAATGGCAACATACAACGAGATGAGAAGGACTCTAGAGCTAAGCTGGTAAGAAATGTTCGTGTTCAACAGACAAGGACGACATCTGGAAACCGTGTTCCTGGTTCAACCCAAAGGCCTGACGGGCCGCTGACAGTTTTGGGGACCTGATGAAAGAGACTATTGAAGAATGTAACTCTGTAAACCCTGATATTTTGATACTTTCATGAGGAGGATGTAGAAAGATCGTAGAAAAGTATGAAAGCATAAAAGTATAGCTATTATAACCTGTAACCTTTTTGATTTCAAAGTATCACAACATATAGCATGTTTAGACTTTTTATAACCATCATAATGTGAATTGTTTTATTTTATGATAGCTGTGATATAAACTGTTTAGAGTTAGACACTGTTTGAAATAGTCACTTGAGCCTTACAGTGCTTCCAGCAGGATCAAACCAGTTACCACCAGTTAAATTCTGTGTCAGCCTCAGAAGAAGCCAGGAGAAGGGGAACCAGGGCCCCCTTCTAGAGCCAGACCTGGAGGGGGACCTCGCTGGTTAGCATCTGGTGGTCAGGCCTTGACACACGGGGCCCGGCCGGGCAGGACCCCAAAGAACTACGGGGTGCCGCCAGCCTGCAGGCCCACCGCTCACAAGGACAGGCATCGGGGTCAGCTGTGTTTTGAGCCAGGCAGCAGGGAGAGGAGGGGACCAGAGTGTGCTGACCCCTGACCTCACAGACTGGCTCTAGGGACGAGGAACATCACCTCTATGGGGAGGAAGGAAGCTGTTGGGGTCTGGCGCCACCTCCTGGCTGGCTGAGCTCAACACATGCCACCTCCTGACCCAGAACTCTGATCCCTGCACCTTTAAGCTGACCCCGCCTCCGGTCACCGCTCAGCCAGGCCATGCATTGGCCAACACGCAGCCTCCCGCTGTGCAGGCTGAGCCGTTTAAAAGCGCCCGCACATCCAAAATCGCCGTTCTTCACCCTGGACATCCGTCCCTGGGACGCAAGGAGACACATCAGTTTCCCCCCCCCCCCAGCATCGCGCTGGCGACGAAAGCCGCGAGGAACACGCGGCCTCCAACCCTCATCAAATCCTGTCAGGTCTTATGCCATTTTCGCTGGTCGAAAACAGCAGTTGTTCTTTTTCTGAGTCTGGCCTCCTCACGACACAACGGACGAATCCCTTCCACGATTCCTCCCCGTGTTTTTTTTGTTTTTCTTTTGTGTGCACACTCCGGCAGAAAGAAGCTGAAACCTCCCTTCTTCCCCGATGACTTCCCGGCAAGACCACGCCGTCTTAAGCCGAAGTAAGATCATCCTCTCTGCAGCGAGGATTGATCACGTCCTGCGCCCGCTCCAGAACGAGCCGCGCCAACGGACCGAAACAGCCGCCGCTTAAACAGCCGCCGCTTAAACAGCCGCGCTGATCTGCAAGCAGCCCCACTTTTTCCCCCGGGACAAAGGAGCCACAATTCGCAGCGGACACTCTCCCCGCCGCAAAGAAGCATCTACCAGTAAGGTTCTTGTGCATCTGGGCTAGCTTAGCTTAAATTAACTTACGTTTAATTCAGGTTAATTTCATTTATATGTGATATTCCCGTGTTTTGTGTGTTTCGTTACTATTGCGTAATATCAAGGTATTGCGCAACACCCAGCGGACCTCAGCGCTGCTCCACTGTGCATTCCCGTATTCTGTTCGTGTTAAAGACACCGGCGCATTATACGAAGGTAAATACACAAACATCACGGACCAGAGAAGTTCCGTTTGTATTGTGTATTAACTGCATTGACTGTTTTCTTTGGGATTATTTTCATTCATTTGTATTCAACTTTGTGTGATATCTCTCTCTTCATTAACTCGGCTCTGTGAGTGAGCTGAGTGCCGTGTTCATCACTGCGTAAGCTGCCGACAGTTCAAGACGACAATGGTATGCTTATGCAGGACAGAATAACGTACTTATGCTCCTCAGGATATCGCAGCAGAAGTTTGATTTATGTTGACTCACGATTTCTCTCCCCCTTTTCTTGGCTCATCCTCCTGCCAACACAGCAGGAGGTGACCCCCACTCTCTCTCTCTCTCTCACGTAAACGCACGCACATAGTCTAACCCCTGGGGGAAACCCCGTTCAATCGATTGCCCGCACAGACACACGTGGTTACATACAGCAACATTCACGCCACCTGGTGGTAGGTTAGCAGTAGCACCGTCAAGCCCCTCCTTTTCACATACGTCATCACCTCCAGTCTCACCCCCCTTCTGCTAGTTTGGCTAGCGGCCATCTTTGTAGTCTTTGACTGTGAGTGTTAAGGGCCCCCACCCCCCCTTCCTTTTATACACAGACACACACACACACACACGCACATACACACATACTTATATACACACCCTCCTCCCCATTTCATTCATTTCTTTAGATATTAGGTACATAAAATAGTATGATAGCGTTTGTTCATCGCAATATTAATTGATCTGATCATGTATTATTCTGATGTAATAAACCCTGTTATATTTTAAAGAGCAGTCGTATGTGATTACTTGTGCATATGTATGTGATGATCTGTATGTTGTAGCCTGTGTACGGACTCAAACCTTCACTGTCACTGATGAGTGACTACTAATTATGAGACTTAGTTTTATCGTTTGGTTATCGGTCCCTGTCCGCAGGGTGGTGCCCCGTTATTATTAATAATCATTAATAATTGTTATTCACATTAATAATTCTATTGATGTCAAGAATTCAGTTTCTTAAAAGCTGATAACTCAAACACGTACCCTATTGATCCCAACAAAGCGCAGCTGCTGCAGCAGTTGGAGCGTTACCAGCTAGATATGAACGGTAAAGGGACCGTACTCGTGTATCTCTTCTCTAGGAGGTGAATCCTCACATCTCATGTTGTCATCGGACCGCAAACTATTCATTACATTTAAAACACTGAAGTAAAAAGTAGAGAAGCTTCTGCTGATTGAACTCAGTAAATGTAATGAGACAAACACACTTGATGAGTGAGAACAGAAAGTGGTGACGATGGTTCCACATTGGACAAGATGAAGATGTTGTGATAATATACTCAGTGAAGAGACAGTCTGATGAAATATCCTCTGAAATACATATTAAATAAAACTCTCAGATCAGAGAAACATGAACAAAATTTACTGTTTTCTCCTCGTCAGACATTTAACGCAGAACTGAAACACAGCATGAAAGCTGGTAAAGAAAGTCGTCGTCTTCATGTGACCATAACTGACCTACAACATGAAGTGTGTGTCACATGTTGATTGTTAAAGTTCCCAGAAGAACAAAAACAAATGTGATTCCACACATTAATAACATCAGTCATATACAAATGTACATGTAGAGGAGCTTACAGCCGTGAGGATAATCTTCAGCTTCACTCTGTCCTGCTGTTCATCAGAGAATAAGTGACAGCAGCTGATGATGCTGATCTGTAGTTCACTGATGTTAGATGGGGCCACCTGGTGGACAGCTGGTAGAACCATGTGATGTGTGACGTCTCTGACAGAGGGTACATCCCCGTTTCCCTCACTTGCGTCCTTTCCTTGCGTCTTAGTCCCTCCCACCAGGGATGCATGGAGGAAACCATGCGAGAGAGAGAGGAACGAGGAAATATGTTTTAAGACATGAGACGTCCTTTCCTCAGTTGCCGTCTGTTTCTGTTGACGGAGGATCAGCTGATCACAGCTGGATCAGCTGTCAGTCGGCTTTAACAGCTGGAGAGACTTTTGATAAGTTTGTGTCTGTTCACATGATCACTGTACTTAATAATAGTAACTAATAGTACGAATAACTAATAAAGACAGTAATCACCACTGTAGATGTGTTTCTCTCTGTAGTCTGTTAAGATAGCTAAAACAAAGATCAACCAAGTGGAAGCAGACACATATTTATTTAATTTACTTCCTCATAAGTTGTTTTTAGTTAAAAGGCAAACTTCGTTCTTAAAAAAAATTAAATTTTAATGTGTCCGCACCACAAAAACAAGGAACGATCTTTGAAAGGAACTTGTTTAGCTCCTATTTCACAGAATAAAGCACGAGAGGAACCATGAGTGACGGAAGTGTAACGGTGGACTTCTCTCCTCTCAGTAATTTTAGAAGCAAAAATAAACTAGTTTGCTGTGATTTAAATGCAATAAAGGGATATAAATGCTGCTGAATGAACTACATAATTAGTCAAGCATGGGGTGGAGCATCACATCTCTACCATCGGCCCACCGGTACATGCCCGGGCCCGGCGCCTAGATCCAGCAAAGCTCACCATCGCCAAGATAGAGTTTGAAAACATGGAGCGCCTGGGCATCATTCGCCACTCCGACAGTCCATGGGCTTCACCCCTGCACATGGCCCCGAAGCCTGGGGGTGGGTTGCGCCCGTGTGGAGATTATCGCCGGCTCAACGATGCAACGATCCCGGACCTCTATCCAGTTCCACATATTCAAGACTTTTCTACCCACTTGTCGGATAGTGTGGTGTTTTCGAAAGTGGACCTGGTACGAGGTTACCATCAAGTGCCCGTTCACCCGCTTGACATTCCCAAGACTGCGCTGATCACTCCATTCGGCCTGTTTGAGTTCTTGAGGATGCCGTTTGGCCTAAAAAATGCAGCGCAATGAAACGACTTTTTTGTAATTTCATTTGGAACGATAGACGCTCAAGACTGCGCATGACCCTGTTATACTTACCATATGACAGAGGTGGGTTAAAACTCCCTTACCTCCAGGGATACTATTGGGCTGCCCAATTACGAGCAGCTTCATATTGGTTTGAACACCAGTCAACACTGCACTGGATAAGGATGGAGGAAACCACAACTTCCAAAATCCCCTTATATCTCTACCTCTACTCAGCAAACTTAGCCACTTTGAAGAAACACACTGCAAACCCCTTTGTTAAAAATACGCTGACAGTATGGCATGAGGTGTTAAGCTATCTTGGGGAAAAAACTCCTCTATCCCAATACTCCCCTATTTGGGGGAACAGAAACTTTACGCCAGGTACTAACGACTCTGGTTTTAAGTTATGGGCAGAAAGAGGTATCGGAAAGATTTCAGATTTATATGATTGTGATACTCTTACTCTTTTAAGTTTTAATGACACCAAGCAAAAGTTTAGCATAGCTACAAAACATTTTTTCAAGTATCTCCAGATAAGAAGCTTCATAACAAAGACACAGAACTCTGTAAATCTCCCTTCTCTAAATTCTTTAGAAAAGATAGCTTTAAACCATTATGGATCAGATGGACTGATCTCAAAGTTTTATCAGACTATCATAGCTGCAGCAAAAGAATCCTCCGATGACAGAAGGCTAGCATGGTGTTCAGACCTACATGAAGAAATCACTGTAGAAGAGTGGCAGGACATATGTCTACAGAGTCAAGTCCAAACAATAAACTCAAGGTTCAAACTTCTCCAGTATAAATGGGTGATGAGAACATACATTACTCCAGAGTTACTGCATCGCATGTACCCCAATACACCGGATGCTTGTGTTAAATGTGGTATACATAAAGGTAGCTTGTCTCATTGCCTTTGGGAATGCACCCTCATTCAGGATTTCTGGAAAGAGATTCTTACAATTGTATCTAACTGTATTAACGAACAACTTCCATTATGTCCAAAACTCTGCCTTTTTGGGTGTTTCCCAGTAAACTGTATACTTAACAGTAGCAAAAAGAAGATGGTCATATTTTGTCTTCTTGAAGCTAAACATAAAATTGCAATGGCTTGGAAATCTGTTCACAGGCCAAGCAAACGAAATTGGATAGAGGGACTGATACAGTGCCTCGCTCTAGAGAAACTTACATATGCAGTTAAAGGGAAATATAACATCTTTGCAAAGATTTGGGGCTCATTTATGGAGTTTCTGGAGGGGGAAGACTTTGTTGTAACCATATAGTCTACCGTTTTCCTTTTTGTTTCCGTTTCCCTTCCCCGGTTTTTTTTCTTCTTTGACTGGTCACATTAGGGAATGTGGGAGCATTCTATTTGTGGGGTATAATATGTATCTACCTGTGCATGTACATATCTGTCACCCTCTACTGTTATTTAAATTTTTTGTTTCTGCTGAGAAACAGTCAGTAACGTCCAACAACACATGCCTTTTTTTTTTTATCTTTATTTGAAATTTCTCTAAGTGCCTTTTTGTTGCCTTGTCATGTCTTGTTTGTGTAGTGTGAAAATCCAATAAAAACATTTGTCAAAAAAAAAAAAAGAAGAAAATGCAGCGCAGACGTTCCAGCGTCTAATGGACACGGTGCTGAGGGACCTGCCTTTCCTGTTCGTCTACCTGGATGACATCCTGGTGTTGGGATCAATAGAGGGGCGTGTTTGAGTTATTAGCTTGAAGAAACTGAATTCTTGACATCAATAGAATTATTAATATAAGTAACAATTATTAATGATTATTAATAACAACGGGGCACCACCCTGTAAACAGGGACTAATAACCAAACAATAAACTAAGTCTCATAATTAGTGGCCACTCGTAATGTCAATAGTCGGGTGCGACTATGCATTTGAAGTGACAATGAAGGATTGAGTACGTGACTACTACATCCAGGTGTTATTACATACATATGCACAAGTAATCACAAACGACTGCTCTTTAAAATATAATAGAGTTTATTAAATCAAAATAATAAATGATCAGATCAATTACCATAACAATCAACAAACGCCACCATACAGTTTTATGTGCCTAATAAATGAATAAAACCTAAACAAATGAATAAAATGGGTGAGGGGGTGTGTATATAAGTATGTGTGTGGGTGTGTGTGTGTGTGTGGGTCTGTGTATAAAAGAAAGGGGGGCTCTTAACACTAACAGTCGAGAAACTACAAAGATGGCCGAGTCGAATGACGTAGCCAAAATAGCAGAGGGGGAGGGCTTAAGATACTACCGTGGAACCACCACCAGATGGCGTAGTCGAGGGACTTAGACAAAATGGGGGATGGGCCTTAAGATACTACCGTGGAACCACCACCAGATGGCGTAGTCGAGGGACTTAGACAAAATGGGGGATGGGCTTAAGATACTACCGTTGAACCACCACCAGATGGCCTAGTCGAGTGACTTGGGCAAAACGGCGGATGAGGGGGGGGGTAGCTGTGTGTGAGCACGTGTGGCCATGTGCGTTGAGACAATGGGCGAGCGTTTCAACCGCCCTCAGCCGGAGCTTTATGTGTATGCAAGTTTATCGAAAAACAAGAGGAAAATAAAAGGGGCAGAGAGAGAGGAATCAGAGTTTCTGCGTGCGGGGTCGCGTGGTAGTGAACGTGTGTATCGCTGGCCTCACATAAGTGGTCGTATGTCGCCTCGCGAACTCACGACACTTATGCTGATAGCCACGGATCTACACCTCACTCACAGAATTGATTCAAGGAAAGAGAGCAGTACAAATGAAATAAAACAATCCCAGAGGACAAAGAGAAACAGGAAGCGGACAAACGCTGCGGGCTCGGCGGTCCGTCAGCGATTGCACAATATTCAGCAACACGAAAAACAATGACTTAAACACGACAAAACACGGGAATAATAACATATAAATGAAATAACCTGAATTAAACTTAGGTTAAATGAAGCTAACTTATGCCCAGACACCATCAATCTTACTGTTTGAAGCTTCTTTGCGACGATGGGAGTGTTCATTCCTTTGACTTTCTGGGACACCGCATCACAAAGGATGGGGCGCTCCCCCTCCCGGCAAAGGTGGAGGCAGTGACTAACTTTACACGCCCACTCACGGTGAGGGCCCTGCAGGAGTTTTTAGGCATGGTGAACTTTTACCATCGCTTTATTCCCAGAGCAGCGCAAGTGATGCGGCCCCTGTACGAAGCCCTGAAAGGCAAGGCTATCAAACAGCTTGTGGACTGGACTGAAGAGAGGGAACTTGCGTTTGTTGATGCGAAAACAGCTCTGGCAAACGCAGCAATGCTGGCACACCCGTCACCTAAGGCTCCGATTGCCATCACCACGGACGCTTCGGACTATGCGGTGGGCGCGGTGCACGAGCAGTGGGTGAAAGGGGTGTGGCAACCGCTGGCTTTCTTCAGTCGACAGTTGCGGCCTAATGAGCGGAAATACAGCACTTTTGATCGGGAGCTCCTCTGCCTCTTTCTGGCCATTCGGCATTTCCGGTTCCTGCTGGAGGCTCGGCCGTTCACTGCGTTTGTGGATCACAAGCCACTGACGTTTGCCATGAGTAAGAGCACCGAACCATGGTCTGCGCGCCAGCAGCGGCAGCTCTCCTTCATATCAGAGTTTACCACGGATCTATATCATGTAGCGAGCAAGGAAAGTTAGGCTTGGACTATAACAAGATGGCAGAGGATCAAGTTACAGACCCGGGCGTACAGGAGTTGAGGACGGCAGTTACGGGACGGTTGGAGGAGGTCCCGTTTGGCGAAACTGGCGTTACGCTCCTGTGTGACGTCTCCACAGGCCAGTCGCGGCCAGTTGTTCCCGACGAATGGAGACAACAGGTTTTTAATGCTATTCATGGACTGTCACACCCTGGCAAGAGGGCGTTGCAGAAGTTGGTCTCAGCAAAGTTCGTCTGGCATGGGCTGAAGAAGGATATACAGAAGTGGGCCGGGACTTGGTGTGCCAACGCTCCAAGGTGCACCGTCACATAAAGACCCCTTTAGCACAGTTGTCGGTGCCAGAAAGGAGGTTCGATCACGTAAATGTGGACTTGGTAGGACCTTTGCCCCCATGCCGTGGTTTCACACATCTCCTCACGATGGTAGACCGAACCACTCGTTGGCCAGAAGCTATCCCGTTGTCATCAACAACGGCGGATGAGGTGGCTCGGGCGTTTATTCAGGCTTGGGTCGCCAGGTTCGGAGCCCAGCTGACGTTTCCTCGGACCACAGTGTACATCAGAGCTGTGGAATGCAGTGGCAGGAAGCCTAGGGATGAAGCTCCATCGCACTACCGCCTACCACCCGCAGGCTAATGGATTATGCGAGCGGTTCTACCGGTCGATGAAAGCTGCTCTCAGTGCCAGCCTCAAAGACAGCAGTTGGGTGGACAGGCTTCCGTGGGTCATGTTGGGGCTTAGCACAGCCCCCAAAGACGATCTGCAAGCTTCATCGGCTGAGCTGGTTCATGGACAGCCACTGCGGGTCCCGGGGGAGTTTATCCCCAAAGTCACAGACCCTTGGTCTGCAACCCGGCAGCGGGAAACGCTCCTGGAAAAAGCCAGGCTGTTCAAACCAATGCCCACGTTGCAGCACGGCCTTCCACAGTCATACGTCCCGTCCAGCCTCAGGTCAGCGGAGTATGTGTTCGTTCGCCAGGACGGCCACCATGGACCCTTTCAACCCCCCTACGTCGGGCCGTTTCGGGTGCTGGAGACCGGAGACAAAACCTGCAAGGTCGACATGGGCGGCAAGCTGGAATACGTGTCGGTTGACTGCCTTAAACCAGCACATCTGGACTTGGACCAACCGGTACGGTTGGCTGAACCCCCACGGCGGGGGCGGCCTCGGGCCCTCCCACCTCAGCACGACAGGACCCGGAGGGGGCCTTCAACGGTGGTCCTGCCTCCGGCCCCAGAGACACGGAGTCGGGCTGGTCGGTTGATCCGGGCCCCAAGACATTAATGGTTGGGACTAATCTCAGGAGTTAGTGAATTCTGGGGGGGCGCATGTAGGGAACGACCGAATTCACGGGGCCCCTTTAAGGAAAGGGGCGTAACCCTGGTGACAGGTGGGGGTTAAAGGGTGGCAGGAAGTGAATGTATGTATGTTTTGTATGGATGGAAATAAACGGCCACAAGGTGCAGCCAAAGGGAATACTCGCCTCCTTGTTTGTTTCCACGCACCTAAAAGAGACAATTTATGTTCTATTTCGGCTATTTTATTTACCCACTATACGATCACTGTATCAATGTCACCACTGTGTTAATGTATTTCAAAATGGGTAATCCTGAACGCAACGGAGGATTTACTACTAGACAGAGCATGCGCAGTTGTCCGCAAGATGACCCATGCTTCTATGTTGTCCTTTGTCATGAATGCAGATGTGGAATAAACCTGCTGTTACCACAAGCCTGACCAGCTCCAAGAGATGAATTTAGCCAGGAGACATCTCACAGAGGTTACATTTACATCCCCTAGTAGGCCTACTGGGCTGAAGGAACCTCATTTCCAAAATGTAACATTATCATTAACCCCTTAAAAGAATAAAATGACGAGGCAAATATTAACAGGACTAAAATCCATCAATGTTTTTTCATGTTACACTCAAATATATTTTTATTATGACTCAGAATTGGAGTGGTTTGAGACAGATATAGTTTTTGATCCCTGACATGGGCTTAATATCTGAAGACATATTTCTGGTTGATTAAATAAATACATTTAAACGGTTTTATGTTGCAATTTCGGAGTGGAAGCAGAGCAACAAGTGTCAGAAAAGGTGTCAGATGGATTTGACTATTTAGCAGCGTTAAATGAAGATAACTTGTCGTAAAAATACATGTGCATAAAGAATGATACTGGATGGATTAAAGACATTGTGTAAATATTTATAAATGCACTGATCAGCAGATGAATCAGAACTCTGACAATATGGCTGATTAGAATCATACGTACACATGATTTTATTCTTTTTCCACATTAAATTAGGATTCAGTTCAAATACGGTATTGTACACACAAAAAATCAACAGGTGGGAAAAGCTACAAGTAATAAAGTGTTACAAGTAATAAAGTGAATATAGAGCAAAACATCGTTAATCTGCTGTTACAATATACAGTTTAAATATGATGTTAAACGATTTAAATGCAACAGAGCCGCATGCTTCTGTAACGAGAAGATATCTGATAAATGACACGGAAAGATCAGACAAATAGGAAAGTAAAAGATACAAAACATTGGCAATATACAGCTTGTAACAGAAGACACCGTATGAATGAAATGAAATAAGGTGTCATACATGGAAACGTCATTAAAAACTAAACAAGAGCATCGTATCCCCCTGGATGAGAAGGATCGTAATAAATCTTTTGTAGCGTACTCTCCATGTTAGACGCCGTCTCTGTTACATGTGTTATTCAGTAATATTGTACAAAAACATAAACGCACATTGTACAGAATAAAAAACAAAACAGAATCACACACATCTAAAATAGTAAAAAAAGGATCATGTTATTTTTCTTTTTACTCACTCCTCCCAGTATCTGGCTATCCTTTGTAGCAGAGATAATCTGGTTTCATCCTCGCCGATCATCACTTCATAGATTTTTTCGATTTCATCGTAGACACTCATTGTTTTCAGCTCGTATAGCACACTCTCTGCAACACCATGGATGCGATCAAGGCTTGCATGGATATCCAGGGCATGCAGATAATGGTGTATGTTTGGTATAAACCGATCGGTCCATAGTCGATCCTTCAGGTCCTCCATGTGCCGTTCATAGCCCCCCAAACGAGGGGCCACAAACATTCGTGGTGTTTCTGGCTGGGATGATTAACCTGACACCCATAGCATTTATCGATCCTGAGTTTGTTCAGAACTTTGTTCAACAAATATAGAACACTAGTTTTAACCTCCTCTAGGAATACCTCACATACCACCGGCGGTATCAGAAGTTCATCCACATCCTCTTCATCCACGTGCATGGCAATGAGGGGGCTTGCTGCCTGGGTACTGTTCATCAGAGGTGGAGAAGGAGGAAGAGATGGAGGGGGAGACGGGGTGTCATTCATGTGCATGTTAATGAGGGGGACTGCCGCTGAACGGATCAGGACCCTCCGTTGTGGAGGAGGGGGAGTGACACATGACCCATATGTGGAGGGAGACAGGGCTGCAGTTGAGGCAATAGGGGTGTAGAGCAAATACGGTGACTGTGGCGTAGGAGGAGGCTGTGGAGGTGTTGATGGAGGAGACATCGATGGGGGTGACCAGCTGGCAGATGACGTGGTGTTATCAGAATCTGAAAAAAAAAAGAATTTTAGTTGTTTGTAGAAAATAAAAACATTTTATAAATATATATTGATATTGTTAATAACTTATAAGAATAATAATACAACCTACCTATCAATCACTGTTTGAGGTCTGCTGCTCTGTTGGTGATTTACCGTCAACACACGGGATCAGGTAAAACAACATGCGTAGTGCCCTGTATACTGCCGAAAACAAGTCGCTTTCTAACATCCCCATAAGCCGTGTTGACTCGGTCTCTTTTGATTGCGTGGTCAATTTTGCAAAACACTTTTTGCATAGCCTCCCAGTCACACCACTGGACAAAGAAAACAATTTTAAACCACAAATCAAAATCAGCATCTGTGCTCGGGTGCATAGGCTGTCTCCCCTCTCCAAATGCTGCAGTCATACGCTCCCTGTCTTCACAGACACTCAGAAAAACAAAATCATCTATCTGTCTAAATTGATTTGCTACCACGTGACGCATTTTAGGCCCCGTAACACTGGCCCACTCAGTGGCGGCTGGTCAATAGAGGGCAATGGGGCATGGCCCCACCTTGAGCCACGTACACAAAAAAAATAAAATTATAATAATAATAAATTATACAAATTGTCAATATCTGTGTTTTTGAACTGTGGAATGTACCCAGTAATGTGTAAAATGTGATATCTGCGCAAAATATATGCTTTTCCTGCCCTCCTAGCTGCGCGTTCTCGTCAGGAGAAGTCTCTACGCGTGAGCGCCAGTGCGAGCACTCCTCCTCCAAGACCCGTTTGAGAGGAGAACTTTGGCGGAGATTCTGCAGCCAAAGAGCAGATATCAGATCAGCCTGACCTCACAATCAGACAGCAGACTAGCAGGAAAGGGAAGCAGTACATGTGAAGCTTCTGTACTAGCTGCACACCAGACAGGTTTGGCTAGCTGGATGACATCATGCTAATAACTTATTTAGCTTTTTAAAACAACGGGGACAGATCCAGCACGGACAGTTACAGAAAGAGGAGCATCTAATTAATTAGATGTGGCAATATTGAAAGTTGGAAAAGGGAGGTTGTCAAAAAAGCATGAAGGGATAAATCACGACTAGGTTCAGAGCAGAGCAGGGAGCAATAGAGCAGCAACACATACATTAGTTAATGTTTGAGAACATGCTATTAATATTAGTTAATGATTATTATTAAATAAGTTAAGTAATACAAAAATGAGCATTAGGTCGTTAAGAAATGTCTCTTAACCTTTATTAAGAATTTACATGTTAATAAAGGTACTATTATGAGTAAACTCTTAAATATGTCGTGAAGTTCACAGTGAGAACATTTCATTAAGAGAAAACTTAGTTTGTATAATTCTTATTTAAGGATAATGATCACTTACCTGTTCATCATCCAACTTGTGTCGATATGGTTGAGATCAGTGGACACCCTCCATGGTAGAGGTTTGCTTGTACCTTTAACTTATATTGTAACCAATAAAGTACTGTGCATGCTATATAAGCATTACTTTACCATAATTAACCATTTAATAACGCTCTTTCAGTGTCAGAATCAGCTTTATTGGCCATGTATGTAACCTTAAGTAAAGCTTCATAATGCATCAGAGTGCTGAATAAGCATTACGTAACGATCATTAAATATGTACATGTTCTGTCATTAAAATACAGGAATGAACTGGTACACTTCACATGAGGAGAGGTTTTCTTCCTGTTCCCCTTAATGTCATCGATGTTGAAACTGTTCAGTTGAATTGAGGAAAGGAACAAATAAAGTGTGTTCAAAAAGGAACCGGTCGTATGTTAACAGACTCAGATGAGATTCTATTGTTAAAAGCACACGTCCTCACAGCAGGAGGTGTTTCTGGGCACGGTACAGTGTTACATGCTGCCACCATGTGGATAGAATACACACAATACCCCACCCATACAAATGACGCATAAACCAAGCTACAGTTTTCATGCACTTCTTTAATATATCAGTTTTTCATATTCACAACAAATACATTAAGCTCTTTCTCCTTATGATACAGCCTTAAATATTTTTACACTCAACTGTTTTCACAGAAGTCTGCCTATCAAAATGTCTTTTAATCTTCCATCTCTTTATTTTGAACATTTTATAATTAGTTACATTTGTAGTCTCCATGCCTCCTAGCAAACGGACAGTGTCTCCTTTGTACAACTATTTACAGGTGAAAAAAAACAATCAGAAAAGGTCTCCATGAAGTTTCTCATTATAGTTCTCAATTGAAAGGAATTGATGGGTTTTAGGAGAATGTTTAAGAAGAGAAAAGGAAAATAGAGAACGGAAAGGTTTTGGATGAAGAGGAGACAGAGGATGTGTGTGTGGCGAGCAAAGCCTCAGTGTTTACTCCCAAAGATGCTGTGAAGGTTCAGCAGATGGAGGTCGAAGGAAAGATAAACACAAGGATTCATTCTTGCCCTGGGAAATAGTAGTTACCAAGATCCAAAGCTCTAGAACAAGCAAATAAGTCAACCTTGAGTTGAGCTCATATCATTAACCACTCTTTTCAAGGTTGAGAATGAACATGTCATCGTCAACATTTAAGCCAATATAGAAATGTACAGGAAGTCCTTGAATGCTCGCTCACTCTCAGACGACAGCTGCTCTGAGATCAGTCCGGCTTTATCTCAAAAGACAGAAATCTAAGTCGGATTCTCGCCTTGAATCAGAATTTAAAACGTCTCGTCAAAAGTCTGAGTCTGTAGATTTCAATGATTAAACTTAGAATGACATCTTCCCCACACAACCTCATCCTCTTCTGTAAGTACCAGTATTATTGGGCTATTACTTTTTACTGATGACAGAACACAATTTATCTTCAAAGATTTCATGACCAAGAAGTTGGCGATATTTCTATCTCTAGTGACTCAAAGTCTCCTTCACAACCTGAACCGGCTCATATCTTTGAAGGTCCACAACATGCCAGCTCTTCTTCAGAGAGGACCTCGAAATATCAGAGGCGTTCCATGACTGAGGGATATGTTATGTTTAATAAAAGGCCTACAATGTCTCCATACATCAGTCCAACCCTAACCTGCATACTAGTGGAAGTAAAGTATGGGTTAGAAGCCCTTAGAATCTATGGGTGGAACCAGGCACTTTCTGCTGATGCCTGGTATTTAGTACAAGGTGTTTCTGTGAGAGTGCACTCCAAAACCCAATGAACACCAGTTTGTGCCCAACAAGTGTCTGCACAGCAATGGACACACAAGAAGGCATGTGCTGATTCGACCAGCCTGAATCAACTACACGTGTGGTAAACAAAGCTCCACGTGAAGCAGCAACATCACGGGCACTGTCAGAGACGGGCACATTACTGCTGAAACAATGAGCGCATGGATCATTCCTTCATGCTGCGTTCACACCAAAAGCAAAGCAAATGTTTGCCTTGCGAGACGAACCGGAGAGTTACAGCTCAGAATTGGAGCATCTTTGATACCAACGCCTCTGATCCGCCGTGGCTGGGTTCAGAACATCATCACCGAGCTGTAGTCACTGAATGCAGCAGGTCACGTCGGCTGAATTCATGTGGTTTACTACAGCAGGATGAACGCAAAATATACAGATTTTGCTGTGATTTAATTGCAATAAACAAATCAAAATAATGGCAAAATCACTACATCACAATGCAGATTTGTGAAGTCTGAAGTCGGAATTCATGTCTTGTCAGGTCTGTCCGCAAGACAACAAGCAAAGAACTTAAAATGCCTGTTTTCTGAATAGAGTTTGGATCAGCCAGGGATATGCTATGCTAACATTGTAGCTTCTCCATCAACACTCAAAATAATGTCATGTAAATGACTTCACTGCCGTAATCAAAGACATGTATACACATAGATTCACCTCCAGTCTCTGTACAGTTATGCGGTACTATCTAGAGCTCTGGGTGCCACAGACAGCTACCATGTGTTTCCCTTCATTTCTTACTTAACGTCAGCGACAAAAGGAGAATCTGGCTAATCGGTCACAACTGCTGTGTTGGCGAACAACTATTGATTCATACAGAAAACACATTACAGCATCCATTAGAAGTTGCTATTCTGGTCAAAAGAAGAATGTCAATAGACGAGTGTGTCAGCTTTTGGAGGAGCAGGTCCTCTTCACACCATAGTTCTCCGACGAGCATCAAACCGAAGGGACTACCAGTCGCAGTCTGACTTCCGTTGCTCTTCTAGTAGTGTTATTACGGTAAGGACGGCTGAGCGAGGTGAATGGCGTTCACACAGTTTTGCGCTCTGAAACCACTTTGGGCTTTCAGAGCAACAAGTCACCGTCCTGGGTTGCCAGATCTCAGCCATGAACTTGGCAAGTACAGTGACAGGAATGTTGAGGAAAACTACGAATAATAGACCAAAGTTGTAATAAACCCAGAATGACCGTTGCTGTTATGCAGCACTCGGCACGCTGCAAGGCGAGGTGAAGTGCACCTGTATCTTCAGAGAGACATCAAAGACCACCCAATAGCAGTTGGACATTATCCTGCTTTCACCACTCGATATCAGGCTCTACGCAGATGTGGGTTCAGTTACTCTTCAAATATGAATCACAGTTCAGGATATGCTTTTGTTTGCTGTCTTAACGTAATGTGACGTCAACAGAAATATCATCTTTGTGCATTCAGTCCAGAGACACTGTAGATCTGGTGTTTCGGAGCGAGGCTAACAAACGATCCCTCTTCACGTTACAGGTGATCTCGCCTGCAACATCTCAGTCATTGAATGGCTCATGAAAGGTTGTTATGGGCTGAATGTTAAAAATACAACGGATGGTGGAATTCAATCTTTTTAACCATTTTTAAGATAAGGAAGAAAACAGCAAGTGGATGAAAAGTAACAAAAAAAAAGTCCCTTTCTTTAGATTAAATCATGTTTTTCACTATTTGGCATATTTAATCCCCCCTGGTTAATGCCGCTAACATTTCCTACCAGTTTGTATTTTCAACATGCTTCTTGTAAAACACTGTATGATGGGAAAATGTCCAAATTACTGGAGGTGGTGATCCAGGGCCTTGTTGAGTACAAGACTCTCTTGGGTCAGGGCTAGTACTGCCCCCCTGCTTCCATTATTTGTGCTAAGCTACGCTAAATTCTCCACAGCCCTATCTCTGTCCTGCAGGCACAAAGACGAGAGGCAACACAATGTGTGACAACATGGCTGTGGGTGTGGGTTAGTTCATGATGAGAAGAACCAGTCTGTCAGTGTTGGGCTAGATGCTTCAGCTGTGTGCTCCAACTCCACCACATCCACTCATCAGACCAGCAGTCTCTTCACTGCAGGTCAGGTGACATACTCGGCTTTTTCACAGACAGTCCTGAAGCAACAACTGAGCCTTCCCGGCTAAATATTCACAGTTCAGCCCCTGCAGATGGCTCATGCATTGGAAATTAAATTTTGGGTCATCAGCTCTGTATGTCACAATTTATTCTTCAATAAAAAAAAAGAAAAGGCAAGTCGCTCATTTGCTTCTATCCATCTCTACAAAGTGCAAGTACACGAGTCACAAAGAGTAAAACAAGCGCCAAAAGAAATACTGATCGCTTCAAAGTAAAGCAGTACAGAAATAAACAAAACAAAGAAATCACATAAATAAGTAAATATCTGCAGGCCTGCCTGGACAGAAAAAGGCAAACACTGACTATAACAAAATAAAAATAACCTGTAATAACACCTGCAACCCTCAACACACACTGGAATTTAAAAAACTACAGGTGCATTGTGTGGAGAATGTAAATGGTGCGATTGAAATAACACTTTCAAACCTTTCGTGACTAACGGATGTCTCCAGAGGATCACTGGTCCTCTCAGCAGTAACACTGCAGCCCATCAGTGTGAGCTCCCCATTGTTAGGCGAGTGCAATATGAAAGCCACATGAGGGGAAAGGAAAAGAAACACGACATGCAATTGCTATTACAAAAAAAGAAAACATCTGAGGTTGGGTTATGTGGAAAACAAACGTGTGAAGCAAAATAAAAGCTTTGTTGAAAAGATGCTGTGTCACAACTTACTGTACACACTCCGTAGCTCAGTGTAAAGGCTGGCCACTAGCTTGGCTTTGACCAGGCTCTTTAAACTACAGAACAAACCCCTCTGGTGTAGCTTCCATCACCAAACTAATCTGCATTTCCCCCTGTAAACAGCTCCTGTGGTCACAGAACACGTCACGCTTACGCTGCTTTTCCACATCGACGTGACCACCTCTGAAAAGGTGGAGCGTCCCTTTCCAACACTGCTAAAGCTGGCTAATTAACAAGCATCTCATTTGTTGGCTTCGACCAGGCTTTTTATGAGAAATCCCTCTCATGGATCTTTTATCACCAAACAAATGAGTATGTCTCCTCCCAAAGAACAGCCCCTATTTTCGGTGGAAAAGCGTAGGCGCCACACTTTTCTACCAGAATCCTGTTTTCATTTGAAGGTTTTGAAGTTTGAAAAGGTAGAACAAAATATGTCCGTAGATAAACAGCTGTTACCGTTTCCTCATGGGTGTTGAATTTGTTGGAGGCAAACATGTATTTTGCAGAATTTCAGTATTGAGCCCTGTGGTGTGTGAGCAGAAAGCCTGGCTTACACCTGGCCTCTCTCAGCTGGCCTCTCTCAGCTGGCGGACGACAGGCCTCTTCTCCTTCCACGGGCCCCGTCTCTGCTTTCCCTCAAAGAGCAGTTCAGCGCCCGGCTGATAAACCAGTCTCACCTGCACAGGACATGATGGGACGAGGGGCGCCCTAAATCTGGACTCCTGACGTTTCGCCTCCGTCTCTCCTTCCTTTTGCCTTCATCTTTTCCCTCCAGCAGGCCAGTCCATCTGTGGAGTTCGACGTCTCTTCCTCAAAAACTTTTTGGTATGGATAGCTTTGTGACTTGTTTTTTTCCCGTTCTTTTTGTGATTCAAGTTTCTTGATTGTGTTATTTGTATTTTTGTTCCTAATTGAGTTGTGTCCGTTGCTGTTTGCCTGCTGGACAGCTTTTTGTTGGAAGAACTCCAGTGAGGCTGCCTTCTTCAGGTTGACAGAGGAAGAATAAAGCACATTCTTTGAGACTATTTTTTCAGTTTTTCAGTAATGAATGAATCCACCGCATGGACACAAGATTTTTGAGCAGTGACGAAGAGAGATGGACTTGTGGGATCTGCAGCACTTACTTAAACGCCGAAAACTCCCCTAAAAAGTAATAAAGACAGAAGATTAGTATGCAGCCACAGGAATATCAATTCAGATTTTTTCATAATGTGTATCTTCACAATACGGCAAAGCAGTTTTAACGTGGATGGTTCTCCAGAGCTACGTTGCCAATTAGTTTTGTCCTTATGTTTGTGTTACAGTCAAGATCTTTTCTGGTGTGTTTGGATCAGCCTGCCACGATAATTGTGTTCTTGAGTTATCATACATATATAGAAACAACCTCAATCATTTCTGATGACCTCTATATTGCCCGTTATGTTTAAATGCGTGTATGTTTACATAAGAATGTTAACAAAGTTCGAGCCAACATGATGCCAGAATAAACAACCATGAAACCACTTGGGCAGAGAATGCACATTTAAGTTGAAAAAGATCAAGAGTCCATTTTATTTATGGTTTTGGTTGTGTGATTTTATTTGGTCTATTTATTTAGGATATTTAATTTTTAATTTTTTTTACATTCCAATGTGTGAATATTCTTAAGAAGTAATAATTTTTTGAAAATGTATATCATATCAGTGGCATTAAAAAACATCTTAAAATGACAATAGTATTGTGTATTGCAATTATTTCTGGGACAATATATCCTTACAGGCTTCTGAATGTGTAATAGCTACAGGAACGATTGAGCTGCTTTTACAGTAACAACAACTGACAGAATAGCAACATACAAGCAACTGAAATGAATGAATACATTTCAAACAACATTTCTATTACATAAAGGAATGTATTGTTTACATTTACGGGGAGCAACATGTTGGAGAAACCTTTTATAGAATCGGTTTCACAAAGCTCGTACGTATTTCTGGTATTTGATCTATAAAGGGCTTTCTTTATATATTCATTAAATAAAAAATAATCAAATCTGATCAAGTGTTTCCACATTCAATCAGTGTAGTACTAATCAAGTGTCCAACAAAAAGTCGATATAATCAACATGTCAGTCTCATCCATGTTTTTATCAGTTTCTTTGGAGGAGTTTGCATATATTTACTTTTATTCTTTGATTTTAAGTGTAAAAACATAATTGTGAATTGAGGCCACTGCCGACTTCCTTCTTCAGTGGAGTAGTTTAAATACTCGTAAATACTACTGATGTACATGAGCTCACCATAGCCAACGGCTTGGATCGGGGTTTTGGGCGAGGCGCAGGCGTACAAGCTGAAGTCCTCCGTCTGAAAGCCGGCTCGGTTTAGCGAAGGCTCTGAGGCGCTGCGGTGGATTTTGGGTAATGAACGTGCCAGCAGCTCGATGGATGCCAAGATCTGACAGAATACAAAGCACAGCCGCAGGATCATCAGTCAGAATACTAACTAACTAACATAGCCATCAACAATGGTGTGTGCTGTGTAAGTAATGAGTCATTGCTTCAGTTCAGCTGCTTTTTTTTTCCATCATGTAAACCTCTGGAGCCCTCTGGTGGCAAAGCCAATCAATTCCTCATTGAATGAGATCAGTGGGGTGATGGGATCAAGTAGAAATAAACAATTTAAAGAACGCAGATTAAAAAGAAATCAAACCTTTTTTAGGCAAAGGTCCTAGCATTCTCCCATATTGACCCATCTCACTACCTCTGCCCTGCAGTTTAAACATGTTACCATAAATCTCCCGTACTTTAAACCTGAAAAATTATTTGAAAACAAGGTTGATGGTAGGAATAACCACCAGGCCGATTTGATGCGTTTGCTACATCTGCCTTCGGTAAAACAGGTGGCAGTATGTCGGACATTAGCTGTAACATCTAGTGACCAGACGTCTAGTGACCAGACGTCATTCAATCAAATGGCACCTACCAATAAAACAAGAGGAAGAAGAACCGTATAAGAAGAAGATGAAGAAGTATAGAAACAGGAGAAGTATAATAAGAAGTATTGACCTTAATCTTTGCCTGGAGTAGAAGTAGCTTTGGCATTGTGTGATTTTGTGTTCTTAGGGTCAGGGTTTAGACCACAAGTGTGATTACTTTGCTTCGCATCGCCAGCTTTATCATCCTTTACTTGCCAATAAATATTTTTCAAAAGCCGTTATTAAGATTTAATAATAAGATTTAATTCAAGGAGAGAAGGTAACCTTTTAGAATACAATATGCAATTTTTTTATCCAAATAACGATGATTTGTAAATTCATGCCAACATGTCTAGAGCAGAGTAGCCGCTGGCTTTGTGAGACCGGCCACTCTGCGTGCAAAAAGTGTGCCGCTGTTTTAAAAACTGCTCTCACTGCAAAAACAGGTAGACACAGGTCCCCACAGCGTGTCTAACAATTGGGTATTAAATAAATAATAATAATAAAGTAAAGCTGCAAGCAGCATTGATCGGGCCCTCGCATAGTCACGCACGTCAAGGGTACTGGCAGGACTCTGGTGGATGCGGCTATGCATTTCTGTGACCATCATGCTGTTGAGAATTCCAGTATTAAACGCATTATAAGTAAGATTAAATAACCCCCCTAGTGATGAGTAGAAGTGTCACAATAATAATAATTTAGTTACAATATGTTTAAAATATTCTTGCATGTAGAAGATATTATGGGTTACAGTATATTAACTAATTGAATGTATTAAATCATAAAAGTATAGTCACTAAAGGTATTAAAACACTGTAAGAATATGTTAAAGGGTCAGACATGGATGCTGGATGGGACATGCAGCAGATGGAGGATGGGATCAGTGGGGAGGACAAGTGACCAGAGGTGGAGTCGAATGGAGCCAATCGCCACGGAGGGTCATTCAGGTGTTAATGACTTTCGGACACTTCCGACGTACAAAAGACTGATCTGTAGAGAATTCCTCAGACCACATCCGCCCTCGGTTTTCAGCCTCACCTGTGAGTGAGATAGGTGTGTGCGGTCTCTGTTCTCGAGAACATTAGCCGTTCTCGAGAACATTAGTTAATGCAGCTTGTAGGTGAATTTCATGTAGTACATTAAATATGATGTTAATTTTTGAACCGGTTCCAGCTCATTTTTCCACTGTGCGTGCACTGTAAGGAGTTCGCAGCAGGGGGGAGGTCCTGCGGCCTCGCAGCGCTTCATCCTTTGATTCCAGTCCCAACAATACACTGCGTGCACGAGTTAAACGGTATTTCCTGTGTCGACCAATGGCGTAGCCAGGTCATGTTGCCAGGTCTTAAGCCTCGAATGTTTTGAGTGTACAATCATAACTGTAATTCTGTAAAAATTGACGAAAAACTGAATGTGTGTGAATGCGCTTCAGTGTTAGTAACATAACAGACTGTCAAAGTAAATGCAGGTCTCACAACTTTGTTTGTTTGTGCAGGTAGCTCTGACAATCACTGCTGAGTGACTCAAAGCTGGAAGAGTCTAGCAGAAATAGGAGAATGTATAGTTCCATGTGAACAAAAACATTTTTTGTAAAGAAATAAGTTTCAGCCAAAAGGTGAGCCAATGTAGAATAATCTACCATATAAATTAGGATGGGTGCAGTTTGATTTTATTTAACAAACTTCACGTTTCATGAAATTACTTTACATTACGGACTGGCTCCAAAACGAACAAAAACAATTACTATTAATGAAAACTCCACATACAAACACAATTTGGAAACCTTTTTTATCCAATTTCTGCTCTCCAAACATCTTAGTTTGCACATATTTCGATCAGAGAAGTCTTTTTCTGGTGGTGTGCCCACAAACCCTTTTAATAAGTTCAATGTTTGGGCCGCTGTCATTATAGAATCCTGCTTACGGCTTATCGTTATCAGTAGGTGGCGCTATGACTATGAGTTAATATTGGCATGCAGAAGTCCTAAAGCCATGACAATCATCAAGCAGGTCAAGTTTAGGACAGTTTTGACAAAGTATGGTTGAGTTACAACAGATTGATGGATGATGGCGAACCATGTAAAATGGCTGCCACACCACATCCATGTCGTTCGATGAAACCTCAAGCTTTTGGTAACTTTTAATCGCTAAGGTCTTTAGATTGTTCTGACCACATTCTAAGTTGATCTGATTAATTCCCTAGGAGGAGTTTGTTAAAGTACAGCACCTGGAAATGGCAAAAAACAAACACGAGAAATTCATACAAAATTAAAAATGGCTGACTTCTGGTTGGGTTTAGAGCATGGACCCCGAAGACTTTTTAAAAGTCTACATGTGATACATCTGCCTACCAAATTTTATATATCTAGGTGAAACATACTGCGAGGGCTGCATCGTCGAAATATTGCAGGGGCGCTATCGAGCCGACTTGCCACTCTGAAGCATTAAAATCACATCAGATGACTACATTTAGGATCTTGAATGTGTGTCACAAGTTTGGTTATGCTTTGAGCATTTGTAGCCCTGTCTCAGTACGGTGTATGGAGAGAAAGCCAGACTGAAATGTCTTCCTTCTTTATAAAGGGGTAAACAGTAGCATACTTATAATTAGAGGGGAAAATACCAGTTGACAGAGAGCAGTTCATGGTAAATGAACTTGTACAGCGCTCTTCTAGTCTTCTGACCACTCAAAGCGCTTTAACTGTAATTCTGTAAAGTTCCCCACTGCAGGACTAATGAAGGATTGTCTTATCTTAACACTACATGTCATTCACCCATTCATACACTGAAGGCAGGGGCTACCATGCAATGTGCCACCTGCTCATCAGGACTACCTAACATTCATACACTGCAGGCACAGCCTACGGGAGCAGATTATTGCAATGTAGGTGAAAAAGGTCAGTCCTTCAAATTAGTTTTATGTGAGAGTTAGAGGACATATCCTGATCAAAGATAACTCCAAAATTCTGGACAGTGGTGCTGTATGCCAGCGCAATGCCATCTAGAGAAACTATATCATTAGATAATTGACGTCGGAGGTGTTCTGGGCCAAGTAGAATAACTTTGGTTTTGTCTGAGTTTAACATCAGGAAGTTGCAGGTCATTCAGGTTTTTGTGTCTTCAAGGCATGCTTGAATTTGTTGTCGTACGATAAGTCGATAATGTAAAAAACGATTGAAGTCATATCCATCCATCCATTTACTTCCGCTTATCCAGAGCCAGGTATAAAGAAAGAAGACATTTCAGTCTGGCTTTCTCTCCCTACACAAGGTCAAGGTCACCTTTTCTTTTCCTCCTATACATGCCTGCATTCCATTTGAATTCTTCCTGAACTCAGCTCAGCAGAAAATACAGTTGACCACAATGTCTTAATCAGCCGTCTGAAGAACTATGTTGGCATCAGTGGTGTGGTGCTGGATTGGTTGATGGGCTCCTCTCGTCTGTGGGGTCCCCCAGGGGTCTATTGTGGGTCCCCCACTGTTTAGGCACAATATTGACTTTCATTTCTATGCAGATAATAGACAGTTGTACATCCCGATTAAGCATGGCACCACCACCGTTTCTTGTATCATGTCGTGCTCAATTGAGACAGCTAACCAAAATCAGGTCATTCCTTTCATCTGCAGACCTACAGAGAGTCATTCATGCTTGTATTTCTTCAAGACTTGACTACTGCAATGCACTTCATTTTGGTATCAGCAGGCTGCAATTGAAACAGAACGCTCCTGCCAGGCTTTTAACTCGTACAAAGAGAAGTGACCACATCACATCAATCCTTGCTGCCCTTCACTGGTTACCTTGAGTTTTAGAATTGTATTTAAATGCTCGCTTTCATAGCTTTCAATGGCCTGGCTCCTTCCTATATCTGCAGTCTGCCGTCTTGCTATGAGCATGACCGCTGTCTGAGATCATCCGCCATGGCCTTGCTAACAGTTCCAAAATTGCGACTAGTCCCTAAAAGTGACCGGGCCCTTGCTGTCCGGGCCCCTCAGCTGTGGAACTCCCTGCCTAAAGATGTAAGGCAGGCAAATTCAGTATCCTCTTTCAAATCTCTTCTAAAGACTGTACAAGTAACTTTGCTCCATCTTGTTTTACCTCTTGGGTTCTGGATCTTATCGGCTTATATGTTTTTATTGTGACGCACTTTGTAACTTTGTTATGAAAGGTCCTACATAAATAAAGTTATTATTATTATTATAAAATGGCATAACATTTGACTCTCCTGTCCCACATAATGAACACGAACAGGGATGGGTAAAGTTAGAACTGTATTGATACTCATATGTGCTTGTGTAAACACAGTGCTGATGAATGAGAGACTGAAAACACTTTTCTAAATGTTCATGCTTGTTGAACAGGTGTATTGATAGACCTAAAATATTGGCTTTTTACTTGCGATGGTCTTCTTGCACTTTCAGTAATGAGCTTAGTAATTAGTAATTAGCCGTTTATGTTTCACAGATTATGCTATTTGAGTTGCTGGGAGGCTTTTAATATGAAACATCTGCGGAGATCCATGCAATCCATGGACAGAAGCTTCACACTTAATGAAAGAATGGCAAAGCAGGAGCGAATGAAATACATTTTTGAATGAAAAATGTATGAACAGAAGATTTGCAAGTTTGATATGACTATTTTTGTATTGATGGAATAGTTGCTGTGTTTTACACTGAATATATAAAACATGTTTTGCTAATATATGAAATTGTTAATACGGGGGATAGTTAAAAATGAAGCACTGTATCTAACGCAAGCCTGTTTTAAAATAAATATCTGATTCTAAAACTATATTAATTCAGCTGTGATGCCGACCTCCCAATGAACTATTTGTCTCACCTGAGGGAAAAGAGGTCGTTCCTCTCTCTTCTTCTTCAGGCAGTCGGCCATCAGTCTCTTCATGGCCTTTGGACAGTTGCTGCGCACCTTGCTGAGGTCAGGAGACAGGTAACCTCGACCTACCATAAATATGATCTATGGGAATAAAGATATGAGTCAGAACATCGGTTTGCTGGGATAAACATTCTGTAGAGCTGTGGCTTCCAATAAAGCTCAAACGTGCCACTGGAATACTTTCATATTGTTCACTGTGTTGATTTTATTGTTACAAAAATAATTGAAGAACAACTAATTAGATTCATCTTAATTCAATGGAGTGCATTTAAATGAGGCATGAATTAACTCCAAATAAAGATCATACACTTTGCAAAATATATAATTTGTCAACACTTTATATTAAGGTCCTTGTAATAAGTGTTCGTTATTAAGACTGATAAAAGGATTTATTATCTCATACCAGGCGCGCGCGCGCATATATATATATATATATATATATATATATATATATATATATATATATATATATATATATATATATATATATATATATATATATATATATATATATATATATATATATATATATATATATATATATATATATATATATATAAATATAAAATGATAATTGGCAATACACACACATATGTGTTTTATTGCCAATTATCATTCGCTTATTACAAGGACCTTAAAATAAAGAGTTACCAACCATTTTGTTTCCTTAAAATGAATAACAATCACATTTAAAAGTGGGTTTGAAAAAGTCTTCAGAATCATAACGTAGGTTTTTCAGTCAAGACTTTGATTTGCTTGTTGCTTGATGCACGCCTCGTCTTTAAGAACTTGGTAGGAATATTTTTGAACTTTGGATAGAGCCAAGCTAGCTGTTTCCCTCTGCTTCCAGTCGTTATGCTGAGCTAGGCTAACCACGACCTGACTCCAGCTCTGCACTGAACACAAAGACATGAGACTGAAACATCTCACTCTCAGGATCTCAAAATATTACAATTTTCTTTGAATGATTATAACTTCAGTTTGTCTGTGATGAGAATGCATGATGGCAACACATATGCAAATGCTTGGTATATTTTCTGCTACCGTATGCGAAGGGGTGCTTGTCTCACCAGGGAGCCACTGAAATTGATTGCAACTACTATGAAGAAATAAAAAGTGTTTTGTTGTTCTGAAAACATCTGTGTGGTTTATGGAGTCCTCTAACCTGGTCTCTGTTGTTGATGTTGGAGTAGGGCAGTGCTCCTGACATGAGCTCGTACAGCACGATGCCGAATGCGTAGACGTCTGACTGGAAGCTGTAGGGATTCTTGTCCTGCAGCCGTATCACCTCTGGGGCCTGAGAGAGCACAGGTTACACCGACTAGCTCACGCCAATTTATGAGTAGTGTCATAATAAAGGACCAACAGAAGAAAAGGAAACTGGTAAAAAGACAACTTAGTTAAGGGCCACTGGTAGGGGATGAACACTCACCATCCACAGTATAGAGCCAGACAGCTGTTCAAACTGGTGGGAGCCACTCCAGCGGGACTTGACTGTAGCTAGACCAAAGTCACCAATCTTCACTGTCAGATCCTCGTGGAGGAAAATGTCTGGAGAAGATGAGGTCAAGGAAACACTCTCTTCTTCCAATTCTGAGCTATTGAAGTAGGACTTCTGCGTTCTAATGCTGCGTTCACAGCAAACGCGTCGCGAATTATTCGCGCGAGTAGATTACATACAAAGTCTATGCACAGACGCGATGAGACTGGCGCGCCGCGAATTTGCGATGGCGCGGCACGATTGACGCAAATTCGCGTCAAACGCTAAATCGCCCCAAACGTGCGAGTTGAAATTTTTCAACTTCTGCGAAATATTCGCGTGAAGCTGTGGCGCGATAGCCTATCAGCATTGAGTTGCTCCCCCTGTCATCACTGACTTCCTGCCGTTGTTGAATCAGGAAATAAATCCTGTAGCCGTCTGTGTTCACCCAGAGCTCTACGATACCTCATATCAATAGAGACCGGACCAAACTATGTGTACACATGTGTGTGTGTAAACCATATGGTACAAACAATGAATAGACGCTGCCGTATTTACGTCTACATGACGTTATTGAGGGCTGGTGGAGCTGCTACGATGTTAGCATAGTCTAGCACCGCTCCATCAGAGCTCCATTGAGAAGAAGAGTACAAATCGGCATCATTACGTAGTTATTTCGGAGTCTCTTTTTGTCGGTTTATTGCCATTAAATCACAGCCAAATCAGTTTATTTAGCGTTCATACAGCTGTAGTAAACAGCGACCTGTGGCTTGCTAGACACAGTGAATACAGCTCGATAAAATCCATGGAGCTCCTCTGAACAATACTATGAACCAGATATGACGGCGTTTAGTTTCCCGGGATATCTGTGACTTCCACAACACGTACTAAGCAGAAATAGGTTATTTTTTCCATGGTTAATGGCGGACAGTTGAACTGCTTTCAGGGCGATAAGCCCCGCCCCCTTTCGATTCGCTCGAATGAACACAAATGGTCCCCGGCGTTTTGACTGGTGGTGCGAATGACGCGAATACGCGGCGCGATGAATACGCGGCGCGATGAATACGCGGCGCGATGAATACGCGGCGCGTTTGGTGTGAACGCAGCATAAGGATGGAGGTTATATTTTCATCCCTCCATCATCAGCTCATTTGAATTTAATTTGGAAAAAAAGGCCTCAGCCTTAAGACAAACTGATTGAGTGAAATGTTTGAAAAGGATACTGTTGCTCTTCAGATCTCTGTGGATGATTGATTTGGCATGCAGGTAACTGAGAAGGAGAAGAGAAAAGTGATTAGACCGATTACACACATGGCAAATGCTTTTCTATGTGTGGGAGGACTTACTCCATGCCCTGAGCAGTCTGCCGGGCGATGTCAATCAGCTTGATCATCTCAAACTTGGTCTCGATGATGTGCAGGTGGTGGTACAGACTGGAGCCTTCACACCACTGGGTCACGATGGCCAGCTGAGGTTTGGTGGTATAGCCCATGAACAGCAGGATGTTCACGTGACGCGTTTTCCTGGTGCAAAGAAACAGGTTGATGAGAAGACAGAACTGCAGCACTTTCTTTGTTAAAGGGAGACACTTGAGTAATAACATGTTCATTCGTAGGGAAGTAAAAAGGTGCAACACTCTACCCCTAACTGAAGAGTTACCTGAGGACCCCCACTTCATTCTTGAAGGCCTGAAGCTGTTGTGGTGTGGGAGCAGTGACGTTCAACATCTTCACTGCCACATCACCTGGGAGGAGATGGACGACAAAAAAATATTCAAAAATGTGACTGCAAAATTCCAGAGCCCTCCACGGTGAGCTCTCACCTAAACCTACTGAGCTAAAATATGTTCAGGTGTACAGCTACTTTATCATTTCATTACTTGTTTCGGACATTTTACACAGTAGAGCAGTGGGCTGCTGTGAAGGGTCCTGGGAGCCACTTGGGTTTGCAGTGTCTTAAGGACAGAACATTAGCATGTTTGTCTGAAACGGCAAGAATAAATTGGTGAAATTGAGACGCGCCTACTTTATTCAGAAAATATAGTTTCTTTTCTTTTTTAAAGAAAGGCTCAGTCATTTCTTTAAACAGTTGGTCACTGTGGTTTTTAGCAGTAGCTACTCAAATATAAGGAAATAGTGCATTTGCCTGGGACTACTTTCAGTGGCAGACTGATCCACATTAGCTGTAGTGAGTGTTTGTGGCAGCAGGACGGTCGGTGTGGGATTGAGTCAAATGAAACTACAGTGTGTGTGTGTGTGTTTATGGTAATAAAGGAACCTGTGCAGTGCAACAGTGTGGCTCACTGATGTGTTTGTATAGCATTGGTCTTACCATGCCACTTCCCCTTGAAGACAGTTCCAAATGACCCAGAGCCTATCCTCTGACCCAGAGTGATCTGACCCTCTGGGATCTCCCAGTCGTCACTGGAGTCCCTTCTCCCCAGGGTTTTCTGTTCCACAGGGCATTAGTCAACACAAGCACGCAGACAATGAACTCCAGAAAGATGGCAACATCTGTAACAATGTCTTACCATCTTATTGCGGTCCTCAGACGAGGACGATGACTTGCGCTCCCTCTGTTGGCACGGGGACTTCTGTGGAACCTTGACACTGGTCAGAGAGCCAGGTAAAGAGGCAGGAGGCGTGGCAGAGAGCCCTGTGGTGGAACCTGGAGGGGGATCAGGGATGAAGAGAAAGGAAACAATACAAGAAGAGAGGTAAGGTGGATAGGTAAAAAAAAAAAAAACAGTTGAGAAAAAGCAGAAAAGCAAAGAAAGGGTGGGGATAGGGATTGAGGCTTCTGGAACGTGTGTGTGTGTGTGTGTGTGTGTATGTGTGTGTTTACTCACATGCAGAGGTGAGGGGGTGCTTGGTTGAATGGCAGTTAATGGTTTAAACATCTATGATTCAAAGTTCATAACTGTTATTAACTACTTCTGTCAGGATCACATGATGTTGATCAAAGAGGAGCCTGATGTGAAACTTTAACTGTTGTCTCTTCAACGGAATTCTTCAACGGTGGTTTTTAAACTATTTACAATAAGAGCATAATGGAATAAAAAAGGTCCAGTACAGACAAAGGTCCAGGACAAGTTTAGTCTTGGTCAGTGGGAAACTGCTAGCCAAGCTCCACCAAAAGAGATTTGAAAAAAATATCATAAAACAACATTTTGTATAAGTTAGAGAACAATAGAAATGATAAGAACTATTTAAAATACATGCTCGGTTTGGGCTCATGCTACATTTAACCATTAAAAGATGGACATTCTAATCTGTAGTCATTGATTTTGTCGGCTACAATGACGAGCGTTCCGTGCAACTTTCCTCAGCTGTCGGTCGTTGACATTCATTCAGTGAATTGGACAAACAAATAAAAGTAATTCTCACCAGTCACCTGGTTGCCTGTGCTTTTTAGTTGTTGTTTTTTCTTGTGAGTCTTAAATGAAGTAACTGGACTATTCAACTTCACTTGTGTTTAGTGTCTTATTTACAAGAGTGGGTGTATTCCAGTTGTCTATCCACAACAGTCTACACAGAACATTTGTGAAACTACAGGTAGATTTAGATCAGTGTTCATTTTGTTACTGAAGAATAAATATGTTCGTTGACAACTTTTTTCTCCATGACTAAGACGAGACAGCAAATGACTCCATGCACTGTAGCCGTTATGAATGTCATGATTCTTTTTGATAACAGAGTATCAAGCGAGAGTCTAATTAAATACTGTATGTACATAAATGTATCTGACTGACTCATTGCCATATGCCTCATTTTATTTCTGTAGAGATAAGATACATTTGTAACTTTGCTTGGTACAAACATATGTTTAAAAGTACGTCAGCCTGGTCTGAAGTTTCATATATAAATGGATAAACAGAGAATTTAGAGTCGCAATTTGAATCCTAATTGTATTTTTGGTCACAAACAGCCCCAGCTGACAGAACACACTCATGTCATTAGTCTTAAATGGAATCATGTCTTTAGCATAAAGTAGATCAACCTTCAGCTGTTTGGTGAACTTACCCTTTAAATACCTTAAATCATGTTGATTGTGTTTTCTTTAAAATCTTGCAGCCAACTAAACAAATGCAGTTATGTGTGTTTGCATTTTGAGTGTGACTAAAGCCTGGAGTCAGAACACGTGAACAACAGATTTGAAGAATTATTGACTAATTATTGACTTCAATCAACATTACTTGCTCTAAGGAGCATTTCTGCAACCAAATGACCAACCATAGAAAGAGCAGCGTCTGATCAGAATAGACGGTGAGATCTATGTGTAACCTGTGAGCTATCAGGTGTGTGGTAGAGAGAGCATGTACGGACATGACGGGGGAAGAGAGAGAGAGAGAAAGAGAGACGGACATACAGTGGAGGTGACACAGGGCTGGGTTGGTGTGTGGGGAGTGGAGGTGACACAGGGCTGGGTTGGTGTGTGGGGAGTGGAGGTGACACAGGGCTGGGTTGGTGTGTGGGGAGTGGAGGTGACACAGGGCTGGGTTGGTGTGTGGGGAGTGGAGGTGACACAGGGCTGGGTTGGTGTGTAGGGAGTGGGGGTGACACAGGGCTGGGTTGGTGTGTAGGGAGTGGGGGTGACACAGGGCTGGGTTGGTGTGTGGGGGTGACAGGGCTGGGTTGGTGTGTGGGGAGTAGAGGTGACACAGGGCTGGGTTGGTGTGTGCGGAGTGGAGGTGACACAGGGCTGGGTTGGTGTGTGGGGAGTGGAGGTGACACAGGGCAGGGTTGGTGTGTGCGGAGTGGAGGTGACACAGGGCTGGGTTGGTGTGTGGGGAGTGGAGGTGACACAGGGCTGGGTTGGTGTGTAGGGAGTGGAGGTGACACAGGGCTGGGTTGGTGTGTAGGGAGTGGGGGTGACACAGGGCTGGGTTGGTGTGTGGGGAGTAGAGGTGACACAGGGCTGGGTTGGTGTGTGCGGAGTGGGTGTGGGGTGGAGAGGGTGAAGGACACAGGAACACACAGAGGCCTAACTACCTCGGAAAACAGGCTCAGGCTCAAAATCAAACACTATGTCATTGGGGTAGGAGTATAGGAGGGGGCTTGAGGTCCGTGTTCGGTGCTTCCTCAAGCAGCGGGCGGGGTGGGTCGGGGGGGCTGCAGGGCAAAGAGAAACAGACAGACCATCACTGCTACTCACCCTGCCCCTCTCACCACCAACTAACTACAGTCCATGGCTACAACTGAGCTTCTGGATGTCCTCCTACCACACTACATGGCTGTTTGTTCAATTACAAATATATGTAATACATTTCATTGCCACGTTTTGGGAAATACTCTTACTTGCTCTCTTTTTCTGAAGTGAGTTGAGACGATTGATGTCAGTTTCATGTATGTGTGTTCAGTAGACTTCAGAGCCGGAGTCAGGGCGTGGTTAGCTTATCATAGAGACTTAAAGCAGCTACATACACAATACATAGACTAACACTCACTGATTGACGCCTTGTGTCTTGTTTGTTTAATCTGCACACAAACAGAAATTAAAAAAAACATTTTTGTGTCGCACCATTAACCAACCAGTTAGAAATTGTTGCTCAGCAAGCAAAGCCTCTAACATCTTTGACAAGCTGGAGATTCTGGAGAGCGGACAACTAATGGCAAAGTCTAATGTTGCTAGTCTAATCAATATTACTCAATCTGTAACTTAATTGAATTGAGAATATGTTAAGCTAGCCAGCTGCACAGTTAGCACTGTTTAGCTACAACACATTCATGTATTGTAGGTATTCAGACTGCTGTACGTCAAGTCAGTAAGAAATACCCAGAACAAGACGAGACATGAACCACTACAGCGCTGTGCACGACAGCGCTGTGCACTACAGTATGGCAGCCCTCCCCTCCAACTGAGCTTTAGCATTAGCATGACGTCGTAGTTTGGACCTGCTGGGAGGATTGTTATATTGTGAAGACTGAGATGCAGATTTGTTCTTTAATCACCACTATGCATCAGGTCCTTGATAGTTTTCTATGAGCGGCCTTAATAATGCTGTGTTTGCAGCCCCAAAATAAAGTACACATGTAATACATATACATGTATTTTCCAGAACGTTGAACAACTCCTTGAAGTAAATTGCTAGTTTGAAACTGAACAATTTTACAAATGTTGCACTGGATTAATAAACAATGGGTGAACTTCAATTCATGAATTTGAAGGCAACAGTTCAGTGGCGTTGTCAAACGTACTGTAAATATGCCATACAAAGGTAAGAGTCCTCACTAAGGAAGTTCCTAAACTGTCGGTTGGATATCTTCAAAGGTTGCTACCAGACTTCTCATAGAAAGTAAGAGCATGTTCGTCGCATATCCAAAACCTTTGAATGATCCCTTAACACTGATCTGTTCATTCATCAACTACTGCATCTACTTGAATAAACCAAACGTACAACCTTGGCAGAGTCTGTATGTTTCTCAAACTTTTAAGTACCAGCTGATGTTTCTGAACTATCAGCTATCAAAAGCATGTAACCTAATCACAGGGTTCATACCTATTTGGACCAATGGATTTCCATGACTTTTCCATGACTTTTCCATGACTTTAAGCCAAATTTCCATGACCAAACATTTTGTGAAATCTCGGTGTATACATGAAAAAGTGAGAAAATGTAGTATTTAAACTAAAAATTAGAATTCTAAAGCATACAGCATACCTTAAATGACACAAATGAATGAGAGACAATAGTTTGATTAGAATAACAACATGTATATACTCTGACAGGCATTCAGTAGGATCCAGCTAGTGCACACATTGCATTCCCTTTTAGTGCAAATTTTAACAAAACGAGTTGGCAACTAACTCTTCAAACATAAATCATCAAAAACAATTTCACATTTAAACAGGTTTATAAAACAACATTCACATAACAAGAGCTTTTTTTGTGTGTTTGACTGACACACTCACACAGACTTGTCCTTGAGAGGCTCGTAAGAGAGAATAGCTCGTGGCAACCTGAACAAGTTGTAATGAAAGAAGAAATTTGTGCTTCACTGTCCACGGGAACTTAACTGAACAGTCACTTGCCAGCTTAGCGTTTCATTTCTTCAAGCTTCGCATCTATCTGCTTTTCAATCTCCGGCAGAGATGCCTTCTTCTCTTTTGCAGTTCGGCGGAAGCTGTTCGATTTGGTGATGAAGGTCAGTTGGTTTGTAGCTTCTGCTTTCTCAGCATATTCATCTGCTGATCTCTTGAGTGCGCTAATATCCGTCTCCACTCTTGCCCTCTTCTTTAAGTCATCCAGCTCATCAAATTGTGCCGCGATCTGGCTATCGGGGAACATCCGGCGAAATAGCAGGCTGGCATCTTCTGATGATTTAAATGAAAAGTGGGAATTGGCAACCTTCAGTGCCCACATTACCTCCGCAGTAAGGACGTCATTTTTTGTTACAGCGCCATCCGTTATCGCCGCCTGCTTGTTCGCCGAAGCGAGAGACGTGCTGCTCGGCGTCGCAGTTAGAAAGCCGGCGATGGGGCTCTGATGTCGGCTCCCCCCATGTTAGAAATAGACGGTTTTGCCTCCACACAACCTGCATTTGGCTCGTCCCGGGTCTTTGTCGGGTGTAACCATGTCTTGTATTTGTCCATGTGTAGCCAAGCATTTTTGAATCGACACCTGGCATAGTGAATAATACCGACCGTTCGCGAACCGAGCTAATGTTGCTATCACAGTAGCTCAGGGAAGCGGTCGGCATGTCACCTGTTAAGGTGCGTTCACTGGCAGCGCGAATAATTCGCACAGCGAGTTTGAGAGCGTATGCCTGTTTATATCTTTCTTTTAAAAGCATATTAATTATTTCAAACTCAGCGTAAATGTACGACATGAACATATGAATATAAAAAAATTCCATGACTTTTCCAAAACTTTTGGGATTTTATTTTTTTCCATGACTTATCCAGGCCTGGAAATGACCATTTTAAAATTCCATGACTTTTCCAGGTTTTTCATGACCGTACGAACCCTGTAATCAATCATCTTTAAATGATAAAAACTAAAACAGGCCCCGAACTAGCTGACAAACTGAAGCTGTTTTTAACGTCGCTAAACTTGTGAAAAATACATTAGCTTTGTGTGTTCCCTCCTTACTCCTCTGAGGAGGAGCTCAGCCTGGCAGAACAGCTCAAAGTAAGACTGGAAAGAGGAAACGAGGACTGTAGAAGTGGAAGTTCTGTTCGACCAGAAACCCTGACCCACAGATCCGAAAAAAAGGTGTCCTCAGCTCCTGCTCTCAGTGAATGGTAGGACTAAACAGAACCGGCTCAACTTCTTGGGTCTGATCCACACACACACACACACACACACACACACACACACACACACACACACACACACACACACACACACACACACACACACACACACACACACACACACACACACACACACACACACACACACACACACACACACACACACACACACACACACACAAGACAAAGAGCACGCAGACGCGGGATGGTGGGAAAAAAGCCACAGAAAGAGAAACAAGTCCTATTTTGATCCTTACCTCCATCTGACCTTGGCAAGCCCTGATCTCGAATCAGGTCCTGAAAAGAAGGACAGGAGAAATTAACAATATACTGTAAATACTTCTCACACACACAGTCAAAATGTACTGTGCTGCACTGTTTACCGGAGCAGCATTCTTATGAACTGTTTATAGGTTGAGGTTTACACATGTTTCAGAACCAATGCCAGTACTGAAGGGTTGTTCACACTGAATGTCAAGTCAATTTTAGGGTTAAGAGTGACATTCGCTATAGGTGGCGAAAATGAAGTGACATGAGTTGCTTCATAAAGAGGAAGCAAACTGCCTTACCTTTACAAAACAGTGTACTGAACTGAGTGGAACTAGGCGGAGGCCATGAATAATATAGTGCTTACATCATCGTTTTCCATTTTCCACACTAAATCACTTTTTCATGTTTTTTGCAGTCCATTATTTACAAAGACAAAGCACAGTCGAGGCAGGCCCGCCACAGTTTCACAATGAAACGAAAATATTTGTACCCTTCTCAGTGGGTGGGGTCCACACAGTTTGCCTGGGGGATTCAACTCTGCAGAACCGGGTACCGCTACTCTGTGTGGGAGGGTTCCCTTGTGGGATCACTCCCCGGCGTTGGCTGGCCTTTGACAGGGTGCTTTTCTCTGTGGCGGTGCGCCGTGACTGGCTCTAGGTCGGCTTGGAAAGGCCCGGTATGAAGGTGGCTCGGGGCTCCTGGACTTAAGCTTTACAGACCGGCTTACCTGGATTTCACCGCGTTCAAGGGCTGTGGAATTAGTGATTGCTGTGCCTTTTCTACCTTTGGGGAGGGACGTGGCCCCTGCTCCCTACGCAACTGTCTACCGGGTGGACTGTCCTCAATGTGTCCTGAAGGGATGTCGCAACCCATCCGAGCAATCTTGAAACAAGCACCCTGTCTCGTTTACCATGCTTTGTGGCGACGACTTCTTTGGGAAACACTGCATTGTCTACAGGCTACTCTGGGAAAATACTGGTTTGATGGAGACTACATTCAGGTTTTTACAGTAGCGTAGGGCTGGCCAATATTTAGAGTTATCTTTTCCTTTTTTGTATGACGTTTGAAATGCGTACATCATGAAAATTAATTTGTTAAAAGTGCATAAAAAGGTCACAGTTTGTCAAATAACAACATGATATCTGCTATTAAAATCTGCCAAATGTAACTGCTGCTTCTAGTTGGTTAGCTCCTTTTCTCTGGTTAAGGTGTGTTAATCAGTAGTATCAGCTTCTGTTTGGTTGGACCAAAACCTGCAGTCATGGGGGCCAATCATAGTAAATGGTTGAGAAGCACACACCTATCAGAATCAGTCCAACAAAGTGGTAGCAGACTCACATCGATGTTGACAGGCTCAATTGTATTGATATGGACGTTTGGGGCCGAAGACGAGCGGTCCCGCTGGCCAAACTGGTTGCGGTGGTCCTCCTCATTGGGCCGGAAACTGGGCGGGATGGGTATGGACTTGGACGGGGACACAGTGGTGTGGCATATAGAACTGGAAAGATGAATTCAGTCAGTGAAAAGTAGACAGACTTTTTGGGACTTGCAGAGATATTCACATTTCTGTTATTATTTTAAGCACTCGGAGTAATGTTGTTGAACGTACACTGGAGAAGCACATTAAGAGGAGAATTACTCCTCCACTGAGGAGTGTGAAGGTGGAGTACTCACCCGGTGGAGTCTGATGGGGGGAGTGATGGACAGGCCTCAGACACGGGGGTGGTTCCCTCTGACGAGACCTCCTCCTGGGTAAACGGGTGATGCTCGAAGAATTTCGACACTAGCAACAAGCTGCAGAACAAACATCATCAAGATTACTTTTCTATTATTCAATTATCCTCCACACAACTTGTTTCAGGGCTGGAGCCTAAAATAGAATCAGGAGACACTAGATGACACACAGCTGTACAGCAGAGAGCTTGGTTAAGAAAGGGACTAACAGGTTTCATGTTATGTTCTCACATCGCACAATTGTTCCAGAGAAAATCCAGGACAGAATCAACATTTAGTTTGCAAAAGCAAAAAGACCAGCAGACTCAACACTCAATAGCAAGAAAACAGACCAACAACTATGTTTAGCAACCTTAAAAGACTACTCAATATATTTAGCGTCACACACCTACAACATTGTTAAAATCATAATAGACAGTTTAAAAATTGATAAAGCAGAAATATCGTCTCCACATTCTTTCTGCTTCTCAAACCCTGGCGCCTACATTACCCACTAAGCAACTCAACTGTTCAGTCAGATATTTGGGTTATTTACGACTAATGTAGCCTGGAGCCTCTACAGATGGAAGTCTTGTAAGCTAACTTCTTTCTAACTCCACACCTCCACATTTCTTTCCCCCAACCCACGCTGACTCAAGTGACATCACTTGGGGACATTTATCAGACTACACACACAGCTCCCTCTGGAGACACTAAAGGCTTTATACAACTTTTTATCACAAGGAAGTAGTACCCAACACATGGAAACACACTGTGCTGTGAGAAATGTGTGGAGTTCGACCAGTAAATATATATAGAGTTCAATGTCTGGCAAGTCTGACATGGAACAAATAGGTGTATTGCTGACTGATGAAAAACTCTGAGGCATCACAATGCAATAAAGCATGCAGAGTGAATACATTTCATTTGCATCAGCATAAACCCATCCACCAGATTCCTGCACAAAATGAACTAAAAGCGAGTCGGCAGCGGGTGAGAACTAAAGTGTTTTTCTTGTGAAAGCCTGGCACTGATTGGGCAGAATGCTAGTGACTGTTAAGCAGCATGCGTGTTTATTTACGGGCCACGTCGTGGGTCTTACATTAACGCCATTTGACTTGGATATAATTAGAGGGTATCTGGTCAGTTCAGGTACTGAGCTGGCGAGTATGGGTTTGCAAAACTGGACGTGTCAGGGTTTCTGCCATCCGGTAAATTTTGATGGCGCTAACATGGTTTTGCATATTGTATGAGTTGTAGTTTACACAGCAGCACATTTTGTCCTCTTGTGGCTCGTTAAGCAGTATAAAGGCCTATTTTGCGGGATATGTACAGTAACTACATCATGTGTGCCTACAATAGTTACAGCTACTGGGTCAGTTGGTACTGAGTAATAAGTTATAATGGCCCCTTTCAAGCACTGCTATAATAACACAAATCCAGGATCTCAAGAGATTCTTGTACCATAACAAGAATACATTGTACAGTTGATACAATCTCAAACTAGTTGCTGCATCATGGTGCTTTCCTTGTGTGTGACTTACTCTAGTTGGTCGTAGTTGACACACATGAGGGGAACCTCAGTGCTGCAACGCTGGTGGAACTTGTAGCCACAGGTCTGACAGCGGAAACCCTGGAAGAGCAGTTTTCTGCAGAAGTCACAGAAGGCCAGTGTGAAGAAGGTCTTCCTAACCTATGAATCAAACACAAACACAGAATCAGGACCAAGTAGGGTATAGCGGGTTAGACCCTTTTAAGAGAGGGGTGCCAGTCAGAGTCACGCCTGACAAATAATAGTTATAAAATAGAAAGAAAATAGCTCATTCAAACCATACAAAACAATAAAGCAAATACCCAGTAGCAATGAAATATATGTCACCATGGACTAGCACTGCAAAACAAATAGACTCCAACCCAGTTCAGCTTTTAAGAAGCGTATTCGATCAAGGGAGAATTGGTGTATGTTTCAGTTGAGTTTGTGTCCCACAGTCTTAAATTTCAGACCGTTCGGTAAAGATTCTGTTTTGTTTTTTTCACAACTCAAAACAGTTCAGTCCCCTTTAGCACAACTCAAGAAGAAAGACAACTGAGAAACTCAGACGGGGAAAAATCCACCAGATTCTGCCTCCTCCTGACAGACTCCAGAGAAAATTGGCTTTAGCTTTTTCCAGTTGCTGTTCCCATTTTACGAGAAGCCGACCAACGGTAAGATTCAGCTCTGCAGGGAAAACTGTAGTGGACTCCTGGACTGCCAAGTTTATAGCAAACCGGAACTCTGGGAGGTATTTATCCCAATGCTTATGCTGGTCTCCGGATGCAATCATTGATTTTAAGGTGCGGTTCACTCTCTGTGAGGTTGGTCTGGGGATGATAGGCGGATGTTAATTTGTGTCCCGCGTTCTAGGCTCGGCACACCATTTGGATTGAAGAGATAAACTGTGACCCACAATCTGACAGAATTGTGATGGAAAATTTCCCCTGTGCCAGTACTTTTCGATCTTCCAAATATGTCCACTTCTCCAATGGCCACACCATAGCCAAGCAGCGTGTGGCAACTGTGGCTCAGTGGTAGAGCAGAGACGTCCTTCAATCAGAGGATCGGCGGTTCAATCCCCGGCTCTGCTAGTCAATGTCGATGTGTCCTTGGGCAAGACACTTAACCCCAAATTGATCTTGCAGGCTGCTCTTGCGGTGTATGAATGGGTATGACTAATTAGTTAGAGTCATGATGAGCAGATGGCACCTTGCATGGTAGCCCCTGCCATCAGTGCGTGAATGATGACATGTATTGTTAAAGCACTTTGAGTGGTTGGAAGACTAGAAAAGCGCTATATAAGTACAGTCTATTTACTATTCTATGGTAATAGAAAGCATAATTCCTCTCTGCTGGATTTTGGCTGCGGCTGGCAAAAGCAATGACTTCCTCAGTTCAAGGCTGGTACTATCTCGCTGGCATCGGTGTTGACCAAAAAAGGAGCATTGAAGTTTGGGTGACTGAGAACAGGTTGGTTCTGGTTCATCCACCATCTTCCCAAAGGATGGAAACTGTAGGTTAACAGGGCATTTTCCCACCAACCGTCCTCGGCTCTCAGGCAGAATCTAACATACATGCCTTTATAACAGACTGTAGAGTAGACTGGAGGCGCTGCCTCTGGGCCTCTTCCAGCTGATCCAATCACTGTTAGAGGCAGCTTGGATAGGGACAGATGCAAGTGCAGATACTGTATATGTGCACATTGCATTTTGGAACATAGCCTGTCATTTTCATTTAACTTCTAGGGGGCGCTACAGTAATTGACCAATTTTCTGCTTTTTTGTAATTTTGTCTTTGTACTTTAACAAACTCCTACAGAATGTATGTGATCGACTTCAAAATTGGTCAGGACGCTCTTAAGACCTTTGTGATAAAAAAATATTAAATTCGTGAGTTTTCAAAGGAAGAACCTTGACGTACCGGGGCGGCCATTCGGTATGAAAAAGGAAGCTGTTATAACTCCAACGTACATTATCCAATCTGCACAAAATGTATTATGCATGATGCTACTTCAAGCCTGACTACTTTTAAATGCACTAATTTCCAATAAGTCATAGCGCCACCTACTGGCAAAAGCAAATGTCACATTTTATACTTTTATTTACTCCTCAAATTTGGTAAGGAAAGCCTTAAGACATTGATAGTAACTTGGGATACTCAAACTCATGGAACTTTGTACATATGTCATAGGTGACGCAAATACAGATTTCATGTAGATTTTAGCATTGGCCGTTATAAATTGCCTCGATAGCGCCCCCTGCAAATTTTCAACAAAGCAGCCCCAATGCCCGTTTCACCTACATGTATGAAATGTAGTAGTCACATCGTAGGGCTGGGCGGTATGACCAAAATGCATATCACGGCATTTTGTAAGACTTTTCTCGCGTTAAAGCATTAATTAATTAACGCCGAAACGGCTGGCCAGCGAGCGGTGAACAGCTGTTTGTGTGGCGTGTCTTCCGTTCCGTCACTTCCTGTTTTCTTCACCTACATTCCCCTGGGCCCTAAGCCCCTCCATGGAAAGAAATGGGATTAGACTGTAGGATTTAGTTGTTAGTAGGTGTTGTTTAGGTTTATTTCTTTAGTTATTTATGTATATTATTTTATTATCAGAACAGTGAAGAAAAGGTTTCCCTGAAAATGCACACTCCGGTACAGTAGGTGGCGGTATGCACTATGCAAGTTGGTTGCCATCCGCCAATGGAATTTAAAGAAGAAGCCCCCTCCATGTACAGCTTCTTATCACTGTCTACTACCAACGTACATTTATAACAAATACAACACATATTATGGTAATCAGCGTTGCATATGTGTCTGACCTAAACACTTGTTGTTCAGTCTTTGTCCATCCTACATCGCTCTTTTCTGTTCTTTAATGTAAGGTTACTGACGCGACAGAGCCTCTCCCAGCTGTTAGCAGACTGTTAGCGAGCTTTACCCAGCATGCAGTTTGGCGGAGAAATTTTATAAATGTACAATTATTAGTGCTACAAATTGTTTATCTGTCACAAACTGTTGTGTCGTGGTGTTTTGCCCTGTTAAAGAGCGTTAGTTATGGGTTGTTCATTGTTGTTATAAAGTTATGACCATGACTAGGGTTCCCTCTCAATACAGGTAAGACAACTAGCTCTGTCTGTAGCACTCCTAGCAGCGAACAATATATTTTGCTGCCTGTTGAAGTACGGGAAATTAAAACCGGTATACTGGTTGAACCGGTATACCGCCCAGCCCTAGTCACATGTATCGCATGAAGACTTAAAAGAAACTCTCTTGGGAACATGCTCTACAATCAACCAAAAGTCGTCCATTTCTATTTTTGTGTGAATTTTACCTTGATTCTTGTCACTTTTAGGCGCTATACTTTAACGAACTCCTCCTAGGGACTTTGTCAGAGCCACTTCAAATTTGGATAGTACAATCCAAAGATCTTTGTGATTAAAAGTTAAGCTTTACGTTTGATGGAATGGTGTAGCCGTGGTGTGGCAGCCATTTTACATGACTCCCCATGAATCAGCAAGCTGATGTATCCCCATTGGACTTGCTCAAATCTGTCCTAAACTTGACATGCATGAACAGTCATGGCCTGAGGATGTCTACAAGCCAATTTTCCATCTAAGTCAAAGCGCCACCTCATGGCGAAAGGAAATCAGCGTTATTTGACAAACGATATACGATTTACATGACATTTACATGATGTTGTCCATACTTGATATAGAGCAACATAATGCATGTTGCGTGTTATTTAGCACCACACATTGGTTACAGGAAGTGGTAGCTATTTGCAAAGCATATTTTCCAGGGTCAAATACTCGGCCATGTAAGCAGAGGTCTAGCAAAGGTGCATGGGCAAAGTTGCAAGCTTTTTGATATCTCTTTGCTTTTACAAGATATGGACCAATGAATTTCTTAGGGGCGTGGCTTATACATCAATACACAACTTCAAAACCATTTGTCCTAAACTCACCAAAGTTACAGCATATGTGCACATTACATTCTGTTACATACCCTGACATTTTCATTCCATTTAACCGGTAGGGGGCGCTACAGCAAACCCACTATTTTGTGGTTTGTCGTCACTTTTTGCAATTTTCAGCCTTTGTACTTTAACGAACTCCTCCTACAGAATTGATGGGATTGACCTCAAATTTGGTCAGGATGCTCTTCAGACCTTTGTGATGAAAAGTTATATTTAAATTCGTTAAATTCGTGAGTTTTCATTGAAGAACCTTGACGTGGCGGCCATTTGGCCTCAATCGGCATGAAAAAGTAAGTTGTTATAACTCCAAGCTACATTATCCAATCTGCACAAAATGTGTTATGCATGATGCTACTTCAAGCTTGAGCATATATCAATGCCAACATTTTCAATAACTCATAGCGCCACCTACTGGCAAAAGGAAATGTCACATTTTACACTTTTATTTACTCCTCCTAGCCAGCTCACCAGATCAGTCTCAAATTTGGTAAAGATAGCCTTAACACATTGATGATGCATCATCATGAATATTGTGACTTTTCGTAGAACGCTGCTGCCGTGGCAACGCATCATTCGGCTTGAAAAATTAAGCTGATGGTTCAGTGGCTTGGGATGCTCAAACCCTCATGGAAATTTGTACATGTGTCTTTTTTCTAGTTTTAATTGATCTACTAATAGTACGATGTCAGCCAACACGTACTAGAACTTTTTTAGAACTGTTTTTGCATTGATCTGCTATGGCTTCACTCACCTCTCCATCCGACTGTGTCAGCTGCGCCCGCCTGGTGGATAAAATCACAGAGTTGGAGGGAAGAATATCCACGCTCTACAGGATCCAGTATGCAGAGAACCTCATGGACACCATAATTTTCGGTCCATCACAGACTGACACAGCCAGCGACCGCGTGCATGAGTCCATCGCTTCCAGTCCTGCTGCCGCGGCACCTCCTCCGGTCGCAGCTCCTGAGACCTCCTGGCTACGGCTCGGAGCTAAGCCTAAAGCCCTGGTCAGCTCTACTCCATCACATTACGAGCCCTGGTCCCTGGTCTGTGCTCGCGGCAGCCGGAGAGGGAGACGCTCATCTCCTACACCCCATGGCTTCGATATCCAGCTGACGAATGGATTTAACGCCCTTGCCCTACGTGAATTCCCTCCTCTGACTACGGACTCCCAGCTTCCTACATCATCCCAGCTGCCGCCTCGGGGGACCCACAGCCCCGGGTCCACCGACATTCATACGCCAGTCATTCCTGAGCCCTCCTCTCGCCCCAGGACACGTCGCTCCATACCGTGCTTTACACCAGCACCGCAGCGAGCCTCTGTCGCCCGTTCTCTCAGTCCTTGCTCGTCTTCTTCTCCGCCACCACTGGTTGAATCCTCGCCTCCATCCACGAGTATTGCACGCGCAGTGTTGCCGCCTCGTCCCCTCAGGAACACCCGTTTCTTCAACGCGGCGACGCACTGTTTCCCCGGAGCAACGGCTCAAGACATCCTGCTGAAGCTGCCTGGCCTGCTGCGCGCTGTCCCGGCTTCCATACGGCGAATTATCGTTCATGTGGGAATAAACGATACAGCCCTCCACCAGTCTGAGTTGACCAAGATGGATTTTACAAATCTTTTAAGCTTTTTAAACAGCTGTGGACTGTCTGTTTTTATCAGTGGTCCAAGTCCAACACTCGGCCGTGGATCACAGCGGTTCAGCAGAGTCCTCAGCCTCCACACCTGGCTCCAGGCCGCCTGCAGGACCAACAACGTGAGCTTCATTGACAATTTTAATCTGTTTTGGGGCCGCTCCTCCGCTTTTAAAAGGATGGTATTCATTTTAACAAGCTGGGTAGCCGCCTGCTAGCGGCTAATTTACAGAATGCTGTTCACTCCCATTCACATGATTGACTGTTTACACCTGGATCCCCTGTCCGCTGTCACTCTTCCTCTACGATCATTCATCAGCCGCTTTCATCCCCTACAAGCAACACTAGCTCCCCCTGGCGGCATGGAGGATCTCCCACTACTCTCTCCCCAGCCTCTACCGTAACTTCCACTCCACGACCCATGAACATTCCCGTGAGAATCACAGACTCGCGCTCATGCCCTAGTTATGGTCGGGTTCGAGGTGCTGCACGAGTGATCCGTCCTATTGCACATACCCCCAAAGCTTCCTGTGCTGATGACGACAAAGTGTCTTCCCCCATCAAAATGTGTCTGATTAATGCACGCTCTGTAACAAACAAGGCTCACATTTTAAATGACTTGTTCACAAGTCATAATTTGGCTTTTTTATTTCTGACCGAGACCTGGCAACGGAATATGGAATGCATCCATTTTAATGAACTCTGCCCTGTGGACTGTTCTTATGTTGGGACACCGCGTCTGACAGGCCGCGGTGGAGGCCTCGCCGTGGTCTGGAAGAATCAGTTTTCCTGCCACTTGGGGAGCACAGAATCCTATATTACTTTTGAACTACAGCTGACTAAAGTGGGCCGGCTAAAGCCGTTTTACTGTTTTTTAATTTACCGACCTCCAGGTCCTGCAGGTCAGTTTTTAAATCAGAGTTCACAGACTTTCTGACCTCTATTATCAAGCTAGACAAAGTGCTTCTGGTTGGTGATTTTAATCTGCATATCAATGATACCACAGACTGTACTGCTACTGAGTTTCTTACTGAATCTTTTAATTTCACGCAACATGTTTCTGGTGCCACTCACAGGGGTGGTCACACCTTGGACCTTGTGTTTTCTCTTGGTCTTGATATTGATAATACCCGTTGTGAGGACCTATTGATCAGTGACCATAAATGTATTTTCTTTGATCTTTCTGTAAATACTGACCCCTTGTGTCTGAAACAAACATTCCACTCCCGCATTATTACCCAGAAAACTGCTTACAACTCAACGACTCTAAGACGGAGGTCCTAGTTATTGCTCCAGAGGAGTTTGTCCCCATGATCAGGCAGATTATCAGTCCACTCTCCTCTGCTGCCCATTGCAACCTGCGCAATCTTGGGATTTTCTTTGATCGATCCATGTCGTTTGACCCTCATGTTAAGCAGCTGTCCAGGTCATGTTTCTTCCATCTAAGAAATATCAGTAAACTGAGATCTGTGGTTTCAACACCTGAATTAGAGATGATCATACACACATTTATCTCTTCACGCATTGACTACTGCAACTCACTTTTCACATCACTCAGTGCATCTGCTCTTAACCGTCTGCAGGTCATCCAAAATGCTGCCGCCAGATTACTCACCAGGACAAATCGACGGTCTCATATCACCCCCGTACTCCGATCTCTCCACTGGCTTCCTGTAGCATCTAGGATACACTTTAAAATTCTCACCATCACTTACAGAGCACTTCACGGTCAGGCTCCGGCTTATGTAGCTGATCTGCTTCGCCCCTATTCACCCGCTCTCAGGTCAAACGCTCTAGGTCTTCTGTCGGTCCCACGCACACGATTTAAGACCCGTGGTGACCGAGCCTTTGAGGCAGTGGCTCCGAGGCTCTGGAATGCTCTGCCTGCAACTCTGCGCCTCGCAGATGATAGATAGATAGATAGATGTAAACTTTATTTATCCCCAGGGGGAAATTCGTTTGTAGCAGCAGCAATTTACATAGTAAAATATAACATGTTAGAATTCCAATATGGTACAGGAAGTTACAATCAGTACAATGCACAATATCTACAGTACAATAAAATAAAATAACAGAGCAGATATTGAATTGAAGGAAGATTCATAAGAAATAAGCTAGAATAGAAAATAGAAATGCACAGTATATACCACATAGTGGTATTAAATACAATGAACAACTAGTAAACTAAACTAGACACCTGGACAGTAGAGCCAGGATCACCAACAACAAGCAACAACTGTGTAGCGTTGTTGTAGTCACGTGAAGGACGATGATCTGGCCCGAGGTGTTTTATTATAGAGTCTAATAGCAGAGGGCAGGAATGTTTTTCTGAATCTGTCCTTGTGACAGCGGAGCTGGATGAGTCTGTTGGAGAAAGTGCTCCGCTGTCCCTGCAGGAGGTGATGGAGAGGGTGGTCCGGGTTGAACCGTGAGGGCAGACACTGATACTGTGGATACTTTTAAAAGCCAGCTTAAAACCCACCTGTTTAGGCTGGCGTTTGTGTAAAAGTAAACCCATGTCCGAGCCATATTTTAAGACCTGCTCTTAAAATGTTTTACATTTTTATTCTATTTTATTTATTTTTATTATTTTATTTTATTATTTTTTATTTTTTAATTTTCTCTGTGTATATAATTTATTGACCCTAGGGTCACATTATGTTTTTTATGCTTTTAAATGTCTGCTCTGTTTAAGCACTTTGTGATATTACTATCTGTGAAAAGCGCTATATAAATAAAATTCATTCATTCATTCATTCATTCATTCATTCATTCATTCATTCATTCATAGGTCATGGGAAGATATATTTTATATGGGTTTTTGGCTTGGCCATTTTAAATTGCCTCCATAGCGCCCACTACAATATTTCAAAAGAGCAGCCCCAGCGCTACGTTTCAGGTACATGTACTGAACTTGGTAGGCACATGTATACCATAAAGACTTGAAAAAAAGTCTCTTGGGACCATGCTGTAAACCGTACCGGAAGTCGGACATGTTGATTTTTGTATCATTTTTTGCCCATTTGTATTCACTATCCTTTAACAAACTGCTGCTAGGGAATTTGTCAGATCAATTTCAAGACCGTTGTGATTGAAAGTTATCAAAAGCTTTACATTTGACGGAATGGCTTAGCCGTAGCGGGCAGCTACTTTATGTGATTCCCCATCAAAAAAGCTGATGTAACTCAGCTGGGCTTGTTCCAAACGGTCCCAAACTTCCCATGCTTGATAACACTCATGGCCTGCGGATGTCTACAAGCTAATTTTCACTAATATTCACAGCGCCACCTGCTGGCGAAAGGAAATCTGAGTTTTCTGACAAACAACATCCGATTTTCATAACCTTTACACAATGTGGTTTATACTTGATATAGAGCAACATAATGCATGTTTGCACGTGTTCTGTAGCACCACAGCAGATACTGTGTCCAAACGTCGGACTCACGGGCGCGCTGTCCAACGGTCGCGGACGTTCTCGGCCGCACAGGCCAGAGTCCCGCTGGCACCCCCGACGTGCGGTGGATGCGAGGGCCCGTTCATCGCAGCTTTCATTTCCAGTTGAGGTTTGCTACGAACTGATTCCTCCTCCTTCTGACAGACTCCAGAGTTAGCTTTTTGGCCTTAGCTTTTTCCAGTGGACTACAATGATGTGGACTATATCACGCAGAAGGTAAAACTGGCATTTTTTCCTCATTCACTGACTTTCCACATATTGGTGACTCACAGACAAACACACTTACAGATTTCATTGGAGGTTAGTTTTGAGTTTTGATTGGATTATTTGATGATTGTGGGCATTGACTGTGGGAATCATGAATGAACCCTTGACAAGTGGTGTTGATGTAATTCTTCTGAAAATTGGTTGATACAAGGGCCAGATTCACACTGGATGTGGAAGCGCATCGCTAGGTCAATTGTCGCTTGAGCAGAAACCTGGCTGTTCACACCGAGTGATTCTGCTCAACGAGTAATTCTGCTCCTCCGCTGTTTGCGTTAGAGGTTTCTCTGTCTGTCAAATCACTGATATCATACATATCATGCATGTCCTTCATGATAGATTATCAGTGTATTTCTTGCCAGAATCTATCACGGCACATGAAGCAGAGACTCAACGCCGAGTAAGCAAGCCAGCCGTGGAGCTCTTAGCAGCGGCTCATTCTCTGCGAGTAGCCCAATTGGTTTCGATAAACGGCGAAAGGACGCCGGCAGCGCTACGCCAAAAATCGTGGCTTTTACACGTCCAGTGTGAACCTGGTGTGAGGCTGAGCAAAATAATGAATATATAATGTTTATTGTCATTTGAGTTACGGTGTGACATTTTGTCTAACAGTACTTACAAAGTTGTGTGTGGTGAGCGGAACATTCTCCAGCACTTCTACATGTAACTCCTCTCCTGTCAGCCAGGAGATGTCTGTGTCCCAGCCAATCGGCTTCTTCTCTCTGAAAGAGGAAGTGGAGAAGTAAGGGTAAAGGTCTACACCTCACACTGCTGTTTGTCAAACACCATATAGAAAGTTGCAGAAACATGACAATGGTGGTCCACATTCAGACAAGGTCCTCTTGTTCCTCCTTTTTGTTTGTTTCCCAGCATGCATTTCATATCAAACACAGTCATAACTGATATAATTTGCACGTCTGAAATGCTTTAGACTAGAAATTAACTGTTCAGATTTTGAATATGTGAAACTATGCCTTCATTTTCTTTCTTTATATTTTACCAGTACCGGTATATATTTTCATATATACCGGTACATTTATTGTGCCATACAGCTTTGTACTGCCTACGTTTTCTGAGACCTGCTGGCCTGTCAAATCCAGCCGGTCATCTCGGCAGGCCAGCTCTTGAGGTTACCAGCTGGTCAGCGTCCATGGTCATACCAGGAAGAAGAGTGTGACCTCAGCAGCTTTTGGTAATTTACAGCTGGCTCGTTGTCCTCGTTACAACGGCGTATTAGAGCCATTGTAGATTAAAAAAATGAATTATTATGGAGCAAGTTTTTTCTCTCGCAAATGAACTACTTCAATCTCAGAACGTTTTCTCCACCAATATTACACCCCTCCCCTGGCTCCTTAATTATTATCACTTTTTTTTTTAACCTACAGTGTGCCTAATACGCAGTCGTACTTTATAGACTTTTAAACAGAATATATAATTTATTTTGCAGGAGAGCAACTTATTTAATCAAGTAAGTGAATACTTGACACCAGTGATAGGATGACTTCATGTAGACTTACCCGTCCTGTATCCTATAGACTGCACAGCATTCTGGAATGAGGCCTCGCATCATCAGAGCTTTCTTCAGCGAGTCTCTTACAGTCATCCCACAGCGAGCCGGAACCTGAACACACCACAAAAAGAAAATGAGCTGACACAACCACACCAAGGGTGGATGTTGAAACTTTCAACTGTAAAGTTGGAGTGAGAATGTTCCTTGTAGCAATTAGTCTCAGGGAAACCATCTCTCTGAGTGCTGGTAATAGCTTGCCACAGTGGAGTTCACCAAAGTGAAAAGTCAGTGACACGTGAGTTAACACTCATTTATTTCACACTGATCATAAATCTGCAGAGAGCTAAAAAAGCTTCCTATAAACAGACAGCAGCCCTTTCGACCGCAGTGATCAGGGTCTAAATTATGTTCCAGGGACATTTACCCCCAAAAGGCCCTGGTCGGGGGGTAGTTCAGGAAAGTGCAATAATATTTGGGATGGGGTTTGCAGGGTTGAGCGTCGTTGATTTGGGGGGGGGGGGGGGGGTTAGGTTGGGGCATTTCTCTCTTTTTATGTTTGTTGTTGGCTTTCTGACTTATTCTAAAAAAGGCAGAGAGAAAAAGAGAAAGTAGTAGTGCTATGAGAAAAATAATGAGAAGTTTATTATGAGTTTATTCTCATTGTTTCATGGTGGTTACGTTCTAAAGCACAAATAAATAACCATCAGATTGATGTCTGTGGAGACAAATTCTTCAGTAAATTCTATGTGGCATTAAATGTTGTCGTGGTGAGACAAAACCGTTGATAACGTTTATTATTTTCCCCAACATGTTTTTTAGATAAAACTGGCGGGCACACAAAATTGCAGGCTGGAGAGTGCATTTACCGCTGCAACACCAGCATCTTTGCAGGTTTTTAAATTGCTATGAAAATGCAGACAACAATGGGCTGACGGAACCTTTTCTTTCCTCGAAAAATAATCCCGGGACTAAAATTACCAGGAAGTGTGGTTTTTGAGAGTTTGAGACTTTAGGACAGTAAATAATGGCGAAATAACTTATAGATTACTGTATATCGACATAAATAAGCTTTAGTTATGAATACACATTTTTACACAGCCTAGGTATGCTACCATGGGTCTCCAAATGGCCTTTTTTGGAAAGCGCTTAGACATACCCTTAGAAAAACATGTGTAAAATATTCATTTTCTGTGGTTCCACAGCTAATAAGTCCCAGCCATAGTCATCTGCAGGCATCTGTTTGCAAATTAATATTCAGGCAGAAATAAAAACCTTCTACTTCAGTGTGTTCAAACTTCGATTACTCAATGCTAGTAGGACTTACAGTGATTCTGACTGTTGGGGAAAAAACTTCAGAGTGTTACCTTTCAAAAGAGACCAAAACCATGCATGTACTCCAAATAGTTCAAGAACAGCTTTCAATTTACCTTGGGCATGCCTTGGATAGGCGTTTTAGGCTAATTTTGCTGGAGTGGTAACAGGTTAAAAGGGAAATTCCGCTATTTTCAACCTGCAGTCACATTGTGGGAATTTGGTCCACAATTTTCAGAATATTTCTTTGGTCTCCAAAGCTTTGAGTTGACAGTAGTCAGTGGATGTATCTCACCTTGAGATCTGATCTCTTTTCATTCGTAAAATGTAAATGTACCACTCTATAGCAAGACAGAGAGGCCTGAACGCTCAACATTTTGTACAGCAGAGAATACAACTGGAAAGTTAAAAACAAATTTAGAAGTAAAAACATTGGGGACTACTACTTGGTCTGTACCAAATGTTATTTTTGTACATTTAAAGCTTAAATTGCGGTTTTAGAATGAAGCATAATATTTTAGGAAATCATCACCTCAGAAAAAAATGTAAATCTCAGTTTCAATAAAATGACAGTTTTTTCATTAAATCAACTTTCTTTATTGAACCTAACTTGTCAGTGAGTGCCTTCCTTTGTGTGCATGAGTGAAAATGTTAGGATAAAATTTTGTTGAATAAAAACGTGCTTTATTCTAAAATACCCTGATCTTTATCTGCAACTATACAAAAATACCAGTTTAAAAAGAAAGAGTACCGGTACACATTTGAATGTCAACGTTATGAATAAGGCTGTGAAGCTCCGAACTTCGGATGAAACCAACTACAATGATCGTAGTACCAGCGCTATTGCGCAATTATGCTTTTTCAGGTAAGCTTTGGTTTTCTCTGGGTGCACAAAGAAAATGTGATTCAACTCTGTAAAAATCCTGAAAGTTTCAGTTTATTGAGCAACTGCTGTAGTAAACCACAGCGGCACGCTTCAGGAGGACTGTTAAAAGAAATGCTGAATGCGAGATTACACTGAGTTGCAGAAGCCAATTTATAGCTAATTGTAATTTTTATTCACCAACCATGACATCTATCATACTTCTGTCCACCCTGATAGAGGGATCCCTCCTCTGTTGCTGTCCCTGAGGAGTCTTCCTTTTTCCCCCAGGTAAAGGGTTTTTTGGGGAATTCTTTCCTTAGCTGAGGCGGGGGTCCAAGGACAGAGGATGTAGTATGTTGTACAGCTTGTAAAGCCCCTTGCGGCAAATTTGTGATATTGGGCTGAACTAATACAATTCAATTGAATGAGTAAAATGAATTTGCTTTTGGTTTCTTATATTGGACAAACCAAATCCAAAACCAAAAAATCATGTTCACAACAAGCATCCTCAGAGAGGACGTCGGACATACCACTGTTCTCTGTTTGTTGGGCAGGAAGACCCTGACGATGGGCTTCTGGGGGGAGCGAGGGTTGGCTCGGCCGGCATCGGTGGGGGTCTGCAGGACAGCCAAGGTATTGGGGGCTGAGGGAAAGGCCTGAGCCCCCCCAGCGACCCCACAACCTCCCATCTTGACCTCCAGAAGGGCTGGCATGGTAGGAGAGCAGGAGAAGTCTGTGCCGTTGCCCATGGCCTCCAGCAGCTGCTGCTCCCTCTGCTGCAGGGCGTCCAGTTTACTGGTGTACTCCTCATAGGCCTGACACAGACGACCCACCAGAATACACTGACTCAACAGCTTCCAGACGTGAAGTGACACTTACTGATATTGTCTTGTAATGTGTTACGGCGGCGTGAAGTGTATACTGCATGGATGTAAAACTTGTATTTTTATTTACAATCACAAGACGATATTTCTCTGCAAATGCATTCTTTCAAGTCAAAACTGTCTTACCTCTAGATATATGGAAGGAGGGTTGTGTTCTCCTCCAAACTTGTCCAGAAGGGCCTCTAAGTGTTCCTGTGTCAACTTTATCATCTGTTTGATATTCCAGATCTGTGGGCAAGCAAAGCAAACAATATGAACAATTTGAAATCCTTCAGTAAATGAACAACAACCAGAGTTGAAGGCCTAAAGATTACAATTCCCTGACTTGGTCTTCCCTAAATAAGGCAACAGTTGATGTCCAAAAGATTCTCACCTAATGTCAGAGTCAGACTACATCATATATATGTAACTAGTGGTGTAACGATCACGGATTGATCCGTGATCTGTGCGGATCACCCCTCACAGTTTGGCACACGTGAACCGCGGATTAATATACATTTCTTTTTTACAGTTTAATCATCAACGTGTGAAATAAAGTTTTACTGCCGCGCATACGTTTTTAGGTAATACGTCTCTAAATATCTATGCAGAGTGTCAGTGAGCAGATATAAAGCAGTAGTGTGTTCACGTGAACGGAGCAGGTTAAAAGCATTTGACGGTGAATGTCATGGCAGCGGAGGAAATTCAGAAGCCCCCGGCGTCATTTAAGTCACATCTTTGGTTTCCTTGTTACTAGTAATGACGGGATAAGGGTGGTGGACAAAATCGTTAAGGTATGTAGGCATTGTTTAACAAGAAAGACAACGGCAATACAGCGGGCATGTCCACACGCATGAATCGCCACCATCCCAGTCTTTCAGCGACGGGGGCCAGGCCACAACAACAACAACAACAAATCACACAGCATTTAAGAAACCATTTGTGGCCGAATCAGACCGGGCTAAAGCTATTACCAAATCTATTGGGGTATTTATTGCTGCAGACATGAGGCCATTCTCCGTTGTGGAAAACAAAGGATTTCAAAATATGGTTAAAGTGCTTGAGCCACGCCATGAAATCCCCTCACGCACCCACTTCAGTGTGAACATCGTTCCAGGTCTCTATGAAAAGGAAAAGACAGCTCATCACAGCGGAGTGGAGATTCAAAGTCCGGTGCTGTAGACACGCCCCCCCTGTGAGAGTCACAGACAGGTGCTGTAGACACGCCCCCCCGTGAGAGTCACAGACAGGTGCTGTAGACACGCCCCCCCTGTGAGAGTCACAGACAGGTGCTGTAGACACGCCCCCCCTGTGAGAGTCACAGACAGGTGCTGTAGACTCACCCCCCCTGTGAGAGTCACAGACAGGTGCTGTAGACTCACAGACAGGTGCTGTAGACTCACCCCCTCTGTGAGAGTCACAGACAGGTGCTGTAGACACACCCCCCCTGTGAGAGTCACAGACAGGTGCTGTAGACACGCCCCCTCTGTGAGAGTCACACAGCCACAAATATGGCACTACCCACACAATGACGATATTCTCATCTTTCTCAAAATAAATATCTTAAATAGTGCTTTTCATGTAAGAATATAGCCCAAAGTTATTTTCTTTAAGTGTTGTTGAAGCAGGTTCCAGTGCACGCGTTGCCGACACCAGCGCAAAACGGGCCTGACGGTGAAGGGCAGTGAAGCCTCCTGGCAGCCCTATGAGACCAGAGATTGGCTGCGTGCAGTCTGTTCCGGATTGTCTGGGCAGAGAGCCGTCGGCCATATCGTCCTGCAAACCTTGACTGCAAATCTTTAGAAGACAGCCTACGGTTCCTAAGTGCTGACAGGGTGAGGAAACGGTCTTCTTGGGGTGTTCTCCTTCTTGGGACGCCCACTGCGCGGCCTGTCTGACATCCCCCGTTATATGGATCTTGGCCTTCACTTTGGAGATGGTACTAGGGCTCACTCCAAATAATACCGCAACTTGGTTTTGCGGAACACCAGCTTGAAGTTGCTCTATCGCACGGGCCAGATCAGTCAAACCTGGCATGCCGATTCTTGGAGCAGACACCTACTGACCACTGTATTGGCACCTGATTGGCAGCACCTTGGGGTACCAGAAGCTCAAAACAAGAGTCAAAATCAACAGCACAGTTTGGCATTGGCAGAGAAGATTTTGCTAATTTTTCATGGGGGCAACCCACGTACTCGGCTCTGCTGCTCACCCCACAAATGCATGTTCCTTACTTAGTTAAGGGAAATTAACAGGCTTTTCCAACGGTAAGCCTTCATTGCCAAGAAGCAGTGTTACAACAAAGAAATAATCTACCAAACACAAATGCCCTTACTTTTTGTGCTAAGTTTATATTAGGTGTGCACAAAACTCACGGTTCGGATCACGGTTTGGATAATTTTTCAGATTAGCAAAGAAAAGGGGAGGAGACGAATATAACTTTGCTTTCCATTTATTAATTAAAGAACTTTAAGAACACTTAAAGCAAAGAACCTTGGTCATTATGTAAGACTATAGTCTTACATAAAAACAAAAATATTTAAGATCATCAGCATCACGGTCGCCTCAAAGGGCCAGTTGTAAATGTAAGACTGTGTAAATGTAACTACTCCTAACATATTGGTAAATAACTGTCTCTGCATTTGATTATTGTTTATTCAAGTGTAAAAATATTGTACATGCAGTAGGGCTGCACGATTATGGCCAAAATCATAATCGCGATTATTTTGATCAATATTGCGATCACGATTATTTCACGATTATTCATTAATTTTAGGGACATCTTTTTATTGCATTCACGTTTAAATGAACAAGAACACTGCTTCCACTTCCATTGTTGTGCTACATTCAGGCTAATGTACAACTCTTTGCATCAGACTGGTCCTGATCACAGTGCATCTCATCAAAGGAAAATATAAATAATAGTATCAACACTTTTTACCCAAAATGAAATCAACAGAGCACTGCTTTCACTTCCATGTTGTGCTACATTCCAGCTAATGTACACGTCTCTGCATCAAAATAAAACATATATACGATTCTTATTCACCTGAAACAAAATATAAATAACATTTTTACCCAAAATAAAGGGCTAACTAAAAATAAATGTGTGTGTTGCTCACGGTATTTATTGGACACGTGTTTGGCCAAATTAAATGCGATTGCATCCGTTATTCCAGCGTGTCTTTGGGAGGTGGATGGATATGCTGTCGCGCTATGCAGGGTCCCTGTTATGGTTTTCTGGGTTGACGTTGGACATGGACGGAGGTTCAGTGAGGTAACGTTAGCTTTGGCCTTAATGCATTCGTCGTACTGTGGTTTGTGTAGTTAGTTGTATTGCTATGCGGTGCAGACACAACTCTAACGCACTCTGTGCATATGATTTGTTCTTGGTTAACATCACTTGGCCTAAATCCAAAAAACTTCCAGACAACGGACGATGATCCTTTTCGAGGGGCTAGCTCCTCGCCTTCTGCTCCTGACATTAGATTTACCTTTCACACGACACCCGTGACCGTCTGCTCTCTGTTCTGTTGTCTGTCTCTCTACTCTTCTACTAATAGAGCGACTGTGGCGCACTGGGTTAAGAGGTCGTCTGGGAACCGGAAGGTTAACGGTTCGATCCCCAACTGGGACGAGTCACGTGTCGAAGTGTACCTGAGCAATACACTGAACCCCCGGCTCCCCGGGCACCTGTCATTGGCAGCCCACTGCTCCCTATATCCAAGGGTGGGTCAAATGCAGAGACAAATTTCCCCCTTAAAGGGATCAAGATAGTATAAATTCTATTCTAATAGTGGAGTCTGCAGGGTGCGCGCATGACACCTCCCATCTCGTTCGCCCCCTGGTGGTCGGCTGACTGTTAGTTGAGGAAGCGCTTGATTTGATATGTAGCAGAGCACGCATTTTAAACGTCAATATCGCAGACGATCATGCTCATTTAATCGTGGCAGCCAAAATCGTGATCGCGATTAAAATTCGATTAATTGTGCAGCCCTAACATGGTTATATAAATGTAAACACATTTCTGTTATTATAACTTAAATCCTTTTAAGAGTTTCCTTTTAGAGTTAAGAAACCCACATTACTCTATCAAAGATCAAACTATTAAAGAAAATATCAAAGACAAATATCAAACACAAGTTACTACAATAACTTTGTTAAGATGTCACAGACACTGCGTCCATGTTTTATACAATCTATGAGGAAGTGTTGAGTTTCATTAACAGCAGCTTAACAGCAACCAAAATAACAACAAAGTAGAACAATAACACAACAGGTGGCCACATCGCCTATCATAGTTGATTGTCTCAAATCTACGGGGAAGGTAGGGCGACAAGTGTATCACAAGATCACTCTAAACCCACGTTTGAAAACATATTGTGAGGATGAAAAGTGGTATTTACATGCACTCCAGTCCTACATTCAGAACAGTCTACAGTCCATCTGACCTCACTAATGAACCTGGTCACCATCTATAACTAACATCTAACCAAGATTTATGTTATTGTTCAAATGCAAACACGGAGCTCCCAATAACCTTTATTCTTCATAAAAACACAATTCAAATAAGGAAATAAAAGATTGTAAATTTATGGATTAAAACAAATTTTGTCATAAGTTTTAATGATTTATTATAACATGCTTAGAGCTAGTGTTATGTTTCTCCTTCAAACTGTATTGATTCAAGTTTCTCACCAAAACTACATTTTACCACATCATGACACGTTATATTTACCTTCGCCCAATACTCTTTATACTGAACAAATCAAAGTAAACGCATCACAATGTAACCGAACAGTGTCCGTTAGCGGTGCTAACATGACTAGCTCTCCTCCTGTCGATGGGTTGTTTACAGTGTAACATTATCAGAGATCCGCGACCAGAAAAGCATAAATGATGTCCCGATCGCATTTTTTACTGAATATTGGCGGATAACGATGGTCAGTAAAACTTTATTTCACACTGTGATGGTTAATGTTCAACTGTGTCATTAATCCGTGGTTCAAATGCGTGCCGAACCGTGAGGGGGGATCCAAACAGATCACGGATTGACAGTGGTCCGTTACACCACTAACCCGCAAAAATAAAAATGGGAACAGAACTTTATCTGAATGTCAACTAAGAGGTCGAACTGGCGTAGAAACTTTTAGGATGACGTTTGTGTCACTGAACGGCATCCATTGTTTGTAGAAACAACAGCAAACAAGGTTTAAACATGGTGGGAAACGCAGAAAGAAAGGTCCTGAGGTTCTACAATAGCTCCTGGACTTCTGAGCTGCTGGAATAGTCAACAGAAAATTGAACAGAAACTATTTTGATTGATTAACGTTGTGAAACAAAAACACAAAACATTTCTTTGGCTCCAGGTTCTCCAGTGTGAAGATTTACTGCTTTTTCCACTTTTATATCACAGTAAACTGAAGATGTTTGGGTTGGGGACGAAAGGAAAACATCTGAAGAGCCACAATGGAATCAGGAGACAGACAAGAAATTCATCTGCAGAACAATCAATAGAAATAAGAACTGCTGAGTTCAGACCTCACCAGAGTTTAGTTTAGGGACAATAGTTCCAGGAGATGGTTCTGTGAAGGTGGCTATGGGCTTCAGTGTGATGCATAATCCATCTGCAACAAGTTTTGAGACTTTCCAATAAAACTCAAATGAGCTGAAGCCAATGTATGTGTGGAAGGAAGGACAAGTTAAAAGTGATGCATTGAAAAATGTCCAGTGGTGAAGTATTGATAGCTTGTGTATGGGCGAAAACATGCAAAGCCAATGGTATGGCTCTTTAATATTTCATGTCAAATAGCGGAGAAATGTGCATGTCTATACAAGTTTTATTATGGCCCAGCACCACCTCGCCAACCAAGATGACACCTGGATTGTAAATAGGTTTCTGCTACCATCCCGGAGATAACCGGTTGAAAACAGCTGGAGTTATGAGGCAATTGAATATTTAGTTATCATTTAATGTTTAAGGAAGTTCGGATTTTATTTTATTGTCATATACATTTTTACACATACACGAAATTTGACTTCTGCATTTGACCCATCCCTGGATATAGGGAGCAGTGGGCTGCCATTGATCGGCGCCCGGGGAGCGGGGGGTTCAGTGTATTGCTCAGGTACACTTCGACACGTGACACTTTAAGAAGAGTATGACACGGTACTCCGGAGCCCCTCTATAAGGACAACTCACAACAAGTTATGAGTTAAGCAAGATATGCAGACGTGGTGACAATAGAGTTTAAGACTGACTGACGTTATGATATTGCCTTTCTGCATTAATAATTGAAAATTAACTTAAGACGGAAACCCACCGATTTCACGTACACAAGTTTACTCATCACGAAGAGTACTCAGCCTGCTCTGGGGAGCTTCTTCAAGTGTCAGAAAGTAACCCTGATGATGTCATAGTGATGTCATCAGGGTTACCTCAGGTTGGACATGGAGACCACAAATTAGGGAGAAGTCAGTGGTACCAACTTGGCCGGTGGAGTTAAGGAGCAGGTGGACATTTACCAGGTCTAGGGAAACCGTAGTATTGGTTGTATTCATGTCAATTGTTTGGGAGCTTAGGACTAAAAGTCAGGATGTGTTAACCTCTGACCTCCACTCCTGTGAGTGTGTTTGCATTAAAATACCGCTGTCAAACTGACATGTTGACAGGAAAACTCCTAAACCTGCTGAGCTGATGAGACTTGTTGGACCTTAGCATGGGGCCAGGGGCCACATTAGTCAGAGGTTTAGAATAGAGAACATGTTAACCTCTATATAAATGTAAGGGTAGGCCTTCCAGTAGTAATATCTTGTTTAGAAATATCTGAACAGTGACTGGAAGTATGCTGCTAATGCGATGGAGCCTGTCGTAACGGTCCAGCAGGCCTCTGACCTGCACACTGAACACAGATTCCCAGGATAGGATCCATTGTCACTGTGTATTAAATGATGAGGTCACAGTCTGACAGAAGGTTCCGCCTGTGTGTGTGTGCGCGGACGTGGGGGCGGGGATTGTAAAGCCTATAATATAAATAAAAGTAGCGTGTGTAGCTAAATTACACCGAAAAAAAACACAAGCACGACTTCAGTTAGCCTCCACCTCCATCATCGTCATCTTTAAGGTAAAGGACCTCAGTGGATTGGCCAAAATGAAACTGGGCGCATTAGAGTGCATAAGGAAACTGTAATTGCGTATCTATTTTTGCGTTAACGGCGGTGTGTGTGTGCGCTCGGTTTGCGCACCAGGCTCTCGCTGCAGTGAGCCTGGAAGACGAAGCCAAGAGTGAATAGAATAAAAGCAGCAGGCCCGAAATAAACACAGGCTCCGCCGAATAAAAGCTTCCCTCCTGCTCGCACTCATCCGCCGCATTGTTCTGGTCAGTGGGAGCCGCGTGTTACGGTGGAATCGTTTACGTCTAGAGCGTCGCCTTGGTTCCCCGCACTGCATCCCCACGGTCCACGGTTACAGCCGGTGTTTCCTGAACGTTTACGTCCAGTTACCTCCGCTTGGAGCCCGTGTCCCCCTGCCCAGCTCAGACCCCGCTACACCACCACCACCACCGCCGCGCTTACCTCCTCATCCTCCGGACCTCCGGGGATACCCGACGTGCAGGAGGAGTCCAGCCCTGCACCCAGCTCCTCCAGGCCCGGCTCCCTGCCCGGCTCCCGCTCCGTGGTGTCTCCGTTAAAGACGGGCGGTGGGGACTCGGCGCTGCTCAACGCCGCCATTTTAAACTGCGAGGAACTGAGTGGAAAATAATAGAGGGAAACGCAGGCTGGAGCTGAGGACGGGAGGGGGAGACAGAGACGCTGGACGGGGCACAGAATCACTTTGTATTATTATTATCATTGTATCCTGGTGGGCTGTGAAGGTATTTTGTTTATTACTTTTACAACTATAATCATAAATATTATCATTGTATCCTGGTGGGCAGTGAAGATATTTTCTATTATTTTTATAATTCTAATAATAATTATTATTATTACAATTATTTTTACAATTACTATTATCATTATCATTGTATCGTGGTGGGCAATAAAGATAGTTTCTATTATTTGTATTATTATTTTTACTATTATTTTATTATTTATCATTATCATGAGGCCCGGTTACTAGGTCATGAAGTATATAGTTCCAATAGATCATGAGGGTGCAACCTTTTATGGTTCACATGGTAGCATAAAAAAATTGGTTTGTCGCCAAAAGCCTTGCTGTTTATGTAAATATCATATTTTATCTCTAAAATGTACCTTCTTGTATAGACCTACATAGTGCATTCTTCTAACTAAACTATAGGATGGCACAAACTCGACTATGACTAACCCTTTAATGTAATGTCGTGGAATGTCCGAGGCCGAAACTCGGCAGTTCAGGAACAAGGACCACGCCAATAACAATATGAGTTTCGAGAGGTTTATTGCGTGATGGAGGCAGGAACTGGAGCCCGCTGCGGCTCGGAGGCGACGGCGGCAGGAACCGAGGCCGCTCGGAGGAGACGGCGGCAGGAACCGAGGCCCCTGCGGCTCGGAGGGGACAGGAACTGGAGGTCGTTGCTGCTTGGCGGCGACAGCTGGAGTCGGCCGAACCGCTGACCGGACACGGGGAGCTGAAGTCATCTGCGGCCCAGCCGAGACGGGAACATGACCCCTCTTCTGCTTCCTTCGAGAGTTGGGAAGGCCTTCTATCTACTGGATACTCAGAGGCCCTCCAAAGGCCAGACGGGTTTCTGTAAATTGCTCATACCATTCGGGGGGAAAGTGCACCAAATGGTGGTCTGCTGAGTCCATTTCGGGCCAGATCATTCTGTCACGGGGTGTGGTGGAGGACTCAAAAGCAGACAGTCAGATGCAGTAAGAAAGGTTTTTAATGAGTCACGAACAAAACAGGAATCTTTACCGGAACACAACAGGGAATGACGAGACAAGAGACGAGGGGGTTAATCCAGCAGGCTGAAGCAGGGCAGGCAGACTGGGAAACCGGGAACAGGACGAGCCAAACGTATACATGGCAATGATCTGGCAAGGAGTGACTGAGAGGCAGGGGTTTATATAGTGGCTAGATAGAGGCAGGTGAAGGGAGTCAGGCTGATGATGAGGGAGGCTGACAGGTGCACTGAATGAGCGGTTAGGTGAGTGAGGTGGGTGAGAAATAAAGAGACAGGAGACAAGCGGCAGAGCTGTGACATTGATTGATTCAGTGTCGGCAACGCAGAGACACTGCACATAAAAAGCAAAATTAAGTGTGCAATAACTTTATGAGAGAAATATTAGATCTGGTTCTATGACCTCAGTATTTGTCCACAAACGGTGTGTCAAAGCTCAAAGCACAACATGTTTCATGCTATATAGTAATTTAAAATGGTCAATACACTGTAGGTAATAAACAGGTTCTGGGTTTCATTAAACAACTTTTAAAACAATGAATTGCTCCAGAACAAACTCGCCTTCTCATATTCAGGTCCTGTAAGAAAAAGCACTAATATCACACTGTGAAAAAACTCTGTTACAAGTACAAGTCCTGCATTGGGTACAAGTATAATCAGGAAACTCTTAAAGTATTAAAAGTAAAAGTACAAACAAAAAAGTCAAATTCTTCAAATGTCTTCTGTGCAAATATTTCTCTCTGAAATGGAGCGGGGTAGAAGTGGCATGAAAAGAAAAGACTTGTTCTGCATTCTTCCGAACATGAACAATGGCAGATCAATTTTACTTCATGCACTGACCGAAAAAGCCCCCCACATGAACTTTGACCCGACGAATGAGTTGGAAGGGTTCTTCTTCTTTTCTTCTCAGGCCGGCCCCTTGATCTTGAAGGAAATCTGTCAAGACAGACCTAGTGCAGGACAGTCTTTGTGGAGTGAAAGATGAGCAAGAGAGGCAGATGAGGAGTGGGTTATGGTTAGGATGTTAAAGGCTGAATTATTCACTGTCCATGAAAACTGACTCTGAACCTGGGAATGAAACAGCCCAAAACGGGGCTTCCCTTGTCAAATGATCGGACTTTGAAGTTCCACAAGCACAAGCACACGATAATCCATCCACACGAAATAATCACTCCATCCCAGCCGGGATTGGAGTGGTTCAAAAGATGAGACTCTAATATTTTGGTCTTATACATAAAGTATTTGTTGCAACGTTTCTGAGTTTTTTGCTCCTTCTTCAGGCAAAGACAGACTTACTCTGTGATGTGTGTCATGTTCACCCTTGGCCAAAACAAACGAAGTCTTTGTTTACAAAGTCTGCTGCCTCAGTTTTTATGATGGCAATTTGCATATACTCCAGAATGTTATTCAATTAAATTTTATTTATTTTTATACAGCTCAAAATCACAAATTACATATTTGCCTCTGAGCGCTTTACAATCTATACACATACGACATCCTCTGACCTTTGACCCTCACATCAGAACAGGAAGAACTCTCCAAAAACCCTTTAACGGGGAGAAAAGAGGGAGAGACCTTAGAGAGAGCAACAGAGGAGGATCCTCTCTCAGGATGGACAGAAGTGTGATAGATGTCATGTGTACAGAACGAACAACACAACAGTGTTACAACACATTCAATGCATATGACAGAACCACGGCAGGAGGCAAGACCAGGTCCAGGTACAACCAGGATCCACAGGAATCCTGTGAGGCGAGAAAGCACAAAGACTCCGGGGAAGAAGTAAAGTCAGGAATGTGCGTTAATGGTATCGGTAATATGAGATAGTAATGTGAGTAATAATAAAAGTGATTGTAGCAGTGGGAGTCAGCAGGGCCATGGTGGGAGGAAGGACCAGGGTCCAGATGAACCCATGCTCCATGGAACCTGTGAGGAGAGAAAGCACAAAGACTCCGGGGAAGAAGCAAAGTCAGTAATGTGCGTTAATGGGACATGAATTCATCAGAAGCAGATGAAGAATGTTCTGAAGAGTGATCAGATGAACTGCTAGTAAGATTGCACCTAAATCAACCATTTTAGTGTTAAGAAGAGCAGCAAAGAAGTCACTTCTCTCCAGGAGAAACATCAGGGACAGACCGATGTTCTGCAGAAGGTGCAGGGATTGGACTGCTGAGGGGTAAAATCATTTTCTCTCATTAATCTCCTTTCCGATTGTTTGGGGCATCCGCAAAAAAGCTTGTCCGGAGAAGAAAAGATGAGCGCTACCATCAGTCCTGTGTCATGCCAACAGTAAAGCACCCTGAGTCCATTCATCACGTGTGGGCTGCTTCTCAGCCAACGGAGTGGGCTCACTCACAACGTAGCCTCAGAACACACACGAATAAAGAAAGGTACCAAACATCCTCCGAGAGCAACTTCTCGTCAACACTGCAAATATTGACTCTTTGCATAAACGTAATGTAATTGTCAGTGAAAGACTTTGACTCTTATGGAATGCTTGTAATTATACTTCAGTGACCATAGTAACATCGGACAAAAAGATCTAAAAACACTGAAGCAGCAAACTTTGTGAAAACCAATACTTGTGTCATTCTCAAAACTTTTGGCCACTTTTGGCCACGGGTGGACTCTGCGTTGAGTGCCGTTGACATGACTGGACTCTTTCTGAGTTAAATATGAGGACTTCTGTCTCCTCGGTTTGAGTTCGCTCCATGAAATAGCTCTCTGTGTTTTTCCTCTGTCACAGCCGTGTTGAGTCCTGTGGTTGTGTGACTGTATGCTGCTGATGTCACTGAGGTTAGGGCTGAGACTCTGGTGTCCTGTGCTGTGGTTGAGATCAATTAATGAACCTAGTTTATATGGCAAGAAACTAAAATAATTGTAAACAGAGTTGGCAATCAGGAACTTAACAATACATACCTTTTATAAACGTAGATGTTGCCATTGTTTGAGATTTGGTAAACCTCAAGCTGCACTATTATGTATAAAGACACAGTACAGTGAGTCAGTAATGTGAGATGAGTTTTGTATGAATACAGAACAAAATTAGAACAAATGCAAACAAAACAGTTAACAGAGTCAATTTTTTAATGGTTTACAAATGAAGTGAATTTGTTAGGCTGAGGTAGATAAAAATATATACAAAATACAAGGAACAAATGAACATAAACGATGCATATGTGGAAATAGCTATAGCAGGATCTTAGCAAATTACTTATATAAAAGGATAGGCCTATTTATTAGTATGACTATATATGAGTAATAATATGAGTTATATCAATTGAAATTGACCAACGTAAGAGCTGACTTACACAGATGTGGATTATATGACAAGAAGTCATCGAATGGAGAGTTCAGCACCCACATGTGGAGGAACTCTTCCTGTTGCTGAACATATGTTAGCTCAGCAGATCATACCAGTCAAGGTATATGTTGCGTCAAAACTCAGTTTCTTTGACTCATTTATTCACAGTTGGAATAAATGACTCTGTGCCCTAAAGAATGTGGATGCTCGTAAAAACCCTGTAAGCTCAGCCGTAACGGGTTGAGTGCCATCGTTGAGCCCAAGTCCTGTCTTGAGTTAGTCCAGGCCCAGAGTGCAACACAGAGCTGGGTCTCAATACATGAGTCCAGAGTTCTCTGAATAATAAAGAGGACATATTTCCTGAAAAGGTCAGAAACAAATCTGATGCTTTAATCAGTCACAGCAGCTTTCAGGGATCCTATTCAGCCAGACTGCTTGGATTCATAGTGACACATATACATCTTTCCGTTATTACTTTAAATCATATTTCTGTCTGATTGTGCCCACGCATGCTCCTTTAAAAACAGACGTATTTCAGTTCTCCGAGGTAATCAATGAGGCTACATTGGGAGCAGTACGTATCGACCTCAGAGGGCAGAGAAACGTGTTCCATGTATGTTCTGGTCTCTGCAGGGCGTCACAGGCTCTACATGATGCAGTGGCAATGAATATGTGAATATGTGCATATGTGCATTAACAGAGAGGAACACTGACAAACCACAGACACGTGATCGTCTGAGGACAACATACTGCTGATCCATTTTCTAAGATTGATTGATTGAACATTGTTTTCTGTTTTGTATTTATGACGTAAGAACAGGTGAAAAAAAAGTCTCATCTTCTATTTTCCATCAGTGAAAACAGTTGGTCAAACAATGTTGGCATGTGAAAACATTTGTTTTCGTCAGGGTCATTTGTGTTTGTTGTTGTAATACTCGCTGTGGCCACAAGAGGCTGAAGTGCACCACGACCCAGTGTTCTAAACAGGACTACAGGTTTTCTTCCAGGTCACATTTCATTCACACACAATGGATATCATTTATGTTAAGACTGCATGGACATGAACATTGTGTGTTCTTCCTTTTATCAGAACTAATCTGGACCAAAGCAGAAAGAAAGTAAACTAAAAACTAAAAGTAGACTCAAGTATGTGAAAAGGAAGCGACGAAGGAGTTACTGAGGTCCTTTCCCAAGTCACATGTTCTGTCTACGGTCCAATCATATCATTATCTCTGAACACTAATAATTCATATTAACATTTGGTGCTCAATCAATCTGCATACGCCAACACTGAGCACCCTCCCTAGATGGAACCTCCTCTCAACATACTGTCTGCTCGGCTTCAGAGATGGATTCATTTGTTCCAGAGCAGCATCAGTGATGGAGCTGCTCGTCTTCTCTTCGGCAGGTTGGCGGTTCGATCCCCGGCTCCTCCAGTCCGCATGTTGACTTGCTCCTGCCATCGGTGCTGCTGCATAAACGATCACTAGTTTAGATTATAAGTAGGAGAAAGACTAGAAATGTGCAATATAAATACAAGTTAGGCTAACATGAGTATTGCTGTTGCAGTAAATGGAAAACCTTTACACGAGTGTGATGCTACTGAAGGAGTGCGTCTCTTCGTCAGGACAAACCAAATGTATTCCCTTTAACAGGTGGGCTCTTTAATACATCTATACCAATATTCTCAGCTTATTATATGCATATGACCTGTATTGATCATGTGTACATCCTGTCTTACCTGCAGGAAGCGAACAGTGAAATGACTCTGCTGTTTGTGGTCATGTGGATGTTGTGATCAGGGGGAACTGGTGCTGTCCAGTGGAAGATGGGACGTTGTGATAAGTAGTCACATGTGCTCTCTGCCGCCATCTGGTGTCGATCGATCAGTACTGCAGTGTGACGACACGCAGAGACCGAGCCTGTCTGATGGAAGAGGAACCATCAGTTTGACAGAATAGCACTAATGCTACTGGAGGAGTAACAATGTCATTCTGTCAAAGATACAAATCAACATCAAATCCCTTCAGATATGTGAACTTAAACACGTGGATGTGATCTTTTACCTTCATGAGGTTCGTCCTTTATTCACTCAGGATTGTTACTCATGGAGATGTCCTTCCTCATTCGTCTTCATGTCAAATGCACTTCATCAAGAATGACTTCTCTAAGACGGTACTTGTCTTACTGTTTGTTAGATCTTTTGTCATGTTTTGGTTTTACTTTGAACATCTTTATCCTCTTAAGCCCGAGCCCTATCTTTAGGCCTCTGCTCGAAAATTGCATACCCATACTAAAAAGAGTGTATTTCTGCAACCACAAGGTCTATTTTAATAATTGTGATGTTATAATAAAGGGAACACTTGTGAGATTTGTTCAGATGTGTAAATATTGTGTATATGTTACTGGTTAAGAGTAAATGAAGATGGCACACAGCACAAATTGAAAAGTTTCAGGTTCCCCTGAAAAAAAAAGCACTTTCAGGATGATTATCTCTTTTGAATGATGCAGCTGAAAGTTTAAACCGATCCCAAATCATAGTGCAACATGTGAACAGTCTCTCTGCAAAGTTAGACTTTGATGAAGTGAGCCAGTCAGGATCAAAAACGCACCGTCTCTCGTGAAGCGTACAATTCGATACGCCGAAAGTCAAATCCCCCCCCAGGTTTAGAGAACACCCTGTACTCACGGACACAGATTCATGACGAACAGGACATCCGATGAACAGAAAACAAAACCGGATTTTATGCTTTTGTCTTTATGAAAATGGCGAAAGGTGAGCCGCGTTTCTGATAATAATCGATAAAGCGGTTCGTGTTTCTGGTGTTTGTTGGCTCATATCTCGGTAATGGTTTCACGGAGAGAAATATTGAAGATATCTCTGGAATGTGTTTTCCTTGTTAGCATGCAGCTTTCTCTCGATAGCTCCGAACGGAGTGGGCTCACTCGTGGCGAAATATGACTGATATTTTGGTAATTGTTATAGTTGTTTGTTTGAGTTGTGCATGTAAAAATGGCTTCCATGATTTCATAGCCCAGACTATTTTCTTTAATCAGGTATACAACATGTGTGTAACATTCATTGTATTCGTTCCTGAAAAGTGCATTGCACGACACTCTGTACGCTAAACTTTCTTGATGGACGACCAAATGGTCTTCGGCGTCACTGCACAGAAACCACTTGATTTAATTCAATCTGAAGCGTCATGGAGACTTCAGATAAACTCTGGGATATATTTTGGCCCAGAAGAAGAACTGTGTCTTTTGACCTCGTCACTTGTGAGGAAGATGTTTTATTGGACCGTCTGAAGGAGGGGAGTGGAAACGGGTTCAGCTCATTTGAGCAGCTCGTGTTCATAGACAGACTTGAAAAAACACGAACCGACTAAATTATGCTTTTCTGATGAAGGTCTTTGGACCAGACTGCTTTTATTGGTGGGAGGAGATGTCGGACAGAGTGCGTTGTGCGTTGATGGGTGTGATGAAATACACAATCACTTCTTTCAGAGTTTTATTTGGGACATTTAAACGACGTCATTCTCCATCCATGATTTGTAAACCCTATAAAAGCTTTTGATACCAAAATGGTGTCAAAAATAGCACAATAATAATAATGATCTGTAAAATACACACTACGCTTGAAAATGCTAAATATTGTTAATAAAATGCAGAAGAGAAGCACATATCTGTTGATTGGTTAATAAAAGATATAATGAAGGATAAATAATGTAATAAAAGATATAGAACTTCACATCTGTTGACCAGGTTTTCTTGCCTGGATGCAGATACACGGAATCATTGCTAGAATACAGTGCAGCAGATTAAATGCACTCATGCCATTCATTATGATCATAACAATAACTCATCAGTGTGTCTCACATGTGGAAGCTATGAGTATCTGTATATCTGGTACATAAAACAATCAAATCAGACATTCCAAGAATTGTACATTTGAACAGATGATCATGTTAGTGTGAGGCAGTAAAGGAGGCGGGAACCGTGGTCACGTGACCCGGTCCAGTCCAGGTCACATGGGCCGGACAGCAGCAACAGGGAGGATGGGGGTGAACCCGGATGTAGCAGTGCTGTAATAAGGAGTGTACACTGAGCAGCTATCTAGTGTGATCATGAATACATTAGCGATCAGCTAGCTTAAAGCAGGGTGGGGGGGGGGGGGCTGTAAATACATTCACTGGATGAGAGAACATCACTACGCTGGATCTTCAGTTGGATCATTCTTTAAATCAAGCATGCTGTCGCGAGTTTCTCAAGATTACCGACCCTAGACTCTGGGTTATACTGACCACTATTGTATAGAAAATAAGACATTATAAGATAATAATTAATATAATAGTCCCTGATAATGATTGTTATTTAAAAAAAAAGTAGTATAGTGTTTTTCCCAAATGTGAGGAGACAATAGAAGAGTCAGGGAAAGACGACATGAATTCATAAAAAGGTGTTTGGCAGCAAACTGCTTCCAGTTAAACAGTCGTCACATATCTGGTCTTTGAAGCAGCAGATTGAGAGAGTTTCATGTCCAGGATGAGCAGAAGCTGCTGTTAGTAACAATACAAATCTCCTGAATTGCACAGTAAAAAGTGCTTTTGTGTGTGTTTGGCAAAAGTGAGTGGAGCACAAGAGTGGGTCTGAAGTGATGGTGCAGGATGCACCGTCACCTCCATCCCTCACAGGATCACACAGCCGGACGAGGACGCCTCTGCACTGCTGGACACACATTCAAATCATATTGGACAAGAAAGCAACCGTATTACTGTAAAGATCAAAGTCAGGTCAAAATAAGCAGAAGACGTTTTGCATGGAAGAGATGAAAGCTTGCCGAGAACAATAAAGGAAGTGAAAGGATCCCACCTCTGCTCTGGAGCGTCACACTGCTTCAGCCTCTTGGGGGCGCTGCCCTCCCCCTCGCCTGCAGGCTTCTGAGCTCGCTCACTGGTCTCAGAGCTCACCTGAAGAGATGGGCAGAGGAACCTTTCACTCCATCAGGAGATGGAAACTGGCTCTGGTATTAAAAAGCCTCTGAAAGATGATGTGTGACTAAAGAAGCATTGTTGGGGTCTGACTCTGACCTGGGTGCTGATAAAGCCAGGCTCCAAGGAAGGTGACCACACCTAACAGCTCCAGCCAAACTTAAATGCTGGCCCCTCATTGGCCAAAACGGACCCCCCCACCGGTTTTATGACCGGAGGACAGGCATCTGACCAGCTGTCATCACGTCTGATTCAAACGGATGCACTCCTTTCATTTCACTTCAGTGTGAGCCTGTCGTCATCTGTGGTGCACGGCGTTGCCCCACGCTAACCATGCTAACCACGCTAACCATGCCACTGCAACAAAAGCACTGCGAGCTAAAAGCCAGTAAGTGTATTTTATTAATGTAATCTGCGCATCAAATGGTTTGTTTTTTATAATACTTGACCAGCTTGGATGTAGAGCTGCTACACGTACGTCATGACATCAGACATTGAAATCGCTGTATGTATCGCGAGTTGAAATGAACTTAAATGAAATAGTCAGTTTGATTTCTTTCGAGGATATTGATTGTTTTGATTAATCGCTAGTAAATTAGTTGCAGCCCTCCAGACATTATCTTGACTTAATGCAATGCAGAGCTATTAGACTGTCAAGCATATACAATGGGTTGATTTTAATAACTTGAATATCATGCCTCCTGAAAAATGGATAGAAAAACCAAAACAATGAGCTAAAAGCCACATTTTAAATTCAGTACTTCATATTTTATTTTGCGTGTTATTACTTCAAGGTCGTGGAGAAGCACATGGGAACAGATTCCACTCTATCACACATGATCGTATCATCAACACGGGGAATGAATCGTGGCTGTATTTGTTTTTCCTACTCGATGAACCTGACTTAGGAAGTTCAAATGGAAGTTTATGCATTTTGAGTGTGTGTGTGTAACTCACCATGTTTCTCTTCCTGCTGCTGCTCGGCGTGTTGTGGCTGTCGGCGGCTGATCGGAGGGGTCTCCGGCACAACTCGTCGTCTCTCTGGTGGACTACGGTCTGCTTAGACTGCAGCTTCCTGTGGAGGCGACACAGTCAGTCAACATGTTTCAGGTTCTTCTGTAGTTACAGCACTCACAGAGACAGTGAATCTCTGGGGAAGTGCGAGGAGTCTCATAGCCAGACCTATCTCCACAGTATCACTCTGGTACAGGGGAAACCCTCTGGCTTCTTTGAAGCAATCACGGCGCTAAGCACAGGATGCAGCGACGGAGCTCTTGCATAACAGGAGGAGGAGAATAAGCGGCTAATGGCGGCCTTATCCTCACGGTGCTCATGCAGGGAGTCAGACTACTTTAGGAGTAGCGGACGTCAGACGGCAGCTGGTGTTGCCACGGTTAAACAAGCGTCAGGTAACAAGTCAAAGGGCTCGAGAACGAGGCTTTGGTTTGTCCGCTCTGGGCTGCTGTACATATGGTGCAACATGGTGGAGTCTGTGTAGATATGAAGGCTAACGAAGACAACCAGGAGATTATACACGATGAAAACAAAGAATATTATATTCCATTTCTGCTTATCGATCCCCCTGAATCCTCCACACTGGTCCTATAACAAGAGAAGAGAAGGCAGTGAAATGTGCAGCAGCACAAGCGTCCTCCATGCTGTCCACGCAGGACGCCCACGCAGGACGTCCAGAATCAGCTTTATTGGCCATGTGTGCTTACGCATACATGGAATTTGTCTCCGGTTTCCACTCCGCTCTCAATGTACAAACACAAATTTACAATAAACAAGAAAATATATGTATAAAGAATAAAAAAAAGGGCAGCAAAAAAAGCAGAGCGGATGTAGGTATAGACATTTAGCTATAATATATATATATATATATATATATATATATATATATATATATATATATATATATATATATATATAAATATATTCCTGAGCTGGAGCAGGAAGTACAACCTCTGCTGGGCCTTTTTCCTGATGCTGTCGATGTTGGGGGCCCACTTCAGGTCCTGGGAGATTGTGGATCCCAGAAACCTGAAGGTCTCCACAGCAGACACAGTGTTGTTGTGTATGGTGAGGGGGGGCAGTGATGGGGGGCTCCTCCTGAAGTCCACTGTCATCTCCACAGTCTTGAGCTTGTTCAGCTCCAGGTTGTTCTGACCACACCAGAGGACCAGATGTTCAGCCTCCCGCCTGTACGCAGACTCGTCACCGTCCCTGATGAGGCCGATGACCATTGTGTCGTCTGAACTTCAGGAGTTTGACCGTTGGGTCCTCTGAGGTGCAGTCGTTGGTGTAGAGGGAGAAGAGCAGTGGGGAGAGCACACATCCATGGGGGCGCCAGTGCTGATGGTCCGGGTGCTGGATGTGATGTTTCCCAGCCTCACCTGCTGCGTCCTGTCAGTCAGGAGGTTTGTGATCCACTGACAGGTGGAGGCTGCACAGTGAGCTGGGAGAGTTTGGGTGGAGTATCTCCGGGATGATGGTGTTGAACGCAGAGCTGAAGTCCACAAACAGAACCCTTCATATGTCCCTGGGGAGTCGAGGTGTTGCAGCATGTAATGCAGTCCCATGTTGACTGCTTCATCCACCGACCTGTTTGCACGGTAGGCAAACTGCAGGGGGTCCAGCAGGCGTCCTGTGATGTTCTTCAGATGGGTCAACACCAGTCTCTCAAAGGATTTCATGACCACAGACGTCAGGGAGACGGGCCTGTAGTCATTTAATCCTGTGATGGAGGATTTCTTGGGGACCGGGATGATCGTGGAGCGTTTGAAGCAGGAGGGGACTTCACACAGCTCCAGTGATCGGTTGAAGATCTTTGTGAAGATGGGGGCCAGCTGGTCAGCACAGACTTTCAGGCAGGAGGGTGACACACCGTCTGGGCCTGGTGCATTCCTGATCTTCTGTCTGTGGAAGAGCCGACTCACATCCTCTTCGCAGATCCTCAGTGCCGGTGGGGGGACGGTTGGGAGAGATGAGGAGGCAGGGGGTGTAGATGGTTGGTTCACCTACAAACCATCTTCACAGCTTGTTGGCTAAAACAAACACTCTTCGCCAAAAAGTACTTACGGCTAAATTTAGCTGCTTCCTTTTGATAGACATACTTTTCCGCTGTTGTGAAGATTTACATTCACAGCATCATCAGTGCATGGTTACATTCACGGCTGATTTGGACATATTGTATCTATACATGAAGGAACGACTCATCCCACCACAGACATGCTGTAACAACGGCCACAGAGTGACAAATATATCATATTAGTATTTATTAATGTATATAAAATAACATGCATCTTTCCATCCTTACCTTAGTTTAGGCAACACACTTCAGACGGCAACTGGCATTACCACAGTTTTGCACAATTATTTTTGTTTTGTAAATTTACCACATCAATCTCAGAGATTATCCAAGTTTTGTTTCTTGTAAATGAACAATTTAATCTCTTTTTTCTCAATATGCTCATAGGTCAGAATATTACGCTCCTATTCTAGCTGGGTTTTTATTTTACCTGATGTAGAAAATGTTGGTGAAATGACCTTTAACATAAACTCATATTCAGTGCTATGATCTGTGTTCCATAACAGTGCATTACAGAAACCAGAACAGTTTGCTTTAAAGCTGCGTGACAGAAGAATCAGAAGAATGTCCACATGTGACCTGAGGACACATGTGACAGATACCACCAGAGTACTTCATAACCTACAGACTCAGTTATGGACCACAACAACCTGTACAAAATGAACATGACTTCATACGATGAAACATTTCCATAATATGGAAATGACCTCCAGTCCTGCACACGACATATATTATAAATGTATGTCACCGGAGAAGGGGTCAGAGGTCACACAGAGAGAGGACGAAGAGTTAAACTGTCTTTAGCCGTCACCACATCCCTGCTGGTCAACCTCACTGTTCACTTACTGTCACCAGGCATCCATCTGCACACTAATTAAGTCCCTTGGCTAGGCCGTGTGTGCGTGTGTGTGTGTGTGTGTGGGTGTGTGTGTCACTATCGATACGATTTTTTTAACAAAAGGAGGGAAAAAAACTTCAATCAAGAGGGAAACAGTAGAAACTTTCTTTAAGTTCTCTGCAGTCACAGACAGAGGGGAGCTGGTGGTTGTGTGTGTGTGTGTGTGTGTGTGTGTTTAAAGGGAGTATTTTGCTTGGAAACAATGGCTACCAATCTGATATGACTTTACTACACAAAATAATACATTTTATAATCATTTAGAACATTCAATAGATTCAGAGATGTCAGTCCAGGCAGTGTGTATCTCTGTTTAATCAATAATTTAGGTTATGCACACACACACACACACACACACACACACACACACACACACACACACACACACACACACACACACACACACACACACACACACACACACACACACACACCAGTGGTGTGAGTGCTGCTGACCCCTGGTCCTCTCCTCAGTCCTCCACCACAGCTAATTACACTCCCTGGAGTTTAGAGCAGTCAGCAGTCAGCCTGCAGCCTGCAGCCCCCCCCCCAACCACCCATTCTGCTGGGTGGTCCGAGCTCTTTGACAGCCCCCCCCCCCCTCTCCTCTCTGACAAAGTGATTAACTAATTAGCCTGGCCGGGTACGCCGGGGTCGGGGCCCTCAGCAGAGCTGGCCCCTCAGCACAGCGGAGCTGACCCGGACCCTCCTGCCGGGCCTACTGAGGTCTGGCTAATCAATGGTGAGGCGCTGTCTGAGAGACAGACAGGCCTGAGGTACAGTACCAGCCTGTGAGAGTCATTCTCTACCCACTGAGTGAGGACAATGACACTCCTCCACACACCGAGCCCACAATCTGTCCTTCCTATTGATGACACACAGTTTACTGCTTCCAATAAGATGATGAGGAACAGGAAGTGTGAAATACAACACACTCATGTATTTACTTTCTGTGGATGCATTTCTGTGTCATAATGAAATCAAGAACATGTTCGGATACTAAAACATAAAGGATACTTCCTTAGTCTTTTCTCTTTAGCCCCTCTAGGTTCAACAAATAATACAGAAACTGTGCAACATCCACCACCTGCTACCGGGTCAGGCTGCTCTCATCCAGTATCTGTAGCTTTACCTACGAAAAATATTGCGCTGTAAAAATTAATTGCCCAAAAAATTATTTTGTATCTTGAACGAGGAAGTAGATGGGTCCATCAAACGTCCATGTTTTCGTCACGTAACTTGCGTACTTCAGTAACAGCACCTACGTAGTTATGTTAACCCAAACGACCATCTCTTCCAAACCAGAACTGAGTGGTTCTGCTGCCTTAAGAGTTGTTTTACCTGTGAAGACGCAAGTTTATTTTGAAAAGACAGTATGCATGTAATGATCGGAAACTGACACGTACTGCTGGACTTCTGTAGGAAAACACACAAAAATGAGGAGTAAGTAGTTATAACATTTACAATGAACACTTGAAACGCTGAGGGTCAGGTGCCTTCATCGCGTGGTCCATGGACTCTAGTCTAGTTTCTGCCCAAGCAGTGAGCGGAGGAGCCGGGGGTCCAATCGTCGTTCTCATTGGAAGACGTAACGCTCGTCCTCTGAGCCACAGCCAGGCTGCCCTATCCACACCCACTTCTACATCAGAACACAACGTTGATGTCATCATCATTATTCAATTAGCCATAATTGAATCTGAAAGCATGGGTTACAAATCTGTTCAGGATTTCTTTCTTCTACCATGTCGGCATATTTGCTGTTTGTCATTGGCAGAGAAGATTTGGCACATTTTTCATGGGCTAACCACATACTCAGCTCTGCTGCTCATCCCACAAATGTGGCCATTTAAAAGGGAAATAAACAGGCTTTCCAACGGTGTACGATTTATTGCCAAGAAGCATTGTCACAACAAAGAAATAATCTATTTCCATTCACACACTGATGACAGGAGCTACCATGCAAGCTGCCACCTGTCCATCACAACTATCTAACGTTCACACACCGTGGGCACAGCCGGGTATCGAACCGCCGACCCTCTGAGTGAAGCTCCACTCTGCTCTATCACTGAGCCACAGTCGTGCTGGAGGTCTCAAACAGTCTACACTGATAAGAGATTTTCGCAGAATCCATGCGTGTTACACCTTTAAAGTCCAAACTAGAGATCTGTTCAATGTTTTAAAACTAAAAGAACTCTAACTGTACATCAGGCTGGATTTCAGGGTAAATGATGTCAGTGAGAGAAAATGGAGCAGACATAAAACACATGTTGGGTTTGAACACATCACTCAGAATCAGCCTTTAATACAGAGCATAAAGTGCTGCAGTGAGCCATTAGCAGACAGAGTGGAACCTGTTTGAGCGTTAGACCTGGGGAGGGGGAGGGTGAAGACCTTGGGTTGGGTCTTGGGTTGGGTTAGGCAATGAGTAGTAATGGTTACGATGAGGGTGAGAGGCATTATGTCAGTGTGTGGGCGATACATGTCAAACATATGTGCAGCAGGTACGTACCCCACAGCTGAGCTCAGGCTCTGGTACCAGTCATTGAGATCCTCCTGGTTGCAAGACATCAGCAGCAGTTTGGCTTTGGGGAAGGTTAACTGAGGAAGAGGAGTTAGAGGAGAGGTAAGACTGATGGGGTTCCCTGATCAGGACTGGCCAATATGGCCAACATCTTTCATCATGATGTAGGCAGTTTAATATCCATTACGACATACATCTCAATGTGGCATCTTCTCTGCTCATTCAATGCATAGTCTGTATGAAATAACCACATGGTGAAGCCTACTTCTGTATTCACCTGTGTGGATTACAACTGCTGAGTATTTTCTCTATTTTATTAAAAAATTATATTAGATTGTTATTATTGATCTAGGCAGCTAAACAGCAACATTTCTCAATGTGTAATAGTTGGTTTTGTGCATATTCACGTCCTAAACTAAAACCACAGGCACAGTCAACACATTGTCCTTTATTGGAATATGCTTTCAGACTTTACTATTTGGTTAGATATCTCTGCAGCGCAATACAGAGATGTCTTTGACATGCTCACATTCAGTTGATCATGTTAGTTAAATTGTTGACAAGAAGTCTGGCCCGATCTTACACATCGCCCCTTTAAAGAACTTTGTCAGGAGAAATCTAAGTTCCCGGACATTCTGCAGAAGCTGCACCATGATATGCTTTCACAATAAAAAGCTGTAGATGTATCAGCATTTGGTTGTGTTAGTATCCTCACCATCTGTCAGTCATCATCACAGTGCTCTCTACTGCAGGGCCTGAAAGCGCAGTAACATTGTAAAACCAGTAGAGGGCAGGCCAACGCAAGCAAAAAGCTCTGGTCTCTACCAGCGCTTCATGCAGAAACCCCCCGCTGCTCCTCACAGGCCTCCAACGGCCTCAAACACTGACATGTGACGGGAAAGAAAACAGGGAAATGTCTAGCAAAGCAACAGAATCGGTCACATTTACAGCAGAAACACCGCGGACGTGTTCTTTAGAGTGACAGGGTCCTCTTCCTTTGAGTCAACAGTAATTACCAACTCTCTCCTTCGCGTCGCTGAAGCCAGCCTCAGGTTCTACTTGTCAAACAAACCAAAAGGAGTTGTGCGAGCCCAAACAAAAGGGGCTTTTACGGCGGCATAATTACACTGGGAAAGCCATTACAGGGGATCAGAATTAGGCCTGCAGCATATTAAATGACCCTTCACATTTACCTGCGGCTGCAGCCTCCACACAGGAAGCTGGCTTGTTGAGAGACATATCGATTATTTCCATGCGTATTTGGACAGAACTTAACACCGGTACAGAGGAGAGTACAGCTCATCAAACACAATGATGTTTCTACTAATTATACTTCAAATAGATTAAGATGTCACACGTACCATCAGAAGTATTATCTAATTACAGAGTTCAGCGGGTGGGGCCGAACTGAGTGGCGCACGATAGTAGGCACTCGCCTACGGCGGGTGATTTATGCACAAATAGATTCCACTTCTATTGCAACGCGGTAATTAGGGATTTGTCAGGAAATCTGACCCTCTTAGGTAGAAATTACTTTGTATAATAAGAGACGGCGGAGCACGGAGCATCATCGCCGCACATAATTTAGCTTGATTATTTATACATCAAAGGGAATCTGTCAGGGATGTGAGAAAATATTCAAGCGGCAAGGAGGATATTAGCGGGAGAAAGACTGCAGACGGAGGGAGGGAGGAAATAAGGAAGGTCGACAGATGGAGGGAGAGAAGACAGAAGATGAAAAAGGTGCGCTGAGCCACAACTAAGAGCTAGCTCTCTACAAACATGTGTGACCAAGAAGAAGAAAAAGAAAAAAACACGGGAAATTTTAATAAAAGGTATCCCCCCCCCCCCCTTCAAACTTTGCATATAGATTGCCATGGCATTTACAGCTGTCAAATTTAATTTGCCTTTAATTCTTCATGGCCCTGGACGAGCAGGGCCCTGGAGTGCTGACAGCCCTTTTCCTTGAGCTCAGGTAGGGGCCCGGGATCAATAATGTGTCCTTATGAGAAATTACGTGTAATGCTATTGAGTATGCATTTGGGCCTCGGCGGGATAAGAGGCTAATGAAATGCCATTTCTGCCGTTAGATAACGCGCGGCGGGCTCGGCGACAGGCTTGAGGAAGATGTATTTACTGGAGGGCCGGAAGAGATGGATCTGCAGCCTAATCTGATCCAGCAACTGAGAGATTCTGTTACAGCAGGCGGCCATCACCACACACACACACACACACACACACACACACACACACACACACACACACACACACACACACACACACACACACACACACACACACACACACACACACACACACACACACACCTTGGAATAATCTCCCCGTCTGCAGCCTTTTCATTAGTCCCTTGAAGGATGCCTTTAATTCACCATGCCTTCAACATATGGAGTCACACAGACCTGGTCATGACGACACGTCACCAGGTCCTCAGTCCTTTGTTTAGTCCTCTAGACTCTCAGAGGAGCCTATTGGCTGATTATTAGTTAGGTAAAGCAGCTACATTGACACCAACCAGTTATCAGAGCTCTTATATTAGAAATCAAATTACAATACATTTCATGGTGCTGACCAGCGTGTGTGTGTGTGCGTGTGTGTGTGTGTGTGCGCGTGTGTGTGCTGAATGCTGTCAAGTCGCAAAAACTGAGGTTAAACTGTTTCATTATTAGTCAATCAACAGGAAATCAGAAGAACTCTTCAGTCAAACTCACATTCATGTCCTCGTCATGAAGTGAATATCATAAACAAATATGAAACAAAACATACAAAGTTGGTCCAACAAGAAAAATATAAATGTAACGATGTCATCTTGAGCTCTGGAAAAATGTAATGCAAGATTTTACAGCTGAAGGATTCATTATTAATAGCAAAAATAATAGATGGATCAATCTATTCATTTATTAAAAACAAGTGTTAGATGCAGCCTAATCTCAAGTATGGCTGATTATGTTTAGACAGCATTTACAATGATGGAGCTTTGCCTTCTTTTGAGAAATTCATTTGAGAAAAGTATATTTATATATAGTTGTGAGACCGAGTCAGTGTTCAGTGAAATATAGAAGGAGATTTGAGATGAATTGAACCTTTTATTATTTTCCAAAACACAATTTCACGGCTGCAACAATAGATGTTTTCATTGTCCGTTCCATCTACTTATTACTGTTTTTAATCATTTAGTATCAAAACTTACTTTGTTTTTAAATTAGAGCTGCAACAAGCAGTTACTCAATTATTTGATTGATAGACAGAAAGTTAATTGGCAACAATTCTGATCATTTGTTAATTATTACAGCAAATATTCTCTGCTTTCATCCTGTGAGAGGAGTCTCTGTTTTATACTGAATATCTGTGTCGATGTCATCGTAGTTTGTAAGAACTGGTGATGTTTTTGGACATTTAATAGACCAAAGGATTGTTGGATTATTTGATAAAAAGACGGCAGGTTAATTATGAATTTAAATAATCATGAAGTGCAGCCCTGTTTAAAGTGAGTCTTCCTTTGACCAACAGCTGAAACATGTTCCAGCTTCTTAAATGTGCTGCACTTCTCACTTTGATGTGTTAAAGTTATAAATAATAATAATAGATGAAAGATCAGCTGTTGAATTAGAATGGTTTCATGAGGTCACTCAGCGTCTCAGTGCTGGTGCTCTAATGTCATGACGCTGTGGACAGGCAGCAGTGTGAGGAATCAAACCTCCGCACCGCCACCGTGCATCACGGGGAAGCACATTAGCAGCACAACATAAAGAGCTCCTTCTGCCCAAATGAATATTGATACCATGCTGCAGTGGCACTAAACACTCGCTGCATAAACGCTTCCGTTACTCACTCAATGACGCGCAACTCACTCCTCTGAATGTTTCATGACAGCAGCTACATCATTTAGACACAATTTGTCAGCCGGCAGCTGTACCGAGACCTGGGAGATGGATCAGACCGAGAGCAGACGCGTTACAAGTTCAACTTCTGGGCGACTTCGACAAGGGTGTGAAGGGAGGAGGGAGGAGAGCAGAGGGAGCACGAGTCCTCTCTGACAATCACCACGAAATGACATTTTAATTCAGGGAACCTCTGCGTGGCACATACAACAGCAAGCGGCACGGACATAAGTAAGACAAATCCGGGCAACATGCATCGGAAGAGGAAATAAAGCCGCTGCTAAGGACTCACTCATGTGTGCATTCAAATCAATGAACAGATGTCTCCCCACCTGCTGCCCAACAAACACTCGCAGCATCGTCAACTCGTCCCAAAGCTTCTTAACACTTACACATGAAAGATGAATTATCCCGTGTCTGTATGATGCATCATAATGTATGATGCATCATACATTAGCATGTATGATGCATCATAGTGTGTGATATGTGCAGAACAGACATGGCTTGATCAACCTGCTATGATAAAGCACTAACATGTCCTCATGGTAGAGGTCTCAGTGACGACTCTTTTTATTGAGTTATGTTTAATATTGGAGAGACACAAATCGCATACTGTGCACTACATACCCAAGATGCATCACTCAACATACTGTAGTGTGACTAAGCTGTCGTATGAATCTTTTGGGATGCGCTGAACTGTAATAACCCCGCCACTTCCTGAAAGAGATACGTAACCATGGTAACCCGTGCCAACCTCGTGTGATGATGATGACGATGAGTGAGAATCATAAAGTCTGAACTAATTAAAAAAAAAAAATGACAATACTATTGGTTTCATATTTAGGTTTCCAACATACAAAACAAATCTGACATTCTGTTTGAGCGTAATAAACAGACTTGTATCCTGCCCTGGTGGGACAAAAACAAAATAATATTCTGAAGTATACGCTGCATTGATTTTCCAAGTCTATTTCAATGCAACATAGCACACGGACATTGAAGGAGTTATTGGTGACTGAAACAGAAAGAGAGGCTGGACAAAATACACGGTCCTCATTCTATTATTCTTAAATTCAGTATTGGAATACATCTTTGCACAAAACAAGACCTCTACCTCTTGTATTGAGATAGATTTGAATGTAAACCTATCCTGTCCTCATTCTGGAAGATATATGATGGATATAGAATGAAAGCGTTCCTCCTGCTTTTCTTGTAAGTAAGTCAGTTTGCTCCTTGCTGTTCTCCCCTCTGACTGAGCTGAACTCCATCTGAAAGAATATTCCTGAAACCCCCCGACCCGCCACTTTGTCCCGTAGTCTGACACTCACGCTGAGCAGGCCTCCCTGGCTCCTGGTGTGGCCGAACACCTTGTCCACGGTGCAGTCCTGCAGGGGGAAGGCGTGCTGGCCGGCAAACTTGTCTCTGTTTGTGAATTGCAGCGGGCTGCAGTGCTTGGCCTGCAGCAGCATGTCAGAGAACAGGAAGAACATCTTGGGTGTAGCCTCCGCCCCTTTAGGAGGAACCACCTTGAGCCAGCCCTCACGGATGTACCACCTCCCTGTGATAGGAAACAGAGACAGTCATCATCTGAGAGAACGGGCACAGATCTCACATATAACAGACACAGAGTCCCTTCATGGCCATTAGAAGGTACCAAAGCACCCGACTGTAGGTGATGGGGCTCGATAGCATTACGTCAACTCAGAATCAGTTTTCAATCTGCTCATCAAATCATTTTAGGTAGTTTGTAAGATGAACCATCCTTGTTAAAAAATGTGTATTGTTTTCATTTCACTCAGTATCAAAGTGAAACCACAGAGATGCTCTCTACCACTGAGATGTGCTGCAGCTGTATATTAATTCTATACTACCATCCAGCAAATATTAAGATAAATTGCCGATTTTATTTAGCAAATTGAATAGTCAGCCTCGAAAGAACGACAGCCGTCCAGCTGCTGCTCGGCTGTCAGAGAGCGACGGTGGGGAACTTCTCACTTCGTGAATGAATGAAGGCTTTATTTTAAATTTGTTTTGTTGGAACAATGCAATAACTAAACAAGATGGTTTTTGGTGAGTTTAATTTTGTTGCTGTCAACTGCAGTGTGTTTAACGATAAATAAACAAGGCAGCTCAAGGCGCCGTAACACACACACACCTGCGGAGTGAACAGGACAGACTGGTCCCAGTAACACGGACGCCCAGCGCTGTCCGTCTCAAGGCAACAGAAATAACATTCATTACTTTAACACAGACATCAGCATCCAGCTTCATGCCAAGCAGGTTTCCAGGTACAAGGAATTTGATTTGGTTCGTTAGTGCAAAACATAACCATAGTAAGAGAAAATTAAACTACAAGTAATTAGAAAAATTAGGAAACAAATATAAAATAGTCCAAAATATAAAAAAATGAAATCTGAATTAAAATGAAAGATGTAAAGGAGAGAATTACCCCTCTGCACATTTTGCATTTTGGTTGACTTTGAAGTGAAAGTGTATACATACAGTCTGCCGTGTCAGTCTTGTTAACGACTGTGTCGCCGAGTTAGCACATTTGTAACAATAACCAGTTTTTTTGCAGATGCCTATCGTGACAGAAAGAGGCTAAAGAGACAATCTAAGAGAGGTTGTAAATGAAACATTTGATAAGGAACCTTGGAACTGGATCCAAAATGGAATTGGCTGTCAGGTCACCTCCCTACAGCCGGCTATTAAGTCCTATTTTGGCAACTGTCAGTGATTGATCAGGTCTCCATTCCTTTTCTATTAATTCTTCACACAACTACGTCCGTCACTTTCCATGTGAACAACCAAATGCAACACCATGAGTGCCTATGAGGAGAGACTGTTATCCCCATCCCTCTCTGTGACAGCAGGCTTGTCTCCCTGCCTTCAAGTGTGGCCATGCACAACACGCCGAGGTTGAGCTTCACTCACTGCGGTGCCTGCATCATGAGTAGACACAGACGGAGCTCTGAAGCTGCTGTTGCTCTGCTAACTTGCTTCTCATGCTAAACCTTCTGTGTAGACACAGTGTAAGTCAAAGCATTTCAAAAGTTTGGGAAGGATTGTTGGACGTGTTGACATTTTTTTATGTCCAAAGCCGCTTCAAGGAACTTTCATTTTGTGTTGACTTTGGCGGCCCCTGTGGACGAAAGTGGCAGTGTTTTCGAGACTCTTTAGAAAACAAAAGTTTTACTGCAGCTGGCGGCTGACAGCCTGCCCCGCTCAGTCCTGGTTCTCCCGTGCCTCCCTGACCTCCAGGGGGTCCACCAATACGTCCTGGGTGTCCAGCAGCATGGTGTCGGTGTTTGCTCCCAGAGAGGAGAAGCTCTGCTCCTGGAGGAGGAGGAGGAGGAGGAGGAGGAGGAGGAGGAGGAGGAGGAGGAGGAGGAGGAGGACGACGAGGACGAGGACGAGGAGGAGGAGACACTTCTGCAGGGTGCTGAGTTCTCTTCCTCCCTCCGGAGCTCCGACTGCAGGTTGGAAGTTGGCAGCAAAGCCTGAACCTGGTCTGTCCACGGTGGACCGGCCTCTGCTGGAGGATGTGGGTCTGTCCACGGTGGACCGGCCTCTGCTGGAGGATGTGGGTCTGTCCACGGTGGACCGGTCTCTGCTGAAGGATGTGGATCTGTCCACGGTGGACCGGCCTCTGCTGGAGGATGTGGATCTGTCCACGGTGGACCGGTCTCTGCTGGAGGATGTGGGTCTGTCCACGGTGGACCGGTCTCTGCTGGAGGATGTGGGTCTGTACACGGTGGACCGGTCTCTGCTGGAGGATGTGGGTCGGTCGTATTTTAAATGCCAGTGTAATATCTGATGAAACGCCAGCGGGGACTGTGGTACCAGATGAGTCGTGGTTTTGGCATCACTTATCCCACAAGTTTGATCCATTGAATCATTGAGTTAGCTGGTGTTAGCCCGCTTCGTTGATTCATATCGCGCTAGATCACTAGCTCTAGTCATTTCCATCTGTGCTAGCTGGCGAGCTAGCTAGTTTCAGTGTGCTGCTGGCCAATCCAGTCGATCAGGATGTCCATGACTGACTGATGAACCCAGCCACTACTTAGGAAAGAGGAGGTTATTGGGAAATGGAATTGTATTTATCGTGTTTTCTAACCACTCAAATCCCTACACGTACAATTCATGTCAACATCCATACACTGATGGCAGAGGCTGCAATACAGGGTGCCACCCCACAAACTGAGGTCCCGACAACACCTGCAAAAAACATGGCGTGTGCTCCTCCCCTGCACCACGCGTTGTGTTTTTCTAGTGGATTTTTTTAGACGTGCATAAAAGTTGAAATACACTAAACTTTCCAGCGCCAGGCGCGGAGCCTCATTGCTTGTCAAAGTCACACTTGGCCCAGGCAGCCAATCAGCCAATCACAGTAGTAAAGCCTGCAAGAGGCGGGCTTTACTACTTTACCACTACTTCCTGTTTAGAAGCCGGTAGATGTGTTAGGAACAGACAAAGGCAGACGACGGGGGATATTAGCAGTTGTGAAATAGAATGAACTGAATTGTCTTACGTTGTGGTGGCTTACACTACTTACACTACACAGTCTATAATTGGACGTTGCTACAGATGTTTCATGGTGACATATTTACATATCACTAGCATTCCTAGTAAAGACATTGGTGCAAGTCATTGGTGTGAAATGAACTAATAGTTCCTTTAAACATAAGTGTTGGATGTAGAATCACTGGTTCAACACAATCACGGCCTCAAAGCTGAAAGCCCCTCTGCCTTTAGTTGAGTGCAAAGGGCATTGTGATACAATAGTCATCCTATAACACCACTGTCACACTGGAAACCCGTGTGTGACAAGCTCCATTGAACACACTGAACAGCCTCATTCGACCCATTCATAGTTGTCACAAGTTAATCCCCGCTCATCACCTCTCACACACTGGAGGCTACAGCTGGAGCTCCTTACACGACACTGTGTAAACCACTGAATAACAGAACCGTACAGAACTGCATTACCTTGAGTTCCAAATGAAGACATCTTTGAGTTCTCTTACATGGTGTCTCTTGTGTAGTTTGTTCGTGAAATCGTATTTAAATTCCAAACCATCCCAAATACAAACTCCTGTTCTGCTGATGCATGCCCAATCCAGATCAGGGTCAAAACGTTAGGTTGGATACAGCTCAGGTTAGTTTCAGAGACGGCCCCCTTTCAGACTTGATCTTGCTTGGATTAGTTAATATAATAGAGCTATAGTGCTGCAAGCACTTTTCATTGGAAAAGGGTTGGCAGTTGGATTTTTTTTAATCTAGCGTACTCATGCTATGATTCCTCCCTAGAGGAAAAATGGAGGTCCTGAATTGTGCACAATCTACATGTTATGCCTTGATGCTGCTCACTCAATTTAGGTTTTAAGCCAGTTTGTCAACATTAGAGATCTTTGAGTTTTAGTTCATTTTGACTTAAGGGACTTGCACATTTTGTTAAAGGATTGAAAAGGATTTGGATTCAATACTGAATTCGGATTAATCAAATGCCACTGAACCGCAAACAAAGACGACTCATGCATTCGGACCACCGCTGCAGGTTCAACCAGCATCACTATGTCAGAGTGAAAATGTTTTACTCAAAGTGTCCTCAGCATCAAACTGCAGAGAATCCAGATAATAATGAGAGTAACTAAGCCATGCTGAATTGAACAGATAAATGAGGACGAAAGAATCCAAGACAGACTCAGTAGGAGGTAAGCAGACTGAGGAAAGCTCTCATCTCTTTCCCCATGATTGGCAGCAGCGTGATGATAGCTAATAAGCAAGAGGCTGACATTTGGATAGATAAGATGAAAATTTCTGCCTGGGTCCGGGGTGTTTTTGTAATTGCCCCAGCCAGTAGCCTGTGATTGCAGCTAGCCTGAGTGGCCGGAGCTGTGCCTCTGGGGCTCAGAGAGAACATTTCCAGGTACAGACAAGCCCACTGAGATTAAGTGGCTGGGGCCAGGAGGGGGTCAAATTGCTTTTAAAATGCCATGGGTCTCAAACCGAACAGTCAGGAAACACGCCGTGACTCTCTCAGGTGTTGCGTGGAGATTGGAACGTTGGTTGTGATCCTTCTAATGAATATTATTTAAATAAAACCCTGTTTGAGCCTTATACAACCCTTTAAAGACACGGAGCAAGTAGTCATCATGTGTTGTTACAATCACCACTCAGTTCAGCACATTTTGAATAAAAGAGAAGTGTAGAGGGAAATGCCCCCCTGAAACAGATCCCTTGCACCGTCAGCTCTTTCCCGATTAACTGACAGATCCCCGGCTTTTATCCTTGTGGTAACTGACATATTTCACTGGACAGGGCTATTCTCTGGTACAAATGCGTTTTCTTGCCTCAAAACATGCAATAAACAGACGTTTCATTAAATTGACTGTGATGCTCTAAGATCTTTATAAGAGGTACGAGGGCCAGGAGAGGACTTTGATTGGATGCCTGTGTTGTTCTGAGTGACAAGTGATGTATTCAGGTGAGTTTAAAGGCTGCAGCTGAGCAGTTAGCTAGCTAGCATGCAAACTGACATTAGCGGTGCAATCTGTAAGAGTGTAAGTTAGATAAGTAGGAGGCTGTAGCAGGTTGTTGTTTAAAGTCTGACCTAAACAAATCATGGCATCATTCTGTGACAACAGAATGTGTTATCACATTAGATGAATGCGTGGGCGGTAATGTGTATCAGAATGCGGTCAGTGTCCAGTGTGCTGAAACGGATGCGTTTCAGTGTGTGATCAGACAGACATGCTGGGATCGCCCTCTGCTTTCTCCACTGTTCAGCGTCTGACCAGGAAGTGTGCACTAAAGGTCTTCACATACACGGCCGTCCTGTGGTTTTCAGTTTCGGGGGTGAGGTTTGTACTCTGGGGCAAATAAGATGGACAATAACCAAGTCTCTCAATGTTTGACTCCTGTCTCTTGAAACTAAATAAAAACAATGACTTCAGGTACTTTTGTTTTTAAGAAAGAATTCAAACTAAATCCAGTGCCACTATGGAAAGAAAACTGTAGTTTCTCTAACCATTAGAGTTGTATCAGACCCCCTGATGGACCAAGTTGACAGAGCCAGAGGTTGGATGCGCTCTGTGTGAGGAGCAGTCTCTTTGTGGGCCCCGTGCTCCTCAGACCCCCTGCTCACATCTGACCAGCCACGGTGCTTTGAGGCAGCAGCCGGTTCAAAGAGCAGGAAGTGCCAAGCACTCCTCTCCGTGTCCGGGCCTTTCAGCTTCCCTTGTCAAAGAGCACCTCTGCTCTACTACAAAGTCTTTTGGGCCGGACCAGGTAGGGGGTGGGGGGAAATAAAGATTGATCTACAAAGGGACCCGTTCTCCCTGATGTGTCTGAATAACAGAGGCAGAGGGCAGCTGCTGTGGCAGAATGAGGGCCGAGTTTGGCATCGCTGAGTCAACAGACTTCTTTTACTTTGTTTATGACGAACAATACTGGAGGTATTTTATTGTAGGTCAGGGATGAATTCCAGTGGAGATTAGACTCATTATTTAGGCGGCCCCTGTGGTCAAAAGCAGTAGTAGTTCTCCTGGAATGAAGACTGCATTTCCCATGAGTGCTAGCGCCTCATGGACATCATAAATAGGTTTGGTCACTCTCAACTGTATACAAACTACTGGTGCATGTTGGTAATCATCATAGAAAGCTTTGCTCGACAAATGAACGTAAGCTTTGTTCAAAGCGTTAGCCAGCTAGCTTTAGCCACCATCATAAATTCATACGTTGATGTAAAACCACGTCACAGCAGTCTCGGAAGAAAAGGGTCAATTCAGGATAGGTTTGTCAATCCATTCAAGTATTGCAATTCTTTCCATCTGTTGAATGGCTGACTCTTGTTTTCGGCACACTTTCTTTTGGAGCTTTTTACTTTGGTTCATTCGTACAGTTCTTTTCTTTCTCTTCGCTGATCCTGCCCGAGTATCGGCCATAAACACAAACATGTAATTCTCTAAAGCAAAATCCCTACCTGCTTTTTAACAGGCTATCATACTCACTACCAAACATTACCTGTGAAAAAGTAAGTGTGGGCTATTCCAGTGCCTCCGGTTCATTGTTTGGTCTGATGGCGTGGCCAATTGGATTCAATGATGAGCATTAAGAATGACTAAATAGAAATAGCCAATATTCTCAATGATGGTCCTGTTTACTTATGTAGGTCAAATAGAGGCGAGAGTTTAAAGTGAGACTGTTTAATAACCAGTTCAGAACTCCCTGTAGGAGCTTTAAGATATGGATGATGAAACCAGGTGAACTCAAGAGTATATAGAGGAACAAATCAGATGCAACTGAATATTTTCACTATCTATGAATCTATTAGTCTATTGTAGGGTGTGAAGATGAACCGATGCATATCGGAGAAAAAGCTAAGCAGTCAGAGATACATTTGACAAAAATTGAATTATCTGTCAGAAACCCTTCTCTTTAACTCTCTGTATATACACTGTGTGTGTGTGTGTGTGTGTGTGTGTGTGTGTGTGTGAGAGAGAGAGAGAGAGACCTGTCCCTCTCCAGCTAGCTACCTACATTCCCAAATCACATAGCTATTTGTTAACATGGTACCCACTTTAAGAAGTTCTCTAAGGCTACATCCACACTACGTTTCCATTTTACGTTTACGCTTAGTGTCCACGCTACTCCGTAGGTTTAAAACCCCAAAATGGAGAGTTTGAAAACGCTAGAGACGCTGTGTTAGTTTGAAAATGCCGGGTTGCTTTGCAGTGTGGACATGCAGGAACATAGACCTGACGATGACGATGACGATGGCGAAGACACCCTCATTCACTACTTGTCTGGGTCTCATCAGTCATGACGTGTCCTTCCCTGATTTGTCAGCTGTTTCATAATTCTACTGAAGTCTACATGAGGAGGAAGTAGCTGTTATGGAGCGATTAGTGAGCGTGTGTCTGGCGGCGTTATCAGTCTGAAGTCACAGTTTGAGGCTTTGAGAACCTCATTTGTTCTGAAACTATTGTGAAGTTCACAAAGAAACTGCACAGGAACAAAAGCACAATTGCTCTTCACTACGTCAGACTTCAGCCACCAGCAGAGCTACGAGTGAGAACAGACAACCAAGCGAGTGAGACGTGCGTTGACCACATTTATGGATCCAGAATCTAGAAAACCTTGATTTGTAACTGCTCATTTTCAAAGTCAATTTGAGAGAGAGAGAGATAAAGCAAGACCTGCAGCGTTGCAACTAAATTTGAAAAATAAAACTTTTTTCATGAAATGTGTCCGTTATATCCCGTCGTATTTTCTGTGACTAAGAAACCAATCGACTTCCTGTTTACACCGGCACCTACATGACCACTGTACATCCTTTCTAGAACGACGCTTGGATGTTGCCTAAGAAAGGACAGCGTGGCATCTTTACGTTGTATTCAGGCAAACAGGAAGTAGTATCATAACATATGTTGGTAAACACACTCCTGGTTGTCTATTTCTCATTCAGGATGTGGATTTAAAAATTCAGCAAATACTGACGTTCTTTTCTTATTTTTTTTATTAAAAATAAAACCTGCGCTGAATCAATATCAAATCACTGCTGAATCAAACAACACGATGTCATATTGATAAAAAATATCTTTATAGTTTTTGTATCCAATTGTGGAGTGTGAATGGAAGATCAGACATGTGAAAGGGAGCGATAAACACCCTTAGATATGATCAGACTCATTGCATAACATCGTAACAAGACCCAAAGTCCAAGATGATGCAAATAGTCGAGCTGACACCAGAGAACGGCTGCTCTGTTTGCTTGATGAACGACTTAAATGATTAACTGGGCAAAATGAGTTATTGTTCTGTGAAACTAATAAATCCTCTAAATGTGTCAGCGCTAAAAAGACCCGATGGGTCCGTGTAGGAAGAGCACTTATGAAATATTTCATCATTTCTGTTTCTCAAGTTTTTTTTAAATGTACATTAAAGCTTTAGCTAATGACGCTGTCTGACTGACCTCAAGACACCTGAGAAAAAACCCAACAAAACGTCCTGACACAATCAGGAGCCACAGTCAGGAACATAAAGGGACATCAACTGGAAAGAATCAATGTGAAACAGGATGGAGAATGTGAGACATCTTTGTTTCAAATTGAAGGAACAGGCAGGCAGACACAAATCTGCGGCCTCCGAGGGAAACGGGCCGACTGTCTGCTGTATCGATGTCCCATTGATTCAGGCTTTGTGTCTTCACAATCGCACCCCCACCCCTCATCTCCTACAGAGCTACTTAATATGTTTGAGGGGCTCCGCCGCATCTCATCTGTACAAGGCAGAGCACTTTTCTTTGACCCACATTAGAGGCGGTGTTGGTGGGGAGGAAGGAGAATGGGTCGGCGCGGGGTTGCGGGCGGGCTGGCGCTGCTGCTGCTCTGAAGTCTGCCTGGTGGGACCGGAGCTCTATTAGCTGGAGAGGAAGCCAGCGGAGCTGCGAGGGCCTGAGAACTCGGATGAGAGGAAGCTTTTGAAACTACCCGAATCGGCATTAGAGAGATGAGCTGCTATTCAGTGCTCGCTCCCAGCCTGCACCAACACATCCGCAAACACACACATGTAACAATAAATGTAAAAAAAACGGACAATAAACACACACTCACGGCTTTGTGCGCTCGTGCATTCACTCATATCCGCACACGCGCACGCGCACACGCACACACACACACACACACACACACACACACACACACACACACACACACACACACACACACACACGATGAGGCTGGGCTCTAATTGGTCCTGGGGGAGATTGGCAGGGTGAGCGGAGCAAAGAGGAGGCCAGACAAACAACAGGAGGGGGAGTGGCAACAAAAAGAGCTGCCGCTCCACAAGTAGAGAGGGAACCACAATGGAAAAGAGAAAGAAAGGAGGGGAGGGCAGGATGAAGGGGAGAAGCACACTCGCTCACTAACAGTTAGCAGTCATGCTCCGTTAATGAAGTGGGCTCAGTGTTCGAAATACTTACGTTTCCTGCAGAAAGTCCAATGAATTCCATTGATTAAAAGCAATCCAGTCAGAATGTCTCAATACTTAACTTCATTTCCCTTCAGTTTCTCTCTTCTCCTCTCCCCATGTGTCCCAAAGGACACGCAGCAATAGATGCACAGAGAGGTAGAGAAGAGATGGAGGGGGGGGGATGAAAGGAATATTGGATCAGAGGCTCTAACCTGCAGTCGACACCTTCGTCTTTCGCCCTTTCAGCAGTTTCTGCACCCGGCATAGCTGTAGGTGGTTCTCATGGCGCCGGGTATTGTTCTGGATGCGCTTGGACACCTCGTTCACCGCGGCCACCGCCCCTGAAGGAAACACACACACCTTTGTTTGACCCTGCATATGAGGACATGCTTCCTTTCTGAGTTGTACTATAATGTTTCTTGGTATATTAGACATCTAATAACTGAGAATCCTGCATCAATGAAGTACCCAGATCTGTCGGGTATTTAACTGTGAATAATGGATCATTTCACTTGGTATTTAAAACAGATATTCATGTCTGTTTACATTACTTCTGAAGAGGTCTTCCTCTATAACAATATGTATTGATATTGCCATATTCATGGCCATGCCCCCAGCTAATATTTGAATACTGGCTGTTATGTGAGAATCTATGGTAACTCTGATTCTAAAGGGGCACAAACTATCATGTGACTTCTACTGGCAGACACCCCCTTGATGCTCTTTGGTCACAATACCTCTCTAAATAAACTGTGTGGACTACAGATGATCTATACTGGGTGCTAATTAATATTTTAAAGTTCAATAAGATCCAATGATGACATGTCGGCCTACATTCACATTTTTACATTCTAAGAAACTGCAACCACATGTGGTGTTGCATCCTACTAAATACCTGTGTAGCAGTCTGCAGCCTGATTTTGCTTGATTTCATTAGCGAGCTCTAAGCTCTAAGAACTAAGTTGTGCAAATTAAAATATCCAAACAGTCCTAATTGGACCCGATGGTCTGCTTAATGGGTCGGCTGTGTTTCAATGTGTGTGTTCGGACGCCTTAACACCATCTTATTAATGAAAGGGATGAAGGTCTCCACCACATAGCGGCCCTTGTAGCCCATAATCCACTGGCCGTGCTGTCAGGCTGTAATTAGATGCAAACAGCAGCATGCCCCCAATAAGTACAGCTCATTCTGTTAAATAAACCCAGCTAGGAGCAGAGGTGGAAAGGTTTGGTGTTGCTTGCCACAAAAGCTGGATTCAGACGTCCGAGAGGACGGCTCTCTATTTTGGCTCTCTATTTTTTTTTAACTCTCTTTAATAATAAAAGGTTTTTATGTGGACAAACACTGAATTCTCCCCCGTCATGCAACACTGTGGGGACGTTTTAATCACCTTGCGGTGCTCTTTATGTCTCAGTTTAAATCGTTATTGAAGGAAACATCAGTGTAACATAACTGGTGACCCCAGACTTTTGAGCAGTATATATACATATATATATTTTTTCACGGAAACTTTTAATTTACATTATTTGTATTAATGATGTTAAATGTTGATTACATGCGTATCTGAAACATTGAAACAGCCTTCAAACAATGCACCTGGTTTCAATGTTACCCGAACATAATGAACAAAACGACGTTGTTGATTCAGAAATATCTGATCCAACAACACACAGAAGACAAACCGGACCACGTCGGTACCACCTTCCAGGACGTGACCGTGTTCTGTCCCTATGGACACAGTTGAGCCAGTATTCCATCCTGAAGAACAACACCCTGCTCTGCTCCACAATATCACAACCAAACACTTTTCAATGTAAACCAATCTGTTAACACACTAACCGTATTCTGCCACACGTACAGTTTCTGCATGTCAAGAAGTCTTTCACAAACTTTACAATCACAACAAATAGGCAAATCATCAAAATAGACAGTCACATCCAATTACTGTGTTGCAGCCATAATAATTGCTGTAAACATTTAGAACTACATCATTAAGGCGTCCAAAATAACAACAAACAGACAAATTCTAATTTCAAGCTCAACTTTTCCCGCTTCTGTTCCGAGCACTGGAATGAACTTGATCCTCGGGGCGACTTGTCTACACTAATAATCAGGGCCTAATTGGCTCGCTTAACTTCACAACAATTACAATGTAAACCAAACAAGGCATCCGTGTAGACTTTTTTCCCTTTGTTGTACGTGTTTGGAATTCTTTCCATTGCCTGCTTTAGAAAAACAACAACTCCTAATTACAGTATTGTTGGGCTGAGTTCTGGCCGAGGCATTAATAATACATCCGGCCCATTCGACATTCTGAAGAAGTCTTCCGCAGCTCTTTACTCCATTTATTCACTATTTAGACGGTGCTTGACTTGATGGCGGGATAACTGTTAACTTTCATTGTTCAACCTCTGACAGAGTTGGAGAGTTGCATCAGCTCAGACTTGGTCAGGGCTCCTACAGCGGAGTCCGGCGTTAGAGGGTTGTGTTAACGCAGCGCTGATGAAAACTCCTGAAGCACTGCAATTACAACAATTAAGTCTGGCCTGACTGCACTGCCAGGCAAAACAAAAGGGGGGGGGGCAAACTGACACACAGCAGCACAACAGGAGAAAACAACAACAACAACAAAGCCTCTTGTGATTCTATCTGCTCGTTTGCTTAATCATATACAATGTGATTTGTCTAGAATTTCTTTTTTAAATAATTCCCTTTACAATACAACCAGGCCGTTCTCTCTCTCTCTCGCTCTCTGAGTTTAAAAAAGGATCTCCTAATGAGAAGAGGAAGAGGGGCTGGTGGAGCACATTCAGATATGTACCTTCATCTTAGAGTCGGGGGCTGTTTTAATTTGTAAGCAAAGGCAGCGCAGCAGCAATAAGATTTTAATTGATACACATAAATAATTCCTTGTGTACATTTGCACTCGAGTCAGATCCGCTGTTTATTTGACGATTGAAATGAGTCATTATCGTGATTCGTGTTGATGCTGGAAGATATTATTTATTAATATAGCTGCCGCTTAATATCCTCTGATCCGCTCCCAATTAATTATGTCAAAATCCACATCAAACTAGAACTTACACGCATATTGAGCTTTTCCTCGCCTTGGTTTTTTCCGCTAGCTAAGCGCTGTGGTGACAAAAACAACAAATGAGGACTGAAAGGGAAAGCGTGCTTCCCTTTGTTCCTCAAATGAAGATAATGAGGGCTGTCTTTCACTACAGCGGAGTCCGACTGCTGAGATGAAAGTCTTCACAGGTTGTTTGTTTCCCTGCTGTCGGAGGACTGGCCTTACATTCTATAATTCTACAGCTCTACTTAGCTATCCTGTGTTCCAAACTGCTTGTCGCAGATAGGACGAGTTCCACGGCGAGTGAGCCAAAAGTCTTTGTGACTAGTGATGCGAGCACATCGCCATGCGCTCATCACTTGCTGTTAGGTTGCCGTCGCTGACAAACCCCAACATTTCCTGACAGATTGGAAGAGGAGGAGGTGACGACAACAACAACAAACCCCAGCTTCACACGTGTGCAGATTTGAGCGTGCGGCTCCAGACGCATTGCTCCACTTTAAAAGCACTCAGGGGTTAACCTACAGATTGAAATGCAGGAAAATGATTATTGAGGCAGCGGCACGATGAGAAAAGACACGTACTTGAAAGCTGATGAAACTCCGGGTTGTCTGGACTCGTGTTGGCAGTCAGGTCCTGTAGGAAATGTTTATACCTGCGAGGAAACAGAAAATAAACAAGGTCACGGTGCGCTCACCATCGACAAATATCAATAGAAAAAGTATTAACTGGAACAACAAGCACTTTTCATTTCCACCCGACGTTACACGTGTCGCCAAACAACCACTATCAGAATCACAGCCACTGTTGAGCGGCTCATTCTCTGTCCTGTCATCGCAGACTGCATGCAGGGCAACAGTGAGTGGTGCCATACTTAAATGAACTGGACTCTCACGATGTCATGTGATCACACAAGAATCATGGGATCACGCATCGCACAAAAATCCATCTTGTCAGGCTTCGAGTAATGCGTTTGTAAGCCAAAGCACGGACCAATCGGCAGCCAGGGGGCGTGGCTTAGGTGTGTGTGAGACGACACGGAGAGGCGACTGTTCGTTCTCACAGCAATGGCGGCTCCTGAAGAGGTGAACGTAGATGCTGCAACAGCATCAGTGATGTCAGAATTTGACATGTTTGAAAGAAGAGCAGACTTTTCTCCTGACTGGCATCGGCAACACTTTGATTGACATACGTTTCATCCAATCACCTGCCAAGTATATTTTGCACAGTTCCTGCCCTTATTTAAAATGCTTTCCAATGACTGCCTCTCAGATGGCCGTAACGAACCGCCTGGTGAGTCAGGTTATCACTAAATACACCTGAAACCAGAAAACGTAGAGTGACCTACGCTCCTGATTGATGCCGATGGAGAGAGCAGGTCGTGCTTTGAAGTAATGTTGATGAGACGACAGATACAGCTGTAACATGACGAGATGTGAACTGCTTTTACTTGAGCATTGAAGTTCATTGAAGAGCTACTGTGTCACATTTACAGGAGACATCGTTTTTGGTTACTATAAGATCACTTTTACATACTTCAATGTTTCCCTTCTGTCAGCCCGCATACTGACATACGCATATTGACCCTCTGTGTGAAAAGTCTGTTCTAGCTTGTAAAAGCCCAGTCTGCCCTGATTGGTCAGTATTTCAGTTCTTCCACATCTGCTCTGTCAGCGTCACTGCAGAGTCATCGTGTGACAGCGTTTAGCTTCACTATATTGTGTCAGAATACAAAAAAAGAATGTTTATTCCACAATTAGCCTCTTCTGAACCAAAACCTTGACAATAGCCTTTGCGTGTTCGGGGATTAGCCTGCTCCGGGGCACTTAAGGTAGGCTGACCTTTAAGGTGGACCAGCGCTATTCTCCTCGGCAAGTACTCAAATGTTAGTACTTGTACTTGCTCTGAAAAATCTCCTTCGCAATATACTTGGAGACAGCTGTTGTGGACTGAGCCCGTCTTTCACTGCTTTGTTTGTACTTGGTGCTTCTTGCCAAAGCTCTGCCGATAGATGACCGACATTGATCCTCGCTAAGCCCAGCTCCTCTTGGTTCCAGCTGATCGGCCCCAGCAGGGTAGCGGCCACAGAGATGTACGCGTAGGTTGGTGGTTTGAGAGTCCTTCACCGGTACTATCATGCAAAGCTTGCAAAATGCCAGCATGGGCTCGCCTTGGTTTAAAACCAAAATATTCAAATTGGCAAGGTCACATTTTGTTTGCAATATGACAATAGACAATTCTCTATTCCCTTAATAATAATAATAATAATAATAATACGCCTACTAAAAACAAAAAAAATCGATTTAGAAAACGGTTTATGATGAAATTAAGTAACTCGCCGTCCTAATTTCAGTTTCCATCTAAAGTAACAGTTGTGAAGAGTGTCAGCTTCCTCAGAAGTCTTGATCCTTTTTACTAGGATGATGTGACCTTGCACTGAAGCGAAGTGCATTGACATTGATTTCCACTGTCTGCCTTTGCCCTCTCTGTGCAGTCTGGGCTGGTGTAGAGACATAGTGGTGCCAGTGAGAGGGGCTATTAGTGACACTAGAAGACCTGCTGCCGGCCATGTGGTGGCATGAGTGGGATGGGACACGTGTTGCAGTGACAACAGCGTAGTGCGACTGTGTGTGTGTAGGCTGCGTGTAGAGAACAGAACACAATGGTGGGTCTTCAAGCTGCACCTGGAAACTTGCTTAATCCACGAAATTGTGAAGACTTTATCAACAAGTAATTCTGTAATGTGATCTATTTACTTTCGGTCAGAACCCTTTTGGTCTTGAAATGTTTGGGTAGATCTAAGGTTTAAGTCTGTATATATATATATATATATATATATATATATATATATATATATATATATATATATATATATATATATAGGGGGCGTGGCTTATTACATTATATTACAAACAAAACACTTTAAAAACTAAAAAAATAATTTTAATGAATCATTTCTTTTTTGGTATTTTGGTCAGACATTACAGTCATTTAGCAGATGCTTTGATCCAAAGCGACTTACAATTCAGAGTCTATCACATTTTTACACCGTAGGCACAACTACGGGAGCAATTTTGGGGTTAAGCGTCTTGCTCAAGGACACATCGACATGTGCCGGAGCCGGGGATTGAACCGCTGACCCTCTGATTGAAAGGCGGCCCTGCTATCCCCTTAGCCACAGTCGCCCCTGACACTTATGCAACAGACACATATGCAATGCCGATTACGAAAAGGAAGCGTGGGGATTAAGTGCAGCAGACTTTGAGACCGTCCACGGCCGCCGGACCAGACGCCACCAAACTGCCCCAGGAGGAGAGGGAGGAGAGCCAAAATGGAAGCTAAGCTAACCCAGCTAGCACCTGAGGCTTCTCCACTGCACAGCCTGCTAGCTGTCTGATGTTCTGCTGCAGAGACATAAAATGGATGAATAATTCTTCAGTCAAACCCAGAGACGGGAGGTCAGTGACGTCGTGTTGTGGCATCCCGGATAAAACTGCACTTGACGGGTGAACCAAGCAGAGGTTGGACGAGGGGAGGTGGACTGTCGAGTTTTATATTTTAAGACTTTTTCTTGTGTTGTAAATGGCTGAAAATGTATTTTGTGTTGCATCACTGTGTCGCATAATGACAATGAGTGATCCGTGAATTCAGTTGTTCAAATAACTGTCTAGAACTCTTATTGTGAAGAAACAGGAAGTTCGGTTGTTGCCGTCTTTTTGCCAAGTGATATGTGCCACAAGACGTGGCTGGTCCCACGACGACTCAAAAAAACAACGAGCCACAGCTTTCAGAGTCTGCACTGACCACAAACCATTCACCCCCCCCCCTGACTGGAGTGATGTATGACATCATCGTGACATCATCGTGACATCATCGTGACATCACGTGCGACAGCTGTTGACAACATCAGCTGTCTGTGAACACCAGACCGAAAGCACTCTGGGAAGAGGTCAAAGGTCACCAAGCAGAAATCAGGGGGCGGTCGAAGAGAGATCGGGGAGGACCTTCACAACCTATCACCATGGTAACTGAGCCACTCCATCCGCTGAAGAAGGCCATGAGGTTACTGTGAAAGCTTGGCCTGAAACTAAGCAGTGTGCGTGTGGGTGAGCTGCATTACCATGAATCACAGGAGCTGGGGTTCACAGCAGCAGGTGGGTGTGCGGTGGTCTGTGGGTGGAGGAGGAGGAGGAGGGCCTTGTTCTTGTAGTCCATTACTCATCGGAAATGAAACGGAAGCCTAACAAGACCCAATTAAGCCTCCTTCAATTAAGAGACGCTTAAAAGGAGAAATAATTCCACTTATTTTGCTTCTTGTCTTGTAATAACAAACACATTACAGGCATTATTAGCAATGGATGCCCTCATTCTTATTAAGGCGTGGAGGCGAAAATCCAATTAAAGCAACTGTGTAACAAAAAGCAGCGCTCTAATGAGTATCATGGCGGCACACGTGAAATAATGTAAACGGAACTCTCTCGTTTAGCTGCTCTGTCCCGCTCATTAGCAGCAAGGAAAAGAAAAGATAATGAGAGAATCACGTAATCTCAACCATATTTACGACAGCTCAGATATGCTAATGAAGAACGCAGCTCTGGAAGGCATGCGCTGGTGGAGGGGTGGGCCCGCCTGCCGCTGCAGCAGGAGCTACTAATTCCTTGACAATATGCAGATGATATGCAGGCTTTTCTCTCACTCTCTGCTGGCAGACATGTCAGGTCATTTGAGCATTTGCACAGACGTCAGTACAGAAGAGAGACGGAGGAAATCCATCTAATTATTTTGCTTCCCATACGTGCATTAAGAATTCAAATTTGTAATTAAGAGACAAGATGTACTGGCAGGCTTCTGCACGGGTTAGTGAACATGGCATGGGCTTGTGGGTAATTACTCAACTTTAATAGCTTAAAAGGGAAAGGAATGCACATCCGTGGTAAAAACAGAGGACTAGAGATAGTCCGCTGTCCAAACTTGAGCAATTAAATGTAATATGCAGTGATTGTGAAGAGCGTCTTATCTTTCTCTGAAAGGGTGACTAACGAGGATTTACTCAAAGAGAAAGGAACTCTGTGTAAATGTAGACATTAGGAAACACTTTTCAGTCAAACTGCAGCTTCTTTTTTACTGTGCGCTGCTGCAAAGAGTCGACTTAAATCCGTGTGAGTCAGAGTTTAGTTATTCGGTCTGCCTCACACACCTTAATGACTGCAATCATCAGTCGACAGGCCTCTGACTTGTGGTTCACAGAACAGCCCAGGAATACAGGTGATAAACCTTTTAAAAAGTCTTGACTCAAAAAACTCAGGTAACTGGTAAGTGTTACCAAAATAGAGAAGGATGGTGGAAAAGGGGGCAGAGCAGCATGATATCTCACGGTTGGAAATAGACGATACTTGGAAAGCGATTTCCAACCTCAGTAGGAGAAATCGCTTTACAATTGACTTCTCATTCACACATTCCCCAACACACCGATGGCAGTGAGCTACGGTTCAAGGTGTCTTGCCTAAAGACACTTTGACATGTGGAAGGAGCGGCTAGAGATCGAACCCCTGCTCCACCCTCTGAGTCACGGCCGCCAACATCTCCCTGCTATTGAAGACACTGGAAGTGTTGGGGTGTGGAACGCTACCTCTCACACCTCTTCATCTAGAACGATCACACGGAAACCACACACATGCCTTTGTAAAGCTACAATTAGTTTGACTTCGCCGAGGTTACCGTTTCCATGATAAAACTGTGGCTTTTTTCAAATGATGACTTCTGCCAAACAAATAACAGTAGTGAGTCTTGAGTAACCTTTGAACCAGTCCCTAAAGGAGGATTAACATCAGTTCCTGGGTCAGTGTCATCCTTCTGACGCTGGTAGTTCTAGAACACTGCATGGACTCATGTCTCAGTCAATGAAACAAAGAGTGAGCGCGCTATTGAGTTCTCCTTAATAAATCCACTTAATATATTGATGCTTTCACATTACAGGTGATAATCAAAGGCGCGCACACTTACAAGGTACAATATGAGACACATGACATGTGACCATTTAAAAAATCTGTAAAAAGCTTCAGCTAGTAATTAAAAGCGACTTATTTCCACTGATTTCATTACAAATAGGAATGGTTAAAGTTTGTCTGGGTCAGTTGGTTATGAGGACCTCATATTCAGTCATCCAAATCTTGAACTTCTCTTCTCAGCTATGAAGTGTTCAGGATCAAAAGAATCAACTAATGAGTCACAACAAACCCCGTCTCACAGCATAATCGAGGCACTTTGTTTCATTGCGAGCCTCACTTCAAACTCGGCAGTGAACCACAGGGTCAATTGACACGCAGACAATGAGACGCAAATTATGAACGGAAATACAACTCGGCACTCAGACCGCGGAGAAGAGCGCGATGTAAGGCTCGGATTTTCAGAATTATTTCTAAAGAAATGAATCAATGCTGTGACCTTGTGTCGGAGAACCTCCCTGTGTTCAGCTGCTGGAGATGATGGAACTACCTGAGCACATAAAGCAGTCAATTTGAAATCCCACCTTGACAATTGAAAGACTAAATCAAGCATGGCCAGTGCAGCTACACACTTCTCAATGCTTAGCAAGTATGACAATGATCCCCAAGACCTTTGGAGCTGTACGGCCTTTACATGGAGCATGCTCAGTCTCTACAGTGGGCCGACCACTGGGCCATTCCCTTGTTCTACTTAATGGTGCTCAGCTTAGAGCGAATATATCCCAAGGCCTCCGAGCGCCGCCATCTCTATGAGAGTGCCGTCTCTATTATCGACACAGACACGGCCAATACAGGCAGAAAGGGCTGCTACTCACTGCCACAATCAACTGGAGACCCCATCACTGTCATAATGGTGATCTCAGTGGGGAGGACGCCGACGAGCGCTCCAGCCTGCTCCAGTGAATGCCACTTAATAAAGGCAATGATTTTATTCCTCCCCCAGCAGCAACATAAGTATACACACTCCGGGCCCTGCTCGCCATCCATCATCCTTGAATGGCGATAAGTGACAACAGTTTCCCCCGCTATTCCCAGCCACAGAGCCGGAGCAAGGTAAGGCACCAGCCGCGGATGATTATCTGGCCGTGCCACTTAAAATCATCATACAATTAAGACACATCCCTCGAGTCGCCCGGGTTTTACCGAGAACGACAGACGAATCAATGATGATGATGGGAAGTGTGAAGAGAGAGACGGAGCGAGAGAGGGCTGAGCTGAGAGAATGAGGCCCACTGATTATGTGTCAGACACGGATACGGCGGTGGTCAGCATGCGTGTGAGAAAACGAGGGTACTCTCATGTCCCCTATTGGTTGCATCCAAAGTAAACAGGCCTCCCACTCTTGTCCAAAATATTTCCAAGACATTTTCAATGACCAAGAGAGGGTGAGTAACATATCAAATGCACTCACTGCTCATGAACATCAATGGGTTAAATCAAACAGTGATGTTACTTTAGAGACAATATGTTACTTTTGTCAGCATCGTACAATAGTACATTTCAATTTCATGTGCAATATAACTTTCTACTACTTTTTCAATATCATTGACAGTATCTATCTCAATATTATCTTCCTCTTTAGTCTCTATTAAGCACTGATGTTAGTATTACTTCTTATACACACTGTATTTTACTCTTGTAACTCGTTTTCTTTTTCCATTTTATAATAATAATAATGCATTTTATTTATATAGCGCTTTTCATGACACTCAAAGACACTTTACACTAAAATCATCATATATTTTAGTTGAATTTTGTAATTTCTTTCCCTTCCTCTTATTGCTATTGTGTTCTACTTTGCAATGGTGTCAGTATTATTTAGTTTACACTTAATAATTGTTATTCTATTGTTCATATATGGTCATATTTTATTGTTTTTTGCTATTCTTCTGTTGTAATCTTTAATGACACTGGCATCAGAATTTCCTTCGGGATTAATAAAGTTCCATCTTATTGTACATAAACATATACTGTATATGTATATATACATACATATATATATATTAACGTTTGTACGGGCAAAGCTTAAAAATATTGTGATATTATTCATGAGGTATATTGACAGGAAGACTGTGCTGACGGCTAATGTTACCTAGGTTTCCTCTTGCGATTGTTCAGAATTTAGCATTATTAGAGGGAAGATTGGGGAAGCGTTGATAGTGAGTTTACTGTTCTTACGGATTCTAGACACGGTCAGTCTGGAGTCCTGCCCCTGTACTTATGGTATCAGAGGTGCTGTAGAAAAACAAGTACTATCACGTTTTCAGAAATTTAACATTAACTTGGTCTTAAAGTATCGGTTCTTGTGACATCACTACATGATGAATTGTATCGGGCTAGAAAAGGTTGAATTGGTGCGTCCCAATCATTTTACTAAGCTTGGAATAGTGCATTTCGGAGTTCCCCGTTATCAGTGAAGCGAAGGTACAGTGAGACACTAAAGGGAGGCGGTCCTTTGTTATCGAGGAGAAAGTAAACATACATGAGATACACAGCAGTGTCTCAGATGTTAAGGTGAAGGGTCAGTTCATCTCAGAGACAACCTCTTTGTACCCCGATGGATGGACGGAACATTTAGGGTGCTCATCAGTACATCTGGAGGGATGAGAACATGAGAGGGGCCTAATTAAGATAGAAAGCAAGCAGCTTGATAAACCACTGTCAGATATCTGCCGCATTGGAAAGCACGTTTCAGCCCATTTCTCTTCATTCCGCTAATTAACAAGCAAGATCAAGACCGCATGAAATTACAGCAAACAAAAACTCGTGCTTAACAAAAGAGACTTTGACAGTTTCTGGACAGTGAGTACTTAAATGGGAGCTACATCAAATAATAATAATTACATCTGTCACAGAGACTATACATTGTGCAGTGCAGCTGGTGACTTGTGAGAAGAAAACAACGAAACAGCAAAAACAGGAGTCACCAGCACCACCGTAGAACCGCCACAAACACTCGCTTTGTGACAAATGCTGGAAACGTGTGTGAGCCCAGTTGAGCGTTATAGAAATAACAGTGACGATATAGAGTTGTATTGATGTATCATACCCTCTGAGGCACGATATCATTCGTCCCTACTGGCTTCCTTCCCACATTTTTCATAATGCAGCAACTAGAAAGGGTTTACAGCGTTCTGATCTCTTCCTGTTTGCATTAACAGCACTGTTACTGATTTACTTGCTGGTTTCTCCAATGCAGTGGCGGGCCGTGCATTTTATACCCAGGCCTTCAGTGCTGTCTTGCAGCTGAAATACCACCTTAAAACCTCATGATGGCGCCACAGCTACGGTTATTTGTTTCTCGGAGTTTAATAATACACGTATTCGTGTTAAACCGTTCGGTACGAGGCTTACGAACCGAACAATACGTTTGAATAATACTAGTGCTGGGTTAAGTTAACGTTCACTGCATGCGGAACTTCGTGGACTGTTAACGGTAGTCATAATCACGATTTAGGAGGAAAAAACGTAACGTGATGAAACATGCAGCCCCCGTGTTCCGCTTCAGTTCACGCGGTCACTCAACGTTAAACCGGAACATCTGCTGGCAGGTTGTTTGTTTTAACTCAGTAGAATGAAAGGCACCAGATGCTGATGAGATGATGAGGTCTGGATGAAGGCGGAGCTGGGCCTGGATAAAGGCGGAGCTGGGCCTGGATAAAGGCGGAGCTGGGCCTGGATAAAGGCGGAGCTGGGCCTGGATAAAGGTGGAGCTGGGTCTGGATGAAGGCAGAGCTGGGCCTGGATAAAGGCAGAGCTGGGTCTGGATGAAGGCGGAGCTGGGCCTGGATAAAGGCGGAGCTGGGCCTGGATAAAGGCGGAGCTGGGCCTGGATAAAGGCGGAGCTGGGCCTGGATAAAGGCAGAGCTGGGTCTGGATGAAGGCAGAGCTGGGCCTGGATAAAGGCAGAGCTGGGCCTGGATAAAGGCAGAGCTGGGCCTGGATAAAGGCAGAGCTGGGTCTGGATGAAGGCGGAGCTGGGCCTGGATAAAGGCGGAGCTGGGCCTGGATAAAGGCAGAGCTGGGCCTGGATAAAGGCGGAGCTGGGCCTGGATAAAGGCGGAGCTGGGCCTGGATAAAGGTGGAGTTGGGCCTGGATAAAGGTGGAGCTGGGCCTGGATAAAGGTGGAGGTCTAAACAGACGCGAGTACAGCTTCCTGCTGTCACAGTGTTTTGATATTCAGGGTATGTTGAATGCAGCCTCTGCTCCAAGGAGATGAACTACAGCAACAAGGGCTCACATGTCCTCTCATCACACTGTTCACTGTGATGACCACAGCCAGTGGACCAACAGTCCCACGTGCAGTTAAATCACAGCTATTATTTTACTTTTAGAATGCAATTAGAAGCAATTTTTTGCCAAATATTAGTTATTTTTTGCATAGATTGAACTTCTTTTGCATTGTTCTAACAAAGCGATTGCACATTGTATTTGTTTTTGTCTGACGGAGCAATCTGGTTTACTTGAAAGTGATTACAATTTGCTTTATTCTATTAATTGAAAAAGCACAGATGGAGGAGTCAAAATGTTATTTCAATAAAAGTTCAACATGGACCATTTTGTTACAATTTTGTTGGGGCATGAACATTTTACTTCCTCCAAAGTGGGGCGTGACAGAAAACGTTTGAGAACCACTGATTTAATGTCATGCACCACTCGTCATGTCAAATTCCTTGTATGTGCAACATACCGTGGCAATGAATGGTTCTGATGTAACATCTGGCCTTTTCATTGAAACAGAAAACAGGAATCTTACTGATCGATCCGCTGAACGGGAAGTTGGAGTAGATCCTCCAGCTTATGGTTGTGGAACTCTGGCCGGGCTTCCTGTAGCTTCTTAAAGCGTCTGAAGGGCTTGTTCTTCTTTAGCTGGATCTAAGACAACACACAAATCGTTGTGAAGTTATTCTCAGGTCCACAAAACCACATTTACACATTTAAGAGGCAGCTTTGTGCTTGGCAAAGTGACATTTTCTGAGGTGCAGTTCGGTTGTTCCTGAAATCACATCCAAACACAGCTTTAGATAGCATTTCCCCTTTTCAATTCAATATATTGTGTACAGCCCAATGCTCCTGTCCACACTACTCCGTCCAGACTACACATCACCTACTACACCTTGTTTTATGACACTGACTAATCAACAAGAACATAACATGCTGATGAACTGAGTACATGTGCCTCGTGCTCAGGAGCTCATTCACTGTGAGCTGTCTATTATGTGCTTTCTGCATGCAGCTTGTCAACCAGTGGTGCACATGTCCCAAGCTACGACCCCTGAATCTCCTGTCACTTTCTCGATGCACACTGTATCTGACGAGACCCCCAAATCATTTGTTGTCATTCAATATGCTGGATTTGCCCGCATATTACGGTGGGGGAAGGGGAGAGATGTAGATGCTATTAAATATGCATTTGCACATCATGTCGGCGTGAGTATATGTCAACATTCGGATGTCAAAAAGACGTATCTCGTCATTCCCATAAATCATCAAAATAAACATCTGCTGCTGTGTTTAAACAGACCCGAGGAGAGCTAGACCCGGTTTCATGGCTTCAAAAACATCAGTAGATGCCACTTGACTTTAGATGCCAGCTGTGTGTGTGTGTGTGTGTGTTGCCGTTTAGCTGGTGTTGGGGTCTGGCGGCCACCTGCTGGCTGACTTAGCTCCTCACATGCTCCTTCTTCCTTTCCAAAAGCCAATGGACTCTGATCCTTAACCCCCACCTCTCAACCTAAGGCTTGACCCTCCATTGGCCGAAACAGAGCCCCCACTGTTCGTGCAGACCCATTCATAAGGCTCAACACAGCGACTTTCTTCCTCTTCCCTCTGGGCTTCGCCCTGGCACAGAAGACGCACTGGCCTCTTCTGTCCCCCCCCCCCAGCATCACGCTGACGACAGAAAGTCCACGAGGGCCGCGCACCCTCATCAAACCCTCGGGCAGGAAGACAAGGACGAACCCCCTCTCTCCGCCGACGATTACCGGGAGGAACGAAACGACGTTACCTCAGCCGACGTTCACCCACAGGCCTCATCAAACCCTCCGGCAGGAAGACGTCTAATCCTCTCCTGACCGATGATTACCGGGAGACGCACGGACCACGCCGTCTCACCCGAAGTTTCACTGTCCCCGCTGCAGCGAGAACAGATTGGACCCGCGTGCTCCAGAGCGAGCTGCGCCACAGAGCGAGCTGCGCCACAGAGGACCGACCCCGCGCCGATGTCTGCCGAGCCTGCGTCCACTCCAGAGCGAGCCACGCTACTGGGTGCGACCGACTCCTGAGGACCGAGCTACTCACAGTCTGCGCCCGCTCCGAGAGCCGCGCTCCCGAGTCAACACTCGAGGACTGATCGATTCCCATCACGGGAACGAGCCCCATCGAACGAAGCTTCTCACAGTAAGGTTCATTGCATCTTGGGCATAGCTTAGCACTAGCTTAGCATTAGCATTAGCTTATTCATTTATGTGTTATTATTCCCGCACCCTGTTGTGTTCAATCACTGTCTTGTTACACCGCGTCATTGCGCAATTATCGCGGACCACGGAGCCCCGCTATATATTGTGTATTTCCTGTCATAACTGTCTGCATTAGATTCATCGCTGCTGGTGAATGGAAAGTTTGTGTATTATCACTGAAAGACTGAACCTACGGTGGCGGACCTTCGTCTCGCCGACCGAGTTTCGGGGTGATAGGGAAACAATACTCTCATCTCACCGCAGTGATAAAGATCTGTTTTGTTTGGGAATTTTCATTTATTTTATTACACTTCGTAAATCAGCTCTGTGAGCGGAGTGTAGAACTGTGGCTATCATGCACACGCCGCCGCCAGTTCCAACGACAGCGGCAGGCCTGTGCAGGATGAGACCAGCTGTTCACGCACTCGCTTCGACAACACACGCAGAAGTTTGATTCATGACCCCCACCGTTGCTCTCTTTCTTGCCTCTCCCCTAACTCACACAGCCAGGGCCCCTGCCCCTGGGAACGTGCTGCACAGTCACGTGATTACACCCAGCTATCTGTTCCGCCATTTTGTCCACGTCACGCGACGCCGCCATCTTGGTAGCTTTAGCTGTAGCTTCAAAACACACACACACACACACAGAGATCCTCACTCTCTCACACGCACGCACGCACACACACGCGCGCGCACACGCACACTTTATTCATTTGTTTAGATATTAGGCACATAAAATTGTATAATAGCGTTGTTGATTGCAATATTAATTGATCTGATCATTTATTATTCAGATTTAATAAACCCTGTTATACTTTAAGGAGCAGTCGTCTGTGATTACTTGTATGTAATGAAACTGTATCTAGTAGTCTGTGCTCAAATTCAACCCTTCACTGTCACTGAATGCATAGTCATACGCAGACTACTGACATTATGAGTGACCACTAATCATGAGACTTAGTTTTATCGTTTGGTTATCGGTCCCTGTTCGCAGGGTGGTGCCCCGTTATTATTAATAATCATTAATAATTGTTACTTACATTAATAATTCTATTGATGTCAAGAATTCAGTTTCTTAAATGCTGATAACTCAAACAAGCCCCTATTGATCCCAACACTGGTCATTATGCCTGTGGCAGCTAGAGCTGGACATGGTTAGCAGACAGGTGGTGGCAGTAAGTAGAATGATGGGGACAATGTGAGAGGAATCACTGATCAGGTTGAAGCGGTGTAGTAGTGGCAGAGTGGGGTGGGGTGTAAACCAGACACGTGAGAGAGCTGACGGTTTAGATTTAGAGTTGAAGGTTGCCAACTGTGAGTAGAAACTCAAATGTTACGGCGCTGCATTTTGTACATTGGCAACCCCGAAAGACAGCACGTGATACAGTCGCCATGACATCTCTGATTAGTATTGAACCACACAGCTACTGGACATGTAGACTCTTACTCTTACAAAGGTATTGCTGCACTTGAACATGCAATATCAGATACCGCTGAGCTGAAAACAAGAAAAGTTTACCAGCTCATAATTCCCTCTAATATCCATTTTATATTGCTGTGAACAAATCTCCTACAAACAAGTGGATTTATTCAAGTTTCGCCAAAACTAAATTAAATAATGTGTAAGGAGCACACACTAAATGATGGTTAATTGGAGGCATGTACATTGCAGCCAGAGGGCTCCACCCACTCCCTCAGGAGAGCATTGGGATCAGCTGTGGGAGGAGACACGCCTGAAGCTGATCTCCTCATCAGGGAGATGAATAAAGGTGAAGCAGGACAGCTGATCAAGGGAGAGCATGTGGAGAGCATGCTGGCTCCTCCCCAACATCTCCAGGGGGAGAGAGTTAAGACCGGTACGTTGTCTAGCTGCCCGGCTGAAATACTTTAGTTTGTGTAGTTTTGTGATGGAGCTCTGGACTGAGCTAGGTTTTCTGTTGTTTTGTTAGTAAAGTGTGTTTAATTAAAGGTCGTGAAACCTGCAGAATTGTCTTTATTCTTGTTCTATAATTTCATAAATATAACAAACTATAGTTTTTGTAGATATAATATAACTATATATAAAACTGTAGACGCTGTGATACAAAAGATATCCAGACACATTTTATTTGGTGAAGAACAGGGCAAAATGGCTCTTTGGACAGTAAGGTTGCCGACCCCTGGACTAGTTGGTACATGTGCAGACTAACCAAGATGGGTTTGCTTTTATTTTGTTTCTGTCTAGTTTGAATGAAGTGTGTCTTACGATGACGGACAAGGCCATTAACCCTGTCTAAGTTCTGTGGAAGAGAGAAACTTAAGTTGAAAAGTTTCGGTTTAGGTGTACAGATATTTGTTTGGTGAGTTGATTTTGTTTAGTCATCAGCCGTAGCAAAATAGCAGCTTGACCGCAATGCATCCTGGTATAAGTAGCCACAGCCGGCACGGCTCCATAGCAGGAGAGATCGTCTTTCTCGGCCGATAGATCACACATTGGGAATTAATTTAGTCTTTGGACTACGTTTACCATGAGCACTGATTGGACATCCACATAAAAGGGGTTGGGTCTTCCCTTTAAGATGGACCTATTCTCATTACAGTGACAAACTGCTCCTTCGACTTCAGCTCAGCTTTGTTATTAATATTTCTTTAACTGATAGAATTAAATTGGTCAAAATTCTTATTTTCAATTAACGTTTATTAACACCACTACTATAATGACAAGGTCGGCAATTTGATCCCCGGCTCCTCCTGTCTGTATGTCCAAGAGTCCCTGAGCGAGACACTGAATCCCAAGTTGCTCTCCCGGCACTTCCCAGCCCACTGCTGCTCAGTGCTTAGGATGGTTGAATACAGAGGCTGTATTTCACTAAGTTGGGCTGTGTACAATCGGATGTAAGAGACACACATTTCAATGCAATAAACTATGCTCCACTGTTACACTACGCGAGACCAAACTCTTCATGGATGTAAAACAAAAACAGAAGTATTGTTAGTTTATAATTGCATGATAAGATCATATCACCGCAGTGCGATTCCAGTGAAAGTCCATTAAAAATAAAACTGAATTATTACGCAGCCCTATATTTGCATGTGACATTGCATGGTGGTCTTTAATATTTTCAGAATACGTCTTCAGTACATCTTGCAGACATAATGTTTGATATGTAATCTGATTGTGAAACATAATCAGGCTAATGTGGGTCAAAGGTTACTCTCATTAGAAGACTGATCACCAGTTACCTGAGTAAACCAGCACACCTGTCACCACAACACACTTCCCTGTTCACTCAATTATAATGGATGTCAATCTGCAGGAGGATCAACGCAAACTCGCAGGGCTTGGTCCGTAATCAATGCAATTAGTCAATGTTTTGCAGAGACCTTCTTCTTAATTAAGACATTATTATTTTTGCTGCTGTGGTGCAAAGCTAGCAACAGATAGATAGATAGATAGATGTAAACTTTATTTGTCCCCAGGGGGAAATTCGTTTGAAGCAGCAGCAATTTACACAGTAAAATATAACATGTGGAATGCACAATATATACAGTACAATAAAATAACAGAGCAGATATTGAATTGAAAGGAATAGATTCATAAAAAATAAGCTAGAATAGAATAGACTAGTAACAACTAGTAAACTAAACTAAACAACCTGGACAGTAGAGCCAGGATCACCAACAACAAGCAACAATCGTGTAGCGTTGTTGTAGTCATGTGAAGGACGATGATCAGGCCCGAGGTGTTTTATTATAAAGTCTTATTGCAGAGGGCAGGAATGTTTTTCTGAATCTGTCCTTGTGACAGCGGAGCTGGATCAGTCTGTTGGAGAAAGTGCTCCGCTGTCCCTGCAGGAGGTGATGGAGAGAGTGATCCGGGTTATCCAATATGGATAATAGTTTCTTCAGTGACCTCCTCTCCAACACCTCTTCCAGACTGTCTTGTTTGCAGCCAATGATGGAGCCGGCCTTCTTAACTAGTTTGTTAAGTCTGTTGGTGTCTCCGGCTCCAATGCTGCTCCCCCAGCAGACTACGGCGAAGTACTGGCCACAACAGACTGGTAGAACATCTCCAGCATCTTGCTGCACACGTTGAAGGATCGAAGTTTCCTCAAGAAAAAGAGTCGACTCAGCCCCTTCTTGTACACAGCGTTGATGTTGGTCTTCCAGTTCAGTCTGCTGTCGATGGAGACACCCAGGAACTTGTACTCCTCCACCATGTCCACATCCTCTCCCAGAACTCTCACCGGTTCTCTCATCTCTCTGGTCTTGGCCACGTTCAGACGCAGGTGATTTCTACCGGCCCACTCCACAAAGTCCTCCACTACTGCGCTGTACTCCTCCTCCCGTCCGTCCCTTACACACCCGACCACTGCAGAGTCATCAGAGAACTTCTGCAGATGGCATGACCCCGAGTTGTACTGGAAGTCAGTGGTGTACAAGGTGAACAGGAAGGGAGACAGAACAGTTCCCTGTGGGGCTCCAGTATCACTGACCACCGTATCAGACAGCACACGGCCCAGTCGGACAAACTGTGGTCTGCCCGTGAGGTAGTCAGTGATCCAGGAGACGGTGGACGCGTTCACCCCCACCACCCGCAGCTTCTCACTCAGCAGCACTGGTTAGATGGTGTTGAATGCACTGGAGAAATCAAAGAAAGTGATTCTCACAGAGCCACCGGATCCATCCAGGTGCGACTGCGCTCGTTGCAGCAGGTAGATGATGGCGTCGTCCACCCCCACATGAGGCTGGTATGTAAATTGCAGAGGGTCCAGTGAGGATTTCACCTGCGGCCGGAGGCGGGCCAAGACCAGCCTCTCCAGCACCTTCATCACATGTGATGTGAGGGCAACTGGTCGGTAGTCATTGAGGCCAGATGGTGTCGTCTTCTTCGGTACAGGAACCAGGCACGACGTCTTCCACAGCACCGGGACTTCCTCCTGCTTCAGGCTCAGGACAGGACATTGCTGCTGGTCGCTCCAATAAACAGAGACGCCTCTGTACCGCTCCACCGGCATCATTGTCACTGATCATGGAAATACCGCCCACTGAAAACCTTCCCCCTGGCCCAGAAGCACCATGGGCTCAATGGAAAACACTAAACTGCCTCAGAACAAGAACGGGACGATCAAAAGCTGCTCTGGTCAGATGGGGCTACAAGGCTGGCCCAACCACATGTGAATGTGGAGAAGCAGACCATACTATGGAGCATTGCCTTGTCTGTCCTCTACTACCCAACCCTTGCAACTCAAACGACCTTGCAGTGTTCAATGAAAATGCAAAGGACTGTGTAAAGAAATGGGAAACTGTCATATAACCATCACGCTTCAGTGAAACGAAAAGAAGAAGATCAGATAAGTCGACAGTATCAGGATGGGATTCATGTGAGGGCGTTATTTTACAATATTTAAAGAAAATACAATATTTATAGTCCAACAATTTGGGAGACAGGCTAATTCGATTCCTTCTGATATTGAGATGAAAAACATTGAGGTAAATCTCATGTCTGTGTATTAAGTATGGCTTAATCACATCACATGTAATAACATCGTGTGAAGGGCTCATCAGTGCTACACGAGAGTGTGATGCAGAGGTGTGGTAACCACGTGGAAATACTGTGTTCCTACCCCGAGCACTCTGCTGCCGTTGTAGATGTTGTCCATATACGTGTTGTAGTGGTGCAGATGTGGACACATCTGGTCAAAGCCTCGGCCGAAGTAGCCATTCTCCAGATGGACCAGCAGAGATCTGCAAAAACAGAACCACGTTAGATATAATCAATTACAAAAAGACTTAACATTTTTAATCACAAATTGCTATTTGAAAGAGTGCAAATCTGGAGATGGCCATGCAAATAGACTTATTCTAACACGCTGTCGGAGATGAAAGGTTTTAGCCGGCTGAACTCAGCATGTAGTTCATCAAGGAAGCCATAGTCCTGAAGTTTAATTTATCAAAAATAACTCAATTGTAATTAGGGCTGCAACTATAATTTATATTATTGATTAATCTGCCAATTATTTTCTCGATAAATCATTAATAGTTTGGTCTATAAAATGCTTCCTTTTAAAAGTTGCTCTGATGTCTTATGCTGCTCACACACCAGGCGCGTTTTTTGATTGACGCGCGTCGAGATTACATACAAAGTCTATGCACAGACGCGATGAGATTAAAAATCGCGGCGCGCCAGTCTCATCGCGTCTGTGCATAGACTTTGTATGTAATCTCGACGCGCGTCAATCAAAAAACGCGCCCGGTGTGTGAGCAGCATTAGGATAAAAATGTCTGCATCAAAGAAACCATTAAATGATCAATATACTTTTCCACTTTCAGGAGGTTAAATCTTTTTCCAATCAAGTTTGGATCATCACTAATATTCATTCATTTTCAGAATTTTAACCCTTTAAATGACGGTTAGTTTACATAAATTGTTTTTTTATGAGGAACATTAAAAAAATATTCCTGTATATTTAATGCTAAGGATTTTATTTCATTTTTTCACAGTCTGAGATACTTTTGTGATTAGCAACAACATTGATTTTTAATGTTCTTTGGTTGTTTTTTTGTTCAGGAAACCAGGAGAATAGCTCAATGTGGTGGAAAATAAAAGTACAAAGTATCATTTTGAAGCAAGAGAATGCAGGAAGCTGTACTGTAATGGCCCTGTGATCCAACATCAATGAAATCTATGCCATTTGCATCAACATAGCTAAAATGATTGGAAAATTAAAAAAGCCAAAATGTCTCCAGTGAGGCGCAAGGGACAAATGTCTTGTTTGGTCAGTACAAATCCCAAAGATATTCGGTTTAAGCAGGGGTGTCAAACTCATCTCCACTCTGGGCCACATCAGCATCACGGTCGCCCTCAAAGGGCCGGTTGGAACTGTAAGACTGTATAACTAACTTCTCCCTAACATATTATTAAATAACTCTCTCTGCATTTGATTGTTTATTCAAGTGTAAACATATTGTACATGCAGTTATATAAATGAAAAATGATATTTAAACATTTCTGTTATTACAACATAAATCATTTTAATTGAGGGTTAAGAAACCCACATGACTCTATCAAAGATCATACTATTTTTTTTCTTGGAGACTAAATTTAGCTCCGTGTTTGGTGTCAAAATGCCGACGTGAATTGTATCCTTAATCACCGACACTGCATCAGAAGACAGACCCGTTTTTCTCCTTGAAGCACAAACATGTATTCACTTTCCCATCTTTCATTACATTTTCTTCCCTCTGCATCAATTTTTCTCTTCGTGGACATTTTGGGATTATTTGTCGATCTTTTTCAATCGTTGGAAAACCTCTTTTCGGGCTGTTGCCTCTCCTGTCCACCTGTTGTGATCGTTTTAATGTCGGTACACAGACAACATGCTAGCTCATAATTTCAACTTTCTATCTCATCATTTCGACCATGGGGATACTTTTATTTTCAAGTCTAACTTTAAATTTTTCCAGAAAAAAAGGTTGGTTTTTTTTGCTGGCGGATTCGCTGGCCACATAAAATGACGTGGCGGGCCGTATTCGGCCCGCGGGCCTGGAGTTTGATAAACAGAGAAAAGAAGGAAATCTCTTAAATGAAAAATAGCTTCAACTATAAATTGTCAAATAGATTAGTCAGTTATTATCAAATACACCACACATGTGTATGACACACTGACCTCTAGGGGTGGGAATCGCCAGAGGTCTACTTACTTCGATATTATCACGATACTTTCACGATACTGCGATATTCTGAGTATTGTGACAACATATATTGCGATTTATTACTTTTTTCAAATTATGTCCCCAAAGGAAAACTGTGTCAACATGTTTTATCTGAGTTCTTTCTCTGATATCTCAATCTTTGTTTCGACCAACTTCCTACCAATCACGCACGCATACCTGGCACCTCTGCTGACCTCACCAGAAAACAACTCAGCACCATCTAGTGGACTGAAAAAGCAATTGATTTGATATTTTTTTTCTTCTTTTTTTTATAGTTTATATAATAAAGTATCGATACTTGGCGTCCGTGTATCGATATAATATCGCCACGCAAAATATCGCGATACTATGCTGTATCGATTTTTTCCCCCACCCCTACTGACCTCGCCACTATAAGTCGCTGTCGACCATTTTTAGAGCATGCAAACAAGCAGGCACTCATTACCAATTCACAACAACATCCTTAACTCCTACACAGGGCATTGCAGAAGGAACTACTTCAATATGTGTGGCATATTTGTTGTGCATGACAGATCTCTGACACATTCATTTCAAAGTGCCCCCCCAGTGAGCTTTTAGCCTCCAGTCAAACCACATTGGACTTTGAGTTAGCGCGCATTACTGCACTGTAAAAAAGGATTTGAACAATAAGTCAAGGTAACTTCTTTCTGTCATTTACTTCAACTTATCATGATGATTTATACAATTTTAACTCAATTGTATAAGTTTTCTGTAGTCCAACTCAGGTATTTAAGCCAGTTCAATGGAATGTAAATTTCAAGAAGTCAAATGAACTGATTACTGTGAGTTATAAGTATGGCTGTGTCTAACAGTCTAAATCAACTGCCAATAACTGCAGTTCCTCAAACGGCCACGTGAGGCTTTAAAAGCGATTCAATTTCCATAGGACCCCCATGTTACATTGTCTAACTTCTAAGCAGAAATACAAATGCATACAGGTTGCTACAAAAAAACGGGTTTGGTCTCTTCAGTTAATTTGCCCCTTCATGAACTGTACAGAGGTGACTTTGTATATAACTAATCCATGTAAATTATATTGAGGCTGAAAGTTATGCATAATCGAGGGCGTGCCCACTTTGAGTGACAGGTGGGTGCAAGCTGTCTTGTCTGCTCAGCTGCATCACCAACCTGTGTAAATACCAGACGGCGAACTAACCTAAACCACGCGGCGGAACAATACGTTTTGGCAGCCGGATCACGAACGTGACCTGGCCGCTTTGAATGACAGGTGGGTGCCGTAGCATGTCGCAAGCTGTCTGCCTGCTCAGCTGCGTCACCAACCTATGTAAATACCAGATGGCGAACTAACCTAAACCACGCGGCGGACCAATACGTTTTGGCAGCCGGATCACGAACGTGACCTGAACGTGACCACGCAGTACGTCGGTTCAGCGAACCAAGCGGCGGATGAATATGGTTAGCCAGCAAGACGATGAACGTCAACCAACCGACCATTGACAACTGGCGCGACGGCTCGGAAGGACAGAGGCGAAGTGAGGTGAGTGGATGAGTCAGCAATATCAGTTAGTAAATGTGAAGAAAGTATCTGCTGTCAAGTTATTATATTGTCTGTAAATGCATAACGCTTGAAGTGTAATGCAGTTGGTCCAATATGACAAACAGCCTAGCGTTAAAGTTCGTTTTTAATGGTCACATTTGAGCCGTGTAAATCCTCATAACCGGTCGAATTGGACCCGAACACGATATAAGGTTAATGAACAATAGTGTACGAAGTCCTATCAAGAATGTTTCAGAGGGCATTTAGAAAAATGTAATTTAAATAAGCTAATGTTTTTGGGCAGCTTCTCAATGTTACTTAGCCACGTTTGGCAACATGGAGGTCTCCAGACAGTTGGCTACGGTAAGCATATGGACTATTGTGGTCTGGCTAAAATGTCAGTAGCTAACGTTAGTACATTTGAAACCTAATTAAATAGAAGGGTTTAAATGTCTGCTGGCTGGCTTCTTAAACTGCTTTTGGCTAAACACGGCCACTCGGAAACGGGAACTAGCTAAGTAACTCAGCGCACGTGGTGTAGCTTAACCGACATGGTTGTGAAGATAATTAGCTCGCTAGCTAGTTAGCTAGCAGCGTACTTTAGCGAGCTATCTGTCTTCGCGCCACTCTAGCTTTTTTTTTTTTTTAAATCTCCCCCACCACGGGGCTTTCCACCACGGGTCAAGTTATTTTAATGTCATTCCTGCTCATGAATTAGTCTTGAATCTCTGGCTCCTTCAACAATGCTCACCCTAAAATATAAGATATTTAAAAAAAGTAGATATTCTATGCCTAAATATAGTGCAGGAATGAAGAATAAAATATAACATGTTATAAAGTAAAATGCTGAATATACAATGTAATGATACTGTCTGGACTAATGGTTTAAAGTTAAAGTGTAACATTGATTGGCTACATTGTAAAGTGGTGAATAAAAAAAATGTATTATGCCTGTTTAAGTTATTCATCAATTATACAGTTAGGAAAAAAAATCTGTAATATAAATGACAAATTCCCTCAGTTTCTTATGATTTAGTTAATTTTAAAAACTCACCATAGGTTATGGAAACAACCTCTGATCATAAATTGATTAGAAACTCATTGTTATCTGATTACTGTGGCTATTGTGTGCATTTTACTCTCTTAATGAAGTTTGCAGTTCATATGACTAAAGGGTTTGATATATCATGTTATATTGATTGATTTTTCTGTGTTTCAGGTGCCGATGGTTCATTCATTGAGTTTGGTTGATGAAGTGGAGTTGCAAGTTCTGCAGTTTTGCCTCATACAACGAAAAAACAATTGTGAGTCATTACAAAGACAATCATGGACGTGGAAGACGGGGTTTCAGCTGTATATACCGAAACTGTCTAACATATCTCCAATCCCATGTGGAATTTAAGCAGCATATAAAGGAGCACAAGAAAGTAACCAGTCCAGTTGCTAAAATTCGCTGTGAACTTTGTCATTTTTCAGCACCAAGCAACATAAAACAATATTTTCTTCATTTAAAAGGACATTTGAGAAAGAAGACTGTGAATTGCCCATTTGTGGGGTGCTCTTTTAAATCTAGGGTATTTTCAACTTTTACTGCTCACAAAAGTCGGTATCACCAATCTTCTACGTTTCACAATTTCAGACCTGACCTTGTTGTTATTTGTCATAATCAAGCCTCTGTAAATGAACTGGATGATTTAACATCACCAGATTTATTAGTGCCTGAAACTGATTTTCAGCCTGATCAGAATTCTGTTCAGAGGCAAATTGCAACCCTTTTCCTGCGGCTGCAAGCAGTCCTTCATGTATCAAAGTCAGCAATTCAAGAAATTGTGGATGCTTTATTTGATATTGGTGAATGTGCTGGACAAATAACTAGGCAGTCAATTGAAAATATTTTAAAGGGGCATAATTGCAGATCTGAGGAATGTTTGGCATTGTCATTGACTGAAGCTTTACAGAGTGCAAACCCACTTAATTTGCTTTCAAGAGATGGACTACTAGGCACAGATTACAAAAGGCAATCATTTTATAGACGGAACTTTACTGTCATTGAACCTGTTGAATATGTTTTGAGCACACAAGAAAGGACCCATACTGTTGTTTATGTCCCTATTCTGAAAGTACTTTCTGAAGTTCTAAAAAGAGAGGAGGTCCTGCAAGCATTGAGAGGAAATAGTCCAGTTGAACAGTCTGGCCACTACAGGTCCTTTCTGGATGGTGACTATTTTAAAGGAAATCCACTTCTCTCAGGTCAAGATGTTAGTGTATCCCTAACCTTGTACATCGACGATTTCGAAGTTTGTAATCCTTTAGGCACATCCAGAAAGAAACATAAAGTCTGTGGTGTTTACTGGATTCTTGGCAATTTGCCCAAAAGATATAAATCATCACTGTCATCAATCTACCTAGCTTTACTGTGCAAGACTGAACATATCAAGATTTACGGTTATGAAAGGGTATTGGAGCCACTGATTAAAGATATTCAATATCTAGAAACAGTTGGTGTGTTCATAGAGAAACTTGCTTGTAATGTAAAAGGGACCATCTTGTATGTGGCTGCCGACAACTTGGCCGCACACTCCTTAGGTGGATTCCAGGAGTCCTTTAATGTGGAGAAGTTTTGTAGGTTTTGTCTGACTAGTCGTGAAGACATACAGACTTGTGATGTTAGAAGTGGTAACTTTGTTTTAAGGTCACCAGAGTTGTTTGATGAAGCTGTAAATGTGTTGAAGCATAGTGAACTTGTGTCTGTTGATGGTGTGAAACGAGACTGTCCTCTTAACAGATTAACAGGTTTTCATACATGCAAAGGCTTTCCACCTGATTTCTTACATGATGTGCTGGAAGGCATTGTACCTGTAGAAATAAGTCTCTGCCTTGCAGATTTTATTTCAAAAAGATATTTCACATTAGAAGAGCTTAATAGTGAAATACAAGGCTTTCCTTTTAAATTCTCCGATAAGACAAACCGACCTCAGAAAATTCCAGTAACTTTTCGACGGAAAAAGACTGTAGGCGGTAATGGACATGAAAATTGGAGTCTTGTTCGTTTCCTTCCCCTCATCATCGGTCACCGTGTTCCAGAAGGTGATCAAACATGGGATTTAGTCCTTGAGCTCAAAGACTTGGTGGAGTTATTGTCGACCCCACACTTCACTTCAGACTCTCTTTGTTATTTACAATCAAAAATATCGGACCACAGACAGTTGCTGCGGACAGTTTTCCCAGATTTCAAGTTACGCCCCAAACATCACTTTATTGAGCATTATCCGAATCTCATTCAGAAGTTTGGACCTCTAATTGATTGTTGGACAATAAGGTTTGAGGCAAAACATTCTTTTTTTAAAAATGTTGTGCGTGATACCAACAATTTAAAAAATATTCTGCTTACCCTGGCCTCAAGACATCAGCTTATGTTGGCATATTACCTTGAAATGCCAAGCATTTTCAAGCCTGAGACTGAGACTGCAAAGGTGTCTGATGTTTGCCTGGAGGTCTTAGACAGTTGTGTCAGACAGGCTATCTTGACTCGATTCAGTGATGTCGACACAGTTGGGCTGACCCCCAACGCCTTCCTAAATGGATCAAAGTATTGCAAAGGAATGATTCTTTCTGTTGGGAGTACAAGTGGACTACCGGACTTTGGTAGAATTTTGGAAATATGCGTTGTGCTGGCTGGTCACATTTGCTTCATCATTGAACCTTTTACAACATACTATGTGGAGCATCTGCGGAGTTACCATCTTGTGAAGAAACGCCCTGCTGAATGTCTTTTGGTAAAACCAGAGGACCTTAATGACTACATGCCACTTGTGTCATATCTCGTTCAGGGGCGCCTGCTAGTTACTCCCAGGACATTCTTGCTGAATTAAACCTGTAAGTATAACTTACAATAACACAGTTTTGCTTGTTTATTCTATTACATGGTTCAGAATTGTAGCATTTTTTGTAAGTTTTTTTCATTATTGACTTATTACTTTACATAAACGATAGTTATTGCATTATTGGCTGCTACAACACTCAACATGAATAATTGTGATGTGACTATACATGTCTTTTCTTGTATGTTGGGGGGGAGTTAAATTACTAAATATTTGGACTTACAGTATATTTCTTCTTTTCAGGTAAAAGTGTTCCACAATGCTGCTGCGAGTCATTGTATCACAAAACGAAATCAGACGATTTTCAATTGAAAACATCCCCCCAAGTGTTGAGGAGCTGTGCCAGGTGCTGCGAACAAACCTTGATCTGAGAGGTGGATTCATCTTACAATTTGAGGATCCTGAATTCAATCATCAGTTGTGCAACCTGACGGGCATCAAAGATCTTCCTTTGGAGCGGGCAACACTAAAAGTGTTGTTCACAGCTGATGCAGTTCTCTCGGATTCTACATTGGACACATGCAGCCTACCATCTCTCAGTAGTGGGGATTCTTTTGAATGGCCTGACCCCTTCCCGATTCCACAGTTCTCACACGATGTGGAACTCCAGCTGAAAGAAGCAAATTGTAGGTATGCTACTGATGGATCTGTGATGGTGATTGTTAAAGGTTTGAAGACTGATATCCTTGACACACTTGCAGACAGTATGTCAAAGATTAGTGCTTATCCTGAGAGGCATCACTATGAGAGTGTAGCCAAAGCGCTCGTGGAGAAGCATCCCAGTCTGAAGGAACCGGGGTCTGGAAAAGGATGGTACTCCTGGTTTCACAGTCTTAAATTTAAACTTGGAAACTACCGGCAAAAGTTAGCTGCTGCAGGCTGTCCGGAGGTGGTAATCAACAAAAGAAAGGGAGCTGATGCAAAGGGGAAACGTGTTAAGAAGTCAAAGAAAGGTGAGGTCAACTACTGTCCAGATCCACCAGAAGGACTGAGTTCTGAAAACATGGAGGAAAAGCGGAAGATGTTGGAGGTGGAAATGCTTAAGAAAGACCCTGATCACCAGCTGGTGGAACACCTGATGACAGCTACATTTTCCCAGCGCCGAAAAGAGATTGTTGGAGATCAGCCACTCGTCGCAGAGGTCCTTTCCAGATGGCCAGCTCTGTTCCTTGAGAGACAGGTAGGCAGTCACACTGCTTGTCATACTGTGTAAATTGCGTGTCCTATTCAGAAATGTTGTTTGACTAGTATTTACTATCTATCTGTGTCTCCTCCAGATAAGGGCAGAATTCAAGAGAGTCCTCACCACAGACCTTCTCGAGTGTTTTCTTGACGGACTTGATGGCCTGGTCCCAAGACTGCTGGTGGTCTACAAAGCTGCAACCATGTCTGGCAAGAAGCAGGCACTCAAAGACATTTTGAACTGTCTTGAGAAAGATGTAAGGGGTTGCTGATTATTTGTAAATTGATGCTGTGTGTGCTACAACATTGTCATCTCACTGCATATTTCTCGGTCTTGTAGGACACAAATGAAAGGAGGAGGACTGCTGCGTTGCTTGGCCTGCCACATTACTTATCCGAAGATCCATCAGACGTAATCAGGATGTGTGACGTAAGACGTTATGTATTTCCTTAATGCAAAACTGTGGTTACATGTATAGATTTTAACATAATTGTTTGCGAACATCCGAAGAACAATTTTAGTGACATGAATTAGCCTTGTAGACAGTGGTGGAAGAAATACTCTGTCACAAGTGTAAGTCCTGCATTCAAAATTTTACTTGAATAAAAGTACAAAGGTATTGGCATCAAAATATACTTAAAAGTGCTCAGGCAGTATTGCTCATTTCAAAATACAATTTTTGTGTGTATATATGTAGATACTATTTTGTAACTAGAAAATTCTGCAGGAAGTTTTGACAGTGTGGCTGCTACTCCCCAAAGACGTCGCAATATATACACACGCCAATATTGCCGGTAGTAACTAACGGACAGAGACAGACTGACAGACAGGTCTAACAATGCCTTTAACTGAATATCTCCAACTCGTGTGTGTAGAGAGAGAGCCTGCGTGTGTGTAACTGGTTGCCATGGTGAGGACGCAGACTGATTAAGAAACGTTGCAGTAAACGGTGATTTTGAACAAAACTCCTGCCTCCTTTTAACAAACAGAAAATATGGGTATCATGAGAAAGATAAGACTCTTTCGAATGCGTTGATGTGGCTAGTCAATATGGGCCCAAAGTTACGTTTTTTTTTTAGCTCTCTTCACGCCGAAACCCCATTCAAGTGAATGGAGAAATTTGCTCCGTTTTTCGGGAAAACCGCTGGGTGAATCTCTCTAACTTAGCACACGACTCTCGATCAGGCTGCATGTTTTGAGGTATTTTTTGCGCAGGTGTTGGCAATGCTGTGAGGAGAAGTGCGCCAAACTTTCTGGATAAAGATTATTATTATTATTATTATTATTAAGCTCTATGGATTATATACAGTGCTTTGGCACAGGCAGGTTTACTCCCGTTGTGCTACAAAGCCACACTGAATAAGAATCTGTAAAGTGACTGGTAACTAAATTTATGAAATATATGGAGTGAAAAGTACAATATTTACCTCTAAGATTTAGTGAAGTAGAAAGTAACATATGTAAATAATAAAGTACAGTATAAGTACCTCAAAATACGTAAGTGGAGTACTTGAGAAAATGCACTTAGTTACTTTCCCTCACTGCTTGTAGAGCATATGTACTTAAAAATGTAAAAGGTCAAACACTATTATTTCTACTTTTCAAGGCTCATGGTGAGACTCTGGATGCAGCCATGAAGGGGATGCAAGTTGGCCTTCTGATAGGCTATGAAGGTCCGGAACGGGATGCAATTCCAGGCGAGATATTCAACGTCGCAGTTGTGGTCGAGGAGACAATTGTGCTCCATGACATGAAAGATGTGGCATGCAGCTTTGCCATGCTTATGGGCATTATATACTCTGTGAATCTTGAGTATCCACAAGCCATGAAGTATTCCTTCGAATTTCTCCAGCGAGTGGTGATGAAGATCAAATCAGAACAAGCCTCTGCAAGAGTACATGGATTGAGAAACAAACTCCTGAGGTACAAATTGTAAAAGACAGAAAAGGACTCAAGATTTGCTAAATCCTGTCAGTTGTTCCTGTTAAAATTGTGCTCATTGTTCTTTTTCTTATTTTTCATACGGTTATACATTCAGCGCAGTCCATCACTAGAATGCACACCCACTCTTTTATTCCAGAAATTGGAATATAATATATAAAGTGTTTTCTTTAATATATAATAACCTGAAAATATGAATGTTGTGTTTTTGATACATTGGAATGAGCACGGAGTCTGCCATGTTTCTGAAGTAGCCCAGAATGGACAGTGTTGTGTTACCTGAAGGCCACTGTAGTTGTCAAACATGCTTGGAAAGGGACGAGTGAGTGGAGGGTTATTCAGTTCATTCCTCGTCAGTAGCTGGCACTATATCCTACAACATGGACACTCATTTGTTTACTATTTGTATATTAATGTTTAAAGACTTTAAGGTTATTCTCTGCTGAGCTGGAACTTCTCGTGAATATTCTGTTTAACTACAGTACGGAAGTTGTTGGCGATCTGCATGTTTTAATGTAAAAACTGTTTTAATGCAAGAAAATAAATTAGATTTTTGCCTCAAGACATGGTGTGTTCTTATAACTAGTCATTTGAAACAACTCATACTTTTAAGTCATTTTAACTAGGAAAGTAATGTCAAGACTTCCTTCTCACTAAAATATGTGAGTTGAAATCACTAGTTGGGACAAGTGAACAGAATGCATGATAATAAGTTATATATCTTTTTAACTTATTTTGCTAAGTTGAAACCACTTATTTGGTCAAGTGAACAGAATGCATGATAATAAGTTATATATCTTTTTAACTTATTTTGCTAAGTTGAAACCACTTATTTGGTCAAGTGAACAGAATGCATGATAATAAGTTGTATATCGTTTTAACTTGCATTGCTAAGTTGAATAAACGCATACTATACATTCATGTGAACTTACAAAGGGCAATCCAAAGCCAAAGTAAACTCAAAGTCATGAGTTGAAACAAATTGTAAATCTAATTTGACTTGACTTGAAAGTTTAAGGCAGCAATTGTACTTACGTTTTTAAGTTGAACCACATGGATTTTTATTACAGTGTGCCTGACACTGCACCGCTGCTCTGCATCAGTGGAGAGAAGGAGCTCATATAAGGCGCCATCACATCTGAGACATCATTTCTCGGCAAAGACACACGTTTAGAGGGAAGTGCGGAGGCTGAGCAAAGTTCAGAGGATCGCTTCCCCGTTAATGGGGGGGTTTTAGGGGGGCGAGGTTCTGTGGCGTCATCTGAAGGCCTCTCCCCGTGGGTGACATATTTACCGGGACCAAGACGGTGGGTCTGCCTTCAGGGCAACCAGGGCCACTTTGTAGTGCGAACACACCAGCCCAACTCGGGAGGAAAACAACTGGATCAAGGCAGAGGCAAAGCAGTCGTTCAGCCTGTCAGGCACATTACAGTAACACGGACGCAATTGGTTGGGGGTGTTGACACTTGTGAAGGAGCTTGTTATCCAAACTTAGAGGAAGTACCACACACACACACACACACACACTCCTACGCTCTAATGATGTTCCCAGAGACTTCTGTTCGTACATGCTGCAAGAAGGAGCAGTTCGCCGTTGAAGTTGATTTAAATAGATTTTAATGAAGTTGTGCGCCAAGGTAGCCTCTGTTCATAATCAGGAGACGCAGGAGCAGCCGAGAGAGTTCTAACGAGGGCAAAGGGCGGGAAAAACTGTGTTTCCGTTTTTTTTCTCTCCCCCCTTCTCACTGCCAGAGGCTATTATGATAAATATGAAATTACATTTTTATACTTTCTTTTTTTTCTCCACAGCAATTAAATTGTCTAGCCATCAGCAGCAAGACGGAGATAACATTAGCATTCTGTGCGTTTCACGTTAATCCACATTAATTCCGAGCAGTGGCGACATCTGGGGCGGATACAACCTCGACCAAACAGTTCGGGCCAAGGCGCCTTCATTTGAGGGAGGGGTGGGTGGGGGGGTCTTCAACAGAGGAATACTAATTGTTCGGACAGTGTGAGCATCCGCGAAACATAAATGACTGCTTAATGAAATAAATAAACATAACCGCGAATCCCTGATGAGACAACAAAGCTATAACGTAGCATTTCGTCGCTCTACGTGAACTGTGAGACACGACTCACGCTGTGATGACTCGCGACACTCCATGTCTGGTGTACCTCTCACACTACATCTACTCTCATCGTGACCCCCCCCCCCCCCCACACACACTTTCAAATCCAGCGACTGTTCGCTCCTCACTGGATCCACCAGTTCCTGTTTCTCATGTTAGCAGCTGAGGGATAATTGGGTTGCTCCTCCTGCTGCCTGTTCTCCATCAACATTCAGAAGCAGAATGACTGGCATGGCGCATCAATATATTCACATCTCCTTTTCCTTATGCAACTCGACAAAGCTTAATGAAGGCAGAATTGGTTGCTACAGCTCTATTCCCGCTGTACTCTGGGGTTAAGTAACGATGGATATACCTCCGCTCTGCACACACTGACACACTTGTATTTATTATCAGAGAGCCATTAGGCCACGCAGATCTGACGCCGAAGCTTTCTGCCATTCAAGTGCTTTCTTGCTGCAATGTGAGGATCAACAACTCATCTAAGGAATCAGTGCCCAGCTGCAAAAAAATCTTGTCATGAATATATTTCTCTTAGTGTTTCTCTGATGAGGATGCAGGATTCTTCAGATCACAACATCCAGCATCCAACTGCAATCAAATGTGAGCTTTTGCTTTCTATACGTGTGCTGGTTCATATTGACTCCTTTCTATGTCTTAGTGTTCTGATTTGTTTTACAACAGCGAGCAGCTGATTAGCTGATAATTAGCAGAACAGTATATGTGACTTTATAAACACATTTCTATGATGTAATAGAAGATTTTTTCCCTTAACTGTAGTTCAACTGAGGATGTCATTCTATGTCCAAGTGCAGGAATGTTGACATGGTGTAGGATTTACTGGCATCTAGCGGTGAGGTTGCAATCAACTGAATACCCCTCGCTCCAAGTGGCAACCTCCAGTTCTGCTGAGTGATGCCAATGAGGAAGTGTTTTAAAGCTGCATTCTCTCTAGTGTCCACCAGGGGGCGACTCCTCTGGTTGTATATAAGTCTATGAGAAAATGACTCTACTTCTCTCTTTATTTATTCCCTCAGTAAACATTGTAAACATGAGTTTATGTCTCAATCTCTAGTTTCAAGTCTTCTTCAATACAGCATGATGTTCATTTAGTACATTATGGTCCATTTAGAGTCAAACAGACCATAAAGCAGGGGATGCTTTAGGGCGGGGCTACAGTGATTGACACGTAGATACCGGAGCCGTATACGGCATCTCTAAGTCACTCCTTCTCATTCCAAATATGGTCACATCTGTTCATTGGATGCAAGAAAAACAACATGGCGAACGGCAGTCCACGAACGGCAGTCCACGAACTAATGGGTGACGTCACAATGACTACGTCCACTTCTTTTATACAGTCTATGCACCTCCCTTTCCATTATATGGCTAACATGAGCCATATAATGAGTGTTGCGCTGTCTCCGTTCACTTAAATGGACACAAACACTTAAAGGAATCATGGTGTTCATGCGTTTCTTTTGATGACAGCAGTCAATATAACAACTGAACAATTATTTGAACTGTACATTGAACTAAACGTATCTGTGTGCACATTGGGGTGGAACTCCGCTGTGCACGATACAGAGAGCAGAGGAGAATTGTAAACACCAATGTGCGTTTGATTCATTGATTGCTGATGGGATGTAATGAGAATCTCATCAAATATAAAAAAATAAGTTTCCACCAAGAAGACTACCGTCCATAGCTTTAAGTAATGTGGGAGGCTGCAAACCTAGCTCTATCAAAAACACTCCTGCGTGATACATCTTGTTTCGTGTTACCGGTTCCTATATGTCCGGTATCTACCGGACCGAAATGCAACGCAGATTTCGGTGTTTCCTTTCGGTGCCTGAGCCGATTGAAATACTTTTTTTACACTACTCTGATGACTCCGTCCTAGGTTAGCTCGTCCTAGGACCAATGCTAACGATAGCATCGGTCCTCCGCTCCTCACTCATAATATTATTACAACCGGATGAGCCATGCGCGCTTAGAAACAAACCCCTCCATCAAGCTGACAAAGCTGCGGCCATGATTTATTGAAAAAAAAACAAAGAACGAGATCGGTCAAACGGCTGGCAGGCTACTAACTTCCTCCATCGACATCCGGGTACTTAGCACTGCCGCTCATAAGCACAACAACACAGGCGCGCAAAACTTTCTTCTGCCAAACGACGAATTGGCGCATTAGCGCCACCAACTGGTTAAATAAAATAAAATGAGTCAGGAGAGGTCGTATTTTTCCAGAGAAGGCAAATATGCTCATATTTCTGCAAAATAATTGCTGAAGTTTGAAGCTGCAGTGTGTGTACAGAGTGTGTGTGTGTGTGTTTTGTATTATCTATATTTATTCAAGTATACTGTAAACTGTTAACAGTTAATATATTGTTCATAGTTTGAAGTTAAAAAGTTTGAAGCTGTAGTTTGAAGCCAAGTGTTTTGTATTTATTCATATTTTAACAGTTAATATATTGTTCAGTTTGAAGAAAAAAGTATCTGTTCAAGCACCGTTTAGGCACCGGTATCGTTTTAAACGTATTGTTTTAGCACCGGTATCGGAAAAAAAACCCAAACGATACCCAACCCTAGGTACCAGTGACAGTTTGTTTCATATTCAAGAAAAGATGCCAAAGTTCTCAAATGTTAAATGTTGTCTCACAAGCAGGCTTACACAAACCTTGGCCTGAATAAAAAATTGGCAACTATTTAATCAAAAAATGTGTGACAACTGTGAATCTGACCAGATATTTGACACCGTTATGGACACATCTGGGCCACTACTAGAAGAATGTGTTTTGGTAGGTTTGATACCCAGACCTCATTTTGACCGAGACAGGGCACTTGCTGATAGACGCAGCAGCAAGGCCTTTACAACAGGCCCCTCGGTTATCGCTTGCCTGTTTAATGCTTTCAGACTTACAGTACGTCGTACTTGATGTTTCATGTGTGTCAGATGGAGAAAGTCACCCACACATACATCAATGACAGCAAATCATCCTCTCTGTTATTATCAGTTAGCCTTGGCACTGTCACACACACATTCACTGTATACCAAATGTCAGAGTGGCAAAAAGAATATGGGGAAATCTATAATCAATCACGGAGCAGTGGTAGATCAGTCTAGCACTAACACACCGTCTCCCCAAGCACCATTTCTTAAACGGAGGGCTTTCCATTATGTTTCAACCATTGATTCAATAAGGGGCTCATAATGAAGATGTATGGGAACTGCGGAACCATTTATTCAATACATCAGACTGTGTAATTCATACTTCAATCTTCATTGTAGCACTCTCAACAGTGTGCGGAGGATGAGAGCCCGAGGAGAAGCCACACCACTCATTATTTAGTGAGGAAATGGAACTCCCGATCAAACTACGCACTCCGCACTTTGTCAAGCTGTGCAGGAGGCTTGGGCGGTATCGAGGCATTATGGTATACATCGGTATTTAGAAATACCGAAGGTATGATGGTCAATACTGTCAGAACAGACGTTCCTCTTTCTATCATACAGATACGGAGATGCTGCATCAGGGTTTAAGTTGACCTCCCGTCGGGACAAAGTATCTGGGATGATGTCTTTCGAACTAAAATGTGGGATAGTTTAGATTTAAGTTATTAACTCTTCTCATCCTACCAGGTGGGGTCCCTGCAGACCACAGAGGTATACTATTGTTTCCCTTTGTTAGTGAGGGAGGTATACTTTTTGTCATATCTCAAAGGAGGTTGAAATTGTCTAACCCTAACTGAGTTTCCTGTGAAGATGGACATTTATTTTGAAAAAGATTGTATTCATGTAACGAGTGGATATCAACACATGTTGCTGTCTTTCGTATGAGAAAAATGGAGTAACTTTTCGTAGGATATCATACAAACCGCTGTGTGAGGATACGTTGTTGTATATACACACATCATACATTTGACATTAATTGTATAACTACTAATGTTTTGTGGTATTTAGTGCTTATGTGTGACAGTGAGTTTGAAGTAGCTTTATGCTGTAGCTGTAAACAGCAGTGCAGAGTGTGTACAGCCCCTTAAGCGTTGGTAGAAACACTTCAGAGGCTGTTTCTGAATGAGCAACACTCAAATCCAGTGAAGATACTGAATCCTATCTGAGAAAGGATCAAGGCTTCAATCTTAACACCATGAAACAAAAATATCAGTTTTGATATCAACAAAAATCCATCATGAGCCTCGTTTCTCTACAGGTTACCGTAGCGGAGTCCAGTGCCTTAGCGCCTACACATGTACCAACTTCAAACAGCTAGCAATTATGTATTTAAGCAAACGTTTTGAAGTCTTTCAAGTAGGGCTTGGAGATTTTAGTTTCCCAGTGCCGTGACAGTAAGATCAATGTGAGGCCAGCCACGGTGGTGCGATCAGCTCCCACCATCTCTGACCTCCATCTGGCCACGCTGCCCTCTGAGACCTTCAGCAGCAGCTAGGCAACAAGCAGGCAGCACTTTTATGGTCACAATAACACCCTTCACTTGTGATATCGCTCGGAGTAATTAAAGCTAATATGCATTATTGTATCCACCAACACAACATCATTGACTCCTGTTAATGGTGAAGATAAGGGCTGTGCTTTGGTAGAGTTTATCTAGACCGCATTCTAAAGCAAGAGACAGACCACCAATCCTCATCCCAATAGCCCGTAGATATTCTGTAAATTATTCAGAGGATACTTACTGGTTTACTGAATGAATGGCTTTAATTGAACTGAAGATGCCTTCTCTAATGTCCTGCTTCAGCGTTCCTTTGGCCTTTAAGATCTCCACAAAGTACTGTGACAAACAAGAGAGCAGAGGGAGACACAACCATGGTATTTCTCAGCATGTGTATTAATAAGCTAGAAGTGAGCTTGTCTCTGATTGGATATGCTTATGATGAAATACTTTATGATAAGGACACGCTTTCACTGATGAGAGAGCAAATGTCACACCAATATACAGCAACTTAGAGGTTAGCAGTCTCTTTCCCTACAGTCCAGACTGACTGGTAACATAACATGGTGCTGTATATCTGCATGGCTCACACCAAGGACAAGTATAGAGGCACTCACAATAAAGCGACAGCTGTGCCGGTCTCAAGTCATTTGAAGTGAAAATGGGATTAGCAAATTGAATGTGCATTAGGCCTAAAATGACTCCTAATTGGAGTGAACGGGTGGAGGGTAAGTAATTGCGTAGAAATGAGGCTGCAGTGGTGGGTGAAGAAGTGTGTTCTCTCCGCGGGGAGGAGGAGCACCATCAATGCTACCTGGAGTCTGTTCATATGTACGCCACAGTACGGTGCTTTAAAGGAGCAGTGGCACATACTCTACAGTGTTGTCTCCATGTTAGAAATGTTGCTCTGAGAATGTTTGACATGGAGACATTGTCTTTTTTCACTGCATATTTTATGTACAGTATTATACACCAAATTTACGAGGACATTTATATGTTCTTCCCTGTGTTGGGATGTAGCAGGCAGATAGTTTTGGTTTTGTGTGTTCTGGTTTTGAGATCCATCTGAGATGTATGTCTCCACCCCAATACAATGCAATTTATTTTTCACTGTGAAAACATCTTATAATGTCTGTCGTGTCAAATAGATCACGATAAGCGAACAATTATTATGAACATTTTTTCTGTCTTCATTTATTATGCAGATTACCATCTAATTGACATTTGTACATTTATTAATATAACGTAATGAAAGAAATAGCTTTGCAACGTGATTGTTGACCCTGGTAGACAGAGGGGCCATGAATGGAACATTGGGATTGAAGAGGACAGGAGAGCTCAGGGAGAGACAGATGAGGAGAGAGGAGGCCAGGAGAGGGAAGTGTACAGGTGAGGAAAGCAGGAGAGGAGAGAAAGACGGGACAAAATAACAAAATACAACTTCCAAATACAGGAAGTCTGGATGGGACCCAACCTGGGTTCAAGCATTGGTTGTACTATACTTCAAATGGTATATTTGGAGTTCTCAACTATATTCCTTCATAGTTAAGGAGAGTGGTGCGTGTCTGGTACATACAGTGGTGACCAGCTCCAGCTGTTGGCAGTAGTGTTGTTCAGTCAGCACCAACTCTCTGGCTGTTCGGCTGCGTTTCCTCTCCCAGCGGTCCCTCTGCTCCTGGATACTGGTGCCCCCGAGGGGCCCGGACGGACCAGGGGAGAAACTCATGGTCCCGGTGAGCAGGAGTACACTGCAGAGACACAAGCAAGACATCAGAGCTGGCCAGGTTCACAGACAGATAAACAGAACATTATGCCATATACCAATGGATGTACTCTCCAAGCCCGAAGCTTACCAACAAAGCAACACAACCAGTCGTGTGATATTTACTGTTATAAAGTTTTCATGCAAATGAGTAGCCTATATCTTTGTCTTTGTTGCTATTTGATAAGAGGTTAGTCTGAGGCATTGCGATGCTTTAATACGGCATCGAGCTGAAACTACCATGATGCACAATGGCCACGAGGGATTTGATAGCTGCCAAGTTGACTATTCTGTGAAACCACTACAATCCACTACGTGTCAGATATACAATCTGTTTATCCGTTGTTAATAACTAAATGAGAATCGCCTCCTAATTAGCCAGTTACTCTGAGATATGAACATATCACTTATAAAGTAATTTTGCCCCTGCAGGACACTGAACACTAGCTGACCGAGCCAATCAGAGACAAGTATTACCTGCCCGTTCCCTTCTTTTTACTTTAAGGTCAACTAACAAAGTAAAGGAACACTGATGACTTGATTAGAAGTGAAAGAATCGGTCTGAAAACTGGTCAAATTGAAATAATTAATCACATGAGTTATTAATCTAATATAAACTACTGGCAGGCTGCAGCTCCTCAAATGTGAGAATTTACTAAATGATTGAATACATCCAAATGTTTGGACTATTGGATAGCAATTTAAAGATCTGGTAACGTTCACGTACATAACACTATAGTCACAAACGATGTTACTGGCTGGTCCCTATTGCTGCAAAATAAACGTCAATCTCTCTCAAACACTGGTCTGCCCCTTAACCAGCTGACCTCCAGCCATGGACAGCAGTGTCCCCCCTGCACTCCCCCATTAGTGTCATCTGCTTTGTATTAGCAGAGCGAGCAGTGGGCAGAGAGCAGCGCTTCAGCAGCAATTAACCCGAGTACCGTCCCCGAGGAGCCTAGCGCTGTAAACAAGAGGGCCTGATCAATGCTAACCAGGGTACAGCTCTCCCACAGAGGGAGCCTCACATGGTGAGCCTCCTGTGACTGGATGATGAGCTCAACTACAGCACCATCCAACAATGCACCTGTGCAGTTTACCATGACGCCTGCTCCAACACCTCTGTGTGCACCTCAATGCAACTAGCCAGCTTTTGTTCAACTTGTTTCAATGTTATAGCGTGGTTAGATAAGACAGAGTTTAAAGTGACACACAGTTCATAGTAGGCTGATGTAGGGCCATCTGATGTCAACACGCATTGTGTTTTAAGCTGACACAACTAAAATACATTTTTCAAACTTGGCTCCACCACAAGAAACATCTACTAAGAATCGACGCAGTCAGATGTGTAGTAACTGGACTCATCATCTGTTAATAGCTGTTGAAACTGAAACTAAAAGTGCTCAGAAAAATAGGAATGTCCACATTTACAATTCCACAACGACGGCAAACTCCAACAGCTGAGGAAGATAGTTTGATATGATCGAAAACATACAGCTACGAAATGGACCTTGGGGGGACACTGGGGTGTTAACTACTGTAGCTATAAAGCTAAGCATGAATTAGCAACTTAAGATCCTATTTTGATTCATATTTATTTTAAATTGATGAAGTAATATGTGACTTAATAGTCGCATAAAACGCAGGGCTACGTAACTGAGCCAGTTTCAGGTTACTACAGTTTGCTTAAATATTTATTTTATTTGTCAAACTCAGCCCCTTCATAGTACAGCTGAGACATGAAAGGATAAAACGTGATTGTATCTAACGTCGACACCACCTTTTGTCGAAAGGGGAGTAACGCTTCCTAAGAGGATGCGATATGTAACATTTTCAACAAGAAGCTAACATTATTCGTTGCAGTAATCTAACGCTGCTTCGTGTGCGAAACAACCCGCCATATCAACATAACATGTCTACGTGGCTTATACACGGTATGCAGAAGTACGAAGAGGCTTACCTTCAGGTAACGTTCCCACTTTTGATTCAAGGCGCTCTTTTTGGTTTGAGCTTCCTACTTCCGGTATGTGATGTTGACGCGCACGCCGATTGGCTGGTCCGCAACGAGACAACAGGAAGTACCTCCCGCTCTGTGCACAGCTGGACTGACGCTGTACCAGCTCCACCCTGAACCTCACGTGACATGCTGCTTCCACTCAATGGAAAGACTGATATTTGAATTAAACCATGTTACATTTCCTTTTCCCCCAGTATGATTTAAAGACATAACTATTGGAGTGTGTAGAAGTATGTAATGTGTGTAACAGTACACAAATTAATCTTCATTATAACATAGAATAATTCTAAAAGATGTTATTTAGATCATATTTACCCTGTTAAGCAACTATGTTCCAAAGAGTGAAACATGTTTATTTCTGGTTGATATGCAGAGCTTTAGTCAAAAGAAAACTACTGTTATAATATATTTGATGTGATGTTGGTGTCAAAGTATTCAGTCCCACAATTCAGTTGCTGATCATTCTGGGTATAGCAGATATATCTAAATGTTATTTTACCATCAAGATCCCTTATCATGTGAGTTGATGTTGCGCTTTAGTGGTGGATATACCTAACAAATACAATTAGAAAGAGTAAACCCGTTAGCGAGCTGCAGCTATACGGGCCACGAGATCTGGTAATCCAGCTTTGCTTTTTACTGAGGCTCGTATATGCTGCCGACAGGAACACCACGTAATATCAATGCTATTTGTAGCTTAAAACGGTTGAGTGAACTTTTGGTACTCTTGTTTTCTTTCTCGAAACCTCCTTTAACTCATTTTCAAAGCTTCAGTCGATGTTACTGTGAAGTTGTATCTTTGTACTTTAAGATACAACTGCACTGGCAACAAGTGGTGAGAGAGAGAGAGTGCACTGGCTGATATGAAGAAAGCACAGCTCAGCAGTTTGGTGCTCATTATGAGATAAAAGTGATGCCCTCAGTAATCAGGCCATGACGCAGGAGGCTATAGCATGAAATCCATAAGGACTGAGAACTTTCAAGTGAAAGAAAAATGAAAATAGGATTTATATATAAATAGGATGCATCTTCCTCGAGCACATCAGGCTGTAGTTCACTATTGCCTGCAGCTCCACAGAGCAGCGAGAACACTGACATCTAGTGCTGATCGAGGCCAAGTCCTGCTGCAAGTCGGGGGGTTGGGGGGGTTGGAGAGTCAGCATCTCGGCTGTACACATATACTGGATATCTCTGTATCTCAGTGGTGCCAAGTTGTTTAGTGTCAAACCAGTTGTATGCATGACATGCAGCAGTGATAAACATTACAGTTACATGAAGTCAGACATAGACGCAGTAAGTATTCCTGTCTTTCACAAAATACTTATTTGATTACCATTTTTATCAGTAATATCATTTCATAATATACAGGCAAACCAATGTCCCGACCTGTTACTCTGTCTGCATGTGTTGCCCGCTGTTGGCACTGTTAGGACTGTTAGCACCATTAGCTGCAAATATCATGTCAAGTGCATATTTTTAAAGGTCTATGACAGTGATTGTCCTTTTAAAAAAGTATGATAGGTACTTTGCAAATACATGAATACAATTCTGAGGGATGTACTTTCCTTGAGAGTTTCTATTGTCTGCAGCGCTACACCTCCCTTTACTGTACTAAACCGCTACCATTCAGTGGGACGTTTATTTCACAAATTCTGATTATGAAAACAATAGAAAATGAACAAATTAATTATGATGTTTCATTATAGATAGCTCCACCTATAGCTCCACCTATAGCTCCACCTATAGCTCCACCTTCATTTACTGCAACATTAAAGTGATGAACACATGAATGCATTATAATTGTAATGCAATTACATAATATATATAATTCTCATGGGGCACATTTCTCATAATAAGAGACACTTCAAGTATATTTTCATGCTCATATTTCACTACTTTTGAAGATTCCGGATGTCATCACATATGAGTAAAATCTCTGATGTAAGAATGAAATATGATCTGCCTTTCGCCATCCTTCAGGACTGCGGTGACTAGTTTAAGTCACTGGGTGATTCAAATTGTATGTGATTTCATTTCATTTGTCAATTAATTACATATGGCTTTTGTGGAAATCAGTCCCTCCCCACTTGCTATTTTTCTCAGGTGATTTTCCACATGTGCATTCTCTGTATCTGACTGAAAGTGAAGCAGAAGTAGTGATGGCCTCCTCCCAGCAGCTCTCTGCACGGCGTCCATGTTCTGCAGGTAACCTGGCAGAGTCCAAGGAGACTGAGGCAAAACTCTGCAAATTGCTGAACATATAAAATTAATTTTTAATGAGAGGATTATTAAAATGCATGATATTGGTGGGTCCTCTCTTTATTGTTTTCAATTGTATTGTGTTTCCAGTACATTTGTTATTATAATAATTGGCCCCAAAACAGACCGGTGCAAATGAGTCCTCTTTTGCCTCGAGGCTATGGAGACATGAACGGTACAGGAGACCGGAGACAAAGGGTCCTTCTTTTTCTTTTACCTGAGGATAGGAAAATAAAAAAGTGAAAGCGTCAATAATCTACACAAGTGGAGGAGCTCTCCCAAGGTTCCGCAGCCCTTCGGTGTTTTATTCATACCAGCTATTGCCAGAGGACTCATAATTGACCTCTGCACTTTGTAAAAAAAACTTCACGAGATGAAAGAATGTGATGTTTTGTAATTCAACTTTTGAATCCCCCTCTCCCAAATCCAATTGTATTGAATTGCAACTCATGAATTATTCAACAAATAGGAGGCAAGGCTAGCTGCTGGAAGATGTTATATGAAACAAGGTTGCAAGACCAGATATCAAATGAGATGGCTCTAAAAGAAATAAAGAAAATACAAAATAAAGTCCACAACAACAAATAAAAGTCACATTAAAATAAATAGGAGCACTGTTGGACAGAAATCCTGCAAATATTACTGTCAAATTGTACTTTTTTCCACAGGATGCTGGCACTTAATGTGAAAAAATCTCTTAAGTGTTTATTGATGTGGAATCCCATTATCTACCTCTGCTGAAGGGGGCAACGGCTTCATTTATGTTGTAATGCTTCAGCACCGCCTCTTCACTAACTTCTGAGTTGTGATTAACAATGTTTTTGTCAAATGGTAATCATGGCGTCAAGTGTTGACACTTGAGTCATGCTTCTGGGCGGCTGTCAAGCACATAATCGTATCAGTTAAACTGAAGGGGAGACGCCCCAGGAGAAAGGGTGAGAGATGTCACTCGATACACCATGAAACTTCCCCTGTTCATTACTTTCATTAAGACAATGCATTTTTTGTATTACAAGTTTTCTAAACTTGTAATTGTGCAATTGAGGTTTAATGTAATGCTAAATCTACCGACGCAAGTAGACAAAGTAGTACAATAGTAGAATATTTAGATGAAGGCATTAGCATTGACAATAAATTACAAGATTTTGAATTAGAAAAAATTCCCAAAATGTAAAAACATACGAACATAAAATATATGTTTTTATTTTATCATAATAATAATGTTTTTTTAGAGTCGTTAAAGAGCAAATAGCAGAAATGTCTACTGTCTTTGGTAGCCTTGGTTGAAGCTCTCAGGCAGCCTTTGGAACCTTGCACTCCACACCTGCTGCTTTGTGTTCAGTGGAACTGTGAGCTCATTGAAGTGAAATGACCGTTTGGCCTTGGGAAAGAAAAAACGATCACTTAGAAACAAACAGCTGTACAAAACTAAGTGACACTGGAGTGGTGGAGGAACATCAAAACAGCTACGTGTTTGCAAAACCCAGCGGTTTTCATGGATAATGATGAACTGTTATGCCAATTACTGAAAGCACTGGATGCCAGGGCTTTCTGAAGAGTGTCAATGAGGTCTGCTGCTAATTGATGGTCAGGGACACTAAACTTGCTCAAAAGCTGTTGCTCAAGCATCAAACTGCAAAATGGGAGTGCATTGAATTGTTGGACAGATGAGGTCCAAGGCCCTGTTTGTGCTCTGCTCCTATGAATGAGCATCACAGTCACACCAAGCTGAGAGATGTGGTCGAGGGTGAGCACAGAAAAGAGGCATTTCCATCCTAACGTTGTCAGAAGATACTGATAATGTTACATAGCTACAACTCCCGACTGTCACATCATTGACTGTATGTGGGGGACCTGCTGACTCAGCCATTGGTTTGTGGTCTTGACTTCTTGGCTTTCACTAGCTTGTTTGTTTGCAACCAGAAGTGACACGAGAGGTTGGAGCTGAACAAGACATTTTTAATGAGACGACATTTTTACAATTTACTTTCATGAATGGAAAACACTGAAAGGGTTAAAGGGCACAAATGAAAACCCCCAGACTTGACAACATCTTGGTAGCAACCTGTCAATCACAAGGTAGCCCCGCCCTGAAGCATACCCTGCTTTATGGTCTATTGACTGTAAATGGGACCATCAGTTACAACATGAACTTCATACTGTATTGAAGACCTTCACTGAGGTATTAAATCAAGTGAGACATAGAGGGTCATCTTCTAATTGGACTTCAGATGCAATCCGAGGAGTCGCCCCTTATTACAAATACAAGTTAAAGGAACTTCCACATTGGCTCCACTTTCCACAACCAGAGGATGAGGCCAGCTATAAACGCATTGTATTGAAATAAGTAAAAGAGACTCAATACATAAAACATGTTTAATATTAATAAACTCAATATATAGTTATGAACTAAAACTATTCGTTATAAAACTAATAATAACATTAGTTGCATATTATTTAAATGCTTTGGGGCCTTTTGTAAGTTGTAAGTTATTTCACAATGATTTCATATCTAGACATCATAATACATCTACAGTTGTTTGGGGTCCTTTTAGTTGGGGCCCCCAGGTCCAGGCTGCACACCTTGTTGTAAAGTCTGCTCCCAAACCTTTAAACATAAAGTCAAGAGAGGCGACTAATGGTTCTAAGCTTCTAAGCTCCTGAAGAGGTTAGCATGCTGATAGCACCACTTCAGTCAGAAATGAGGAGTATTCTTCATTGAAGAAGAGCAAAGAACGACACTGCCGGCTTCTCTCCACGGACAAGATGTTTTTGCTTTTCTCCCGACTCGCTTCGCCGAGAGTTTGATGGACAGACGGTTCATGCAGTACAGTTTGCCGTTTGAAAGAATTCATTCAAAATGTTTTCACACACAGCTACAAAACTTTTGACCCTATTTCGTTTCCAAACATTCCATGTTTCACATGTGTACAAGCACAATAAGTCTCACATGGTTTCATGTCAATAACAGTTTGAGACCCAAAGAGGAAAAAGGAAAATATCAAAGTTCAGAAACAATTCTGAAATATGAATCAACATTGTGTTTAACAGAAGAAAAGAAAGCCCCCACCCTTCCCTCGGTATAAAGAGAAGCAGCAGTCGCCTTAAGGTCCTGTCTGCTTGATGTAATCGGCGGAAGACATCTTGTATTATTTTCAGGAACATGGTGGGCAAGGAGCTGCTTTTAGTTATCAAATCAGCTGCGAAATCATTGGTGTAAATGCTAAACAAGTCGCTGACTCAAATACGTCATCAGCGGAGTTTTGTGATTGGTCAACTCGCTCCACGAGAAAGAGTCCTTCAGATGGACGTAACCTTTGACGTGCTTGTTCCTGCGATGTGACTGCTTTCAATCACAACACAGACTCATCAATTTTCCTGAACTGTTACGAGGTCGCGAGGTGGAAAACTTGAAATGTTCCTGAACTAGTCAAAAACTGTCTGGAGGTTAGCACAGGAAGCTAGAGCCGATAAATACCTGTGACCACTGCAGAGTCTTTTGTCTTGGGAATGAATGTGGTTTGTAACCTATCCCACTGAAGGCAAAGTCCTCTGTTAATGGGTGTCAGTGGGCTTTTTGTCCAGTGGGAAAGGGGCTTTAGAAGCTGCTCTCAGAAACAACGGTGGGCGTGTCCTGATGTACGATTCAAAAACAAATCAGAAATGAGTATTTTTGAGGCCAACGGTATGAACAGAAACAGCAGAGTGACTTCCTTCTAGGGTTGATACATGTTCTCTGGGTTTGGACTGAGCAAGATTCTTTAGTTTTGGAACGTCACCCTCAGCTGAAATGATGAAGGACATAATCACAGAACATTGTCATTAGTGATCAGCAATTGATTGTGAAATTGCCTCATTTGTGCTCGTTTCTGAGCTGACAGCTGAAGTCCCATGTTGAAACAATATCATGACCGATTACGTGTTTGTCTCCACGTGTTTATAATTACACATCAGGCTCATTCTTTGGTAGTGCTAAGGGGGCCACAGATGGCAGTAATAGAGTCACCCCTTTAAATTGAAGAATTCACTTCACGCAGAGGTTGTCAATTTAAAAGGCAATCCCAGCCGCGTCTCCTGCTGCATGTGCTGTTTCAGAGGACGGCCCTTGGCAGACATGAGGGGAGCAAACACATGTGGAGAACAAGGCAGAATCTCCAGGTGTGGTCATCTTGTCTGACCTGGGGTCACAGGGAACACAAGTGAAAATCAGAAATGAAATGACATGAAAGAGATCTTTGTAAACACAGTATAACAATTCAACTTTTTTGTGCGAAAGATAAATAGCAAGCTATGTGATCAAAATGAAATACTGAAGCTTGTAACAGCAAATCATTTCAATTCCTCTGTAGAGCTGGACATGGATCACAAGCAAAACAATATTGTATTCTTGTTTATTCTCATATATTATGACGAAGGGCTCCTTTTTTCCCTTCCAGTCTTTAAAATATACCTTTCTCTCTTTCCCCACACCAGATGGCACATGAGCCCCCCCCCCCCCCACAAAAAACCCTGAAGAAATGGAAAAGTGAAATGTTATTAAGTATTCCAGTATATAAAGTAAAATAAATAATATATATGGTTCAGTTATGTGGACCATATCTTGGTAATGATTTAAACCTCCTGAAAGCCACATGACTCCGATGACAGAAACAGTATTTCTACCGAGCTGATTGTCATAAAACACTCTTCATTCTTCAGTGCACAGAAACAAAATCAAACTCTTTCTACTGTTCCAACAATCACCAACACTGGTGTGAGAGGTTGAATAGAGACTGAATGAGTAACAGACATTAAAAGAGGTAACGTACTCATTTAAAATGATAAGCTGTTTGAGATTATTTGCATTATGTGTTATATATGTTATGTTTAGCTTATATGGAATATGGAGACATGGAAATGAATCAGTGTCATATGCTCTACACGCCAAAAGTAGTAGTAGGAGTATCCTGCTGAACAAATGAAGGTAATCTTTTGCATCATATTACTATGTAGATCAAGCAAGGCTGGTCTTTGTATGAAAGAACACATCTTTAAAAGTGGAAAATAGTCTTGCAAGTAATTTGAGAAGACATTTGGTCCCAAACATACAGTTTATTTAACATTCGGAAAAATACTGATGTTGCAAGAGCAGTTATTATTTAAGTGCTGGGACAATTCAATGTGGTCCAACGCAACCTAACACTCATGTTGTTACTCAGCCTCACTTCACACGACTCCTCCCACTTCACAATGGTACTGGAGCAGAGCAAATGAAAGAAATGCAGATTAACTTCAAACTAGAGACTTTCATGTAAAGGTACAAATGTATGTTTTATGTTAATATCACAGATTTAATGATGCTACATTTACATCCTGTGAGCTTTAATTCTTTCCGTGTTGATGGTCCTCCTGTGCAGGTGAGTTGGCCCCTCAGGCTATTTTGGCAAAGCTGTAGCTTTTTGGTTCACAGTTGTTCTGCTTCACATTTTCAATGACATCCTGCGATCATCCACACATCAATATATTGTGGAATAAAGGTGAGCAGATATTAAAAGTAGCCGGCACTCCTACAAACCAGGCAAACATTGGGTTTCTCTCTGGTATCAGCTGAGGCTAATGTTTGGTAATGTTTGCCAGCCCAAAGTCAAAGTGACTATCATTTTGTAGAGTTTCAGCAAAAGGTTCTTTTATTCATATGCAGTAAATTCGACCACACTCTGCACAGTCACTGAACAGGCAGCATGCCACATCAGATGGAAATAAATCCTAAGAGCGAGTCTTTGTCGGGGAATCCTGTCCGGTCACCGCTCACTGCTGTTTGCATCGCGAGGTGCACCCCTGTCTGCCTTGCCTCAGAGTATCACCCCAAAGCTGACCCCCCATCGGGCACAGTGCCTTTAAACTCAGCAGACAACCTATTTACCCACAAATTAAAGCTCCGCACTGGTGTGGTGCAGGGATCTGCACTCGCTGAAGAGAAAACAGAGCAATTACTTGGAAAGTGAGCCGGGGGAATAGGCCTCATCCAGGGAGAAGGTGCAGCGTGTACTCAAACTTCTTTAAATACACGCAGGAGGGTGGGGAGTGGGTGGGGAGACATGTTATAAGGAGAGGGGTGGGGCGCACTCTAAAAACTTCCTCTCTGGAAGTAAATCAAAAGAGCTGCTGAAAAAAAACGGAGAGAAAAAGGGGAAAGCCTTGCAGGTTCATTACATCATGGAGAATGGAAGTTGTGTGTGTGTGTGGGTGTGTGTATGTGTGTGTGTGTGTGTGGGTGTGTGTGTGTATGTGTGTGTGTGGGTGGGTGTGTGTGTAGGTGCGTGTGTGTAGGTGCGTGTGTGGGTGTGTGTGTATGTGTGTGTAGGTGAATGTGTGTGTGTGTGAGAAGGAAGCAGGAGAAAGTCTGCAGGCAGTCAGAGATGGCCGCTCTCCAGTGGGGATTGCTTTGTTGTCTTTGTTTAGGGTGTAGATCGACAGACTTATGGGAGGGAGAGGGGGGGTTTGATTGGGTGTTTGTGGCTGTGTGTGTGTGTGTGTGTGTGTAAGTTAGAGGAAGTGCTCACTGGGAAGTTTTCTGTACAGACCCGAACCCCCATCCCACCTATCCTCAATTCGTCATCACACCTTTTCAAGGAAGCTTCCAAGAGACAGGAACTGCACAAAAACTGCTTTCCGACGTGTCTTCCCCTTTGGAGGTGTTTGCCCGTGGGGAACTCCCCAACATGGAGGCGTAGACAGGGATACCAGTCGCTGAGGGAATGGCAGAACTCGCTGTACTGGCTGGTTGAAAGAAAAAGCTGTGTTTGATAATGTTACTTTCTGTGTGTGTGTGTGTGTGTGTGTGTGTGTGTGTCTGTGCATCTCATTTTGACTTCCTCCATAGCTTGAGGGCCACTGAATACGGCGGCATGGAGCGTGGCTGTGAATAACTGCAGGTAGACCTACTGCCACATGTAATGAAATCAATCAGCTCTGGAAAAAGCCAGCCCGCTCTCATCTCCAGGGCATTAAATATTGCTGTATTGTCATCTGCATCGACCTTTTTACAGCCGACGTCATCAAACTATGTGTGAGCACGTTGGCAATGGAAGTGCCGTTTTGCCCCAGTGATCCAGAAGAGTTAGCAGCTTGCGTGAATGGTTGGCGTAGATACACAATTCAGATGAGTTTGTATTTAGATATAGATTGAGAGCTTTTAGGAGGACACCTACATGTTCTGACTGTGTTCACTAAGCCGCGATGCGTTGAGTCACCAGTTAACACAGTCACACGGTAAACCGAAACACCGGAGGCCTCTATGGCTGCAAGCTGTGTTGACTACCAGTGGACTGATGAAACATTCTCGATTTTGTAGCTCCCATTTTAAAAATCAATAATTTCAAAACTCTGAGTCTATCTTATGATATTTGAGGTTCTGTATACTGTAGTAAGCCTCTCGTGATTTTCTCACGAGTGTAACATTACATGATAGGTTTGGATATATCTGAACACTTAATATAGGGCCACTCTCTAATGTGTACCCACTAATAGAACATGTTGGAAGCTAACGCTAGAGGAACCTAGTGCGTCGTTCTCCGATGCCAAGGCGCACTGACCAAGCGGCGGCATTTGATGAGGTGGGAGTGAGAACGTGTTGGATGAAGATCAGGTGAGATAATTGAAATCTCCAGAAGAAGTCCCGGCCCCGGAACACAGACTGTCCAATCATAGCTTAGCATTGGCCAGCTCAGACCAGTGTTCACCACTCCAAAGCTCTGCTCTGTAGACTCATTCCATGATCTCAGCTTGTCTTCATGTTCAGGCTGGTTCAGTGGATTTGGTTGAACGTGGTGTATTAAAGATACTTGTTACCCAGACAGGTCTAAATATAAACCGGTGGAGCTAACATTAGCAGAGTACGTTAGCACATCATTAACTCATGCACAAAAATGAATACTTTTTTGTAAGATATCACAAGAAGAAGCGTTGTGTGAGGATACGTTGAATGAATGAATCTTGCATTGTAATACATTTGACCCATTGGCAGCTTTAGGTATCCAGCCCCCTGCAGTTCTTATCTTCATCTCAGCTTCTTTCTTGATGACAGGTGATGAGGTGGTCCACATGCGATCTGTAAGCTTTACCTTCTATTTTCATCATTTTAGTTTTAGTTGCTGAATCAGTTTGACATCCTGGATTCATACTTCAAACTATTGTAGAACCTTCTGTCTCTTTCTCTCTGAAATCACTTTTTTGTTTTTCCAAAAATTAATATTATAATATCTTATCAGAATCAGAATCAGAATCAGAATCAGAATCAGAAACATTTATTACCAAGGAAGTTTGCACCTACAAAGAATTTGTCGTGGCGGTGGTGCGTAACATTTAACAATAAACAATAACATTAAACTATCAACATTCAACACAGTGCAAGAAATATAAACATATTAAAATGAACAATAAAATATAAAATAAAGTGCACAACAAAACAGATAACAGGACTGTAAAACAAGTGAAGTGGAAGTGGAAAGTTAAAAGTGATGAGTGTGTTTAAATAAAGAAACAGGGATGTCCTGGGGAGGACAGAGTCAGTGGGGGTCCCGAGCTCTGTTAATGAGCCCGGCTGCGGACGGGAAGAAACTGTTTGTGTGGCGTGAGGTCGTGGTTCTGATGGACCTCAGCCTCCTGCCAGATGGAAGGGGCACAAACAGATCATGTCCAGGGTGGGAGGGGTCGGCTACAATCCTTCGTGCTCGCTTCATCAGGGAGTGCAGTTAGTGACAGTGTGGGCTCCATCATAGTTCTGACATCTGGACGGGGCTTAGTGAAGGGGCAATTGGATTACACTATTGAATACCAGAATGCATTTCCTTCCTTTGATCTGTCTGCTCTGCTGTCGCAGCAATATTTCAGTATTTGTATTTGTATAAGTATTTGTCCTGCACATTAATGCATGTAAAAAGCTGATGAGAAACCCACTTAGATGTGTGCATTTCTCCAGGAGGCGTCTCGATCTAATCAGCCTGATTAGAACTGTTCAGTGGAAAGATAACTGTGGACATACTGATTATTTACAGGTAGAGGAAGCATATCTCTCCATAAAACTTGCCCTGTTATAACTCAAGCAAAAGGTGCATTGACGGTGCAGCGCTAAAAAGCTTTTGTGTTTGTGTCATCTCACTTATCTGCATGTTCTCTCACCGCTCTAGATGCAGTAAATGCGTCACCGCTTGCTGTAGTGGCCTTTCCTTCCCAATCACTGCTTTTGCGTTGACTGAAATTACATATCTGCTAACCTAACTGCCCTCCATTTAGGCGCCTTTTGACAGTAATAAATTGCCTCCTGAATTGCAGCTCCATAAATGGCTGTTAAATGGAGATCAGGTGTTAGTGTGATGATGTTTTAATTGTAACTTGCGGAATGTATTAGCCGTGACCTACAGGCTTTTTGTGGCAGCTTCCATTCAAAATGTATGTGCGTTCAGACACCTTGGGCTTAGAAAGGTTAATTAACCTCTGGTGGTAGACCTTTCCTTTGCACTTAACTTGGTCTATGTCCTGATAGTGCCATTAACCTGCGCCCTAGCCTCCTAACCTCCTCTATCATTACCCACGTAAAACCCATTACATCTTTCTATTGATTTCTTTTACATACCTCTACATTTTCTGTATAGCTTTGTGGCATTCTTCGTATTACACACACATCGGAGTGAGAGGCTTTAGTAAATCAAAGTACATTAAATTAGTTTCGGGACTTTAACATTTTGATGACTAAATAATACATAAATAAAACATAATGAATAGGTTTAAGATTCTGAGCTGAGGTGTGTGAAGAATGACACTGGTGTACGTTTAAACACTGGTTGGAAAAGGTGCAGCCGAGCCTGGTTCTGGACCGTCCACATCTTAACAAGGTAAACTGATGTCTGTCCAGAAATAGTTGGAGCAATTTTTATTTCTGTGTTTGTGTATTGATTAGACAAACAAGATAAGCGTCACTCGGTAGGAGGTTGGTTTTCAAATCGAATGAAAATGAAAATCCCAACAAGTACTTTTGTCACATACACAATCAACCACGACGAGCAGTGACATTATATATACGTATATAATACTATAGAATAGTAAAAAAAAAAGTACAACATATTTTTAAAAGGATAATGAGCAGTAGGACAATGATGAGTTTCAGAAAATATACACCCATACATTACGTTACGATATACGCAATTCATGGCAGTTGAATGAATAAATATATTGATGGATTATGAGCTATGGATGGTCGGAGTCACTGGTTCAGAACTCCTCTCAGTTTTGGCCTTGAGGCAGTGATAGCACCTCCCTGGCCGCAGCAGAGAGAAGAGTCTGTTGGGTATTTTCGTCCTGCACCTCCTGGTGTGAATGTCTTGTGGGGCTGAAAGTTCCCATCGGATGGTGCGTCCAGCTGACCTCACCACCCTCTGCAGGGCCGGGTAATCCCTCTCCGTGCTGTCAGGGGGCTCTCTTCGGTGATCTCTATGAAGGGCCATGCTAGCTGTTTCCGCCTGCTTGCAGTCTTTATGCTAAGCTAGGATAAGCACTCCAGCGCCAAATAACCACAACCCAACTAAACAGTGAAGCAGGTGCTTTCAGGTCAACAGGAAGTGTCGGGCTGCAGGGCCAGCCTGGTCTCTGCAGTGAAACAGTGCCTACAAAATATCAGAGCAATGAGCAGTTATTGTCACCAACCAACAATTAATAAAACTGTGTGAATCTGCATGACTGACACATTTATAACACATTAATGTGAAAGTGAGGTGAGCAGAGACATCCAGTCCTAAACTCTCTCTCAAATTTTGCTTTATTGGCATGAAAGTTTAAAAAACAGTATTGCCAAAGCAATCTCTCTCTCTCTCTCTCTCTCAAGATGGACAAGTGCTAGTGTAAATAAAATATACATTCAATGTTAAACACAGCTTATACGCGGATATGTGAGTTCTAGTAGAAGAAGGTCAAATACTCCAGACGGGGCATTCATAGCGCTCGTTTGAACACAGTGAGAAGTATTAGAACTCTGAAGGATAGCCTTTGCCCCAGATAAATGTCACATAGTCATACAGAGAACAAGATTCAGCTGCCCGCGCCGCCTTAGAGATAAAAAGGCGCCCCGCTTATCAAGTCGGCCGGACATAACAATATGGAGTTACATCAACATGCACACACACTGATGATGCAGCGAAGGAGGATCCATCGTGAGCCAGTGTGGGCGGATATGCTCAGCGCTCCTACCAGGCCGCTGATCTGCTAAACACAGCTCCGCCTGCAACTTTGCTTTAACCAATAGGCTCCAAAAGGAGGACCTATACAAAAATGCATGCGCACTCTGTTTAAGCGCCTTTTAGCTTTCATCTGCTCCTAAAGAGTAGACTTTTTTTAGGCCCGTACACGTAAAACTGCTGGGCATAATACTTCTGTTACAAATAAACCTTATTGCTTGAATTGAGCTAAATGCCTCGACCTCAGTCTGTGCATCCGAGTTTTCTCCTCAACACTAGTCATATGTTTGTGAGTCGTAATGTTCCCACCGTCCATGCTGTGTTGAGGAATTTTATTTACAAATGTAAATGTCGATTAAATGTAATTATAAAAGCCTTAACTGATCCAACACAAAGTGACACGATATTCTTATTTTTACTGGAAACATTGGAACAAATGTCTGTATGTTTTCAACAACGAGTGTCTTTTTAACTGCAATGATTACACCTGTGCCTTAGTGTCCTTGTATTGTATTGTATTGTATATATTGTTGTTGTATTTGTGTTTTTTGATACTATATGGACTCATGAGTCTGAAATAAAAGTTGAATACTCTTTCTCTCTCTCTGTCTGAGTGGAAGGAGTGCGGAGTTGACGGAGCATGTTTGAGAGCGATAAATAGCGATATTCCGATCTTTTTCTTCACTGGGTAATGTTGGGTATGATAGTGTAGTGTAGTGTGTAGGGTTCACGGGGTTTGTGTGCACATTTAGGGGGTTTTAGGGTCTTTGTTTGTGGGTGATGGCAGTTGAACAGCGCGTGCTGGTCGGCGTGCTAAACGCCACCATGGGCCTGACCGAACTAACCAGGAAACACGGCGTGAAGATCCCGCCGCTGTTCGGGTGTTCAGTGGAAGAATGCAGCCTGGCAGTGGGGGAACTTGTCGGCCACAGTCGCGTAAAGTCTGCAGCGCGGATGAATAATGCTGTGGTCGTTTTCTTAGATAGCATCGAAACTGCGTAAGTGGTGTTGGAGTGCGGGATCGAGGTGGGCGATAATTTCCTACCCGTTTATGCTCTCAGCTCACCGGCAGTAAAAGTCACTGTGTCCAACGTTCCACCATTTATTAGAAATGATGCAATAATCAGAGAGCTGTCCAAACACGGGTAGTGTCTCCGGTTAAGAGAGTGTCTTCTGGGTTTAAATCTCCTCTGCACGTGGTGTCTCACATGAGACAGCTACTCATGATCCCCAACAACACTTTGACTATGTCATTTTTGCAAAAACTGGTGATTTTAAATGTTTCAGTTGTGGAAAAGAAAGACATCTGAGTAGAGCTTGTCCTGCGAAAAACGGTTCTCATGAAGACCAGAACCAGAAAGGTACTGAGGAGGGCAGAGGGGACAGGTGGGGTCCAAAAAGGGAGGGAGGAGAAGACAAGTGGGGTCCAGGAGGTGAGGGTGGAGGGGACAAGTAGAGCCAAGGAGGTGAGGGTGGAGGAGACAAGTAGGGCCCAGGAGGTGAGGGAAGAGGAGACAAGTGGGGCCCAGGAGGTGAGGGAAGAGGGGACAAGTGGATTACAGGAGGAAAGGGAAGTAGCAGAGGGAAGGAAAGTAGTAGAGGAAAGGAATTAATAACTTCCTGGATGAAAGATTTGGAAAATCTTTCGTCATTTTAGAGTATTTTCCAGACGCAGACAAGTTAATTAAAAGTGTTTCGGCATTACAGAGAGTGGTCGGTATGGAGACATTAGTTGAAAATAAACGTTTCCGTCTAAAGAAGCACATGGCGAGTCTCAGAAAGCTAATGAAGAGGAATGAAGGGAAGGGTTCCAAAAGGTTAAGAACCTCCAAGTGAGTCTATGATGGATGTGTTTCACTTAATCTTTCTGTTACTGGTTCTTCTAGCTGTCTACATCACCGCTCTGTTTCTTTTCTCAGTGCACAAGGTGAGGGTTGTTTTTTTAAATATTGATGAGGTGACAGGAATGTCTATTGGATGGGAATGGCTGCTACCTCAGCTCTCCTACAGGGGGAGGGTCCTAAGGCTGTAACTTCATATATCAGCTTCTGTGAGGACGGCTGTGTTCCAACAAGCACCAGGGTGAGTTACAACAACGACAAACCCTGGTTCACAGCAGAACTCAGACAGCTAAGGCTGCAAAAAGATCAGGCCTTTAAGTGTGGGGACAAGGTCTTGTACAAAGAGTCGAAATACAGGTTTAGCAAGGCAGTGAGAGACGCTAAACGACTGTACTCTGAGAAACTCCAACATCAGCTCTCAGCCAACAACTCTGCTTCTGTCTGGAGAGGTCTCAGACAGATCACCAACTACAAGCCCAAAACCCCCCACTCCATGAACGACCTCCGCCTGGCAGACGAGCTGAATGTGTACTGCTGCCGCTTTGAAAGACAATGGGACAGTCCTGACTCCATCCCCCTCAGCCCCATCAACCAGCCCCGGACCATTAGCCCCCCCTCCCCCGGCTCAGCAGGGGCCCATGCCTCTGTACCACCCATTCCAGCGCCCCCCACCACCGCCAGTGACGACTCTCTCTATTCAGGAGAGAGATGTAAACAGGCTCTTTAAAAAACAGAACCCCGCAAAGCAGCCGGCCCAGACTTGATCTCCCCCTCCACCCTAAAGCATTGTGCTGACCAGCTGTCTCCGGTGTTTACAGACATTTTCAACACCTCCCTGGAGACATGCCACGTACCAGCCTGCTTCAAGGTCTCCACCATCATCCCTGTCCCTAAAAAACCCTAAAGGATCACAGGACTTAATGACTACAGGCCCGTCGCCCTGACCTCTGTGGTCATGAAGTCTTTTGAGCGCCTTGTCCTGTCCCAACTAAAAACCCTCACCGACCCACTCCTGGACCCCCTGCAGTTCGCCTACAGAGCCAACAGGTCTGTAGATGATGCAGTCAACATGGCCCATCACTTCATCCTCCAGCATCTGGACTCCCCAGGAACCTACGCCAGGATCCTGTTTGTGGACTTCAGCTCTGCCTTCAACACCATCATCCCGTCTCTGCTGCATGATAAGCTCTCCCAGCTGCAGGTGCCCGACTCCACCTGCAAGTGGATCACAGACTTCCTGTCTGACAGGAAGCAGCACGTGAAGCTGGGAAAGCATGTCTCATCCTCCAGGACCATCAGCACCGGTTCCCCCCATGGCTGCGTTCTTTCCCCTCTTCTCTTCTCCCTGTACACCAACAGCTGCACCTCCAGTCACCAGTCCGTCAAGCTCCTGAAGTTCGCGGATGACACCACCCTCATTGGACTCATCTCTGGTGGGGATGAGTCCGCCTACAGGTGGGAGACTGACCATCTGGTGACCTGGTGCGGTCTGAACAACCTAGAGCTCAACGCTCTAAAGACAGTGGAGATGGTTGTGATTTCAGGAAGAACGTAGCCCCACCAGCCCCTATCACTGTGTGTGACTCCCCCGTCGAAGTGGTGGAGTCCTTCCGCTTCCTGGGCTCCATCATATCCCAGGACCTCAAGTGGGAGCTCAACATCAGCTCCATCACCAAGAAGGCTCAGCAGAGGATGTACTTCCTGAGGCAGCTGAAGAAGTTCAACCTGCCAAAGACAATGTTGGTGCATTTCTACAGAGCCATCATTGAGTCCATCCTCTGCTCCTCCATCACGGTCTGGTACGCTGCAGCCACAGCCAAGGACAAGGGCAGACTGCAGCGCATCATTCGCTCTGCTGAGAGGGTGATTGGCTGCAATCTGCCGTCCCTCCAGGACTTGTTCACTTTAAGAACCCTGAAGCGAGCAAGAAGGATTGTAGCTGACCCCTCTCACCCTGGACATAAACTGTTTGTGCCCCTTCCATCTGGTAGGAGGCTGAGGTCCATCAGGACCAAGACCTCACGACACATGAACAGTTTCTTCCCGTCGGCAGTTGGGCTCATTAACAGAGCCCGGGACCCCCACTGACTCTGTCATCCCCAGGACAAATTCCCACCGGACAAACTCCCCCGGACAACCCTTCTATTACGCTCGACACTTTCACACTACACTTACATCAAACTGGTTTATAGTCCTGTTACCTGTCCGCTTGTGCACTCGACTTCACTTTATTTTATATTTCACTTTATCCTATATTCCACTTTATTGTATATTTTACTTTCAATTTTACTGTAAATTTTCTGTAAATTTCTGTAAAAGTGTTTGTACTTTGCATTGCCGATTGTTGTTGATTGTTGTTATATGTTGCGCACCTCCCGTCATGTCAAATTCCTTGTATGTTCAGCATACAATGGCAATAAACGGTTTCTGATTCTGATTCTGATTCTAACTATCAATGACTTGGTTGCCTCAACCCTTTGGCACAGACTGGTAGTCCTGCCTCCACCACAGGGCCTGATAAAAGAAATCCAGAGGGCAGTTGTGGACTTCTTCTGGTCAGCACCTCACTGGCTGAGATCTCCGGTGCTGTACCTGCCGGTCCAGGAGGGAGGACAGGGCCTGGTGGACATCGCATCACCCATCACAGCCTTCAGACTGCAGACAGCTCAGAGACTGCTGTACAGTTTCGGCCTGCCATGGACTGATACTGCCTGTGTGCTGCTGAGGAGGGCCGGACGCTTAGGTTGTGACAAACTCCTGTTCCTACTTCAGCCCCAGTGGTTCTAACTGGTCTGACACAGTTCTACCAGTCCGTCTCACAGGCGTGGCAGGTCTTTACATTCCCTCAGAGAGCTGTGACGACACCACTGATCAACATCCGGTCCAGCAGGCTGCTGCTCAGGCTGGTGGAGGAGGTCTGTGCTTCCCTGCCAGAGGGAAGAGACCGTACACTATCTGACCAATGGGACAATGAAGGAGTGAGGTTGTCGAGATGGACCGAGTTGTTTGGCAGGGGATCCTCCCCAAGGGGCTGTTGGTGGTCCCTGTATAAACCCCCTGTGACTGACAAAGAACACGGAACTCTGTGAACATTTGGAGTCTGAAAGACATTCTGGTTTCAGTCAGAGACAAAGCTCTGGTTCTGAAATTATTTCTGTTTTCTTTAGTATTTAAATTTTGTTTTTTGCATCAATTCATTTTATTGTAGCTTTTGATCAACTGTAAATGGAACTTAACAAGAAATAAAGATACTCTTAAAATTCAAAAGAAATTCTGTCTCTGTCTCTCTCTCTCTGTCTCTCTATCTCTCTCTCGCTGTCTGTCTGTCTCTCTGTCTCTCTCTCTGTCTGTCTCTGTCTGTCTCTCTCTCTGTCTCTCTCTCTGTCTGTCTCTGTCTGTCTGTCTGTCTCTCTCTGTCTCTCTCTCTCGCTCTCTCTCTCTGTCTCTCTCTCTCTTTCTCTCTGTCTCTCTCTTTGCATGTGTCAGAAACACTGAAGCGCAATGAACAGGGACTCTGCTGTTGCTGTTTGCTCGGTCGCCACAGCAACAGCATTGATTAACACTTCAGTCACCAAATTAACAAAGTAAAAGCCCCGATTAATAGCAGTGCAACACTATTGCTGCTCCCTTCACATGGCAGCATGGTTCCCCATGTCAAACAGATACACTTCTGTCTCTCTGTCAGTCAACATTTCCATAGATGCTCCCGCCTTAAAGGTCTGGAGGAAAATGTGTGCTGTACTTGAGATTTCGGGTATGTTGTTTTCATTGACTTTATCTATTAATTATTAGGTAGTGTGTGGTTCATGGTTTGTGCTAAAGTTATCACTCATTTGGTGGTTGCCAAGTAACAATGAAAAAAGCCTCTCTGTCTGATCGGGAAACAGAAAGGCAGAGTGGCGAGCCTCGCGTTTTCCACCTTCAAATGGACCCATTTCACGGCAGACATTTTGACTGGTGAGAGCAGGAAATGCACAGCTGCAATTAATAAAATACATGATGGCTGCAATCCATTCACGTTGGCCAGCGCCTTGACTCTGTCATTGTGCATGCACAAGCTGACAACACTGTTAACAGCGCGTCAAAAGAAGACCACACATGATATTTTCTCTCTCTCAACTTTATTGAAGACAAACGAATGCCACGCATGTCACAGAACATTTTCAGGAAGTTTATCAGAGAGCTCCTACAAGGTGACAGTGCAACATTCAGAGGGTGCTTTGAGGATGTTATTGAGGCCTGAGACATGAGACTAAAATGGAGACAGGTGACTTTGAGGAGGAAATATTAATTGTATGTTTATGAATTCAAATAGCTGTAAAAATCCCTGTTGATTTCATGTTTTTTTTATATGTCTACACGTTTTGAATTTGAGCATATTGTTTGAGGAAGGAAAACATCCATTTCCCTCCATCCTCTCATAGACTGTGCTCTCTGAATGCTACGAAGGAATCTTGTCTAGCCTCTGGAAGTGGAGATATGTGGATAAATAAAGTGTGTTAAATCACATATTGATCCTGATAGGAGACATTGAAGGAACAACTTTTATTGAGGGACTAATCCCAGCATAGTTTTGCACAATAACTACAAACACCTGTGTGGGTATGACGGGGCTTTAATGGATCATCTTTTAAAAAGAATAAGCAAGTGAATAAAGCTGTCAAATCATTTTAATGGTAAAGTTGCATAAATTGGAAGTAAAGAAAAAGAACCACAAAAGATTGTCCGTAAAGTTACCAAACTTTCATTTTGTGTTGATTGTGGTGGTCCTGTGGACAAAAGAGGAAGTGAAAACCACTCATGTTCAGGTCTGACAGACTGCCCCGTGCAGTCCTGGTTCTGATTCTCCCGTGCCCCCCTTCCTTCCACCAATACGTCCTGGGTCTCCAGCAGCATGCTCCCAGCGGGGACTGAGGGAGAAGAGAGGAGAAGCTCTGCTCCTGGAGGAGGAGGAGATGCTGAACTCTCCTCCTCCCACTGGAGCTCCGGCTGCAGGTCTAAGGTGGCATCGAAGCCGGATCCTGATCTGTCCGCAGAGGAGTCTGCATGGGCTGAAAGACTTTCTGACTTCACCCGTATCCGACCCGGTGGCACTGATGGACGACCTTTAAGAATAACTATATAGAAATAGACAATCTTCTCTCTGATGGTCTCGTTTGCAGATACGTAGGTCATATTAGGACATGGGGCGACAGAGCCTTCTCCATAGCTGCACCCTCCCTCTGGAACTCTCTCCCCAAAAACATCCGAGATTGCACTGACCTTTCCACATTCAAATCACAAATCAAAACTCACCTGTACAAAACTGCTTTTAATGTGTGACTATTATTGTGTACTTTGTTTTTAGTGTATTGTTTTTATATATGATGATTTTAATGTAAAGTGTCTTTGAGTGTCATGAAAAGCGCTATATAAATAAAATGTATTATTATTATTATTATTATTATATTTGAGAGTTTCATAACAGTGACTTCAAGGAATGATGGTGATCATGCTGAACATAAACTAACACTGATTTCTGGAAATGTAAAACTGCTTGCAGTCACACACTGGTAACCCATTCATCGACCCCAAACTCCACCCACTGAGGTTTCAAAGCTCGACATCAGGAGTATTCAGTTAATGTTCAACGAGGTCCGGTCAGAGAGACTTTCAGCATCACAGTAATGTCTAACTTGTCCTATGATTTAGTGCCATATATATTGAAGTAGACAACAGTTGTGTTAACGCCTGTATGTAGTCAACAAAACGAGGACTGGATAAAAAAACAAAAATGACATAACAAAAAGCTTTTGCAACATCTTAAAATAAGTACTTCAGTTTACTAAAATGACGAACTGGATCGTCTTTGTCCTGCAGCTTTAAATTCAGGTAATTCAGGTGAGAAGTGATGACACCAAAAAATATTCTATTCTTGTCATTTTCTAATAAGTGAAATGTGTGAGCAGGGACTTTATCTGTGTTTTTAAACCTCTCGTTTCAGCTCTATTCTCTCTGTTCACATCATTGAACAGTGAATTCATGTCAGGATTCTGATCATATTAGGCTCTCAGATTATTATCTGTGTCTTCATTTCAGATATGAGTCGGTACGTTTGCTAAAAAGAGTTGTGCTTTGTCTCTTTAATGGTGCTTCACATCTCTGCTTTTCATAATCTCCACCTTCTCTGAGCACATGAGACATACTGGTTTTGAACTGCCCAGGGAACAATGCACATTTCAAAGTGTGTCCATTCTTGTTTAAAGACTCTCTGGTTAAGCTGTCCACATTCCTCTTTTTGGAGAACGCCATGTGTAATAACTTGTCTGACGTCACACATACTGTCCTGTTCGGTCTCCCTCCTGTTTGTGTGAGGCCCAATCCCAACCTCCACCCGTACGGCCTCACAGACTTTAAGTCCGTGAGGGTTTAGTACTGTCCCACTGTCTAAATGAGTGTTTGAGGCTCTCTGGCAGACATTTTGAGTCCTTTATGAACCCTTTCCGTAAGTCAGCATTAGATGCAGGCTTTACCCACAATTCATTGCAATGTGACGTTAAACACGGGTCACCAGTGGACACATGGAGACGTAAAAAAAAAGGTAAACAAAGAGGACGGACCACGTGTGTTCAGCCTGTCATATTAAATGTACTCAGAAACATTAAGGGTTAAAAATGGAACAAAAAGTAAACATGAAATCAGAAGATATTTATTTATTTATTCATCAAATATTTGATTTTGTCATTGAAGCTGTTTTGACAAAAACAAGTAAATAGATTATATGAAGTTACCTCTCATCTTGTGAGGAAAGAGCCTGAAGACATTCACATCAGGGAGTACAAAGTATAAAATAAATACCTACAATTGTATATCATATTCATATGTATGTCATTTTCATGGTAACGTGATATGTTGCAGCAAAGTGCTGTCCCGTTCCTATTTACACCATCTCAAGCCCTCACAGCCTCTCACACTCACACACTCACCAGGTGACTCAGTAAGTCCCTGAGGGTTCAGGGTCTGAGGGTTTATCGGGGACACTGGGACTGGGCCTGAATCTCACTCGAGTCGGGAAGTTTATCAGAATACACATATCTGATTGGCTGAGCAGCATCATGTGATGTGTTTTACAACGCATGTAATTGGTTGGTGTGTTTCTTGGACTGCTGAACGAGTACCGTAAAGGCTGGAAAAGCTGCTCCGTTTAAAATAGAAGTGCTCTGTCAAAATTGAATAATTCTCAATTATCTATCAGTTGTAGGTCCAGATACAGCCTATTAGTGACTGCCCTATAACAACTTCACGCTTCTTTCTCCTTTAGTTCTACCAGACAGGAGGCATAATTCAAATGGCCACAAGAGGTCCTTGTAACGAAACACCAGTGGCGGGCCGTGCATGTTATACCTGGGCCTGCAGCTGCTGTCCTGCAGCTGAAACACAGCTACGGTTATTATTTGTTTCATGTAAAAATGAAGCTCAACACCTATAAATACACTAACTACAGAGAATACGCCGAGTGTGTCTTCTCTCTCTCTCTGACTGCTGTGCGACGCTGCTGTGAGACTAAAATAAAATATAAACAAGCATATTAAAGCTACTGCAGATGTAAAAACAAACGCATTTAACTTACCAGAGCTGCTGTTCACTATTTAAAGACAAAGTCCATCCTCCTTTCTTTGTTAATAAAGAGTTTAATCTCACGGTTGTTCAGTACATCCGTGTGTTTTAGTTCCAGTAAGAAGTCCTTCTCCATTCATGGACGCCAGTGAAGACAGTCGAGCCGCCCTAGTGGTATTTCTTGAATACGTTTTAATGCGTTTGAGGCTGAAAATGTCCGCTCAGAGGCAGCAGATATTGGGATTGTCACCGCCCAACCAATCACATACTTGTAGGCCAGCTAGCAGCTCTGACACGTCAAAGAATACGCCCAACATGTCAAACTAAAGATCTGATTGGTTGATGTTACATGCCGTGTTGTATGTGTGTGCTCTCCCTCCGTTTTCCCTCAGTGTCGTCTCAAGTGCCACCCTCTGTCCCGAATGCAGCTGCAGCAACTGATTGGACGCGGCTGCGGACAATCGCGATTAGCGGTGGATAAGAGGAGACGAGCTCCTGAAGGACGATCTCTTGGGCAGAACACAGCAGTGAGGCTGTGCGTACGAGTCAGTGTGGCGCCGACACCCTTGAGCCGAAGCTGCATATTTGTTCCAGCCATGTGGGCTGTTGTGTTTATATCATGTCGCTTTCTGTTACCAGAAGGTAGTTTTCTTTTGCTGCCGTGCAAGCAGCTAGCCTTATGATAATAAATACTCTTTCGTTAAACCGTCATCAATTGCTCAGTCTCTCTTTCCCCAGGTAAATAACATCGTTACTCCCCGCATCCCCTAGCTGCCAAAAAGGGGAACGTAACAGTTGAACACTATGACACTCAACAATATCGTCCCCATTCACTTAAAGTGCTGTCAAATAGAGTTGAGCTCCCAGGGAAGCTGCCTTAAATGAGGGAATACATGTTCGGTATGTAAATTAGGCTAAAGGGACATAAAGCGTATAATTATAGTTTAACGGATGAAATCGAATAATCATTTTAAAGCAAGCGTGTATTACATAACAAATGTAAAGTGATTTTAACAAATATAAACCCGATAATAATAATAACATGTGTATCTGAGTATAGTGCAGACTGTTTGTGGTGAAAGTACGGAGAAAGAGGAAGTAAGCAGGGTGTTGGCTTCAAGGGATGGGGAAATAACGGCGGTTGAGAAGAGAAGACACAAAGCATAATAATGATGAAGGATGAGATCAATAATCATTTTATAAGCAAATGTGTACTAAGTAAAGTGATTAACAACTGTAACTGTGATTATGATAACTAATCTGTGTTAGAAATGTGTGAGTGTAAGAAAAGGGGAAGTACAACAGATGTTGAACACCCAGACACACGCGCAGGGCTTGATTGTGTAAGCGCCCAGACAGGGAAGTTGGGGTGATTTCCTCTTTTACACACACAAAAGTTAGGTAATTTTCGAAGCACATGCACCAAATCAATGATGTCATGTTAATCATGTGCTGAGGGAGGACGTGTTGGGGAAGAGGGGGGAGAGACGGGAGAGGCAGCCCAAAAGTGTTATAAAAGAAGTAACTTGCAAACAGCAAGACGGGATTTCTACACGAGAGCCATCCAAGTGCTCTGATGAGGAAGATATGGACGATTCGCGACTGAAGTATTTGAGGACTCCGTCTCTGCTCACGAAGAGAAAGATTGCCATTCGTGGACCAAGATTGTAAGACGGAGAGTTTCCCTCTCCCCACTGCTTGACTTTACCAACTGAACAACGGACAAACGCGGCGGCTCTAAAAAGACTTTGTACTGAGCCTTGAGAACTGCCGAATCGAACTCCGCTGTGAGAGCAGGAGGAATCCGAGGGTCTGGCCAGACCTTCGCTCCTAACAACTCCAAAATAACCTTTCATCGCACCTTTGAAATCCAGCTCCAACCGAGCCACCTCGGCATCAAAACTAATGAGTATAATCTAAGAAGAAAATTAAAGTAACGAATCAAGTATAGTATTATTTTTATGTGAGCTGTAGCTTAACACTTGCTAAATATATATAACCTGCAATAAATATCTAATATCTAATATCTATCTGCATTTAAAGTAAAATTCTCAAGTGCATTCATTTGCTTAAGTGGTAAATGTTCCTCGTGGCAAGTAAAAAGTTAAATCTATTGTATGTCTAACAACTGAGTTCTGAAAGGTTATCCTAGTGACCTATCCACTTAACAATCCCTTACGGTTTTAGATTCCCAAACGGATTTAGTTTCCCAGTGGTGGGCCGTCAGGGCCTGCTCATACATTACAGAAAACACATCCACAAACAGAATACAAAACACAGGACACAAGACCTTCACCTAGGAGAGCACTGTTCCCGTGTGATGCCAAAAGTCAACTTTGACTTATTTTACAATGCTTTTTTTGTACATAAGTTAAATATTACAAACCGTTGTATGAAGATATGTTGATCCTTTAAACCAGCGGTTCCCAAACTTTTTAGGCCACGCACCCCCTTCTAAAAAAGCAACAGAGCCTATTTATAGCCGCATACAAATCGGACTAATGAGAGAACAGTTTGCTCGCGCGTGGCGTTTGTTTACAAGATAAAAAAGACAAAAATTCGTCCTGCAGCGTGCCTTCATAAAGGTAACGGACGTACACCAAACGATTGGCCAGATTGGCCACATCTGTAGACTCGTCTACTTGCAGAGAGTAAAACTCACTCTTCTTCACGCGACCGACTAATGTAGCCAGGATGTCTTCAGACAAAGCATCGATGCGGCGACACTGTTGTTGGACGCGGGATCACGTCCAACTTGTTTGCTTCTCTCTCTCCAATCATACATTCCACCATCTCTTTAACATTTTGTTCCCTCTCCACCACCGCCTCCTTCTCCCTATTACGTGGTCAGAATACTACCACAACACGCCGCCTGTCTCCGGCAGAAATGCGCTCATCCACGCACGGGAACAACACCGAGTTGTAATATATACCTCCATAACACCCGCCACTCTTGGCTCATACCTCCCCAGCAACGAGGCACATCACCCGGTCACAATACCTCCAGAATATCCCCTGGGTGAAATCCGGGACTTGGTTTTATGGTTCCGAGTGGCGGGCGCTCACCGGTTGGCGCCGTGACGTGAGGTCTCCAGCCGCCCCCGCCGCGAGGCACCCGATCGTCAGGTCTGTCGGCTCGGAACAGGCCGCGGGTCAACAACTCGTGGGTGGCGGGGTAGAGGCGAGGCAGATCACAGAAACATAATAAAGACTAGAGTATGGCAAATATATGTTGATGAGAAACGTATTTGTAATACGTCAAACACAAACATAATCAAGGAGAAAATACGTTCATGGTAAAACGTAATTGAGAATGCATTTTAGTTTTGGGGGAACGTCATTTTTAGGAGACAGGACTGCACCATGAGACCACCATTACATTGTTCCTCTCGCGCACCCCCTAGAGGCAGCTCGCGCACCCCCACACTTTGGGAATCCCTGCTTTAAACAACTGATGCTGAAAAACACCATCATGCAACTAGACTACGTGTATAATTAATGTGAAACACATTAATAAACCCACTCAGAAATGGAATTATTGTTACTTGAAAATCAGAATAAAAAAGTAAATGTAAAAGAACCAACTTTTAAATGAACAAATTCACTAAAAATACCCCCACCATTAGAATGTCATTACATTGGATACTTACCACGCAATAAGATAATGACACATTTTAAATGAACACAGAGCATAATACGAAAATGCAAGGACATGTTTGTGGTTACTGAAGGAAGCCGGGGCTCCAAGTCAGCCGTACAGAGAGAGGCCATGTTTGGTGTTTCCTGTTCTCTAATCCCAATTAAAATCCAGGAGGAGGGAGCAACATCTCAAAAGGAAAGCTGTCCCAGAGATGGGGGTGGGATGGAGGTGGGGGTAATTGTTTTGAAGGGTATTAAGTTATCAGATTTACTTTTATCTTGATTGCATTGTTGAAGTCGTGCATAATTAATGGGGGGAGCTTATTAGGAAAAGATGATTAGGCAAATTACACAGGTGTCTGATGCATTTTTCATGATGAATTTTGCCATGACAATCCGAGATTCCCATCTGTTCTGCTCTTATCAGAATGTCACTTCGGGGGAAATCACTACGACACAATAAAATGCAAAATGCAGGCTGGCAAAAAAGAGGAAATAAAAGTAAAGCGAGACTTAAGGGTTTGTGCTGAAATAAACATAAACAGGGAATAGTCATTTTAGAGACATTCTCATCATCAGCAAGCTTTTTCCAATTGGGACATAATAGGCTGCTTCATTTTGATAGACATTGGGAATTTAATGATTACAGCGCACGCAAAAAAAAAAAAAAAAAGTCTTAGTCCTTCAAAATGATGTGTGGTCCAAGCTCATTCACTATATGTAGGACATTACTGTAGGTATAATTAAGACTCAACTTTCATTGGGTCTTTAATAGTGGAAGGATGAAAAAGCCCAGCAGTATTTCCCAGCACTGTTTATCACTCCCTAAGCACAGCCTTCTCTGCTCTCTGCTTTTCTTTGGAAGCCTTTCTATTAAGCGCTGATACTGACGCTTAGACCTTCACTTTAACTGAGCGGTCTTTCAAATGCCTCTCTTAAAAGCAGTCACAACATGAGTAGCTCTGACCTGGGTTTTGGTTTTTAATTACACTTTGACACGTTCTGAATAGTTCCCCACGTTTTCATAAACAGAACTTTGATGCAATGAGGCAAATTAGACATTTAGCCAAGCACTTACACTTGGAGCATTTGTCCAAGTTTAATCGCTGCAATCATTCTGCTAATCAAACTATAGGCAGTGAGTCATGGCAACCAGAGCAAAGTGAGGCAAGAAACTATGAAACTCATAATACTGAGCGTGTCTGCAGACTTGGAGCATTCTCGCCTTCCTTTCCAATGATCAAACCTCATCAGCTCTTGCATTATTGAAAGGAAAACTCTTCTTGGCTCAGTGTGACCACCGTGTCTTATTTTGGTGTGGTCCTCTCCCGCTCGCCTTTATTTTGGTTCCCTAAGGACTACTTCAAGGCCCCCTCAGATCATTAGTCTCTCAGGCGGTTGGGTTTTCACCTCTCACACCTGTGAACCGTCTTCATAAATTCCACCTTCCCACAAGAAAATCAGCAATGCTGTTTGTGCTTCTTTCATCTCAGCCTTTCCTCTAGCTGTTGGTTGCTGCTCATTTGTCCGACGACTGAACCGACCCGCTCTAACTCCCAGCTCGTCAAAACACCGGCGCTTCTTCAGTGGCCCTTCGGCATCTGATAGCCACGCACCATGGCTTCGCTCAGAACAACTGCGAGAAAGCCTTCTTGGTGGTGGTCAGGGTGGATGGATGGGTCAAACAAACAGACTTTAACCCAGGAGACCGCTGTTTGTGTTCCGTGTGAAACCAAGTCAACGTTGACTCATGTTAGCTTACTGTTGATAGGTAACTTACATATACCTAACTATGCTGCATACATAAGTTACGTAGCAAGCGTAATAATTGAATGTAACACATTTACTTATTTTAACTCAAACCACAATCTAAACCTAACCAAGTACTTGTATTGCATAACTAAGTAAACCTACTTTGAAGTATATCTTGAAAAGACACTTCATGCATGTCGAGCAAAAACTGATAATTTCCTGTGAACATGAAAGTTTATTTTGAAAAGACGCTGTATGCATGTAACGAGCGTTAAACAGTACGTTTCCTGTGAACACTGAAGTTTATTTTGAAAAGACACAATGCATGAACCTTCCAGTGCCTTGTATGGCAGCTGTGTGGTATTGCTTTGTGGTATTTTTTAATGAACCCTAAAATCACTCCACAGTCATAGCACAACAGGTTTGTGGTCTGTCCAAGCTAATTTTACTTAGCAGGCCAGCATAAAATGAGGTCTGAGTACAGAATTTCAAACAAAATTCAGATTTTCGGAACCAGATATTGCGCTGCTCTATTCTAATTTTATATATTATATAACTACATATTAACTATATATTCACTTGCTTTACCACTAAGAGTGTTCAATACATCGCAATAAAGCAGTTTGCAATAATTTTCAGTCATGTTCAGTTATTTCCAGATGTCATATGTCTCATCCTTGAAAAAAATCTGCTGTGACTCAGTGTCTATGTGGGATTTTTAAGGCCTATGATTGGTGGATTTAGTCGTATGACATGTTGTTAGGTCGGTAATAGTCCATTGAAAGCCGTCAGGGGTGTTATTTGGAACGTTGAGGGCGATTAGTCAGTACAAATCTTGATAAAGGGAGCTCGACCCCCATGTGTAAAACAAGTTAGTCCAGTCGAAAGATCTGCCCCGTTTTCACATGGAACGTCTCAGCGCATTGATTCCAATGCAGGGAGATGGAGCAGGAATTGCACTTCAGAGCTGTACCAACTTTCAATGGATTAACTGTTTTTTTCCGGACGAAAATCGCCAAAAGGTATGGAGGTTTTCAATTTTATTTCTGCAGAGCAGTGTGAGCTTTCTTGGGCTGTGTGCTGTAAGTTTTGAATGCTTTGTCGGAGGTCAGTTTGGACACGCTGGTTCGACGCTGGTTCGACGCCGTTTCGAGCGCTCATGCGGAATGATGTATCCTTCCACCTTGGTCGAAGACGGATTTGTGATGAAAGATGAATTTTGGGTGCATAGCTGGCGGATTTTTTGGCGAAAAATCCTGATATTGTGATAAATCTTCTAGTGTATTGAATTACTTTGTGTATAACTGTGTATAATTGCTTAAAAAGGCTTGCATGACGATTTTGCCCGGACTATTTTTTTTTCCCGATATTTTACATGTATGGACCAATTTTCATATTTCTTGATGAAAAGTCCATTCGGGAACCGGTACCAGAACCCCAATTGGGGCACGCTCGGGCTATAGAGGTCTATAGTGCTTTTATTATCTGCTCTTCTACAATGGTGCACTTTGACCAGTCGGGACAAGTCGGGCAGTCAGGGTCAGGAAATAGGTAAGTATGGAAAAGCACAATCCAATGGAACTGGCATGGCTAGGAGGCTAACAATCGCCTTCCACTGTATACACACACAAACATATTTTGCACTTGGTAAATAGACTTTTGTACAGCACCTTTCTAGCCTTCCCACCACTCACAGCACTGTTCGCTACATGTCATCATTCACCCATTCACACCCATTCATACAATGATGCAGAGGCTACCATGCAAGGTGCCACCTGCCCATCAGGACCTTCAACTAATCCACATTCATATACCAATGGCACAGCATTTGGAAGCAATTTGGGGTTCCGTGTCTTGCCCAAGGCCACTTTGACATGAAGACTGTAGGAGCCGGGGATCGATCCTCCAATCTTACAATTGGAAGACGGCACGTCCTAGGTGGTCCGGAGGTCAATCCCTCTCCGTCTCTTAAAATTGGCTGGACATCTGAGAGCCTAAGGACAATTTCAAAAGATTCAACACATGTAAACTGATCAAAGTAAGTGTATTCAAATCAGGATTTTCTGTTGTTTTTTGTACCTGTCAGATTTTGCATGCAGTAAGTTGAATCACAGTTGAATACTATCATTGGCTCCATTGAATTACAAATATTGTGGCTCATTCTTAAATATAAATTTGAATAGTCGTCTTCAACCACTATAGCATGACGGAAATAGACTATGATGCCTCTGTACTGGCCACTTAGTAGACCCTCATCTCCCTGCATTCCTTTTGGTCAGTCAGGGAGTTAGAATGTGAGGGTCTCGGTGTGCTTGGGATTAATCAAGCATCTGGAAGGGAAGGGGACAAACTGTCAGGACTCTTTGGCCTGCCAGGTGGCCTCCTGGCCATTCCGGATTCCCTCCAAGTCACATTGGATAATGTTGCAGTGGGAATGATGATGAGGAGGGTGACAGATCAAGAGAAGTTTGAAGGATGGCTGAGTGGACAGTCGTGTGACCTGAGAGGAGAAATTGGATTTGGCTCCTGTCTCCTGGCGCTGGCAGAGAGGGTGGCTACAAGCTTGGTAAACTACCCCGTTACACACACACACACACACACACACACACACACACACACACACACACACACACACACACATTCATGCACCTCCCCTCCACGCCATTTCCATTTCATTTTCCGCAAAGCATGAAATTAAAGCTATTTATAACCTGGCTGATAATTACATTATACTTATTCCATCACGATTAGGTTTCTGGTTTTTATGATACAATGTCACAGTATTAATTAAACCGTCTCTGGCAGCCTGCTTGGCCAGCCATCCTGTTTATTCACTCCTCACGTGCTCCGAGAGCAACTCAGGACCGACGCGTCCACCTGATGACACCCTTTGCTAAAGCCTCTGATTGACAGCACCGTCGCCACCGCGCCGCTTGTGATTACACTGGTAATCTGAACAATTTGACTTGGACACATCCTCCATTTGATTGTGAGCCTTAAGGGTGGATGTGATGAAGTTTGACACAGATGGATTATCTCACCTTTAAAATGTCTCAGTGTCTGTTTAATGGCTAATTACATTATCAAAGCAAAACCCAGACTGGTGCAAGTCCTCCGCCACCTTGGAGGAATTAATGATTGAATTATGAATCAGAAATCCCCCAAGGGGAGTAAAAGAAAGTTGAGATCTAATGTTAACAGTGATACTTTGGAAGAAGAAAAAATGAATGTGAAAATGTACCCTCTAGGTATTGTGCACCGAGACCTAACTTACGGGTAAGAAAGAAGAAGTTGGTGAATTATTTAACAGTGATATATGCTCAATAATAAATAGCCAATAAATAAAATATACAAGCTTGTCTTGATTAAGGTGTGTGTATTCCCCTCCCCTGGCGCCGACAGGCCTTTGATTCATGTATCTGTGTTTGTGCAGTCCTCCTTCCTCCTCATATTCAACATTTCCACTTTGTGTAGCACACTTGAAAAGGCATTGGTTCTTGGCTGGAGGGATGTTGTATAGAGAGGAGCCAGAGGAACGCCTTGCCTATGGCTCTGGCTCAGGGCATAGTTAGAAGTCGGGACCACCCTGGATGCTCATTCATGTTTCATTGTGGAGGGAGAGACTATGAGTGTAAATGTGTCCCACTTGAGTGAATTGTGGTTATGGCAACAGAAAATTGTGGAGACCAGTAATTAATACCTTGCGGATATTTCTCTCTTTTTCTTCCCTCTGTTGATCGATTAAATCATGCAAAACATTCCTAATTATAAGACTCCCCACAGGATGATTTGTGTCTCAGAGCCGACTGCAAATGTCATGGAAGAGTGTTTGTGGCACCAGCATTGACTCTTAACTCTGCTGGAGACAGATGGGATTGAACTTTGTATGCAGCCCTTCTTCCAAACAAGCCGCCAGCCAGGCCATCTAAACCAGTGTTGGAGCCATTTATCACTGTGCTGATATTGGCCTTTCAATAAAACTCACGTAGCGGCCAGTCAGTGTGGCCCACCGGAACTGATATGATAGTGGACACGAGGACAGGACTTCACCTAACTGCCTCAGAGGTGTCAGTCTGTAAAAGCTGTAATGAAACATGCGTCACTATTCATTAAAGATCAAACAACACAAACCCAGAAGCAACCCTGTCTGCTAAACATGATGTCTACATACTACAAATATGTGCAGTTTGAAGAAGAAATGTAACGCAACCCAGATTACATGTTTTATCTGCATAATAAGGCAGCATTCTTAATGAACACATCTGCATATCTGCTCAGTATAGCAATTGTGCTTCCTGAAACTGTATTTGGAAAACCATTAGTCTTACATGGAGGTAATTATAGGAGACAGGGTTACCAGAAGATAAACGGTCCTTTCACACATGCACTGCAACACTGAATTTATCTAGACATTACACGGAGGAGCTGTATGTGACAACGTAAATGTCCAAATCAGTTGGACCTGACATTAAAAGGACTTTACACTGCCAGTTCCTGAGTTGAAAGTCTATGTAATGAGCGATTGATCCCACGCGTAAATAGAGCGACTAACTGTCTGGACAATTCACAGCGGGCAAGAGGCCATGTTGATGACGCTTCCATGCAACTTGTGCAAAACTGGAAGAATACAAACATGTGAAGAAAAAGGGTCATTGACACAAAGATGCCAACAAAATGTCTAATTGGAGGATATGGGAGCGTCTTTGGGTTATGGTCAATGCTGAGATCGTCAGACAAATTCAAGGAACAGCAGGAGACTCAGTTATTTATTTATTTTCCAAATTATGAAACGGCTACATGACCACGCAGTCATCCACGCCATTTCCCGCCTCCTGCACGCTCCATCCCTTACCTAAACAAAACTGCGGTTCAATGACTCGAGTTTGGCATTTTGGCAGACGCCATCTTGCTTTTTTGCAACCAGAAGTGACAAAGAGGGTGGAGCTTAGCACAACCAAACACTGAATACGACATTTTAAGCTGACCAAAAATGTTAAGGGTTATGGTCTGTTTGACTCTAAATGGACCATAATGTACTAAATGAACATCATGCTGTTTTGAAGAAGACTTCAAACTAGAGATTGAGACCATAAACTCATGTTTACAATGTTTACTGAGGTAATAAATCAAGAGAGAAGTAGGGTTATTTTCTCTGTCGTCCCCTGCTGACCACATTGGCTTCACTTTTCCGACCCAGAGGTTGCCGCCTGGTCCAGACCGGCGGAAGAGTAGCACCGGAAGAGTAGCACCCACCCTCTGGTTCCCCCGCAGGATAACACTGTTAGCTCTGCCAGCACTTTTGTCACTGTTTGCAGTGTTAGCGCTGTTAGCACCGTTAGCTGCAAGTCACTGACACAGCCTTCACTATGTTGAGATAAATGCCTTGTCTCATCCCCGGACTGTTAAAGATTTCCCTTGTTTCCCAGAAGGCCTTTCAACCAAATCCACCTCTGAAGATAAGAGGACCAGAGAGATGTCAACCAAAAGCACTGATCAAGCTGTGTGAGTGAGACGAAATGTTGCCTTGTGCACTATGGTAGTGTACTAGAATTCAACTTCTAAATGAAATGAAGTGTTGATCTATGGCCTTTGTTTTTTGGACTTCAGGATGCCTTCATGCTCTCAGCTGATATGTATGGACTGTGTGCCTGCTTATAAATATGCTGGTCACACCTCCAGCTGAGGAGACAGCAAACTAAAGGGTAAATGTAAAGTGTAAATAGTACACGTGGCCTTTAAAACAATGTTAAGGTGAGAGCGGCAGTGCTCCTCAAGACCAGGACACTAAAGGTTGCACACCTCTCTGTTGGCAGAGCCCTCATAGTTCTGACAGTCCCTCAACACGCCACTCTCCCAGTGGCAAAGCAAAACACCACAAAAGGTTTGGGGAAGTGCTACGTCTGACCTTTTCTCATCTGCTCAGATGTGTGTGTGTGTGTGTGTGTGTGTGTGTGTGTGTGTGTGTGTGTGTGTGTGTGTGAGTTGGTGATTGTTGGCTGTGGGTGATAAGTACAAGTTTAAGGGTGAATGGCCCTCTGAGGTGGGGCTTTGTTGGCAATGTTTTCTTGTGTCGACACTGGGGGTTAATTACCAACAATAGCTGCCTGACCTTCTCAAAGGTCTACGTGTGAACTGCTGTAGATGTTCGTAAAGCACCCTGCAGGACTGTGGGTGGTAAATCCATGTCTCATCACCTGCAACCAGTAGGCAACTGGGTTTGAGATGTAATGGTTCATACCGCCCACCTGGGAACAATCCCCCCCTGAGACTGAGAGCAGAGGTATATATGTTCGGCTCGACTTGACTCAACCCTCTTTTGGTACCAGGTCCTGTTCTTTTTTTTTTTCCATCGCGGATTGTACTTCCTCAGTGTATGGGCATTTCACATCAGTCACATCAGTGTTTTATATATACTGTATATATTTAGAGCAAGTTATTGCTCTAAATAACTCTGGACGGATGCAGTGAATTTCTTCTCTGGGAAGAAGTACATTTTGGCATAGTCTAGTATCAGACCTTGGAACCACTGCCCACATCTCACATCTGTTCTGTAAAACTGATTCTGTAATTAGTTCAAAAGTTGTTTCAGGAGAAACCTCCTGAGTTTTCTAGGCAGGATTCAGAGTGGGGATGTCATCTTCCTGTACCACAGCTATAAAATTGACTACTATAAATCTACTACATCCATAAAAAACTGCAACAGAACAATACTGACAAGCATGCATGAGATGAACGCAGCTGTAAGTTAAATTGGTTTACAGAAACAATGAGATGAAGAGTACAGCCATGCTGCGATCCGTGTGACATATCATATCGTCTGCCCATGTTCATGACTGCATGGACCTTCCACCTGCAGCCCATAATGTATTACTGTGTGGACTGTAGGTACTGCATGCAAACACACAATGTAGTAAAGACACTAGGTTTACATTGGACACGGCAGCACCTAAAGTGCTGTGCTAAGTCAACTCTGTTCACACCAGAAGCACATTTCTCCACACCGGTCAACAAGCAGGTCTGCTCCTCTTGTGTTTTCTTCTGTCTGCTTGTACGTGACTCTGGTGTGTGTGTGTGTGTATGTGTCTGCATTCGCTCTGTTTAGACACCATTAAGAAATACCTGGAATAAGTACATCATTTGAAAGCTACAATCACAAACAGTAGTCACACTAGGCTCTTACTAACAACTGTAGTGGATGGATTTTGAGATGGGGGGGGGGGGGGGGGGCATCGCAGGATTTGAAACTTCGAGAGCGGTAGGGAGAGAGGAGAGGAGAGTCAAAAGCGTGTGGTGCATGTTTTATCATTTATCAGAATGGGATCATTTATATTATACATAACATGGTATTCATATGATACTGATAATCTATCATGAAGGTATCATAGATTTTCAGTGTGTTTTCTCTTGCAGGTGATCAGACACCTCAGCTGTTGCTGAAATTGCGATTCAGGCGCGTCCTGTGTGCACAACATTTTGAATTCATGCTGGTGCCTGATGAAAAGTTATTGAATCACTGAAGTGAGATATTTTACAAAATCGAAATGTAAGGCAAGTTGTGGAGGAAAGCAATCAACCCGCACCCAACGGCCACATCCTCCGGATGGGCACGCCCACTAACAACGCTGCAAGCCGCAGAACTGGGAGCCAAGCAATCGTCCGGTTCCGAGCGGCTACACGCTCTCGTAAGTAACAAAACATGACATGCTTTTGCTGCTAAAGGAAATGTCAGGAGGTCACAGAGGTCCGTGAGATTCATCCTCAATATGAGTATGTGTTCCAAATGTAACGACAATCTATCCAAAGGTTGTTGAGATATTCTAGTCTGAGCCAAAGGGGCCACCGTCGCCATCCCCAGAGCCATGCTGCCTTTTCATGTGTTTTTTTCTTACCTGCTGGTAAATAAAGTAGAACATCCAATCATTTGGTTCTAATAGCTCCATCCAGGAACTGCCAGAAGTCCTATTTTTAAAAGGCTGTACCTTTACTTTCATTAGTGCATATACAGCCACCCTTTGCCACAACGGCCCTCCCTATTGTACTGTATGCTATTCACCTTCCATTTGGAGCCCATGCTCTAAAGGAGACAATAGAGCAATTCTGCAGCAAGAGCAGGTAATCTTTATGGAAACAATGGGAGCCAGTTGGTGGGGGGGGGGTTTCACATGGTAATAAGTGGACAAACCCGAGAGCAATTAACTCTGTTGTAATCCCATTGAGTTCAATCAAATGAAGCAAGTAGTACTTTGAGAATAAAGGGAGAAATAAGGAGCAAAAGGAAATGAACGACTTTGAGTGCGGCACCTGTAGAAACGGATGCAGGGGACAGCTTCAACAAATGAACCATTTCAGGCACTCAGGAGGCATTTGAACCTGGGTGAAATGCTCACAGAGGAGAGGGAATTTAATCAGGCCGGCTCGCTTTAGGGCTCTAGTCATGGAACAGTTTGACTCAAGTTCAATAGAAGACTTTGCATCGAGGAAATGTAAGCAAACTTGACGGCTGAAATGTTAGATTTTGGTGGAACCACTTCTTTATGAATCCTTTCTGGTCTTAAAGTGATCTATGAACGCACCCAAATGACTCCAAATCCATAAGTTGCACAACTGTTTTAATCAATGAGAAAGCATTCATAGTTCCAGAAAACTGGTCAGCACTGCTGACACACAATAAGAGCATTTACCAAGTCTATCCAGAAAAAGCCGAATTCTACAGCATTAAAGTGTCATATGAGACATATTCTGGGGTTATCAGTTTCCCCAGAGCAGAAGAAATCCAAATCCAACTATGGATTTAGTGTTTATTGAAATGAGATGCTGACAGGACATTTGAATATGTGACCCTCTGTCATATAAAGCATTCCCATAAGGGGAGGGGTCAAAGGTAATCATTGTACGGGGCAAGACATTGTGACACGCTTATTGACCAGAGGGTCTGCTGGAGACATGTATATAATGAAAAATCAAAGTGTTTTCAGCATTTGTTTTCTTTGAAATTGAGAACAGAATGATCTTCAGATCAATACAAATCCAAAAGAGTCTTTGTTAGTGAGCTTTGACCATGCAGGCCAAAGAATATTTAAATCTGTTTTTACAGCATTCAAATATAAGCTACTAATAGTATATTGATTAATGTATGAATTACATTAGTTTTGAACCCAAACTAGTCAAATAATTGTGGAAGTTTATTCTTGACTTTGGCTCTTTTTTCAAAGCACATTATTGCTCTAAAACTGCAGATGTTCTTTTTTAAATGAATTACCTAATAACACAAAATGTTTAATGGTAGGTCAATCACAAGTATTTACAGTTGAAAGGCAGCTTTTGAGAACCACAATATAATGTAATAATCCATTACTATACTATCCTGCTTATCTATCTAAATACAGTTGTCTAGTAATATTACATCATATTTTATGTAAACCTTTTAAAGTAAAATATCCTCTCCGGCGATGGTATAATAAACATTGTCTTTGCTAACACTGAGATGACATTGTGCTGGATCATCAGAAGTCGCCCTGTAGCAGAGTGTCACCAGTGTTTCCAGTAAGAGCAGTGAAGCAACGGAGAAGGACAGAGACTGTTGAACAAGGTTACAAGGCCATGGTCGACAGAGCAGATAGTATTGATAATATGGGAAATGTGATCGCCTTTAGTCTGCACTTTTTCATTTGGGGAAGAGAGGGCAAGGGAGATAGAGAAATCAGAGGTAAGACTGGGGGGGGGGGGGGGTGTAAGGGATCCTGCCGGTCTCTTAGCGTCTTGCTGTATCCTCCTGTAGTCTGCTGCTGTAATCAGTGAAGCAGCGACAGCCATCCTGTCTAACTGCTGCTTGGCTGCCACTCCACAGCCTATTGATGGGAGTTCAGGGCGGCCCAGACCAGCACTTTGTTATCTGGAGTCGGGCCGTCTGTCCGGTTCACATCCAAAAATGGGAAACTCTTGAATCCGAGATGGGGACCGGGGTAAAGGCCTTGCTTTGTGTATCATATCAACTAATTGATAACACAATATTACATAAAGTGAAGACTTGGAAAGTGGAACCAGGTTTTAAACCAGACAGATCAATGACACTCACATATGGGCTCAGTGGTATTGGGACTAATGGAAGGTTCCACTTGTCTGCTTGCTGTTAAAGCAAGGGCTGGTTACTGTTATGGTTATGTGAGTACTAACAATAGCCATGTTGGTTGTTTACATTCATCATAAGGATTTTGGGAGAGTGGCCATGGAGGTCAGTGTGGCGACTTTCATGCTAAATTTAGCAACTTTTTGATCTTGTGCTGATAGCTACCTTAGTTGGCAACACTGTGCTGGTTTTTCCGTTGGATCATTTTCAGCGTACTCTGGTTGTTTTCTCAAGATTACCAACTCTAGCTTTAAAAGAACATATTGCTATTTGACCAAACACAATTATCCCATTTACGACAATGAAATACAATATATAAGTCCAGTAAGAGTAAAAGATTCATGTTTAAAGGCTTATCAGATGCACAACAATGAAACATACAGACCTGGATTTTACACCTCACATTTTACAACAAAGTTCGCATAGCAGCAATAATTGTATAATTATTCACAACAGTCACAAGGTAAATATGCAGTTCAAGTGACTCCATGAATATGTGCTTGCATGTATGTGATTGGCCAATGCACCACCTTCACGAATTATGTTGTGTTGTTGCAAAGGTTCGGCAGCTGCTGCTTGCGTGGTCTCCTAAAAATTAGGTTCCCATACAAGGAAACTGCATTGTCAATTACGTTCCGAGGAAAACACATGTTCTACTTGATTACGTTTGTTTTTGACATATCACAAAAACCTTTCTGATCAAAGTCCACGTAGGGAGGAGGTCGGTGGAGATCGATGGGTAGAACAAACACAGGACCTTCACCCAGGACACTGTTGTTCGTGTGAAACAAAAAGTCACCGTTGACTTATTTTTTTACTTTAAAGGTTACATGTAGCTTAATTTACATTGAAAACATACCTCTCTAAGCCAAAGCATTATCTTTTACTCAACCTAACTAAGTAGGTTTGTTGGCTTGACATAGTTTTGTTTTGTTTCCCTCGAAATGTAATTGGAATTGCGGTTAAGTTGCACGTGAACGTAATTTTGTCAGGAAATCACCAGAAGTCTGTTTCATTCATCCTCTGGGGACCATTAGTGTCTGCAAAAAACGTATCGTCAATCCATTTAATCGTTACCATTACCATCCCTAGAGCTATAATGGTAGCGTGGCTAAACACAATAGAAATGCATTCCTCGTGATCTGGGGCTCTATTAATTCAATTCAGTTCAATTTATTTTGTATAGCCCAAAATCACAAATCACAAATTTGCCTCAAAGGGCTTTACAATCTATACACATGCGTCCTCCTCTGTCCCGGGACCCTCACATCAGAACAGGAAACAGTAACAGTAACAAGTCTAACAGCAGTGGCTGAGTTGGTAAAACCTCCTGAAAATAACGGGAGTCCTAAGTGTCTGAGGGTCGGTAGCCCCAGCCTTTGCCGTGTGTCCCGCACCCTTGGCAGTAGTCTGCACCGGTCGTCTGCATTGTCATTTTAGTATCGTGACAAATTTTCATGCTCAGTGAAATTAATAGAAACCAGTGGAAATTGAAATAAATGGAAAACAATGGTTGCCTTGAAGGTACAGTAGATAAGCCATATTTAATAAATGTCATAGTAGGATTTGGAATATGTGTGTCCATAATGCAATGCAAAAAAATGTTTTCACTTTTTCTATCACTGCCCTAGAAACTGGACTATCGCGGCATCCCTGGGTCCACACACCCAGTTAGCTTCACTTTCAACATGGCTGCACTAAAGCTTAAGTAATGAGGCCCAATTTGACCCAATTAGGTGGTGTTCGTGTTGATGGTTATTGAGTGCGAGTGTGTGTGTGTCGTTTGTCTTGCTGGCCATTCCTCCGGGACTCCCCGAGGCCACAGTGTGGGTAATTAGGGTTCATGTGAGAGGGTTAACCCACCTCAGTGGGCGCAAGAGAGCAAGACAGCTCACTGCTGCACCTCGCTTTTGATGTCTGGCCAGCTCTTTCTCCCCACTATCTACCTGAATGTCAACCAATTGGGACAGTGCAAGGGCTTGACATTATGTCTGCGGGTTATCATTATATGTATTTTTTTTCCACCTGATCGATTGGCTCTGGTCTGCAGTGGTGCTTCTGGGGGTAACTGTCACTGCTAGTTAGGGATTGACCAGTGGGTATCATTAAGAGCAAGAGCGCCTGCTTGGGGGAGGCTTTGTTGTGGGGAGGGGTTGTGAAGAAGCCAAGCCTTTCTCTTTTAGCCTCCTGGACTTAGTTGACCTTTCACTTAGGGAGCAGCTGGAGCTGAGAGATATTTAATTGAATGGAGTCTTCAGATGTATTTTGGAGGGAGCAGAGGAGATGCCGCCTTCTCAAGACCGAGCGAGAGTGGGGAGACAGAGACGGAGAGCGCGGGGAGGGAGAGTTTGCTTGACCTTCAAAGCCTAATTGATAGGCTTTTCATAGACCTTGTTTGAGATGTGCGTGGTCCCTGTTGTTCAGCAGACCCTTACAACTCCTCCAGAAGTACAAAGTCAACTGCAGGTAGGGAGCCCCCAGTGGCCCGCCGCAATCAATAGCCGCCGGCTCGGCTAACGAGAGCTGCAGTCACTCTTCAGCTTTCACAGGCCCCATTAACAGCCAGCGCCCGGCCTAATTCCACAGCCTGCACTCATTAATGTGGAGAAATACGGGGCAGCAGCAACATTATGAAACCGCCTGGAGAATAACTGATCTTCGCACCCGGCAAAATAAGTCAAAATACAACAGCAAGATGAGGCATTTGGTGCTTGATTGATTCGGAGAAAGTCGAGTTAACAAACGAGGGGATGCATCAAAAGAAAAGCAGCCTTGCGGTGCTCGGCGCCTCACTCTACACACAGTATTTCTCCCGACATCTCTTTCTTTCTCCATCCCTGTTTATTTTAGCTTTGCTAAATTTTGATAAAAAAACATTGCAACACAGGAGGCTAAAACAGATTAATGGCAATTCAATCTTCACGCCGTGGAGCCACGAGATAAAAGGCTGAAGCTTAGTGTCTGTCGGCGACAGGGGAAGTTCAGGAAGAGGAGGAAGCTCTGGCCTTATTGTCTTTGAAAAGTGATGTAATTAGAGCCCCCTCCACCTCCTTCCTCCATCACTCGGAGCCAGCAGAGATATGCAGCTCCGGCGAAGGCAGCGGCCTTGGACGCACAGAAAAAGATTTCTGAGGGATCATGTACGGAGATCAACTGATAAGCAGCTAATTTTGTGTACTTATGGGAGCAAACGATCTCGAATACCCCCCCCCCCCCCCCCCCGCCGGAATTCCTCCAGCCGAGAGGATGAAAGTAAGGAGCGGAGCCCAGATCTGAGGCTGTTTTGGCCATTAATGCTGATCTCCAAAATTAAAGATTTATACCAACTGATAGAGCTCAGTAGCAGCAGCACACACGCACCGGATCAAGAAGGATGGGGGGGGGGGGCGTTCTCCTTTAAGGCTTTCTTTAAAGTATTTGAATGGGAAAGGGGAGGGGGTGGGGGAACACAATCATGAAGCACCACTTTTCGGCTAATTGGAATCTCTTGAATAAGTTAGCAGTGAAAGATGTTTAATTTGGGAAATGAGTGATCTTCCCGACGTTTTGATGGGAAATTAAAGACGATAGGACCCAGGATCTAAAGCTGTTTTTTTATCGTCTACATGCTGATTGATTCCACATACCTCCAGGCCTGATGCAGGCAGATGACCCACTAAACAAACTTTATTTAAAAAATGCAGAGATCACTGCATGAAGACGTGTTTAGAGGTCTGAGTCTGATCATATTCTACATTTTTTATACTGTCAACAATTCCCATGAAGAGACAATCAATCACTGAGTCTTACCCTACACGTCTGAACTTTTCTGGAAAATGGTTGTTGTGTCAAAATGGTTCAGGTGAATTATTTGTAGAATAATGTATTCATTTTTGGTTACACAGTATTCAATCTCTATGAACAGATATCTGCATACAAATGTAGAATCTGTAGGCAAGATTTAGGATTTTGGTATCGGAGGTGTTCTGGTTTCCATTTGCGTCTGAGCAGTGGTGGACTGTCAGGGCCAGCAAGGCCTTCTCTGCTGGCCTAAACAGAATCACAAATCTAGTTTATAATTTAATATTTTTTCTTAAATACACTACATATATTATAATTTCTGAAAATATTTTTGCTCTACTCAGACTGTCTGAGTAGTGTAGAGCAATCACATTCAACCTGCCTGCACATGAACAGTCCATGTAGAGACGAGATGGAACGCATTGACTGAAATGCAGTATCGTAACCAATCGTCTGTTAAAAATGTTGCTATTTTATTAATCTCTATAAACAGACATCTTCATGTGAATGCAGATAAACAACCAAGTCGTAGTCTCTGAGCTCCAACTCTGTCCGGCCGTAAACAATGACCAGCACAGAGAAGTAAGTCTTGGTCTGGATATCTGCTGGATACATCTGGACCATCGGAGTATTGCTTGTTGCTCCATGAGACTAAATCGTGGTCAGACCGTTAGCCAATGGGATCTGAGACTCTAGTTTAAAAAGCAGCAGGCATATATTTTCAGCGACTGTGCTCTGATAAACACGACCTACTCAGCACCAATACTTTGGTTAATATTGTGCAGGTGAGGTGAAAAAATAATGAATTAGTAAAGCTTTCAATATTGCCTAAAACAAGCAGCTGTACAGGTACTTTCCCTTCAGATATAAGTCTGATCAGGTGTTCAGTGCTGTGAACACATTCTGCTGTGTTCAGTACTTAAAACGTATTTAAATATAATACCAAGCCTCATTTACTTGTTTACTAAAGGATTTACATCTTCACTGGATCTTCATTTTAAACACTGCGCTTCATATCTTTCTGGCAAATTCACTCCAATATTTGCGAGCCACCTTCCATTCTTTTCATTTCCCACTTTTCAAGTCTGTCACTCGTTTCTTCCTCCAGGGTTAGCCAATCATTGTGACATGATTATGCATATCGAACAAATGGAACATGGAAAAAAATATCTAAATTACCCATGAAGCAACACTTTGTGCCTACCACTCCTTGTTTTATTCATATCCTTTTTTTATTCCATTTTCTTCAAAATATGAGCGCACACTATCATGGGACATCATCTGTGCCGACGCAGTGGATCCCTGATAACCTCCATATTTAGTTTAGCCTGCCAATCAAATGCCAGTCCCCACCCATGTTTGCTCATTAGGCATTTGACTGAAGAAAGAGTGAAAATTCCACATAAACCTCTTCACTGTTTGTAGCAGGAAAACCATCAAAGGTTGGTCCAGCCAATAAGGTGAGGGTAAGCCCTGCTAGGGGGCGTGGCTGCAGTGTCTGCTGGACAATGGTGGGGGACTCATGGGGGTCCATGGAAACAGCAGAGAGACGACAGTGTTCTTTGTGAGAGGCGATCTTTCAATGTTTAATCAAAGCGCCGATCTGGCACCTTGTTAGTTTTCACTGCACTCGCCTCCCTCTGCCTTCCTTCACACTCCCGTCCTTCAGCAAGATCAAAACGCCCGGATAATATGATCTGTTGCCAAGTCTGATAACGAGCATCTAAATGAGTTTGGTCCATTAAATGTACCTCTGGATGACGAATAAACCATTCACCTAACAACCCTGATGTGATCTCTAATTAGGTTATGTGAGGGGGAAATTCCAGCAGCGTTCCCACAAGCATCTCAGTCACATGTCTTTGTGAATTTGAGAAATACATGGAATGAAAACCATAAAAATCACAAGAAGCAAAACAAACTGAATTTTAAAACCTAAGGCCTAAAACCTGAGCAGTACAGATGATCTCATCCACTTTATTTGGAGGTTAAGGTGAAAGTGAGAGCACTGGAAATATCTCTGATTGAGCTGTTAAAAATGTTTTTCCGATAAAATAATAGCCACAAAAAGAAAGCACGCTATGAAACCAAACTAAGTTGCGTGTTCGGTTTATCGATCTTCTCTGCTCTACTTCTGAACTGCAGACAGCACCATAAATATCAAATTCCATCACAACGGTCATTGGGATTGGGTGACTGTGACCAATACCGTTTTGCTCGTTGAAAGTACATTTCCAAGGTTTAAATCTTATTTCTCTGGGTAAAGAGATGAAGAGGTACAGGAAAGCGTGGCTCCAATAGGAGGAGGGGAAATTCAAACCCAAATTCACAAACATCCAGTCTTTGTTCAGATAATGAGAAGGTACAGATTGTACTGATGAAATCAAAGGACGTTGTAGCAGTTTATCTCTCTTCATGCCACCACCAGGCCACAGATTTCTATTCCTTTTTACCCCACCAATTGTTCACTTTTTTCTCAATATATTCCAAGTATATTTCAGTATTCATGCAGGGCAAGGCTCTATCTGAATGTGTTTATGCCAAGAAGTAACTATCAATTTTGAATTAGGATGAAATGCACACATTGGTACACATGGTGTCAGATAAACAAAAAGTAATGATCACAGCGAGATTCTTGTAAAGAGAGCAGAGGCCTGAGAACACAGAAAACCAGCTGGAGGAGTTTACTGTGTGTGTGTGTGTGTGTGTGTGTGTGTGTGTGTGTGTGTGGGAGGGAACTACTGCAGATAAATGGAGTGAACTGTTATGGCCGTCCTAATCACTGGGGTGATCTGAGAGATGCGTAATTTATTTCAATTGCTTTTTGACATTTAGAGAACAGCTTCTGCTGTGACTGTGCTCGAGCTCTCTGGCCAGTAATTATTCAATTACACAAGCTAATTGACACCCTGTGTTGTCTTTTATAGGTTGATGTATTGGGTAATTTTGCTGCCTCTAAAAAAGCCACTTCACCCTTGCTATTGAAAGGCCGCTCTCGTTTCGTTCACTGGATACTTGACGAGTCCACAACAAAAGAGAGAACAAAAGTTTCATCAAGTTTTTGATTGCAGCTGTTGATTGCTGTAAGTGTTTTTTACATGAACAATGAGTGCTTTGGTGTACTCCCCCAGCTCTCCAGTCATTGTTTGGTAATTCCTGAATCCATGAAGCACCATTGAAAAGAGAAAGTCACGAGGGCCCTGCAACACATGGGCTCAAACTCTGAACAAATCTATTTAATCTTTTCAGCGTCCGGTATTTACCAGTTCAGCCAGTGGAAACATATTGATTGCTGTTTCCAGTATTGGTCAGTGACATTTCCCCACCATAGTATTAAGTTTTCATAGCCTATATAGTGGGATGCTGAATGAATGCATTCAAATTAATATGTTATCTTTATTAAAAGTGCAAGATCCGAGATGGGAAGCATTCCGATTGCCTATCAAAAGTTTGCAACACGCCAATGGCGAGTACGCCGGCTCAAAGCTAACGGTGCTAACAACGCTAACACTGGCGACAGAACTAACTTACCTGATTGGGAACCGGAGGGTGAGTGCTACGATCCCGCGATGATGCTGTGGGTCGGGACAGGGTCATCAGCTGTAACCCCGATATTTCAATTGCAATTAAATTTATTTTGTATACCCCAATATCACAAATTTGGCTCAGAGGTCTTTTACCATGCATACAGCATACAACATCCTCTGTCCTTGGACCCTCGCTCAAATGCACTAACATGCACTAAAAGCACAAGCCGCTGGTCAACAAAGCAAGGAGAAGCTTGAATAGCACACACACAGACGGAAAAGCAACTTCGTGTTTGTCTGGAAGTAAACTGAGACCTTACTTTCCAAGTGGTTTCATAGTGGTTAGTTGGTCTGCACCACCCAACTACACCAGATCAAACTGGTTAGTTTGATCTTGATTCTTCAATGGATTTGGTCTTTCATTGGTTTTGACCTTACTTAAGTTGGCTATTTATTGTTATTCTGAGATGTCCAACGTCGACAATCATGTGAGAGAAAAATGTTGAAATCTATGTCAGCAGTGATCCCAGAATTTAAAGCTTTAGTGACCAAAGACACTGTCCTACAGACAGGCAGGCTATATCAATAGATGTCATTAATGCAATATAACATTTTTATATTTAGGATATATGCCAGAAATAAGGCTGTTTGTTGTGCAGTACTATAATCATTTAAGGGGGTTTATGTAGGCTGTGTGCAGCTGGCCAGTTTTCCAGACATGTTTTTGGTTATACTAGTGCAACAAACTTGACCGCTCATACAAACAACTTTACACTCACCACTGTGCTTCCACTGTGGGTCCTCAGAAATACACCTGCCATGCCTGCCATCAAGTCACACACCATAATCCTGACAACTCAGAAACACCAGTTAAATAGTGTCTGGTTCATTGGAAAAAAACACACCGAAGTCTGGCTACTCATCGTCAGAAACACAGCGGAGGTATACATGATCAAAATAAGCCTGTTGGTTGCTTGCTTTGACATAACAATCATGCTTATAAAGTAGAGCATGGATTTATTTTGCCGGCAGAAAAGTTTGGAGTTAGCATGGAGAAAAACGTCCACATTTTGATTTGTAATAGCAGAACTGTTGCTGTAGGCCAGTGATTCTTAACCATGGGGCCGCGGCCCAATCGTGGAGGGCCGCAAAAAACTTTCAGTTTTGCACCTGTGGGCCGTGGGACCGCATAGGTTATCAATTGAAGACACCAGAGATATTACTGTTATCCATGAGACGCTCAATTACAATATAGCTTCCCACCACCTAGTGGCGGTAATGCGTCAGTCAGTTGCTTAACAAGCTCCAATAAGCAGAAGAAGACACTCAGCTAGACGCTAGCCTGTAGCGAAAGTTATGGATACGTTTTTAAAAAGAAAAAATGAAGACGACAGTGGTGCCATACCACCCCAAAAGCGAACTGCAGTGAATGATCCGCGGCCTGTAAAGAACATATACTCAACTCAGTCCGCAGAGCCCTGAAGCCCCACCCATGAGTAATAAATGAACAACATAATCAAATTGCAACATAGTCAATGCAATATTGGTGTGTGTGTCTACTAACTAGCGTACACAACTACCCGACGCCACTCTTTACCACCACCCTTTTTCAATTTAGTTCTTCTTTCTTTAATTCCTCCACTAATTGTAGTTGTGTCTTCTACACCTACAGTGGTCTTAGTTGATTTGTAACACGCTTTCTTCCACTTCTAATGGTAATTGCATGTGTTTCCATGATCATTACATGGAAGCTGGCTCAGTATTGCAGCCTGTTTGTTTTCTCTGTGCAGCTAAGTACTAGTTAGCTTTTCCCACGGTTCCCTCCCTTGTCTCCCACACAGTTTTAATGACTTGGAGAAGAAAGTTTCCACCTGCACACAACTCTTCAAAATAATAAATCATAGGATTTCTGCTCACGTTAATTGACATTTGACAACACCATTTGCATAATGATTCAAAACAGCCTCAAGGGAGATGCTTAAGAGGAGGGAAACATTATGGATTTGCTAATTAATCATCGTCAATTCTTCTGTGTTGCTGCAGTCGTTAGTCTTGGTGAACGAACTTGATCAGACAACCATAGCTTTATGACAGTCGTCATCACTATTCAATCATGATTATTGCTGCTTTTCTGAGGCGGCTGAAACCACCAAGTAGTAATATGCCTGACAAAACTACCCAGTGCAGTTTTAAATCAGAATGTATAGCCTAATCAAATGAAGTCTTGTCAGGTGTATTTATATAGCCACTCATAAAGAAGAATGACTCAGAGAAAACCAGCCACACCTGACACATTCGCAATGAGAGCTTATTTCTCTTTCCAAGTCAGTAAGATTGTCTATTTGCGCGATTGTCAAGGCAACAGTGTGACTTGTTCATTTCAATGGCGAGTTAACTGAAGAAAGGTCGACTAGCAGACACACAGATTGGAGTGGAATGCTATAACATATGGTCATGTTTAATTTTTTTTCCTTTTAGAAAGTGTTTCAGTTGACAATATTATAAGAAGCTTTTAATTAAATTAAATTCAATCCAATTTATTTTGTATAGCCCAAAATCACAAATTTGCCTCAGAGGGCTTTACAATCTGTAAACATACGACGTCCTCTGTCCCAGGACCCTCACATGAGAATGGGAAGAACTCCCCCAGAAACCCTTTAACAGGGAGAAAAGAGGGAGAGACCTTAGAGAGAGCAACAGGGGAGGATCCTCTATCAGGATGGACAGAAGTGTGATAGATGTCATGTGCACAGAATGAACAACACAACAGAGTTACAACACATTCAATGCATATGACAGAAATGATTCCTATAATTTGAGTAGTAAGCAGAATAATCAGGGGCGTTTCTAGGATTAAAAGAAAGGGGAGCTTAGCCCCAAGGGGAGTGGCATGTTTGCGCGCAGCAATTTGTTTTGGGGCCGCGGATATCCATTGTTTCAGACAGTTCATAGATTGGTTCAATCAGAAAGAATGTGAGCTTGCTCTGTAGTTTTGCTTGCATTCAGTATATGATAACACACGAGACAGAACTTCAGGGTCATAGGGAAATTTGACAACACAAATATGAACTTTTCTCAAATGAAGAGAGAGAAATAATTTTCCTGCTGTAAACGACGGATAAACTAGCTTTCTTATCCGCGTCACTCCCAAATCCTAATTCTTAAAGGGACCGCACACAATGGATGGAGAATGGACCTGACAGTGTCAACTTTTGAGTTGTTTACTTGTTTTATTATGAGCAGAAGGGAATAATTAAAAAAATATAACAAATAAATAAATAATTATTCCCTTCTGCTCATAATAAAAGCTTTTGATCAACATTTCCATCTATTTTGTTGTCCATGTAGTTTTTACATACCAGTGATATTTAATGCTCATTTGGACACTATCACTGAGATAAAGATGAACTAGTTAGGGTTATGCCGTGTTCACACCAAACGTGGCGCGAAATTGACGCGCGTCTAGATTACATACAAAGTCTATGCACAGACGCGATGAGACTGGCGCGGCGCGAATTTGCGGCGGCACGATGGACGCGAATTTGCGGCGCGATGGACCAATGCGTCGTGAGTTTAAATTTTTCAACTTCTGAGAAATATTCGCGTGACGCTGTGGCGCGATAGCCTATCAGCGTTGAGTTGCTCCCCCTGTCATCACTGACTTCCTGCCGTTGTTGAATCAGGAAATAAATACTGTAGCCGTCTGTGTTCACCCAGAGCTCTACGATACCTCATATCAACAGAGACCGGACCAAACTATGTGTACACATGTGTGTGTGTAAACCATATGGAACAAACAATGAACAGATGCTGCTGTATTTACGTCTACATGACGTTATTGAGTGTTGGTGGAGCTGCTACGATGTTAGCATAGCCTAGCACCGATCCATCAGAGCTCCATTGAGAAGACAAGTCGCCTACAAATCGGCATCATTACGTAGTTATTTCGGAGTCCCTTTTTGTCGGGTTATTGCCGTTAAATCACAGCCAAATCAATTTATTTTGTGTTCATACAGCTGTAGTAAACAGCGATCTGTGGCTTGCACAGTGAATACAGCTCGATAAAATCCACGGAGCTCCTCTGAACAATATTATGAACCAGACATGACGGGGTTTAGTTTCAAGGGATATCTGTGACTTCCAGAACACGTACTAAGCAGAAATACAGGTTATTTTTTCCATGGTTAATGGCGGACAGTTGAATGGCTTTCAGGATGATAAGCCACTCCCCCTTTCCGGCAGCATTAGGGTTAGGTTAGGGGTGGGTTAGGGTTAAATTTAGATTTAGACCAATTTATGGAGTAATATGATGTATTTTGAGAATATGAATATAAGACTCAAGACGAGCTACTGAGGTATCGTTGGGTAAAGCAGGATGTCTTCTGCATATAGACAGATCTTTTGGTGAAATTGTTTTAACCTGTAATACATATGTTTTCTCGAATGGCCGCTGCAAGAGGCTCAATCTAGAGGACTAATGGATAGAGTGGACTACCTCGTCTAGTGTCCCACTGCAGTGTAAAGTGTTGAGTGTTATTGTTGGTTAGCTCGATGAATGTCTCGCCAAAACCAAATTTCTCAAGGACAATGACTAGAGATGTCCAGTTGACTTTATCAAAAGTCTTTTTTACATCTCCAGTGATGCAATTATGGTGTTGAGGTGGTTCCTCTGAGATAAACTGATGAGGTTGAATAGACATAAATAGGATTAATGTATGTCTGCCCTTTCAACTTCACATCCCTGTTTTTTTCATTTTCAAGCTTGTAGTCTTCCGCTCCAACCCACGCTGACACACTGATGTATACAATTGGGGATAAGTCATTTGTGACGATGGTTTAATGCCTGTGTAAACTCACTTAGAATATTGTCATGCCACTGTGGCCCTTCGATTAAATCATAAATATAATCAAAATATTAGAATAAGTCAATGCTGCTCAGCACTCTGCATTACCTGTGCTGTAGGGGACTTTGTAGATTTAATGCTGCCAGATATTAAGTTAAGATCTGTCTTGTCTCTTTTGCGGGAGCAGTAGCCTGGCTGTTCACACTGGAAGCACATTTCTCTGCTGCTATGCTGTTTTCTATAGAGCTAATCTCTGTCTGTCTCTCTGCCTGGTGTGTGAACAGCCCAATTGGTCAACAAGCCCAAAGGACGCGGGCAGTTTGGAAATCACAGCGCTTTGCCACGCTTCCGTATCTAGTATGAACTTAGTATGATTTGTTGCTTGCAGCTCTGTTTCAGTGTCCTGTTGACAATTTGTTCAACTGAAGATCATAGGCCTTTATCCACACAGAGTGAGGCACCCTAGTATACGTGTATGGCATTTAGCTACAGGCATCTTGTTGGAGATAAGTGCTGCAATAAAATCATTCGATTTAATTGGCCCTGACATCTCTGTTCCACCATCATATTTGTGTTTGTTATTTCTCCTCCACCAGCAGTACTGGTGAGGGCTGAAAGAGGTTTGCAGTCTGGAAGCTCTCTGCTTTGAAAGCTGCCATTGTGTGTTTGTTTTGTCTGTGTGTGTGTGACTGGAGAGGTGCTCCAAACTCTCAGCATTCAAACTCCAACTAAGTAAAAGCAGTGACAAAAGACTCCAGCATCACTGTTACAGCCACTGTGAAAAGAGGGAGGACTTTCATCTTATCTATTGCTTCTTAACAGTACCAAATCTTTTTAAAAGTAAAACCTTGTGATCTATTCAGTATGTCATGATTACATTAATTTTACTTCCTGGACAAATGCCTTTTTGGTTTTCTTGTTTTTGTTCTTCTTGGTGTACCAGTAGGTGTTCATCAAAATGTAAAGCAAATGCTAACTAATACCAGAGCAGATCTTTGATATGCTGCTTCATCTATAAATGTTAGTATTAAGGTAGATTAACAAAATACAAAATCCAGAGCGGATGAGCCTACCACAAAGTGCCACAGTTTTTCAAATCAGCACCATATTTACTAAGACTATTAATGCAAATGAATCCAGCCACAGTTCATCTGATTTGCACAAGGGGCAGCTAAATGTGATCTAATGCCAGGCTATTTTGTCATTTGTGTTTTGATGTGTGAATGAGCTCACAGGTAGATGTAGAAGTAAAATGACTTGTTCTTGCCTCCATCCTGATCTACATAAAAAAAATTGTGTGGGTCACAGAATTGCAATTAATGGATAAACTGTATCAATGATCTTTCACTAAGCTTAACCATACTATTGAAACAGTTCTGCATGTGGGCTCAAAAGGAGGACAGAGGCAAACCAGTTACAATCCAGGCAGATGGGTGATGAGCAACTGGGAGAGGTTGAAGGAGGTATACTGATACGTGTCGAGGGACCTTGTTCTGGGCATGCAGTGTACTGCCAGTGATGAACTCCCCAATGTTGAACTTCATGGTGGACCGCCACAATCGCTGCTTCAGAAACCTCAGAATATGCCGGATGCCTGGATGACAGGGGAGAAAGGAGAAGTGACCATACTATATTTCCTTGTAATGGATTGAGACTGTGACAAGAAATAATGTCTATGTGGGCAGCCGTTGCCGGGCAGGGTATAATTTACGGCCTCCTTTAACTTTTTCTTGAATTCCAAAGAAATGGCGGCAATGCAGGTGCAGGCAGGATTTCAATGCCGCAAGCAGCTGAGGGAGAAGAATGTATCTGGTAGAATCAGAATAGGAGCTGAGGTAAAGCGATGCTTGAGATAAGAGGCAGCAACAGCACTGTAGATAAATCATCTACCTAAATCAGCAAACACCAGGAACCTCTACAGCTGCGGTTCGTGGAGTAGGCCATTCAGTGACAGTGCTGACCTTAATGTGGTCCAACCAGATACTGCCAGCAGAAACAATGAAGCCCAGGAAGGAGATTGTCAAGTTATGGAACTTGCGCACCTTTCAGCCAACTACTGGTTGAATCTCCAGGAGCTGTCGCAACACCTGATGCATGCTCTGCATATATTCCTGCTCATTCTTGGAGAAGATCAGAAAATGCTAGACAACGACAAAGCGGTCCAACATGACCCAAACGATGTCACTGACAAGATCATGGAGGACAGCCAAATGGCATGACATATGTTAATGACTGTCTTCCTCTCAAAATTGCCTTTAATTGGAGATAAAACTTAGCTGAATTTCAGGAGCAGGGCCACACCTCCGCCACTGCACCACTTCCGGCCACACTCCTACAAATACCCACCGACACTAAACCTCGGCTTGCCACGCCTTTCGCACCCCACCCTCCCTCCCTCTCTTAAACCACTCCACTAAAGGTTATCTTCCCCCATAGTCATCACTGTCCCATATGGACCGGGGGGTCTGCAAGGCCCGGGAGCCGCAGTGGACCCTCAACCTAGCCTTTCCCCAAACCGCTTCATCCAGGCTAACCTCCACCAACTATCCCTAACTCTCCAAACAACCGACTAAGGCTTGCCCGGCCTAAGCTAGTGAATGCAGAGAAAATGAGTGGGAGGGGGAATCTGTTCTTAATGGTGATGTTCAAACCTCAGAACTCGTGCATCTTGTCTTTCTTTTCCACAAAGGCAAGGCAAGGCAAGTTTATTTGTATAGCACATTTCAACAACAAGGTAATTCAAAGTGCTTCACATAAAACCATTAAAAGCATCAAAACATAAGACAAAAGAAAAGGAGATTTAAAAACAATTAAGAACATTCATTAAAACATTAAAAAAACACATTGTAGGACAGTTTCATAGTAAAATGCAGAAATGCAGGAAATTGATTAATATATTAATTGAATGTGGTTCAATTAAAGGCAGCAGCAAACAGAAAAGTCTTCAATCTTGATTTAAATGAGCTGAGGGTCTCAGCAGACCTGCAGCTTTCTGGGACTTTGTTCCAGATATGTGGAGCAGAAAAACTGAACGCTGCTTCTCCATGTTTAGTTCTGACTCTGGGAACAGAAATTTGACCGGTCCCAGATGACCTGAGGGGTCGGGATGGTTCATAAGGTAGCAGCAGATCAGAGATGTATTTTGGCCCTAAACCATTCAGTGCTTTGTAAACCAACAGCACGATTTTAAAGTCAATTCTTTGTTGGACAGGAAGCCAGTGCAAAGACATCAGAACTGGGGTGATGTGATCCACCCTCCTGGTCTTAGTGAGGACTCGAGCTGCAGCGTTCTGAATCAGCTGCAGCTTTCTGACGGACTTGTTACAGAGACCTGTAAACACACCGTTACAGTAGTCCAGTCTGCTGAAGATAAATGCGTGGACAAGTTTTTCCAAATCCTGTTGAGACATAAGTCCTCTAATCCTTGATATATTCTTCAGGTGATAGTAGGCTGATTTTGTAATTGTCTTGATATGGTTGTTCAGGTTGAGGTCTGAATCCATAACTACACCTAGATTTCTGGCTTGGTTTGTGGGTTTTAACATCAGTGATTGAAGCTGAGTGGTGATTTTCAATTGTTCATCCTTGGTACCAAAAACAATTACTTCTGTTTTATCTTTGTTTAATTGAAGAAAATTCTGGCACATCCAGTTGTTGATTTGTTCAATGCAGTTACCCAGCCCTTGTATGGGATTTGTGGCGACCCGGGGGACGTGGAGGCAAGATTCAGCGATAAAACAGGTGACTCAGAGGCAGTAGTCAGGTAACCAAAAGTGTTCTTTAATCAACAGGGTAGGGGCAAACTAAACACAAGATTCCTCCCGGTCGGGGTCTTGGGCCGTCTGTCTACACTCCGCGTGAGACGGTTCCTCCGTCCTGTTTGGGGCAGAGCAGAGGAGAGAGGTGAGTGCGCGTCGTTACCACTCGTCGGCTGAAGCTCTGTTCCAGGGGTTCCATGGAGCCTGGGATCCTCTGCCCAGCCTGTCGGTCTGTCTCTGTCTCTTCTCCCCCGGCGGCTTCACAGCCCTGTGAATATATGCTCCGTCTAATTAGCTCATGGGCTGCAGGTGTGACCACTGCCATGTGCCTAGTGGCTGCAGCACCTGCACCGGATAGTGCACTCCCTCTATCACCTCCCCCAACCTGAGCTTGGGGATTCGCCTCTTGTGCTGTGTCGGCTCGGCTTTTCCCCCTGGTCTGCCACAGATTATAGTCCCCTGGTGACATAGTTATATAGATTTGTGTGTCGTCTGCATAATTATGATAACACACTTTGTTGTTTTCCATAATCTGAGCTAGTGGAAGCATGTAGATGTTGAACAGAAGAGGCCCCAGTATTGAACCTTGGGGAACACCACATGTCATTTGTCACAAAGAAGAAGTCTGTTCTGAAAGGAGAACACAAATGGCCCTCCCATGTAGGTTCCATGCCTAACCCAAAGTGCTTGGCCAACACACTGTCCATGAAATGTTCATCCGCATCAGGTTAGTGAACACAGCAGTGGTGGGCCGTCAGGGCCAGCAAAGCCTTTTCTGCTGGCCTAAACAGAATCACAAAATGATAGCTATTTTATAATTTGATATTTTTTCACAAACATGTAGTAGCTACTACCCTATTTCTCTAGGTAGACTTTGCAGATTAAAGTAAATGGGGATGATATTGTTGATTGTCATATTCTTCAACCAATTAAATCTTTAGTTTGACATGTTGGGCGTATTCTTTGACGTGTCAGAGCTACCGAGGTAGCCTACAAGTACGTCAGCATTAACGTGCGCCGTGATTGGTCAGTGGGCAAGCGTGACTGTTGTGAAGCTGAAGCTAGCTAGCAGATCTTAGTGTTAGTAGTGAGAGTTCAATTTAAAAGATATGTAAGAAGTTATGACATTTTTACATTTTTAGCATTTTGCTTGGTGTAGATTCTTTTAATTTTTTTTTTACCTAAATTCTTTTTTTTAACACTCAATGGCTGAAGGAGGAGAAACGGATTTCTCAATTAGGACATTTCCAGAAAAGCTGGACATCGTAAGAAAGGGTCGTCCAACCCCAGCTAGCAGCCCTGACCCAGCCAGGAAAAGGATTTGTACCAACGGTATTCCTGCTGACAGCGTCGGGGAAGTGTTGGACATTTTATGGCTAAGAATGCGTTTCATTTGCAACTGAGTGTCTTGGTGTTTGGAGCTACGCTACGATAACCTGAGGTGGCTAACCAAGGCAGCAACACAACACCATAGCATGGCAGGACACGTACAAGCTACGGTGCTTTTGAAAACTTTAGGTGAGACCCGAGTGGATCTACAACTCAACGAACACATAAGCAGGAGGACCTCTGGCTGGAACTGAACCGCACCGATGTTCTGTACAACCCCGTCATTAAACTCTTTGTAATCAAAGAAAGGAGGATGTACTTTGTCTTTAAGTGAACTGAAGGAGCTGTTTCAACAGGTCCGCCCTGAGACTGATGTACTGGACGGTGCTGGTGGTTATTTCCTTCAGGATTTGCTGTTAGTGAGAAAGTGGGTGCACCGGTTGCGCCAGTGGGAACCTGGGGGCAAACAATTCCCTATCTGGGTTACTTGTGTATGTTCCTTTAAGCCAGCAGGTACCAGAGATAGTGATCACCCTAAGTGGAGGCACCTGGGCCCGGTGCGCTCCCACTATAAGGCTCCGCCTTCCTGGCAACCAGGCGCTCTCCTATCACCGGAGGAACGAGGACGGCGTGTTCCAAAACACCATTTGTAGTTAGAAGTCTTGTTTATGTCTAATAAACTCTTTGCTTTTGGTCAACTGTCTGCGTATCCCTGATTAGGTCATGGCTGTCAGAGCCAGGTCGTGACACTACCCCTGTGAGTAAAGACTGTTTTACCTACACCTTATCCTGTGTAATTGACTCTTGTTTATTCCCTGTGGTTTACCAGTCATAACATAGCTGCCATATGCAGATATTGAAAACAAGAATTAAAAAAAGCATTGTCATTGAATGTATTTCTGGGTTTTGCAGAATCACCCAGTATCAACATTCTCTGACAAGGTTAGATGAGCCATATGATTACCTGGGGTTAGTCAGCAGAGTTGACTTTAAGGGAATTGATCCACACTACTAGTTTCTTCCAAGACTGTCCTTGCAGGAGCACAGTAGGAGGAGCAGGAGCACAGGCTCAGCAGCAACTAAGGGCAAGAGCCACAACTTTACTCTCCATCCTAGTGTATGAGGTCATTCACCATTTCACACACCGATGGCAGGGGCTACCTTGCAAGATGTCACCTCCCCATCAGGACTAACTAATTCACATTAACACCTCAGTTCATACACTGATTGTCTTAGGCCACATCCACACTACTCCGTTTCCATTTGAAAACGCATATGTTTTGCTACGTCTACACTGAGCATCCACACTATGCCGCCATTTTCGAGCACTGAAAACAGAAGAGTTTGAAAACGTTCCAGAGGACGGATAAGTTTGAAAACTCCGGGTTGCGTATTCGTTTGGACGGTCAAAGACCGATGAGTTTAGAAACGCCGGGGTTGCGTATTCGTGTGGACGGTCTAAAACGGATAAGTTTGGAAACAATGACGCCCACACCTGCGTTCACTACTTGATTGGTTCCTAGCAGCGATGACGTGTCCTTCCCTGATTCGTCACACTCCTATCACGTGACCCTTACCCGGAAGCTCACAAACAACAACATTGATTACCGATCGACTACCAGGTTAATTTAACATGAGAACTAATTACAGGCGATGCTGACCTTGTTGTCTTTACTAGCAGCTGTTGTGCAGTTAAAGTCTGCATTATTACGGAGGAAGCAGCTGTTAATGGAGCGATCAGCGAGCGACGTGACCAGCGGCGTTATCAGCCCTACGGAGCGGCCGTCTGAAGTCACGGTTAGCGGCTTTAGGGACGGTGATGGACACAAAACGGAGGACTTTCCTGTCCTTATTAATGCTTATTTTGTTCTGCACAACTATTGTGAAGTTCGCAGATAAAATGTAAAGGAACAAAAGCAGTAAATGCTCTCCAGTAGGACGGATAGTTAAGCCGCCAGCAGAGCTATGAGTGAGAACAGACAACAACGAAACCGAGAGGAAACAAGTGAGAGACGTGTGTTGACTATTTATGGACCCATAATCAAATAAACATTTATGTCTAAGTGTTGATTTTAAAGTAAATGTGATGTGAGAGACAGAGATAGAACAAGACCTGCAGCGCTGTAACTAAGTCTGACAAATAAAACTTCTAAAACTTTCCACGAAATGTGTGTTTGAGTTCATAGAGGAAGATTTTAGAGAAGATCTTAAGTATCAAACACGACCTTTCATTAAAGACTACTTTATTACTCTGTCGTATTTTTTTAACTAAGCAACCAATCTACTTCCTGTTTACACCGGCACACACCCGCATGCCCAGTGTACGTGAAGAGTCACGTGATATTCGTTTTCAGCCGTTTTAGTTTGGACGGAGATCATTTCGAAAACGATGCTGAAACGCCGTGTGGACGGAGATTGTTTTTGTTTTAAAATGAAAACGGAGTAGTATGGACATGGCCTTAGACTAGTGGATCTGGGGATTGAACCACTGATCTTTGAAGACAGATCAGGTCGTCTTCTGAGTACTAACTCCCATTTGCTGAGACTAGCGCATCAGGAACAACATCATTACAAAAGGACGATCTAGCATTTCTCTGTTTAAGGTTTGATTACATTTAAGTTTGGTTAGGTTGAGGCAACAAAAACTGCTCGGTTAAAGTTATAAGCCTTAACAATTCTCTCGTGGTTGATTTAGTGACATCCATGGTTACTGGTAGTACAAGTGCGTTTTATTACAGACAGAATGAACATTCAACATTTTGTGTTGATTTTGGTGGTCCTTCTGAACAAAACAGTCGTGTTTCTGAGCACCACCAGAGTCCCATAATACACACTGTCAAAATGCTTTCTATTTGAAAACAAATTTTATATTTGTCAAGCTTGTCCTATCTAGCAACAGTAACTAAGGGGCTGCGTGACTAAGGATCGGTCTGCAAGGCAACTGTGGTCAAGCAAGGTAAGTTGAAGATTGTGATCATGGTAGAAAACGATCAACTTTGACTGTTGGCAGGAGACATGATGCAAGTCCTCCACAGTGAAAGTCAAAATGTTTACGCCTAAACAGTCACACAACCACAGCAAGTTTGTTTTCAGGGGAAAACGTAAACGTACAATAACCTTTTCGATCTATTTGGCAACTTTGTTGGTTTTCCATTTGCTGTTACACCAATGTTTGCTCAGTGCTTGCTGTGTTATTTCATATCCAATCTTCTCATTGTTTTCCTAGTCACTCCAGATACTGGAGCTACAGGAACACCAATGTGCCATTTTCCTTCTATTCTGTTCCTTCAGCTGCACCATAGAGGAGAGAAATTAGTTGAGGAACCAACTGAGAAAGTCCTCCAAACATGGGCAAAATAGGCTATTTATACTCTAGCTGAATGTGAAGGCCAATGTTATTTGGTGGGGTTAAGGAAACATAACCATTGGAAAGAGCGGCTGCTTGAGAAGCTGTGAAATAATTTCCTGTCAAGGGCATAAAACGGTTCTCAATTGAGGTAAACATTTCTACTTTCAAAAGCAATTTATTTTCTAACAACCGCTGAAAGCAGACAACATATCTTATGTTCCCTTTCCTTGAATTTTCATTTATGCCCCTCCCCACTCCTCCCCCATTTCACAAGTGAGTGTTTACCGCCCGCTTGAAGCCACGACTAGAGCTGGGGTCTGGAGACTGGCAGTGAGAAATTGCCTGGTTTCTGAGTGGATTTGGATTAGGGTCAATGCAATGTGTTATTTTGGGGAAAAATACCTTCATGGCTTTCCATTGATTTTTCCCCCCCTCTTTTTTATATCAATTAGGACTACAGAGCTAGAACGTAGTCTTTACAAAAATGGAATGGTTTGTATGCTGCCAGTGTTAAGCTTCTACATAATGCTATGTTGCAATTTGGCCTTTTTATATACAGTATGTGCAAGAACATACATCATAAAAGCAATTTATATTATTTTTGTTGCATGCTTTTGTGGTATTATTATTTAAGATGACATATTGGTTTTACATCAAGAAAGTATTACTTTGAATTTGAGGTTTGTACATTTAAAGTTATGTACATACATATGAAGCGCAATGTAGAAGTTAATGTAGTCTACTGTCAGTTTAAAGGATGTAACTTTTGAACGATAAAACGACACAATCTTACAGAACACCTTTGCTCAATTGCACTGGCTACCTTATGGCCGTCGCTCTGCACTGCCCCGACCCACAGCGTCATCACAGAAACGTAGCGCCACCAGGTGGTTCCTCATCGGGTTCACACTGTTAGCTCTATCAGTACTGTTGCCGTTGTTTGCACTTGTAGCACCATCAGCTGCTACCTGCTGGCTCAGTCGTTGCCATGTTTAGAGCTGTGTGGAGGGAATACATAGATAGGCTTTGAAAATCTGCAAAGTTGGAAAATGTCAAAACTGAACATATATTTATTGTTAACACATTTACTAGTTTCCCTACACTATATGGTTGAGGCGACAAAAGCATTTAGTTGTTTATGGTTCTGTTAAGGCAACTAAATGTTAGGATGATATGGACATGGTTAAAATGAAAGAAAAAAAATCTGTTGACTTTTTCAACATCAAACCAAAGCGTCATGAACCTCAATCAAAGTATTACAGTAAACTGACCCTGATCTTGTAAGAGTCATAAAGCAAATCCAGGTCTTCAGTGTAAAAGTCCTGTATCTTGTACTTCCACCATCCACCCCGACCATCTCCAAAGACCGATGATATATGTGCAGTACATAAATGCAGTACTCCCTGGACTGGTGTCGTCTGTAAGCCAGAGAATGTATCCAGATAACTGCATTTCTTACAAATCCTATTTGAAAAAAAATGTAAAACAAGTTGACACAAAACAACTCTGGACAATTTCAGTGGTGACCTGTAAATGTCTCTCAACATGTTCTGTTAATAAGGTGACTATTTCCTACAAACCTTTATTTTGCTAGTTACCAAAGACAACAATTTCCACCATTCCAACAGCCCACCATTGACAGAAGCAATAGATGTTTGCAAACTGAAAACAAAACAAGGTGCTTTGGCCATCTAACCCATCTACGAGAGAAAAATAGACTACAGGAATTTGTTTCAATTGGGCAAATTTCAATGGTTCTTTCATGTCTGCTAGTATTGGCCATGTTTCAATCTGTTCATCAAACTTATCCTTTTCCATACAGTCAGAAATGGGTAATTTCACTTTGGTTAAGTACAAAACCAAAAATGTTGTTCCTTATGGTAGATATAAAATTGTCATAAACAATCTTGACAATTTTAATATGTGTATTTTCACCAACGCATCAAAGCTCCACCTGTCCTCTCAGATGCCCCTCACTGAGCACCCAGAGGCTCAGTGGATTTGCTGCAGCCGGCCGGCGCTCTCGGCCGACAGGTCTCCCAGGTCAGCCATCTGACTTGATACCTTTCTGGCCAGATCTATTTATTTATCTGTTTTGTTAGCATGAGGTGCTGCAACGTCACTAGCGTCACACTTCCACCCTGCCGTCTTCACTTTTCACAGCGGCTTAAAAAAAATCCCACTTTAACACATTAGACTTCCCATTTCACCCAGATAATTACACAATTATCCCGCTTCACTCAAAAAAAATCCATCCAGGGGTAATTGGTGTGTTGGGTGGGGGGGGAGTCACCCACAATCCACCGCGGCGAGGGTCTGGGGGAACGAATCCAGATAAGTCAAGCAGAAAAAGGGAGGGAAAAAGCTGCACTTATTCGATTTTAATCTCGCCACTTTGCAAGCATTTAAATAGCCTTCATCAGACTCCTGGCTTGCAGCCCTGCCACTAACCTGTTATCAATGGTGAAACATGCCCATTTTAAATGTCAGTGTGAGCACAGAATGGAGGCGCAGTAACAGGTGCTCGGCCCGAGGTGAACTGCAGTAATGCCCCCATTATTGGTTTCTCATAGAGCTGTTGCATGTTGCATTGTTGCTGCTCGGGACACGGCATTCTGCGGGTAAAAGCGGAGCTCAATTATTAGCAGAGAAACACGTAAAAGCACACAATGGCCGGCAGAATAGGGTCCACCCAGGCTACGTCTGTAGCCTATGAAATAACCTTGATAAAAGTAATTGAATTTTACTGTGATAAGATTAACTCGTGGTAATTGTGAGCAGTAGGAGCCTTGAGTCACTACAAAATACTGGATGACTGTTGGGAATAACCACACCCTCTCCTCCAAGAACATATGCAGATGAAAAAAAAGAAAAAGAAAGGAAAACTGAAGGAATGAAGTCTGAAATCAAGCTCTCAGTGGCCATTGCTGCTACCCAAACAGCTATGGATGTCCTGATTACCATGCACACTCTCAGTCCTTTTAAATGTGCTGATATGGGCTTTAAACAAGATTCAACGCTTTAAACCCCAGCAGACTTAATTAAGGGTGGGACCTAGCGCATGCATAGACGAGTGAGGAGGAGAAAGGAGGAGGTATGGAAATGGTGGGGGGGGGGGTGTACACTGATACAGAATAATATGTTTGTGCTTCATTTTTTGCCCACCAGCTAGCGTCCACAATGACCGAGCTGCCTCCCTCCGTGGCTGCATGCAGACACAGTTTCACGAACAAACACATGCAACAAAAGCGATGTGCCTTAAACTCCCCATTACTTTGCCAAAACTGCCTAAAATATCAAACAATACGCAGCCGTGTGTGTGTGTGTGTGGGGGGGGGCGCGGCACGTGCGCTGCTTAAGCAGCCCAGTCTCATTTCCATACAGCTTTTGCATGTTTCCAAAAGATATGCATAATTACAGGGTTTGTATATAATTGCTCCAACACATTGCCGGGAAAAAGCCAGGTTGTTCCTTTTTTTTAACATTGGCTCACCGAAAACAGACTCGGCTTCCTTCTCCCTCGGTTCTCCAGTCTGAACAATTAAAACAATGCGGCTGTCTTGGAAAGGAGTTCTGCTCTCATTATCGCCTTCCCTTCTTTCCCCCGTCAGAACATTTACTGCTCACAAAGACGCCCGGGCACCTTGGCATTGAAACACAGTTTATTTTTCTTGTCTGTTTCTCCCTCCTTCCTTCCTTCCTTCCTTCCTTCCTTCCTTCCTTCCTTCCTTCCTTCCTTCCTTCCTTCCTTCCTTCCTTCCTTCCTTCCTTCCTTCCTTCCTTCCTTCCTTCCTTCCTTTTTCCTCTCGCTGCCTTCTCTGTGCTCTGGCTGCAACGGAGCGGGTTATGAAAAGGGAAATGTAAATAAGATGGAGTCTGCGGCTCTTCTCATTCCGCTGCAAAACGGAGCATGCAAGGTGTCTCAAGCAATCAAAGGGACTTTACGCAAAGCAAGTTTTTCAGAGTCAGGAAACGGGGATGATCAGTCTGTTGCTGCCTAGACTAGCTTTCAAGCTCCGACACAGCACTTGATGGTGGGATGCATGTTTGTGTCTCGGTGAAATCTCTTGTCTTACTGTCATGTCGTTGAGTGCTTTTTTTGCTCCAGCCAACTAATAACCTGCAATAGTGTATCTGTGAGTGTTTCTGCCGCCTTAATGGGCAAAAAGCCTTCATCCTTTCAGTCTCGATCATAGCCGAGATGTGGCTCTTATCCAAATGCTTTGGCTCCACATGAATTGTGTTGAGGGAAGAGAGTTGTTCCTCGCCAGGTCGATGAAAGCTTCCCACAGCTGCTGGATGCTCTTCTTTTGAAGGCAGCACCTTGGGTTGTTGTTGGCGGGCCTGTTGATATGCCGTCGCCTCCATCGCACTTCGTCAACACGCAGTAAAATCAGCAACGTCATCGGTGTGATTGGCAGCTCCATAAGTGGGTTACTCAGAGCTTCTCACTCAACACTCACCAATTCAAAGGGTTAGGCATATCTGCACCAGGGTGAGAGTCTCTTCTGCTGGCGTCGCCTGCTTGTACGACATAAGAATCAGCCGACTCGCACAGAAGCTGTCAAACACTTTCTCTCCTATTGATCAACACAAGAGAATGGCAGACCCCACCACCGGCCCTCTGAACAGATTTTGATGATCGTCTTTTTTTTTTGCAGCAGAGTTAATTCTCGTCGAAGGCTTAGAGTGGGATTAATTTTTCTTAAATGTCATGGTCAGAGGGTATGTGGTCTAAATTGGTCTCTACTGACAGTCTGCAGACAGTGATTGTGGTTGGCTGCGATGATGTATCAATGCAGCTGGAAGACTTCTTCATCCCAGAACAATATACACCACTCAGGGGACAGGGTGTGTGTGTGTGTGTGTGTGTGTGTGTGTGTGTGTGTGTGTGGGGGGGGGGGGGGGGGGGATACATCCCTTTACAAGATAAAATTACTTTTTCCCCCAGAAAGTCAGAAAAATGATAGGAATAATACACCATTCATGATATGGGACAGCAGGGAGCGGAAGGAAGCCGGCATGTTCTAAATGCTTCTCTCATACTCGTACACCCCACTGCTGACCAGTGCAGAAAACCCAGGTATCCTAATGTTTAAAAAATAACACAATTATTGGTACCTATTGAATCCAGTTGCAAGCAATGCAACTTGTAACAGATAAGGACCTGATGGAATCTGTCTTTGCTCTATCTGAGCCAAAACGCTCTCTGTATGAGTCAAATGGAGGAACCACATTCAATTCAAATAGAACGCCGCTTTGCAGGTAATTCACACTACATGCCTCCCTCACCAGCTGGCACCAGCTAGATTGCATTTTATACACAAAAGGCATTCTTTTCGGAGGCCCATCGTATACACTCAGAATCTAATAAGGTCCAGATATGTACAAGTACATCGTGATGAATTAATTATTATCTATTAATATAATAACGTTGATCCAAATAGGTCCGTCAATGCCAAGAACACTTCTTAATCCCAAACAGAGTGATTTAAATCAGAGCTTTGCCTTTACAGTAACATCAGTTTGTGCCTCAGATCCTTATTAGCGTGACCAATTACATTAATGCAGTGCAACATTAATAGACTTTACCCCGGTTACTTTGCACTGCTCAGCTTTTTTTAATTGGAACAGATAACCGATCCCATAAATCTCCACCTGGCTGTATATGTCAATACGCCTTCCCCCTGTTACATCAGTTACACCCACAACACGCTACATTAAACATACACAATAAATGTACAAGCAGTGCACCCTTAACTCATATCATTTGTTTTTTCTGTGGTTGCCGTAGGGATAACACCCACCTCTGACCTCTCCAGCCTTGAGGAGGTCCCCCGATAGCCTCTCCTTCATGAATCTTTTAGGCCAGAAGAGTCTGTGGTTCAAAGTTCCTGTGAACCCAAGAAATAATAACCTCCCTGATTAGTGTGGCTAAAAATACCCCTGGCCGAACAGGCTCCAGGTTGGTCCTGCTCGTTCCTGGACCATTTAGATGCTGGGAGGCTGCAGAGGAGCACCTTCTCCAGCTGGAGGGGATAAACACATTGCACCTGACAGAGTCTGCTGCCGGCTGATCAGGCAGTATCCAAACATCCCCACACCTCACTGACCGCTTGCTTTGGTCAGTCTACTTCTCTACCTTGTTGGACAGCCACTATTCCAACATCCAGAAGGCCCAGCAGATTGGATGGCCTCAAGATGTTACTGATATTTGTTGGAAGTTGGAGTCCAAGATTGATCCCATCAAAATCTTGGAAGATATCCACATGCTGGGGAGCAGGATGCCGTTGGGAAATGGGATTTGATGTAATCTCAGAGCCTGATCTCAAAGGAGGTTCATAGGCGCTCAGTTGAAAAGAAATGCCATCTTCATTATGTACTTTCAATTATGTTAATCATGTGGACTCTAGCGGGTTATCCAGATTATTTCGAATCATTAATCCAAATTGCAGATTCTGGGGTGACATTGGATGATGCACCAATCCTCACATATTAAGATCAGTTGACTTATTGTTAGAACCGGGCGATGCACGTTCAATCATGCAGCCTGGTCAGAGTCCCTCGGCGTCTGATACCGACAAGTCAGCCTTCAGCATCTGTATGAGATGCCCTGGGCTTTCAACTCACTGCAATGTAAACCCACCTGTTTCACTGTTAGATGCTCATAGCAACAAACGTATTATTAATAGTGAGAAGTCCTCGAAGAACGAGCAGGAAAGATGCTGGATGGGCCAAACAAACACAGGACTGTTACTCAGGGGACCAACGTTAATGTCCCGTGAAAACAGAAGTCACACAACTCTACTCCACTGAGTCACCTGACATTACGCCTGTAGCTTACATTTAGATTTAGGTGTACTTTAGGCCTTCTTGTTAACCACATGTTACGTTAGCTGCCACCGTTTCACAACATTAACCTCATGTTAAAACCTTAACTGCGGCCGTTTCTTACCCTTAACTCACGCACACCTTCAGCGTCACTACACTAAAGGCTCCTGCCCAAGCTCCAAATATGACCGGATGAGATTGAACAATGGATGGATGTCATAGTGATCAAGATTAACGTTATCACAGGATGTCCTGCATATTACTCACATATTTGTACAAATATATATATATATATATATATATATCATTTGTTCTGTATTAACATAGAATAATCACTCTTTATCGTTGACACATGAACTTGTTGTTTAGATGCATAATGTGCTGGCTGGATGTTCAAATATGAAATATATTTCCCTGCATAGCATACTACAGCTACAGTATAATGAATGTTGGTTCAAGGGTTTGTTTTGTTCCAGTAAAACATGTTAACTTATAGATATATATATATATATACTTATAGAAACTTATAGATGCCTCTGCCATTGTTCAGTGTGTAGCCCTTGGCAGGTGCTGCTGTAAATGATTTAGCAGTGCTGGGCTTAAATAGCATCCAATCATTCTTCCCACTCCATACTGTACATACTCGTTTGAACTGATGAGGTGTGATCATACAGAAAGAAGAATCCCCAAAGGTCAGCTTTAAAACGACAGCATTCAGCTCCAAACCAGTTGGATTCTGTGTGGTTTTGATGTAAAGAATCGTCTCTCAATGTATTTTACAATTAAAATGCTGGTGCTAGAAGAAGAGGACATCGTTTGCATGTTGGTGCAAAACCTCAGAGAAAAAAGCTTTTCTAATGATTTACAATTGCATTTGTTTTTTAAAAAAACTGTTTAACATTTGGGGAAATGTTAATAAATTGCATGATAATAACTTGTTTTAACTACTTTCCATAGAGTTAGGTATCGACTAACGAGGGGTTGGGCCCTTCGAAAGAGTCACGAGATGAATCGGAGTGATCATAAGATGATTCATGTGGTGGGAAAGAGTCTTTTGTGAAATATTGGAGAGATTTACCTCTTTGGGCCTCGAACAAGTACTGAAGTTATATCTGACACATGACAAGGAGCCCCAAGCCAACATGATGGCATGTATAGTCAACTGCTGGGCGAGGTTTAGGGAAGAAAAGATATTGGTTTGGATTATTTTAACTCGCCTACGTTTGATACGTAACTTGAATTTCGTAGCCTACGGAAATTAAAAGAAGTCAGCATTGACTCTGAGTTTCATACGTGACACGAACACCAGCCAAAGGGTGGATGGGTCCTCATGTGGAGAAGGTGGATGGGTCAAACAACGGACTATCATCCAGGAGGATGATAGTCCGTTGTTTGACCCATCCACCTTCACCTCCTTCCTACCAGACATTGAGTAAAACTTGTTTCTGTTAAACTTGGAATTTGTGTGTCTATCACGACAAAGGACGTTAGTTGACTCTCCATTGATATTGTTTCGTATGTTTTTTATGCAAATTTTTAATGTGAAAAGTAACTAAAGCTGTCAGATAACTGTAGAGGAGTAGCAGTATAAAGTAATGAAATGAAATGGAAAGTACAAGTATCTCAAATTTGAACTATACTGTAAGTATACTTGAGTAAATATACTTAGTTACATCCCAGAACTGATCAATTGTTCTGGGTGTGACAGGAGGATGAAGAAAGTTGCAATAAATAAATTAGATAATTATTATTCAGCAGCAGATTCTTTGGCGAAAGCTTTCTCTCTTTCTAGAGACACGAGGTCTGCTCTTGGCTCTGACCCCACGTTTGACAACCCCTCTGTCCCCTCTTCACCCCCCCGCCCGTCTGCTGTCCTGGGGACAGATTAATGGGAGGACAATTTGGACCGTCTCACCAAAGGTACAAGAGTCATCTATTCTGCTGTTCGTATTCTGTCGCATGCGAGATATTCAGCTGGCGCTGTTTGTGCTCTCCTGCTCCCTTCCATGCACAGACAAAACCTCCACACACACACACACACGCACGCACACTGCTCTTTCCTCCGATTATATATTTAACTTCAACCTGTCAATTAAAGAGTGAGAGGGCAACTAAGAAAAAAGAAAGAGGGAGAGAAGGAGACAGCAAGAAGCACAGAACTAATTAGGCAACTGTGTAATTTTAATTAGCTGTTTTGATAATTAAACTAATTAGTTCCCCTGTGTTTCCACAACGTGCAGCCGACTGGAGGTTGTTATTTATTTATTTATATCAAGGCTTCAGAGATCCACTCCGTTGGTTAATTAGTCACTTTTGCATCAGAAAGCTTTATTGATAGCCTTAATTTGCAGTTGAAATGAGAAATCTGCTGTCAATAATTCGGATAATTGCCTGCTGTTTGATTGCCGAGAACAAAAGTAAGCGGCCCCGGCTCGACACATCCGCAAATCCCCGGAGTCGCTTCCGGCATGCTTAGGCTCCGTGATCTACATATCAGCAAATAAGCTCCCTCCTGCTTGCTTCTCCTCCTTGACCTCGCTAACTAGAGGAGCATCCTGCTAAATAAGGAAAGGATTGACCCGCCACACCCCTCTCCCACCCCTGTTCCCAGAACACCTCCTTAAACACCACCCACAGCCGGGCCTGTGATTCCTCCTCCTCTGCGTGCTAACTTTAAGTGTCCTGCATGTGCGGTAATTGGAAAAGAAGGCAGGGAAAAAAGAAAAGAAGGAAAGTTACTGCTTGCTTTGTAGCTAATTAGTGTCCTTGGAATTAAATGAGCAGCTCGTTGTGCACCTCCAGCTCCTGCGGCCCATGTTTGTGAATTGAATAATTGATTCTCCTCCACTAATCAGAGAGCGACATAATGAGCCAGTTTAATTAAATGGGGATCTAACCTGGCGAACACTGGGAAAATATTTGCTCGTTTACGGTTAATCAGGAATAACACAGAGAGTGGGGGGGGGGGGGGGGGGGGATGTGTAGGATGGGAACAAATATTGGTTTGTGTGTGTGTGTGTGTGGGTGGGTGGGTGTGTGTGTGTGTGTGTGTGTGCTGGGTAAACCAAGGAGCACCTGACAGGGAGAAGAACTGTGCTGTGTGGGGGGGGGGGGGGGTCAGGACCAGTGGTAACCCTGCTCTCACTGACGATGACTGTGTTTACGTAGACTTTTACATTTTGACATTTGAACTGATTCTTAATCTGACTATTTCCATGAAGTGGCTTGATTGGGTTGCTGGTGAAGATATTCTGCTCATAGTCTTGTTTCTACGCTGCAGAGCAGTCTGATGAATGTTACAGCACCACCGGCTTCTGGATTCCACCTCAGAGCTTGGAATCCTGCAGTATACAGTAGATGGATGGACTCAAGTTAGCTTTGTAGCCTAGCCGCAAAGAGAGAGCGTGGTTAATACAGCGACCTAGCGGCGCCGCCATTACTACGGAGGTAAGTCGTAGTACTGCTCTCTGCTAACCAGAGCAACTGGTGGTTTTCGGCTGAATGCTGTAGATACTAAACACAGACGGGTATGTATTTTAAAGGCTTTTACAAGGACATAGCTGTCAACAGTCCAAGCAAGCACAACACATTCTTCCCCAACTCCTAGAAATTGTTGTGGATAGCAGCGTTGCATAGAAAGGGAAGGTGAAAGTAGAACATTTGAGAATCAGCAATCAAGTGCATTTCTGATATTATGTCTCACGAGCTCTCAGAGCTGTAATAGCATCGTACCGGAACACACTGTGTGCATGTTCAGTGAATGTATGTTGACATTGAAGCGGACCGCCCCACTGTCAGGTCCTGGCTGGAGCATCTTATAATGGTGGAGCATCACTGCGTCTGTCCTGCCTGTCAGATATGTTCACCAGCCTCTGGCAGCAAGATGACTTAAACGTAGTGACCTTTCCTTATCACTGTGGTGGAGCGCCAAGGACCCTTAGCCAGGGTTCCTGTCGGTGCAGCCACGGGGTAGTTAAGGCCTGATAACAAGGCCGGCCCACAGCTGTGACCCTGAAGTCCATCACAGCTCTGCTACAGCGAAGGTGATGAGGAGGTCAGCAGTCCTGGACTGCATGAAGTCTGGACAGAAACGTGTATTTGTGATGAAGCTGTGTGTCTGGCTACTGATCACAGCTCATCTATAGAATACATTTAGTGTGACTGCTATTAATAAACAAGATAATACTTCATTTTTACATCATGGGCCACGAGGTTAGATTTGGCAACACATTCTCAATCCCAACTCAGCCAATACGACGCCTGGTGGTGGCCCAACGCTTCAGACCATGACGCTCTAGGTAGCCCTCCAGCATACACTCTCTTTTCAAAATAAACATAGAGGTTTACTTGGTTCGTACGAGGCAGCAAAAGTACTTATTAAGGTTTAGGACGGTATCGTATCAGACGGCGAGGAGCACTGACCAAGCGTTGGGAGAACGGGTTGATTTAAAGACAACCGTTGTCATTACCAAATCAATCCTCCGTACTGCGTCTGTATCTTCAGTCACATTTAATGATGCATTACCTCTTCTACACAACTAAGAACTGAGCAACGATAATGACTAAATCTGCAATTATTAATGAAGAAAACTAGTCAAAAGAGATTTCTAGGCCCTCACAGCCGGGCTTTTATTTTGGCGGTCCATCAGCGTCAATAATAATGTGCTCCTCAATTTAGTAGCTGAGGTCTGGGAACACAGGGACGTTACCTTGTGCTAGCACAACAAAAGGGAGGAGGTGGAGGTTGGTTATTAACACAGGAGGCCTCTGTCTCCTACCAACAGTCAACGTTGGTTTGTTTTAACTCTGATGGTGTGTTCACACCAAATCACGCCACGTTCACTCGCCGGGGACCATTTGTGGTCATTCGCGTGAATCGTGCCAAACGCGCCAGGGAGGGGGCGTGGCTTATCGCCCTGGAAGCCATTCAACTGTCCGCCATTTATTTCCACCAACAGCCATGGAAAAAATAACCTCTATTCTGTTTAGAACTTGTTGTGTAAGTCCCAGATATCAGGACACTAAACGCCGTCATGTCTGGTTGATAACAGTCCGTGTATTCCATCGAGCTGTATTCACTGTGTCTAACAAGCCACACGTCGGCTGGTCTACTACAGCTGCATCAACACAAAACAAACGGATTTTGCTGTGATTTGATTGCAATAAATTGATAAAAGGGACTCCGCAATAACTACATAATGATGACGATTTGTAAAAATTCTGAATTCATGGTTTGTTAGTTCTCTCCGCCAGACTCACTTTTAAAATACTTGTTTTCTCAATGGAGCTCGGATTGGTCGGTGCTATGCTATGCTAACATTGTAGCAGCTCCATCAACACTCACAATAACGTCATCTCGGCGTAAATACGGCAGCATCTTTTTCATTGTTTGTACCATATGGTTTATACACACATTTATACACATAGTTTGTACCTAAAACTCCATTTGCAAGTGGATCAGAGGCCAAAACGTAGAGGAAAATATACATGAAAAAAATATCTGTGTATGCATAGATAGGGCCTAAACCGCACCAAACCATGGCGACCTATCAGAAAACTGATAGAAATTATTTATTGTAACATTCATTTGCAACAGTGTAGCAGTGTTGCTGTCACACAGTGACGTTCTTAAACCCTTAACTTCAGTAGAAGTACCATCAACACCCAGAATCTTCACTGAAGAGTCAGCTGAATGTATTCAAGGATCAAAAGTTAAAGTACTTGACCCCGATGACTGTTTTATTATTGTATATGGCAGAACAGCCGTGGATTATTACTCTGAGCAGCATTGGGAAATAAATATATATTTTTGAATTTCTGAATAAGTTGTTAAATATGCCGCTAGTAGTCGGCTGAGTAAGAAGTGTTCCTGTTGGAAAGGATAGGGGAAGAAAAGTTTCAAAGCTGTCTATTGCCACTTAAAAATGCTTGGGGTGGATTAACTGCAACGGTCAAATGTCATATACTATGTATGTGATGTATGTTATAATTAAATCAAACTGTATTATTTGAACTAGTTGTCATCTACAGTAGGCTACACATCTATTTACACTTTGATACACAACCGGCCCATAATTGTAGTAGATCAGCGGGGATGAAGCAAGATACCATGTGTTGCTTCAAATTCAGTGTTGCATTGTACTGTTGATGCATCGGCGACACCGTGTCACCGTGCAGGCCTGGTAGAAGAGCATGCAAGTCCCTCTTGTGCAGTAAATTCCTATTCTGCATGTTTTCTAAAGGCAGAACAAAGAAAACGTATTTGTGTTTGCGATGCAATTCTTAGGGCACAGTGTTGCCATAGTTTTGATGTTTATCTTAATTCATGAATGAGCAGCCGGAGCTTTGAGAGGCTGACGGGGAGAATCATTGTCTTTGTGGGGGAAAAAGAAATATAGAGCATTGAAATTCTGCACCAGAGGAGAGGAGAGGAGAGGAGAGGAGAGGAGAGGAGAGGAGAGGAGAGGAGAGGAGAGGAGAGGGAGGAGAGGAGAGGAAAGGAGCTTTGAACCAGTTGCCTGTCAGTCTTGTTCTGTGTTTGTGTGTGAGGAGATGAGTGAGAGTTCCCTGTTCCTCCTCCTGCTACCTCTCCCCAGAGTCTGGGCAAACCCGCTGCACAGGTTGGAGAAAAGTTGAGTTTGTGGACTTTGAACGAGGAAAGAGAGAGAAAAGAAAGTATATATCTAGCTCGCTTTTGAACTTTCACAACAGCAACATACACAACAGCCGTACCTCAGCAGAGTGTGCATGGGAATAGAAGATATAAAGTCAAATAACCTGGGAGTGCAGCGCACGGTCAGGGAGGACAGCTGTGCTTCTCTACTTATCATTTGGAAATGTACAGCTGGGTTTATTGTCTTTACTTTCACTATTTCAGTGAACTTCTGCAGCTGTGTTTCTGTTGGCATCACACACCTCTGAGCACATGAAGACTGGAACACATGCAGCATCACAGGTGATCATATCACGTGTTGTATTGGTGTGTGTGTATCTTTGGGATATAGACCGTAGTTAAAGGTAAACATTATATATTTAGTGCCATTTGAAGGGGCTTGCATGGAGGACTTTCAATAATCAATGAATCTGTAGGTTGTCACTTTAAATAAGGGATTATTAATGAAAGCCTTTTTTCAGGGTTCCATTAGAATCAAGTCAAAGCACTCCCCGTGTTACAATGCTCTCTGTTACACGATGGGGAGGACTTTTAATGCATATTGTTGAAAGCGTACGTTTACTGTAAATGGACATGTCTATAAATGGACTGTTTGGTAGAGGCTTGTAATGAAAACAATATTTTTATAATATTTATTATTGTTATTATTATCATTATTGTTATTATTAGAGTTTAATTTTCCACATTATGTTTTTATATTGAGTTATTGTATAGATATTGGTCAAAGGCACTTTAGAGTGAACACACGGCTGATGTGATGATGGACTGATCAGCTGATCTGCCTGATGACCACTTTGATCCCATAATAAAAGCAAACAACACAACAACTTTCCTCAGATTTGTATTCAAATATTTAGCAAAGATCCTCGTTGGTGGTCAGAAGTTTGTGACATCACCTTTTTACAACTGAGCATGAAAATATAAAAACGCAGAAAATTGTGTTGTGCAATATTACAAAACACCACATTGCTCATAAGAAGCTGATTTAAAAAATAGGTTTTCAGAGCTTTTGAATACATAGCAAGCTTTGTTCCTCATGAAAAAACTGCAGTTGTTTGTAATATATGTAACATAGTAGAAATATATTGTTACATATTCTCCACAAAATGTCGTAGATGTAATAAAAATGTAGATCAATATGGCTCTATAGCCACGGCTTAAAGAATCATGTACAATATGTCAATGTTCTAGATCTCTTTATGTGAAACATGTGTATTTGTTGCATTGAGTAAAATCACTTGAGCCTGTTGTGTTTCTATGTTGAAGAACAGAGAATCAGTGGCCAGTGTGTGAGCGATTGTCACTGTTAGAGCTCTAATGACCCACTAGACAAGTCTTATTGTTGTCGCCCCCATCGAAGCACTACAGCTGCCCCACTGTGGATGTTCACCAGCAGCCCTGACTACCTCCATTTGTCTCAACTTCTGGGGGGCACCATCTTCCCCTCGTCACTCCCCCCTTCTGAAACATCCATAACACCGGAGCAGTTTGATGGAGAACAGAGCGCTCCAAGATGGTTCACTTGATTGGTTCCACACTGCGGTGCATCCAGTGGAAGAGGAAACGAGGGCGAGAGTGAGCGAGTAACAGGCAGCAGCACATAACGAGCCTCATCCTCCGGCTTCATTAGAGAGGAGGAGTCCCTAACCCTGGGGGGAGATGGGGCTGCTCCCACGGCCCCCATTGCACTTTTTAACAAGCCCCTATTCCTGACACCACCAGAGGTTTGTCCAGTCCACCTGATTTGTCGAATCCGGCCCACTAGCGCGTTTTTAGTTTAAAAAGGAATCCGCCCCAGATTGCGGCGGCCCTGTGGGAGCTGCCGAGCCTCCCTCTGACACCGTGTGTTCGCAAACAAGCGGAGTCTCTGCAGCAAATAAGGTATCAGGAGCCAAAGAAGGTTCACATATTACCTGAGCGCCTGTTTAAAGACAACGCCCACATAAGACAACAACGTGTTTGGACTTGAAGCTGGACTAAATTCCAGGGATGTTATTGCACAAAAATATCACCAGATTACAAATCGCCTTTGTTTGCCAACACACCTCTTCGTCTCGTCAAGATGCTTACCGACGTCACGTCCCTTATTTGCTGGTGCTGAAGGCCGCGGGCTTCATGGCTGACACAACATTATTATAGTGACAACGTGCCGCAATCCATTTACCAGAGGGGCCTCTGTAATAGCTCTCCAGGTATGTTCAGCTCATATTCACAACAACTGCTTCTCCTAACAGGAGGAGGAGACGAGCGCGGTAATCACCCTGTTTCAGAGAAAATGCCGTTATTATTCAAACTTCACTGTGAATAATTGAGCCGGTGAATGTGATGGGAAGGGCCCGGAAATGAGACAGTAAGTGTGTGTGTGTGTGTGTGTGTGTGTGTGTGTGTGTGTGTGTGTGTGTGTGTGTGTGTGTGTGTGTGTGTGTGTGTGTGTGTGTGTGTGCCTTCTTAGCATTCGCCTGCTTGCCTTCCCTTTGAGGAGCAGCCATTACTAATCGCAAAGAAATTTCCTCCCTTTCCTACCTGCGGGCCTGTCAGGTCGTAAATGAAAAGGAATTAAGTAGAAATCCATACGTCTCGAAGCCTCCTTTTCCATCCCCGCCCGCCTGCACCGCACCGCCGTATATCATTAGAGGAGCAAATTAAACATTAGCGCTTCGGCTGCCGCTAGTTTGGGCTAATTGCTAATCAGCAGTAAAAGTTGCCTGGCACAGAATATTGCTTACCATAAGCTAAAGGTAATTTGCTTCTCAAGACGAGCTCGACCGGCTCGTCTGTTGTTGTCCAGAGTCCATGCCTAATTACTGCCGGAGGGTGATGACAGTCACTCAATGGAGATTAAGACCGAGGCGAAAAATGGAAATGTGCCATAATGCTGGAATGAGCTAGAAGTGCTTCTGTCTGCTTTTCTTTAATTCCCTCTCTTTCTCCCTGCATGGCTTGCCACTGAAATAGATGGATTCTGGAAGAGGAAGTTAGAGACAGGGCTGTTGCTCTCTGCAGAGTGGTCCTGCATTATAACCATTTATTAAGGAATTATTGTAACTTAATGTATTCTTCAAACAGGCCAACTGATTTAGGTTTGATTTTACAGATATTGAATTACTACAACATGTATTGTGCTTCAAGGTCACG